>CM035154.1:63859487-65059487 GCA_020205615.1 Panax quinquefolius | reverse complement strand
TAGAATAATAAAGAATGGAACCAGGTCATGCGTAATCCGCACAGACAGGATATTCTAATAGAATAATGGAACTAGGTCATGCGTAATCCACACAGATAGGATATTCCAACAGAATAATAAAGAATGGAATAACAATGTAATTCACGGGCATATGATAGAATCGCATAGAGACAAAAGTTATTCCAACAGAATAATAAAGAATGGAATAATGTAAGAATTTCACCATTTATGCGAAGATTTGATAGACAAGTTATTCCAATATAATAATAAAAAATGGAAGAACAACCCTTATGAGTATTGAAAGAAAATAAATCTCTTCATGAATACGAAAGAATAATACCTCTTACCTCAAAAAAAGAAGGCTGATCTTTGGAATAGTGAGGTAGCAGACTTCTCTTCTTCTTTCTCTCTATAATTTCTCTCTATAATAATTGCTCTATAGCTTTAGTAAATTGGTGAGAAATGAAGGAAGAATGAGCTTTTATTTATAAGAAAATATAGTTTCAATAATTGCACATTTTGGGGCTCGAAATATTACAGTATAATACCTTCCTCTTTTTCTTCATTTTTAATTTAGTCCTGCAAGTATTATCAAACTTGCACCATATCCCCTAATAGTAAATCATGTGACTCAATAGTTCTAATCATGTGAAAAAAACAATTATAGTATAGTACCTTCATTTATAACTCCATTTTTAACTTAGTCATGCAAGTATTATCAATCTTGCACCAACTCCCCTAATAGTAAATGAATGTGAATCAATAGTACACACATGTGAACAAATAGTTATAATCATGTGAATCAATAGCAATTAATTGCTCATTTATCCGGTTAATTACCTGATTGGTCAATATAACCTCCAGACATTAATTATTATCGAAATAAATATCGATTCCCACCAACACTAATAATTCCAACACAATGGAACTATCAATTTCATCTTTAATTAACACGAACATATTCATCATTAATATTATAATTCACCATAGTTAACAACGTGTCGTTCCTGAGGAAAGAAGGGCTTTCAGATAAGGATTTCTCCTTATTGGGCGCCGCAATTAGGTGACCAAACCTCTCATTGACTGAACTTCTAGACATTGTCAATATTGCAAATAATAATATGAATAACTTTGCCGTCTCATTTATTGATTTAATAATATAACATATTATGCAGATGATACTATGACAATAATCGAATCAATAATATGAGATATATGATGCAACAATTACTGTAGCAATAATTGAGTATAACTAAGTTGTGACGCCCCCAAAATAGGTCCAATCCACCCAACCTATTCTGAGTTGTCAAATACATGGTACAGAAATAACTACAACTTCATTATTACAATTGTCGTGCAAAATACGACAACACATACTTTGAGTTTAAATACAAATATTGTCTTCTAGACAATATCAACACTCAAATGAGTCCTCATTATAATTATTGATACACTATTTTACAAAAATAGTGAGGACTATTAAAACAACTATCTTGAACCATCACTCCACACCCTGACTAGTACTCGCTACATTCTCGCCTCCTAAGAAGAAAAATGGAACAAAAAGAAAAAGGGTGAGCTCAACTAGCCCAGTAAAGAATATTATGACTAAGATAATGTACAACAAATTATCCTTAATATTATGACTAAGATAATGTACAACAAATTATCCTTCAACAGGGGAAAATCTGATAGAATACAATAGACAACAAGTATTAGATCAACAACTGCAGTGGAAACAACAATTCATTAGAAGAGTTAAGTAGAGAATGAAATCTACTATCATCTATGAATTTAAAAGTCCATCATCGATATTTTATCCCTGTAACATCAATCAATATACATCTTGAATCAAATAGTCATCTTCGCACTACGTGCCAAAGATATTAATCGATTGGTCATGTTCATCTCAACACTTGTTCATCTTTTGCACTACTGAGCCAAAGATATTCATCAAGAAATCATTAATCTTTTTGCACTCTGGGCCAAAGATATTCAGTAATATCATCATTTAGGACTGAGGATGATGAAAAATATATTTTAAAGAAAACGAATCCAGTGAGACAAAAGAACAAATATTAAGGATTCGTACTTTGGTTTATCCATGTTCAAAAATTCTCCATAATAAACTATTGTGGAGCAGAATTCAAAAATGAAGATCAAAACATAGATCCAATCAAAGATAGGAACCATAACAGACAATCTTTGACACAGAAAAGAAAATTTAATTTTTCTGTGAATAGTGTAGTATTCGTGAATAGTGTCGTATACGTGAATAGTGCTGTATACGTGAATAGTAACTCCGACACTAAAAGGTAGAAATTCCATAATAAAAATTATCATGCTTAATGAATAGTACTCGTGAATAGTAACTCATGAATAGTAACCTCGACATGAAAAGATAAGAAAAATCTTACCAATATTCCGGCATAATGATATTGAAAGAAATAATATCATTTTTTAAAAAATAACATCCCTTACCTCAAAAGAACAGTACTTACATTTGGAATATCGGATATATATTTGAAGGAAACTTGCATCAGTATAGCAACACTCAAGATATCTAAATACTCACAAAAATACGCTCGATAATATAAAGAGAGAAAACTTCAGTTTCTGGTGTGATTTTCAATTCTAACCTAAGCACCCTATTTATAGGAAAATGCTTAGAACACCAAAGCAGAAAATTTAATAAAATAATATTATTTATTAAAAATTATACGAATACTTTGACATCTGAATTTAGCATATTTTGCAACACATGTGGGGCTCACAAATCACACAAAACATGTTTATCATTTAATGCAACAAAATCAATTCAGACCCAATATTTTGGAACTTTAATAATTCATAATAAATAGCCCTTTTATCAGAAAAATTCAAATCATATGTCCATTTCATAGGAAATTTAATTCTCTACAACTTTGCAGAAGAAAGTTATTCCAAACAGAAATTGACCGAAATTCACATACGGACGATTTAGCAGGCTATAATCAAATTTCAGTCAAAAATAGGGCCCACCAACACACAAAACACGTGTTAAACATTTTTGTAACAAAAATACTCTTCCTTATCATTTATTCATATATCACACATTTATTGTAAAAATATCACCATTATTATATTATTATAAATAATAATATATTTAAATGAATTATTTTATCAAAAAAGATAAAATATCAATTTTCAACAAATGTCACTTTAAAAATTTTCTCCATCTATATCCACATAAAATGAATATATTCCTTATCATATAAATCAATAATTAATTACTCATAAATAATATTATAGAATCACAATCACGACAACGGTAGTTCCTAAGGAAAGAGGGGCTTTCAATAAGATTTTCTCCTTACATGCATGTGCGATTAGGTGGCCAAACCTCTCCTTAGAGCGAACTTTCTAGACATTGCCAATAATGTTATCTAATAATATTATTCAAATAATATGAATTATTGATCTGATAATGAAAAATACTATGTAGTGATAATTATTGAAACAACAATAATATAAAATATCAGCGTAGCAATTATTGAATCAATAAAATAAAATATTGAGCGATAATTCTCGTAACAATTATTGAGTAGTGTCTTCTTACGTAAGAATCAATAATTGGTGTAATACCGTAGTGTCTTCTTATCTTGTGCAACAACGCCAGTATTACTGTGTTTTAACCACCGGGTATTCCAACAGTATTAACGGTAACAACTACGTCGTTATTTATAAACAACTTATACTTGTCATTTCTTCATCCAATCGCTTTCCGTTATGGGGCCCACAAAAGGTTGCACCGTCGTGCGAATATTCTCCGACAATAAAAATATTCCAGAACCAAACGAATATTCCCCGAAAACAATGAATATTTTATAACCACTTGCTTATTTAAAATATTTACGCATTTTACCCATAACTAACCACATTAATCAAATCAACCCCTTACTATTTCAAAATAATAAATAGAGGAAATTTCATTTTATTAAAAAAAAAATTGGGGTCTTACAACCTCCCCTCCTTATGAAATTTCGTCCTCGAAATTGGCGTCACGTACACAGTGTTTGAAAAGGTGAGGATACCTCGCTTTTATTTCTGATTCCAACTCCCAGGTCATTTCTTCAATAGCATGGTTCCTCCACAAAACCTTGACTTGTGGTATAACCTTTGTGCGTAGGACATGCTCCTTTCTATCCAAGATCTTGACTAGTACTTCCTCGTACGTTAAATCTTCGGTTATCTCATCTGGTTCTAACTCAATAATGTGGTTCGGATCGTCCACATATTTACGTAACATCGATACGTGAAAAATATTATGAACACGCGAAATACTTGTCGGTAAAACGAGTCTATAGGCCACAGTTCCTATTCGATCAAGGATTTCAAATGGACTAATAAATCGAAGGTTTGAGCTTTCCTCTCATTGCTCATTCTCGCTTTTGAAATAACGACTTCTTGCATCTTCTTCTTCATATTCATCAGCTCCAGGTCTGTAGCTTGAGCAGCTTTAAATTTATCGATTATGGTCGATTCTACTCGAATATCATCACGTGGTCCCTAGAGTCTTTAACTCTATCTCTATCATTTGTAAGTCATACGAAATGAATTTTGACAATATCGCACTCGTACTCGTATACGATCTTCTACTCAACACGTCAGCTACCACGTTCGCTTTTCTAGGATGGTATGGTCAGAACATGTGCCGAAATGAGTCTCCTCTTGAGTTCTTCGAAGCTCTTTCATATTCCTTGCTCCATTCGAATTTTTTATCTCTACGAGTCAGCTGAGTTAATGGAATAGCAATTCGAGAAAATCTTTCCACGAATCTTCGATAATAACCAACTAAGCCTAGAAAGCTATGTATTTCGATTACTGACTTAGGTTGCTCTTCACTGTGACTCATATCCCAATCTTGGATAGCACGTCATAATGGCACCTATCAGTTTACTACCGCACGAATATGGCATCCCTACGGAGAGTCTGGCTTCAGTGCATTCCACAAAGGAAGTCACCAGTTAGAGGCTCGGTTATCAACTTTTATAGTTGACTTTTTAACTCCTGAAGTTCAATAGGAGTCATTCAATATGAGATTTTAAAAATGGGTTTTGTACCGGGTTCAAAGACGATACAAAATTCAATATCACGCTCTGGGAATAGGCCAGGAAATTCTTCAGGAAATACGTTAGGAAATTTACTAACAATAGAAATATCATTCAAATCTGACGTATTTTTGTTCAAGTCCGTGACATGGGCTAAGAAAACTTGACATCCGTTTTTTAATAAACGAATGACTTTATGGCTTGATATGAAAGTGTTTGACTTCAATGGTTTGGTTGCTTGAATTCGAATAACAGGTTGCTTAGGAATATGAAAACTAACAACCTCACGAAAGCAATCAATTTTGGCATGATGAGTAGTTAACCAATTAATCCCTAAAATTACATCAAAAGCAAGTATCTTTAAAGAGATAAGATCAACAGGTAATGTGATGGTGCCAACTTGGATCAAACAAGATTTATAAACAGTGGATGTAACGAAAGTTTCTCCCAACGGAGTCTCCATGAGATAGGTCAAAAGTCTAATTTCTCGAGTCGAGTTTAAATGTTGAGCACAAGTAGGAGAGATAAATGAATGGGTAGAACAGGTATCTAATAAGGTATAGACTTCGCAAGAATTTATAATTAACTAACCCGTGATACCTTCGTTTGGATTCCTCGCGTTTTGGGCAGTCATGACAAACGCTCTTCCAAAAAAACTTGACTTTGTTTTGTCCAGATTCGCGCTTTGGTCACCATCGTCCTGCTTTGGACTTGATTTTTGCTCTGAGGAAAAATCGAGCTATGTGACCATCTTTTCCATAACTAAAACATATCTTTGAAGGTTGTGAGCAGTTTGGACTTATATGTCCAAGATCGCATTTGTAGCATCTAATGGCGATCGTTCTCCTCCCCTAGAATTTGTTCTTTGGTCTTTGGTCTTTCACGCCTAAGCGTCTTTCCGTCATCGTTAAATCTTCTCTTCTTGAAATTTTCACTTGAATTATTTCTTCTATTATTACTTGGCCATGATTACCATCAAGTGGTTACCATTTCTAGCATGATAATTATCATTCCACGATGGTTATCATTGTTCGATGATCATCAGTTGTTGGTTTTCAATACGATTATCGCGCTCAATAATGAGCCCTATTCACAACATCCGAATATAAAGAAAATTTATGAGAAATGAGATATTGGCGTTTGTCGGGTTTCAAACCTCTCGAAACATCCGCGTCATCGTTCCTCATTCTCCACCAAATGAGGTGCAAACACGGATAACTCGCAAACTTCACCTCGTCTTTAGGACACCGCGTCATGTTGTTCTCATTCTAGTCTAATAAACTCTACCTCCTTCATATGAGCGAATACTTTCGGGAAAGTACTTGTCATTGAATAGTTTCAAACGTTTCCCAATACATGTTGAATGCGGTTGGTAGAGTACGCTTCTTACAGATTCCCGCCGATGTCTGCCTCTCATTCTGGAACATAAAAGTGGTGAATGGAACCTTACATTCCTCCGTGCATCCCAAGACATCGAATATCTTGGTAATTTGCTTGACCCACGTCTCGCTTTAATCGGATCGGCTTTCCCCGAATTCAGTGGTCCCTAACTCTTTGAAGCGCTTGGTTTGTGACAAACGTATGCGTTCTTTATCATTTCACACACGTATTTTGTACACGAGTCTCCCTCGTCTGATTTTGCATGAACATCAAAAAGCTTCTAAACATCCCGTCGTTCATTGTCTGATCAGTGGTGTTTTTATAGGAGGAACATTGTCTTCCTGTTGTACGTTCTCCTGATTGGTTAGTAAAGGTGTCTCCACGGTCTCATTTACTCCACTGTTAACATTCTTAGTTGCCATTCTTAAATACTGTCATAAGACAAGGGTTAATTAAATAAATTAACATATCATATATTAACCATATATTCTGACCGACCAACAAATAAGCTTAGGTAGGACACACTAGCGAAGGATTTACTCATCTCTCCCATCTTAGTTCTATTCCCCGATCTCCGCCAGAGATCATATTCCTAAGCTCTGATACCAACTGTGACGCCCCCAAAATAGGTCCAATCCACCCAACCTATTCTGAGTCGCCAAATACATGGTACAGAAACAACTACAACTTCATTATTACAATTGTCGTGCAAAATACGACAACACATACTTTGAGTTTAAATACAAATATTGTCTTCTAGACAATATCAACACTCAAATGAGTCCTCATTATAATTATTGATACACTATTTTACAAAAATAGCGAGGACTACTAAAACAACTATCTTGAACCATCACTCCACTTTTGGACTAGTAGTTAAGACTGTTACATTCTCGCCTCCTGAGAAGAAAAATGGAACAAAAGGGAAAAGGGTGAGCTCAACTAGCCCAGTAAAGAATATTATGACTAAGATAATGTACAACAAATTATCCTTCGTCTTCAACAGGGGAAAATCTGATAGAATACAATAGACAACAAGTATTAGATCAACAACTGTAGTGGAAACAACAATTCATTAGAAGAGTTAAGTAGAGAATGAAATCTACTATCATCTATGAATTTAAAAGTCCATCATCGATATTTTATCCCTGTAACATCAATCAATATACATCTTGAATCAAATAGTCATCCTCGCACTATAGGCCAAAGATATTAATCAGTCGGTCATGTTCATCTCAACACTTGTTCATCTTTGCACTACGGGCCAAAGATATTCATCAAGAAATCATTAATCTTTGCACCACAGGCCAAAGATATTCAGTAATATCATCATTTAGGACTGAGGATAATGAAAAATATATTTTAAAGAAAACGAATTCAGTGAGACAAAATAACAAATATTAAGGATTCGTACTTTGGTTTATCCATGTTCAAAAATACTCCATAATAAACTATTGTGGAGCAGAATTCAAAAATGAAGATCAAAACATAGATCCAATCAAAGATAGGAACCATAACAGACAATCTTGGACACAGAAAAGAAAATTTAATTTTTCTGTGAATAGTGTAGTATTCGTGAATAGTGCCGTATACGTGAATAGTGTCGTATACGTGAATAGTAACTCCGACACTAAAAGGTAGAAATTCCACAATAAAAATTATCATGCTTCGTGAATAGTACTCGTGAATAGTAACTCATAAATAGTAACTAGTGAATAATAATTCATAAATAGTAACTCGTGAATAGTAACCTCGACATGAAAAGATAAGAATTTCACAAGAAAAATCTACCAATATTCCGGCATAATGATATTGAAAGAAATAATATCATTTTTAAAAAAATAACATCCCTTACCTCAAAAGAATAAGTACTTACATTTGGAATATAGGATATAATATTTGAAGGAAACTTGCATAGATATAGCAACACTCAAGATATCTAAATACTTACAAAAATACGCTCGATAATATAGAGAGAAAACTTGATTTACGGTGTGATTTTCAATTCTAACCTAAGCACCCTATTTATAGGAAAATGCTTAGAACACCAAAGTAGAAAATTTAATAAAATAATATTATTTATTAAAAATTATACGCATACTTTGACATCTGAATTTAGCATATTTTGCAACACATGTGGGGCTCACCAATCACACAAAACATGTTTTTCTCATTTAATGCAACAAAATCAATTCAGACCCAATATTTCAAAACTTCAATAATTCATAATAAATAGCCCTTTTATCAGAAAAATTCAACTCTTATGTCCATTCCATAGGAAATTTAATTCTCTACAACTTTGCAGAAGAAAGTTTTTCCAAATTCCAAACAGGAATTGACCGAAATCCACATACGGACGATTTTGCAGGCTATAATCAAATTTCAGTCAAAAATATGGTCCACTAACACACAAAACATGTGTTAAACATTTTTTGTAACAAAAATACTCTTCCTCCTCATTTATATATATATCACACATTCATTGTAAAAATATCACCATTATTATATTATTATAATATAATAATATATTTAAATAAATTATTTTATCAGAAAAGATAAAATATCAATTTTCAACAATTATCACTTTAAAAATTTTCTCCATCTATATCCACATAAAATAAATATATTCCTTCATATAAATCAATAATTAATTATTCACAAATAATATTACGAATCACAATATCGACAATCGGTAGTAGTTCCGGGAAGAGGGGCTTTCCAATAAGAATTTCTCCTTACTCAATTAGGAAACCAAACCTCTCCTTAGACAGAACTTTTTAGACATTGCCAATAATACTATCTAATAATATTATTCAAATAATATGAATTATTGATCTGATAATGAAAAATACTTTGTAGTGACAATTATTGAAACAACAATAATATAAAATATCAACGTAGCAATTATTGAATCAATAAAATAAAATATTGAATTATAATTCTTTGTAATAATTATTGAGTAGTGTCTTCTTACACATAAAATCAATAATTGGTGCAATATCGCGTGCTATCTTCTGAACAACGCCAGCGTATTCTTGTGTTTTAACCACATGGGTATTCCAACATAGATTAGCAGTAATAACTTGTTATTTACTGTTATTTATAAACAACTTATACTTGTCGTTTCTTCATTCAATCGCTTTCCGTTATGGGGCCCACAAAAAAATTTTGCCGCATTTAAATGCGATATTCCAAAATGAAGAAGAATATTCCACGACCAAACGAATATTTCCAGACAACAATGAATATTTTATAACCACTTGCTTATTTGAAATATTTGCACATTTTACCCATAACTAACCACATTAATCAAATCAACCCCTTAGTATTTCAAAATAATAAATAGAGGAAATTCCATTTTATTAAAAAAAAATATGGGGTCTTACATGAGTGACTTCTTACATAAGCATCAATAATCAATACCGTGTGCTAGTATGCAACCACGCGTACATCGTACTTTTACTACTGAAGTAGTTCAGCGGTTTTAACGGTAACACTTAGCCAAGTTATTTTTATAAAAGATAATTATGTCGTTTTTTCTTACTACGACAATATTTCTATTGTAGGGTCCACGATGATTGTGTTGTCGTCATACGAATATTCCCCTGTTAAAATGAATATTCCCCGACCAATCGAATATTATATAACAATTTGCTTACTTTGCAAAATTTATAAATATTACCCACAACCATAACATTATATCAAATCCACACCATAATATTCAAAAAAATATTTTGAGAAATTTAAATCTTTATTCATAAAATTTGGGGTCTCACACGATCTCTCTCAAGGATTTGCACACTACGATCTTCACTTTCTCGTCTTGCAGACTCTACATTTCTGAAAGCATACTACGATCTCTGAGTTAGCTTCGGCGAATGTCTGGACCACTCTATGATTTCTGAAGAGGCCCTTCAAGGCAGATACACTACAATCTTCTAAGCTCTACGATCCTGCCTTGGCTTCTGCAATCTGTTGATCAGCTCGATAGACTGCGATTCTTGTTGAAGCCTATCTATTCTTTTCAAGTCATAGATTAACCTAACATCTTTGATCTCTTTATCTATACATTTGTTTATAGAATGATGAACATTAATAGCTAAGATCAACCTAACAATTTTGATCTATCACTAAGTCCTTGTACATATATTCCTCGAAGGACTTTACATATAATCATGAGCATTTACTTTAAACATCAAATCAAAATATTCATTCTTCCAATAATCTCCCCCTATTTGATGTTGACATAACCAAGGAGATTTGTTGTCATGATTATCAAGTTCTAGATTCATTTTTAGGAAAGTAAACATGACTTAATATTTCAGTGAGCAGCTAAAATTTCTAGAGAATAAGCATGAATATATTGATGTTTGAAGAATAGATATTACAGATAAGCTTTACATCAATAAGAATTTAAGTTTCACCTTATCTCTATTTCTTCGGCCTTTTGCTTCTCGGAGGATTTGCATATTCCTCAGCTCTTCCTCTCCTGCTAGCTTCATCTCTTCAAACTATTTCTTCCAGCTCGCTTTGACTGAGTCTTTCACTATGATCATGTCTGTTCAAGAATGCGGGATCTCCTATTGGCATTCTTAGACCTGTTGTTGTCACCTCATGAGAGCTGGGAGAAGGCCTTTGACTTCTTAATGGTTGAGCCATTAAAACTTCTTGCTGATATGATCGTTGAGTATCAGATCATTGGGTCTGATGGCTAGATCGTGGAGTCTGTTAGTGGAATTGCCTTGCAGGAGGGTTCCTTGAAGATTGAGTTTGGGATTGAACCCTACCCTTGCCTTGAGGTCCTTTCCCTTTATTCTCCTCCTTTATGTCAGCATCAAGGGTTCGAATATCTTCTAAGAGACGAGTGACTCCTTGGACAAGCTCACTGAGTTGACTCTGAGTTTGAGCAATGTCCTCTCGATTTTCTTTGATCAGAGCATCAGATCGAGCTTCCCGTTGTTGAAGAATGACTAGTATATTGTCAGTCTGTTGTCCTTGGCTGACGTAAAATTGTTGGAATTCTTTTAAGGCAATTTGCAGATTGAGGAAGTTCTCCATCATAAGTTTATTCTGAGCTTCTTGAGTAGACTGTAAGACAAGAACAACATCTCTGTGTCTTTTGGTTGCTAGAAGGTGAATGTCATCCTTGTCCTTTATGCTCTGAATTATTTCCTTGATGAGCTCTTTAAGTTTCTTAGAGAGCGTAGAGCTTAAGGAGCTTGGGAGTCCATTTGAAGCATTGATCATTGTTTTTAATTTCATCTGAATGAGTTCAATGTGTTCTTCAAGACTCTCATCGAGTTCCTTGATCACTTTCTTGGACATTGCTGATAAATTGGCTTTGGTGGGCAGCTCTGAAAGAAGTTCATTGAGTTGGGGAATTTGTGAAGGAGGGGGTGTTCTCTTGAATTGATCTTGTAATGAGTATAGGGCAAGATCAAGGTTGAAGTATTCATTTGTGGATGAGGAGGGAATGTCGGATGGAGGGGCCTGTTTTTGGGTGTCTGTAGTAGGTGGCTCTATGATTTGAGCTTGGGAATCTACAATGGGGCTAGAGTCAGTGATCGTAGAGATGATGGGAGGTGGGAGCAAGATAAAGTTGGGCATATTTGGTTCATCGATTCTGAGAAATTTGGGATTACATGAATCGGGAATTGACTTGGTTGATTGAGGACCACTTCCAGCCAGCTTGGAAATTCATAAAATTAGCTGAAGAAGGATAGTGGATAGTGATTAACTCTGAATAAGATCGGGATAGTTAATACCTCATGCACCATTCTTGAGGAGGGACCATTTGTGATCAGCTGTTTGGCAAAGTTGAAGTTTCCTGTGAATCCATGAGCTAGCACAGAGATGGCTGGATATTCTTTGAAGCTCCAAAATATGTGATTCCAGGAGTTTAGAATTTGAGCTTGATGAAAAGGCATCATGGGTAGATAGGAGAACAATTGCTCATAGTTAGCTTTTCTATACCCATTAATGCCCACAGCTATGATCTCAACGTCATCATCTTCGTCCTCTTCTTTGTCTTCGTTCAAGGAGTCCACTATATCAATTGCTTCATTTTGTTCCTGCTCTGGTTCGCCCTCATTTTCTGCAGGAACCTCTTCTTCTGTCATGGGGATATCATGAGCCTCCCCCTCAACATGATCATCCTCCTACTGGATTAGTAGCTCCCCCTCAGCTGGGGTATTTTCTAAGATGAGAGCTTCAGGCATCTCCCTCTCAGCTTGAGCTTTGTCCTTTTGGCTTTCTTTGGGTAGTTCCTTTTCAGCAGCCAACTCTTTGTCTTCCTTTTTGAGTACTCCTTCATTGACGAGGATATACTTCTTAACCAATTTTTTCGTCTTGGTTTTCTAAGGTGAGCCACGACCTCGGGACTTTCTTGAGCTTCTTGACTTTGTCTTTGATTGATCAACCAGAACATCGATGCAAAGAACTTCCTTGCTCGAGGTGTTCAGTTTGGTCTCTACGATCGGTAGAGACTCTACGATCGAAGAGACAGATGGCCTCTAGGATTTGTGACTGATTTTGTTCTTCTTCAGCAGCTATGATATGGTTAGCTCTGTCTTCTTCTGCCTCAGCCTGCTGTTGTTTTCTTCTTAGGATCCTTAGAGTCTCAATGTCAGAGGACTCTACAGGTTTATCAGTAGTTGATCCCTGGGGTTCTTCTGCCATTCTAGCCTTCAGCTTTCTCTTGCCCTTGCTTTTTCTGACCAGGGCAGTGGATTCCTCCTTGTTAGTTTCTTCTTCTTCTTCTTCTTTAGTCTCCCTGACAACTGACATATTCCCTGAAATCCCTGACTCCTTTGCATCAGCAATCCTACCACTGGACTCAGATATCATATCCACATTTTCTGCTGGATTCCTTTTCCAGTTCTCGAATAGTTGTTGGGTCATTCGTCTGTTTGGATTGATGGATTCTCCTTTATTGTCCCTAATTTTTTAACCCAGAGCAGACTGTAGGATGATGCTTATAAATCACCCGTAGAGCATCTTTTGAGAGCTCTTTGTCTTCTTTGAGCTGGTGATCCACTTTCCAATCCATTCAAGCAATAGAGCTCCATAGTTAAGTTAGATTCCATAACTTATGGCAGTCATGAGCTTGAGTTGCACCTCATTTAGAGAATAGTGACCAGAACTTTTGCAACATATACATTTCTCAACAATGTCCGCCAGAAATTCGTACCTCTGAGGAAACTCTTTCTTCTTGTATCCTTTGACAGAGGGGGATTTCTTGTGATGCATCCTTTTAAGTCCCTCATGGAAGTCTATGCCATCTATGAACGAATACCCTTCAGATTTGAAACCTAGGGCTAGATTGATGTCCTCGACCTTGAATTTTGATTTCCACGTCCCTGACTTTCGTAGTGATGGCGTCATTTTCAAACACACCATTTCTGTAGAATTCTTTCACTAGCTTAGGGTAGATCAATGTGTCTGTTCCCAGAGCCTCTTCGAGACCAACCTTCTTTAATAATGACAGAGTTTTGTGAAATTTGGATTTAGTTATTTTGAACTCATCAAAGTAGAGTCTGTAGCCGGAGATGACGTTAGAAGCCGCCATTGATTTCTTTGCAAGGAGTATGATGGTCTTAGCTTTCTTAAGGTTTAGGGTTTTTGCTTGAGAGAGAATGATAGGGATGAGCTTTTTGAACTTCTGATTTCAAAAAGGTGATTTCAATTTGTACTTGTAACTTCCCTCTCTCCATTTCGTTTAGTGGGACAGGTGTCGAATTCTGCTTGGCTCTATGAATCTGACTGAGGAGGATTGTACTGATTTGCCCTTAGCTCCTTCTGAGCTAATGTGTCCTTAGGGAGGACTACGATCGTTGAGATGGTCCTTGTAATCGTCGAGTCTGTTCTGCGTTCGTCGAGTCTATTCAGCAATCGTTGAGTCTGTTCATCAATCGTTGTATCTGAGCTGAGATCGTCGAGTCTAAACTACAATCGTCAAGTCTGACCAAGTCCTCCGAGTCCTTGTGATGAACTTTTGACTTAGCATTCTTCTCGGTTCAAGGTAACTCAGGAAGGGCCAACCTCATAGAGTGAATCAAGGGTTAGGTTTGTTCCTGAGGTGCTTATCAGAGAAATTGCTTTGTTTTGAACTTCATCATCACAGGATGTTCCTTTATTTTGTTAATGGAACTCTGCTATCGTTGAGTCTGCACCGCGATCGTTGAGTCTGCACTGCGATCGTTGTCTTTTATAACACTTCAGCTCTACGATCGTGGACATCCTTTGATCATGTCTGTGATTTCGAACATAGCCTTTAAATCTGTATAGTTAGCACAAACTAGAGCATATTTTTCATGGTTATAAGTTAAACATGCCTAGCTCACTTATTAACTTGTTAAAACTGGATTCATCTAGAGGTTTTGTAAAGACATCAGCAAGTTGGTTTTCAGTAGGGATATATTGTAAAGATATAGTTCCATTTTGCACATGATCCCTAATGAAGTGATACCTTATTTCTATATGCTTAGTCCTTGAATGCATGCGAGATTATGAGTTATTAAAATTGCACTTGTGTTATCACGGTGAATAGGTATGGATTTGAATTCAAACCCATAATCTGCTAGGTGATTTTTCATCCATAGGATCTCGAGTACGGCGGTTGCCAAAGAACAATGTATTAAACCTGCGATTGAAGTAGATATTGAATTTGCTTTTTGCTAAACCAGACACAAGTCTCATTTCTTAGAAATTGATGGTGCCACTGGTACTTTTTCTATCTATTTTGCAATTTGCGCAAAAATCAACATCTGTGTATCCTATTAGTTCAAATGAGGACTCCTTGGGATACCAAAGCCCCAAGTGAGGTGTACCCTTAAGATACCTGAAAATCCTCTTTACAGTAATTAAATGAGATTCTTTAGGATTAGCCTGAAATCTAGCACAAATGCATGTTGCAAATATTATATCTAGTCTACTGGCAGTTAGATATAAAAGAGAGCCTATCATACCTCTGTATTGAGTTATATCAATACTTTTACCTTTTTCATCTTTATCAAGTTTGGTTGCAGGAGCAATTGGGGTTTTCATGGGAGAGGCTGATTCCATGTCATACTTCTTAAGTAAGTCTTTAATGTACTTGGTTTGGTTTATGAAGATTCCTTCATCAGTCTTCTTTACTTGCAATCCAAGGAAGAAATTCAGCTCACCCATCATGCTCATTTCAAACTTGCTCTGCATAATCTTGGAGAATCTCTTGCATAACTTTTCATCAGTAGATCCAAAAATAATGTCATCAACGTATATTTGAACTAATAAGACTTTATCTTTATGCTTTCTAAGAAATAGTGTGGTATCTACTCTACCTCTAGTGAACCCATTTTCAATAAGAAAGTTAGTTAGTGTTTCATACCATGCTCTAGGTGCTTGTTTAAGACCATATAAGGCTTTGTCTAATCTTAAGACATAATTAGAAAGGGATGGATTGATGAAACCTGAAGGTTGCTCTACATAGACTTCTTCTTGAAGTTCACTATTCAAGAATGCACTTTTGACATCCATCTGAAAGACCTTGAATTTCATGTGAGCAGCAAAGGCAAGGAATATTCTGATGGCTTGTAGTCTGACAACAGGTGCATATGTCTCATCGTAGTCAATGCCTTCTTTCTGAGAGTAGCCCTTGGCCACTAGTCTTTCCTTATTCCTGGTTATTACTCCATCTTCATCTATCTTGTTTCTGAAGACCCACTTGGTTCCAATAACAGGATGATTCTTTGGCCTTGGTACCAATCTCCATACTTTGCTTCTTTCGAACTGATTAAGTTCTTCCTGCATGGCCTCTATCCAGTTGGAGTCTTCCACAGCATCCTCTATCTTCTTAGGTTCCATTTGTGACAGGAAGCTTAGATAAAAGTATTCATTTTGGGTGGCAGCTCTTGTTTTGACTCTTGCACTCGGATCTCTAATGATTAGATCTTGAGTGTGATCTCTTGCCCATCTTCTTCCTGTTGGGACATCTGTTCTTATGCCTTCTTTTCTTATATCTTCAAGATCTATTTCTTCTTCTTGGTGTGGAGGTTCGTTGTCTGGCATAGGCCTCTCTTCGATCTCATTTCTTTGCTCAACGATTTCACTATCTGGCACTACGATCGTAGTGTTGAGCTCGATGACCTCGTTCGTAGTGTCTGAACTGTTGGTCATAGTGTCTTGAAGCATTGTTTTGTCTAAGTCTGTCTCATCAAAGATGATGTGAATCGAGACTTCAACACTCAGTGTCTTCTTGTTAAACACTCTATAGGCCTTACTGTCTGTGGCATATCCAAGAAAGATTCCTTCGTCTGACTTTGGTTGAAACTTTGTCAAGTACTGCTTTCCATTGTTGAGAATGTAGCATGCACAGTCGAAAACATGAAAGTAGCTAACACTTGGCTTTCTTCCTTTCCACAGTTCATAAGGAGTCTTCTTAATCGTAGAGAGTGTATGAGTGATCATTACGAGTGTAGCATGCGGTGTTAATAGCTACACCGCGAAGTATTGAGCAGATGGGCTGCTGCTAGTAGAGTTCTCCCAGCCTCTATCAATATCCTGTTCTTTTTCTCAGCTACTCCATTTTGTTGGGGAGTTCTTGGGTCGAGAAGTTGTGACTAATTCCATTATGCATGCGAAGTGGTTCCGGGTCCAGAAGTTGAAGTGAATTTACGCCATGATCACTCCTTATAGCCTTGATTTTCTCTCCTTTCTCGTTCATCACCAGCTTGAACATCTTGATCAGTTGGGATCTTGTTTCATCCTTTGAGGTTAGAAAGAACACCCATGTAAATCTGGTGTAGTCATCGATTACGACCAAAGAGTATCTCTTTCCTCCAAGGCTCGTCATTGGAATTGGCCCAAAAAGATCCATGTGTAGCAACTGCAGAGGCTTGTCAATTGAGTTGGCAGTTTTGCTCTTGAATGAGCTTCTGGTCTGCTTTCCAAGTTGATAGGCATTGCACAGCCTTTCTTTAACGAAGTTAAAATTGGGTAAGCCTGTAACTAGATCTTTTGAAGCTAATTTGGACATGCTTTTGAAGTTGAGATGAGATAATCTTCGATGCCATAGCCAGCTCATTTCTTCAGATGCTTTAGCCAGAAAACAAATTATCTTATTCGAGCTTAGTTGTCCAAGATTTTGTGTAGACATTTCCTTCTCTTATTAGGTTAACTTTATAGCGAGATGCTTCTTGGATCTCGGACTTGACATTGATTGTTGAGGAATGTTACTTGATGACCTTGTCGCAGAGTTGGCTAATTCTTAGAAGATTGTGTTGTAGTCCTTCCACATAGGCCACTTTCTTTGAAGGATCTTGCACCATTTCCGGTGAGCCATATCCTCTTGTCTTGCAGAGCCGTTGTCTCCAAAGATGACCGAGGGACCCTCCTTCTCTATATAGTTAGACGTAAGGGCTTTGTTCCGCATCATGTGCCTTGAGCATCCACTGTCCAGATACCAGGTTGTGATCGTGGAGTTCTTTTACTGTAGTAACATTAAACCTTCATTTTGGTACCCATACTTGCATGGGTCCTACTTTGTTAGTGCCCTTGGGGACCCAAATCTACTTGATGTTGGGTCTCATATGCATGGAATTATAATGACCTTTTGCAGCCTTATGGCCAACTTTGTAGCACACAAAACATCTAATATGATGCATGTTTGTGTGTGTGTGTGAAAATTCTTCCTCCATTTGGACTTTTGTGGGTTATTGGTCATCCTACTGTTAGGTTGATATTCCTTCTTCCATATGTCCTTGTGTTTCATGATTTGTGAGGAGTATACCTTACCTCTACTGTACCTTTCCAGTTGGTTCGTAGAGCTGATCTTACTGGATTCTATGATCCTTTGAGGTTGGTGAGCAGTGGTTGGGTTACTCTTCTCTTTTTTGAAACCCAGACCGGCATGAGATCCCTTTTTCCTAGGAATATGGATTGAATTAATAGAGTAGGGTTTGACAGGCTCATCCTTCTATGAGGATTTCATAAATATAATGCCTTTACTAAAATTTGAGGCATTACTAGTGCTAATTTCCTTTACTTTTTCCACACATGGCTTTGAGGTAGATTTCCCAAAGCCTAACCCCCTGCTTACATCGAGAGGCACTTCTAAGCTACTAGAGATTAGGGAGTCCATGGATGAAAGGACTTATTCCATGTAGAGATTGTCTTTTCTAGATCCTCAATTTTAGAGGTTAGATTTGACTCTCTTTTTGTATTGAGCTCATTTGTTTGTTTTGCTTTTTTTAAGAGCTTTTTATTCTCCGATAATACAACCATTAAAATTTGCGGAATAATTAAAATTTTCAATTACAAACTATCCTTGTTCCCAAAACCTTTTACCTTTACATCTAAATATCACGTTACTATTATCTCACATTAATTGATTCAATTATTGTCGATATTTTATATATTATTAAATCAATAATTGAGACGACGAAATTATTAATATTATTATTTGCAATATTAACGATGTCTAGAAGTTCTGCCAAGGAGAGGTTTGGTCACCTAATTGCGCGCCAATAGGGAGAAATCCTTATTGAAAAACCCTCTCTTTACTAGGAACGACCTGGTCAATTAATAGTGTGAATTATAATAATGATGCTGAAGTTTTGTTTTATTAGTATTATTAATATAATAAAATAGAAAAGTTTTTTATATAAAACAGAATACTTTTATAAAGTTATTCATTTTGTTAGACTATAAATAGAATATATTATATTCTATTATGCATAATGTTTTGCATAGTAAAATCTTTTTATATAAAACAGAATACTTTTATAAAGTTATTCGTTTTATTAGACTATAAATAGAATATATTATATTTCATTATGCATAGTGTTTGCATAGTGTCTACATATTGTTTGCATAGTAAAATCTTTTTATACAAAACAGAATACTTTTATAAAGTTATTCATTTTATTATATTATAAATAGAATATATTATATTTTATTTAAAAGATTTTGTTTTATTAGAATATTTTATAGTAAACCAATCTGGACCGTCCGTTTAAAAGTAAATCAATTTGGACCGTTCAGGTATTAGTTACTATTCAGTCCATTCTCCTATAAATAGAAGCTCATTCCTTCATTATTTCTTACGAATTCACTAAAACTATAAAGAGAAAGAATAAAAGTATTTTGCTACTTCACTACTCCTATATCCAGTTTGTTCTAAGGTAAGGGGTATTATTTCTTTTGTATTCATGAAGAGAACTTCTGTTATTCCATATTTTTTTTATTCTGTTAGAATAACTTGTATACGCGGTCTACCCTATACTTGGTGAAATTCTTCTGTTATTCCATTCTTTATCATTATGTTGGAATAACCTGCTCATGCCAATACCGCATACATGGTGAAACTCTTTCGTTATTCCATTCTTTATTATTTCATTTGGAACATCACGCTTGGCATAAATTTACTTTGACTTGGTTCTGTTATTTATTATTACGCTGGAATATCACATGCATGTGCGCTTACGCATGACACGTTCCATTATTTATTATTCTGTTAGAATATCACATGCATGCGTTACGCGTGACTTGGTTCCGTTATTTATTATTTCATTGGAATAACCTGTCATGCTGGTTCATCGCATGCCCGGTGATTTCTTTTGTTATTCCATTCTTTATTATACTCAGTTGGTTAAAGTTTTGACTTCTATACTCCATGAAATTAGTGGAATATCCTTGATATTTGCGCTTCATCCAGTATCTTTTCATGGAAATATTCTTCTGAGCATTCTTGAATTTTACTCTACAAAGAAGTATCATGTTGACAATTTGGACGTTATTAGTTCCTGGATAAATTAATTCTTGAACTTGTTTTATTTAATTCTTATATCATTGTCATCATCCTCATGTTTATATTATGTTGAAAGACATTTGTGGCCTGTAGTGCATAGATGGACTTGGTATGATTATGACCAGGGATTAATCGGTATAATCATGATCGTAATGTTATAAATGATGTGGTAAAATTCCTCATTGGCCCGTAGTGCATTGATGGACGATTGTTGGCATGATCATGACCATTAATGAATACACGAATATCCTTGGCCCAGTAGTGCGTGGATAAGTTGTGGTTGTGATACTAATGAATATCCTCGTCAGAAGTAGTGCGTGGATGATGTGGATTATTTATTGTCGAGTCCCGGCGATAAAAGTGATGAAAACCTTTTAAATCATAAAAGATAGTAGATTTTATTCTCTACTTGACTCTTTTAATGGATTGCTTGTTCGCCGCAGCTTAAACTTGATGTTTGTTATATTGTATCGGTTTAACACCTGTTGAAGGCTAACGATAATTTATTCTCATATTATCTTAGTCATAATATTTCTTCTTGGGCTAGTTGAGCTCACCTTTTACTTTCATTGTTCTCTTCAGGAAATGAGAACATAGCAGGGACTAGTCGAGGAACGGAGTGACGGTCCAGATAATAGCATTAGTAGTCCTCACTATTCTGTTAAATAGTGTGCTAATAAATATAATGAGGACTCAATTGAGTGTGGATATTGTCTAGATGACAATATTTGTATTAAAACTCACAGCATATATTTTATCGTATTTTACACGACTGTTGTATAATTAAGTTGTATTTGAATTTTATACCATGTATTTGGCGACTCAAGATGGGTGATGTATACCTATTTTGGGGACATCACATAATATGTTTACAGAAACATAAACTAATGTTTCTAACACGTTTCTAACCATATAAAAAACATAAACATAAAAGATTACAACCTTTAATTTCACTATTTCTCTTATTACCTTTTCTTTTGACATTTATAGCGAAATTATTCATTGTGAATTCGTTTTACATCCGTTTTGACTCGTTCAACTTGGGTTGTTTTCGTATTTCAACATACTAACAATATCTATCATCAATTTCAAATTCTATCCGTCAATTTTGACTCCAACATAAGTTAAAATATACATATGCCATCAAAACCCAAGTTTTTCTTCTTTAACATATTCTTATGATTTTGATTACTCTAGAACCAATTAAAGAGACTATATATACTAGATTATACACCCATACACATATATATACAACATCTCTTCAAATCACCCAACCAAAATTGCTTTTTAAGTGAAGAACTTGAGAAACAATAAATTAGAATTTTAGAACTAGATGAATACCTTTGAACAACAATAAAAATCTCATGTAAGCGTATACATGAATACATATGAACACCATATATACATATAAATTCACAATCATGTAAACCTAATTTTACAAAGACTAAATACAAAACATCTTAATTTAGTATAAGGGTTAGTTTGATACCTTTCTAGGTTGAATTAGGAGAAAAGATGGAGATAAGGAATGTTTTTCTTTTGTTTTCTCAAGGTTTCCCTTCTTCTTCTTCTTCTTCTCTGAATTCTCTCTTCTCTAACTTACGTACATAGAAACATATAACGTATAATATAATAGATATAAATTATATAATATAAATATATATGTAATTGATATCAGTTACATTTTTTTTCTTTTTTTTTTAATCAAAAGCCATATGGCATTTTAAAATAATGACTTAATCATTCCTTAAGCCTTGTTTGGCAAAACAAGATTAAAATAAGAATTTCAAAAGCTCTAAGGCTTTTTTTGGTAAAACTAAATTAAAACTCTTTTAATTTATTTTCATAAGTCATTTATAATATAGCTTATTATCCCACATTATTTACTTGGATTTCCATATCCAATCTTAATTAAATAAACTAATTACCACATGCTAAATAAATTTCCCACTTAACCAAATATCACAAAATTATAATCTCATTTTAATTTTATTTAATAATTAATATATCACTTTAATTATTAGTTTACTTACAAAGAATATAGCAACTCATGTAATCTTTAACAACTCTCTTTGTTAAATTAAATTAGAGTATTATCTAATAATTTTAATTCACAAATATATACTAACAACAACCACATAAATAAAATATTTATTTAATTTAATAAATATTTTAAATTACAAATAAAATCCTGAATTGTTACATCGTTCCCTCCTTACAAGGATTTTGTCCCCAGAATCACAACTCAAACAATTCATTCGTCACATTCTTCCCTCCTTATAAGGATTCCATCCTCGGAATCACCGAAACCCTACCTTACTCAGGTTTTCATCAAATATCTTCGTTGAATAACTTCAACACATGACCTTAATATAGGTTTTATATTTCCTACTACATTCATTACTTCAACAGATTCTAGGTTTTATTTCATAACTTTCACTTGAACTCAATAATATTTTGAGTATTATATACTCTTTAACCCATTCATTTCATTTGCTAAGGATCGTTATCATAAATACTCGGGATATTACATTCACCCATTCTTCTAAGAATTTCATCCTCAAAATTTTATCTATTAATCTTTATTCATTCAATCTATCAAAATAGATTTTACATTAATACTTTATTCATTCATTGGATTCTATAACCACTTCTTTTCACAAAGATCTTTCTACAATTATTAAACTTTTTTATTAAAAGTTTTACATTATTATTTGATAACTCATCTCCTCCTCATTTCAAAATTTCTTTTCTCACATATTCAACATATCCATCATTCAGTGTCGCATTCTACGACTTTCTTCTTTCTAAGGAATATCATTCTTACCATATTCTCCTTTTAGAATAGAAAGAATCTTCCACAATTGCTCAATAATTGGGAAGCAGTATGAATAACTCAGGAATTTTAAAAGATTCCAAATCATACTGAGGGGTCATAAGACCTTGAACTATGTCCACGGTTATAAGTACTCTTTCAAATTAAACCTTAACAGTCATTAGACTATAGGGACTCCCGTACTTAGGGTGTTAAGCCCTTCGTACGATGTATTGTGCACAAACATTTAAACGTTATGCGTATGTCCATAGTTATAAGTAATCTTTCAACTTAAACTTTAATGAATATAAGACTATAGGGACTCCTCGTACTTAGGGTGATCAGTCATTCGTACAATGTATTGTGCACAAACATCTAAACGCTTCCGCGTAATCCCCTATAAAAGGGTTATTCATCTCAGCTTTTCAACATCTGAATCCGCACAAAAACAATTTGGTTTGGCATAACTTCTCAAGAAATGCTTGAATTTCATGACCATCTTTCAATATTCGTCTAGCTGAATCATATACTTTTACAATAATTTGGACATCAATCGAAATATACATATACATATATATTCTCATATCTTAAAGAAATCTTTAAAATCTTTTTATAGCGTCATGATACCGCACCGAATTTACAGTCCGTTTGAGGATTCCGTCATTTGGTGATTTTATCATACTACATCATACTATAGTGGGCTGACGATCCTTAGATCACATCCAACACTAAGTAATACTGCATTGATGACTCCATCGTTTTTATCATCTCTGCACCAGGTTCCATGATGCATTGATGATATATAAAAATATATATTTTGATATCTTTCAAATCATTTTTGTCTAGCCAAAGCAATTAGCATAGACATATGAATAATAGCACTGTTTTTAAAAATTCTTTGGTTCACTAGTGTGACCCAACATTTTTTTTCCAAAAATCAAAAGTATAACCATCGGCACGAAGTCAATAAATTTCGAAAATCTAGCAAAGCTAGAAGATTTGGAATACCTAATTTTCTCCATCAATTTCAATCTTTACACTAAATATTCTTGTATTTCAACTTATAATCCTCCTATATCCCCAGTATAGTTCATCAAACTTACCGCACATTGGAAGTTCAGGAACTTGCCACAATAATATGAGTTTAAGAACTTGTCCTAGTCATACCATAGGCGTCCATTCGCTGAGGGGTTCAAAACATACCATATTATTATGAGTACGAACTTACCATATGCATTAGTTTTAAGAACCGTACCTAATCCTAATAATACCTGATTAATCTTAATAGTTTCTAACTATCAAATATACACATGTGAAAAGAATCACCTTTTCGCCAAATATACATTGATAGCGCGACACCAACATTCCAATGATTATCAATGTGATAAACTAAGCACAAGCACAAAACCCTCACCCATACAAAGGTTTGTACAACTCAGCCATCACATGAGTCCTCAATTAAAATCCCACCTAACTCTATCTTACTCTTAACAACTTACCCTTAACTTGCTCAATACGAATTCCTCGTATCACATTATCTATAACTCCTCGTGAGTTTACCTCGTACTATATCATAGTACATTACTTTTATAGCATCAAGCTATAATTATTCAAACATTACAAATCATCTTTCTCTTGTAACTTAAACAGATCACGTCGTGATCTTATTCTATAATCATCTCCATTAAAATTCCTTTCTTCACTCGTGATCGTTTTATTTTACGATCCTCTTTCTTTCCCTTTTTCATCATACGTATCCATTTTCTATACTTGATACACATCGAGTCTCTAATAGTTTCATTATGGTAAGCTGAGTGGTTTCCCATAAACAACCAACAAACTAGGTTCCGAGTTGCTAGTTCGTATATACCTCCGCTCTATAAAGGAATCGTCTAGCCCAGATATCATACATCAACTACTAAAGAGTACAATTGTACCATACTTAAATATAATTGTTTGATTCTTAACTTCTTTATCATCTTCTCCTTTATTCTCTAAGGTTATAGCCTAGGGTACTCTTGACTAAGGTTTATAACCTACAGCTTTGATATGAACTATAACGACCCCAAAATTCATACAATTTAATTCTCGACTTTGGTCGTTAATAATACATTCAACCTCTAATTTTACATCATTAAACGATAATACAACCATTCAAATTTGCGAAATAATTAAAATTTTCTATTACAAATTATCCTCGTTCCCAAAACCTTTTACCTTTACATCTAAATATCTCAAAATCATTTTAATACTACAATAGTTTACATCGCAAAACGATATTACAATTCAACATTAATACATTATTCGGAACCTTAAACATGGTTCAAATAATAATAACACAACCAAAGTATATAAATCCTCAAGTATCACATCTGATTCACGTCTTTCAAGTAACACATAACTTTACCTTGAATCTTGAACCTACAAAAGTGGTTATTTGCAAGGTTGAGCTCGACAGCCCAGCAAAATCTAACAGTTTTCATGCATCACATAGCACATAATAACATGCTAAACATATAACATACATGATACAGTTCATATAATAAGTATAAATATTGAGTCCTTACTCAATCAGCATGCTTTAATCAATCAACATAGTCATAAATTGACTTTAACATTTCATACTTTCAACATATATATAACACATCATGCTTTTTGCAATAAAGATTTAAAACAGTTAATCATCAAGTTCACATAACAAATAGGAACTGAAAGACTTGCCTGATTCGTAGTTTTTGAACTACGACTTAACTGCTTTAACGCTTATCTGCACTTCGTGTTTTCCTACACAGTTATATAATCATGGATTCACATCCATTAGTCATATATTTCATACATTCTTAATATAATAGTAACGTTACATTATTTTCTAACTAGGTTTGTAAAACCTTCATTGCACTTTCTCATCATACTCTTAGAATAGTTAGGCATGTATAAGTATACCTTAATTATCCGTACTTGTCATCAAATAGGTTGTGATCTATTTTTCAATTTCACATTCAAATTACTGAGCTCCATAATGATTTATTTCAATCAATAAGGCTTAACAACTTTCTTTAACAAAATTTGATGTTATAAGCTTTTAAACCATATATTTGTACTAATAAGTCTCTAATAGCATGCTTACATATATCTATCTTATTTACATGGACATAGCATAGTTCATACTTTTAAAACATTCTTAAATAACTTATGTCATGCTTGACTAGTTGAGTGCACATATCATTCACGTTTTAATACTTAGTTTACAAAAGATAATGGAGTTGGTCTTTGAAATCATTTTATCATTAATAATGTAGTATAGCACATATAAGACAACTTTTAAAAACTCTTATCATAAGTAACTTAGTCATGATAACATCTTCTCAAGTTCAAAACCTATCTCATGTAGCATTCATGCACCTTAGTTCTATTATATCAAGTTTCTCTTAAAAACTTTTCTAACACAAGGTCTAACAAGTTTTATCATGAACAAGACACTATAAACACCATATCATTCTCATTTATATTTGAACTCAACCATGTATATAAACCACTAAGTTCAAAACTTATAGAACATAAGTTTCCTCAAGGTTTGTTTTTTTTTTAATTTCTTTTCCAAAACACATACTAAGTCAAGCCAGGACTTTCTATTATGAGCAAGGAAATTTTATATGTCATGTATAATATCATGCATTTTTATGTTACATCACTTACAATAACATATTCCATCATCGGGAGCACTATACTTGCATATTGGCTCGTTCGACGCCCTCCGATCGCCTCCGAATACGTAACAGTCACAAAGATGACTATTTTGACCCTTCCTAAAGACCTCAAATTAAAGGAATTAAAGAACAAAAGTTGTAGGTCTATTCGTCTTCGTTCCGGATCATCTTGAGTCACCTCAATTGGAGTTCGTATGAAAATGTTATGGTTGTTTTAGTAAAACATGTCCTGTCAGATTTTTTTTCCAAAATTGGCTAGGCAGACTACCCCCCCCCCCCCTGTTGGGGCGGGGGTTTTTACACTAGGGGGGCTCGCTGGGGCGAGGGTCCCTTTTGCTAACTCGCGAATTTTGATCCCGAACACCACAGAAAGCCAAATTAGGCCTACAAACTCCTTTCTAACAACCATACCAACCTACCCAAGGTGTAATATGTAAGACCCCAACTTTTATGAATAAAGATGAATTTTCTATAATTATCGTTTTTGAATATTATGGAATGAATTTGATATAATGTTATAGTTGTGGGTAATAGTTATAAATTTTGCAAAGTACGCAAGTTGTTATATAATATTCGATTGATCGGGGAATATTCATTTTAACAGGGGAATATTAAAGACGGCAAGACAATCATTAGTGGACCCCACAACGGAATTATTGTCGATTGAGAAAACGACAAAAATATTTTATGAAAATAATGGCGGAAGTTTTATCGTTAATCGTTGAAACACCCGGTGTTAAAAGTACATGAATACGGCGTGGTTGCGTACAAGACACGGTAGATTGATTATTGATGCTTACGTGAGAAGTCACTCGGTTTTGTTCAATTATTGCTTGATGAATTCTTGCATAGTATCTCACGTTAATTGATTCAATTATTGTCGATATTTTATATATTATTAAATAAATAATTGAGACGACGAAGTTATTAATATTATTATTTGCAATATTAACGATGTCTAGAAGTTACGCAAGGAGAGGTTTGCTCACCTAATCAAGCGCATGATAGGGAGAAATCCTTATTGGAAAGCCCCTCTTTCACGGGAACGAATTCGGTCAATTAATAGTGTGAATTATAATAATGATCTTTCAAGTTTTGTTTTATTAGTATTATTAATGTAATAAAACAGGAAAAGCTTTTTATATAAAATGTAATACTTTTATAAAGTTATTCGTTTTGTTAAACTATAAATAGAATATATTATATTCTATTATGCATAATGTTTTTGCATAGTAAAATCTTTTATATAAAAGCAGAATACTTTTATAAAGTTATTCATTTTATTAGACTATAAATAGAATATATTATATTTTATTATCCATAGTTTTTGCATAAGGTTCGCATATTGTTTGCATAGTAAAATCTTTTTATATAAAATGTAATACTTTTATAAAGTTATTCGTTTTATTAGATTATAAATAGAATATATTATATTTTATTTAAAAGATTTTGTTTTATTAGAATATTTTATAGTAAACCAACTGGGACCGTCCGTTTAAAAGTAAATCAATTTGGACCGTTCAGGTATTAGTTACTATTCAGTCCATTCTCCTATAAATAGAAGCTCATTCCTTCATTATTTCTTTTAATTCACTAAAACTATAAAGAGAAAGAATAAAAGTATTTTGCTACTTCACTACTCCTATATCCAGTTTGTTCTAAGGTAAGGGGTATTATTTCTTTTGTATTCATGAAGAGAACTTCTGTTATTCCATATTTTTTTATTCATTAGAATAACTTGTATACACGTGATCTACCCTATACTTGGTGAAATTCTTCCATTATTCCATTCTTTATCATTATGTTGGAATAACTCGCATCATGCAATACCGCATACATGGTGAAACTCTTCTCGTTATTCCATTCTTTATTATTCATTGGAACATCCGCTTCTGCAAGTGTAATTTCGCTTCGACTTGGTTCTCATACTGGTTTATTTATTATTCTGTTGGAATATCACATGCAATGCGTTACGCGTGACCGGTTCCATTATTTATTATTCGTTAGAAATATCACATGCAATGCGTTCTACGCGTGACTTGGTTCCGTTATTTATTATTCGTTGGAATAACTTTTATACATGCATGGTCTATCGCATGCCTCGGTGATTTCTTTTGTTATTCCATTCTTTATTATACTCGGTTGGTTAAAGTTTTGACTTTATACTCCATGAAATTAGTGGAATATCCTTGATATTTGCGCTTCATCCAGTATCTTTTCATGGAAATATTCTTCTGAGCATTCTTGAATTTTACTCTACAAAGAAGTATCATGTTGACAATTTGGACGTTATTAGTTCCTGGATAAATTAATTCTTGAACTTGTTTTATTTAATTCTTATATCATTGTCATCATCCTCATGTTTATATTATGTTGAAAGACATTTGTGGCCTGTAGTGCATAGATGGACTTGGTATGATTATGACCAGGGATTAATCGGTATAATCATGATCGTAATGTTATAAATGATGTGGTAAAATTCCTCATTGGCCCGTAGTGCATTGATGGACAGTTGTTGGCATGATCATGACCATTAATGAATACACGAATATCCTTGGCCCAGAAAAATGGATAAGTTGTGGTTGTGATACTAATGAATATCCTTGGTAGTAGTGTGGGGGATGATGTGGATTATTTATTGTCGAGTCCCAATGATAAAAGTGATGAAAACCTTTTAAATCATAAAAGATAGTAGATTTTATTCTCTACTTGACTCTTTTAATGGATTGCTTGTTCATTGCAGTTAAACTTGATGTTTGTTATATTGTATCGTTTAACACCTGTTGAAGGCTAACGATAATTTATTCTGTATTATCTTAGTCATAATATTTCTTACTGGGCTAGTTGAGCTCACCCTTTTACTTTCATTGTTCTCTTCAGGAAATGAGAACATAGCAGGGACTAGTCGAGGAACGGAGTAACGGTCCAGATAATAGCATTAGTAGCCCTCACTATTCTGTTAAGTAGTGTGATAATAAATATAATGAGGACTCAATTGAGTGTGGATATTATCTAGAAGACAATATTTGTATTAAAACTCACAGCATATGTTTTATCGTATTTTACACGACTGTTGTATAATTAAGTTGTATTTGAATTTTGTACCATGTATTTGGCGACTCAAGATGGGTGATGTATACCTATTTTGGGGGCATCACATAATATGTTTACCGAAACATAAACTAATGTTTCTAACACGTTTCCAACCACATAAAAAACATAAACATAAAAGAACACCATATATACATATAAATTCACAATCATGTAAACCTAATTTTACAAAGACTAAATACAAAACATCTTAATTTAGTATAAGGGTTAGTTTGATACCTTTCTAGGTTGAATTAGGAAAAAAGATGGAGATAAGGAATGTTTTTCTTTTATTTTCTCAAGGTTTCCCTTCTTCTTCTTCTTCTTCTCTGAATTCTCTCTTCTCTAACTTACGTACATAGAAACATATAACGTATAATATAATAGATATAAATTATATAATATAAATATATATGTAATTGATATCAGTTACATTTTTTTTCTTTTTTTTAAATCAAAAGCCATAAGGCTTGTTTGGCTAAACCATTTTAAAATAATGACTTAATCATTCCTTAAGCCTTGTTTGGCAAAACAAGATGAAAATAAGAATTTCAAAAGCTCTAAGGCTTTGTTTGGTAAAATCAAATTAAAACTTTTAATTTATTTTCATAAGTCATTTATAATATAGTTTATTGTCCCACATTGTTTACTTGGATTTCCATATCCAATCTTAATTAAATAAACTAATTACCACATACTAAATAAATTTACCACTTAACCAAATATCACAAAATTATAATCTCATTATAATTTTATTTAATAATTAATATATCACTTTAATTATTAAATTACTGACATAAGAATATAGCAACTCATGTAATCTTTAACAATTCTCTAACTGTTAAATTAAATTAGAGTATTATCTAATAATTTTAATTCACAAATATATACTAACAACAACCACATAAATAAAATATTTATTTAATTTAATAAATATTTTAAATTACAAATAAAATCCTGGATTGTTACACTTTGAGATCAACACTTTTATCCTTCTTTCTTCCTTCAGACAAGGTTTCTGCTCGTTAAGTCAACTCCAGTTCGTATGTGAGAAGGTTGCCATATAGCTGTTGAAAAGTCATTTCATGTAGATTCTTTTACTCTCTAATGGCAGTGGTTTTGGCATCCCACTTGCTTGGTAAGGCTCTCATGAACTTTATGGTTAGATCTTTGTTTGGATAGATCTTTCCATAGGCTCGTAGAGAGTTGAGCAGAACATTGAATCTCTCGTAGGTGGCAGTGACGTTCTCTCCTTGAACGTGAGCAAACATCTCATATTGCTGAGTTAAGAGAGATTATTTGTTTTCTTTGACTTCTTCTGTTCCTTCATGCATGATAAGTAATGCTTCCCAAACCTCCTTTGTTGTTTTGTTGTTGACCACGTTTTCAAACATATCATCTTCCAAGGATTGGAATAAGATGTTCTTGGCCTTTTTGTCGAGCTGGACAACTCTCTTCTCATTTTCTATCCATTATCCTTTGACCTTGATCTGTATTCTGTTTGGGTCGTCTGTAGTTGGTGCAAGCTTTGTAGGAACACAGGGCCCATTTTGAACAGTTTCAAATAGATCTTCATCTATTGAATCCATGTAAGCTTGCATCCTAACCTTCCAGTTAGCAAATTTATCTTTGTTTCACATAGGTGGCTTGCTGCCTCCTCCAGTCTTTGATTTGTTTGGTAAGTGTGCCATTGGATCTACTCAAGCTTTGTATGCTATATTATAGAACCTGTTTTGATACGAATTGTTAGTTCCTGGAGGTACAATAGTTATATAGAAGGGGGGGGGGTTGAATAGATATTTAAAAATCTTTTCATTCTATTTAGTTAGTTTTGGTAGTGATTAAAACACAGCGGAATTAAGGTATCTTTGAACTCCCTTTTAGATAGAGTTAATGAGAGTGAGGCAGTTATAACAGTTATAACAATTATAGCAAGAATGAAATAGACACAGTTGTTTTTAAGTGGTTAAGAGCACTTAAGGCTCCTAGTCCACTCTTCTACTCCTCGAGTAGGAAATCCACTAAGGATGTCTTTTACACTTTCTGAATCTCGCAGATTCCTTCTAGACCAGTAGTCTAGGCACTTCATAGTTCACTCTTGAACTCTTCAAGTCCAGCAGACTTGGTTCTTCACAGTTCACTTAGAACTCTTCAAGTCCTTCTGACTTGGAACTTTTACTTCAGTTGATTGGTAGTTGTTGAGTTCGTGATTGCTACTCAGTTGCAGTTAAGCACTTGTTTGAAAGAACTGAGTAGCTGAGCAAGCTTCCTCTTTTTCTCAGATCGTAGAGTTGAGCGTTGAGTGTTCTTGTGCGTTTTTGTTCAATGCTTGCTTAGATCTCTCATCTGCATATGTTCTTCATATATGCGATACTTGAAATCTATCCGTTGAAGCCATTTGTTGAAGCATTAAATGTGTTTTACATTTCTGAACTTTGATGGATACTTTTCTGTACACCTTCTGAATTGCATTCTGGCCCACTGACACAGCAAACTACTTTCTCACCTAACACCTGAAAAGGTGTTTTTCCTCTGTCCTATGGTCCTTTCCTTAGCTTCTTGAATACATTCCATTTGTTGAATACTAAGGATATCTTTTGTACCGTTGGGACTAGTGAGGACTTCAACGTTTCAAACCCATTCCACTTTTGTTAGAATTTATCTTCAAACAAAAGTAGGGCTCGATGCTTCTGACACAAGGCAGATGATACTCTTCGATCCATATCGTGGTGTCTTGTCACATTGGTGCTTGGTCTGAAGAGAACACTACGATCTCTCTCAAGGATTTGCACACTACGATCTTCACCTGCTTGTCTTGGAGACTCTACGTTTCCAAAAGCACACTACGATCTCTTAGTTAGCTTCAGCAAACGTCTGGACCACTCTACGATTTCTAGAGAGGCCCTTCAAGGCAAATACACTACGATCTTCTAAGCTTTACGATCCTGCCTTAGCTTCTGCAATCTGTTGATTAGCTCGATGTACTGCGATCCTTTTCAAGGCCTATCTATTCCTTTCAAGTCATAGATCAACCTAAAATCTTTGATCTCTTTATCTATACATTCGTTTATAGAATGATAATCATTAAAAGCTAAGATCAACCTAACAAATTTGATCTATCACTAAGTCCTTGTACATATATTCCTTGAAGGACTTTACATATAATCATGAGCATTAACTTTAAACATCAAATCAAAATATGCATTCTTCCAACAATATGGAATGGATTATAGACGTTGAAAGTATCGGGAGTCCCAATGACACGACAATCATCCTTAGTATACAACAAAGAAACGTATTGAAGAAGCTAAGGAAAGTACTATAAGTCAGCAGAAAACATCTTTTCAGGTGTGAGGTGAGATAGCAGTCTTCGGTGTCAGTGGGCCAGATGGGTGAACAGAAAGTTTTCAGAAAGTCACCATCAGTGCTCAGAAATGTCAAATGCATTTAATGCTTCAACGGATGTCTTCAAAAGGATTGATTTCAAAAGCTTCATATATACAAAACACAAGCAGATGGAAATATCAAGTAAGTAAAGAACGAAAACGCTTAAGAACACTCAACGCTCAACTATACGATCTGAAAAGAAAGCTTGCTCAGCTACTCAGTTCTTTCAAACTCAAGTCTAAACGACAACTGAGTAGCACCATTAAAGAACTCAACTACTATTAAGTGAAGTAAGAAGTTCCAAGTCAGAAGGACTTGAAGAGTTCTAAGTGAACTGAGAAGTACCACGTCTACTGGACTTGAAGAGTTCAATAGTGAACTAAGAAGTTCCAAGACTTCTGGTCTTAAAGGAATCTGTGAGATTCAAAGATTGTAAAGATATCCTTAGTGGATTTCCTACTCGAGGAGTAGAAGAGTGGACTAGGAGCTTTGAATGCTCTGAACCACTTAAAATCACTGTGTCTCTTATATTCTTGCTATAACTGCCATAACTTCTTAACTCATAATAACTTGTTATATCTTAAAAGGAAAATAAACAAATCTCAATTCCACTGTGACTAAATCTTTATCAAAACTAACAAGTATTTTGAAATGAAAAGAATTTAATAATATCTATTCAACCCCCCTTCTAGATAACTTTTGTGCCTCTGGGAACTAACAATTGGTATCAAAGCAGGTTCTGTCAAACAACTTACAAAGTTTAAGTAGATCCAATGGCACATCTGATAAGCGAATCAAAGACTAGAGGAGGCATCAAGACACCTATGTGCAACAAAGATAAATTCTCCAACTGGAAAGTTCGTATGCAAGCCTACATGGATTCAATAGATGAAGATCTATTTGAAAATGTTCAAAATGGGTCCTAAATTCCTACCAATCTTGCACCTACGACAGATGACCCAAACAAAATTCAGATGAAGGTCAAAGAAGAATGGACTGACAACGAAAAGAAAGCTATCCAACTCGATAAGAAGGCCAAGAACATTTTGTTCCAATCGTTAGAAGACGATCTGTTTAAAAATGTGGTCAACAGCAAAACATCAAAGGAAATATAAGAGGCATTGCTCATCATGCTTGAAGGAACTGAAGAAGTCAGAGAAAATAAGCAATCTCTTCTGACTCAGAAATATGAAATGTTTGCCCATGTTCTAGGAGAAAATGTTACTTCCGCCTATAAAAGATTCAATGTTCTGCTCAACTCTCTTCGAGCCTTTGGAAAGATCTATCCAAATAAATATCTAATCATAAAGTTCATGAGAGCCTTACCTAGCAAATGGGATGCTAAAACCATAGCTATTAGAGAATCAAAGAATCTCCATGAAATGATTGTTCAACAGCAAGCCTAAGAAGTTCAACAACTACAACAATCAGGAACAGATAAATGACTTATGCTACAACTGCAAGAAGCCTGGCCATTTCATTGCAAATTGTAACAAACCACTTAGAGAAAAACTAAAGAGAAAATCAAATCCAAAGAAAGATATCAAAGGCAACAAGAGGTTCTAGAAGAAAGACAAAGGTCTTGTAGCCGGAAGATCGTGGAGTGACTCAGACAACGACTCAACTCCCGAATCTAGAGATGATGAAGATCTTCAAATGGCAAATCTTTGTTTAATGGCCAAACATGCAAAGGATAAGAAGAGCTCTGACATTCATGAAGTAAGTATAAATGAGGTATTTGAGTTTAACTCACCTGATGTAGATGAAAGTAGTATGCACACAAGCCAATCATGTTTGATGATAAAACATATACTTTGTAACAATCTTATTCATTTATTAATAAAAAGTATTCATTTATTAAAGGCTTTTAATTATCTACATGATGCTATTTTATAATATGTGATAAACCCATAGTTTTAAGCAATGCTTTTAGAATAATGATGATGATCATTCTAATGAGATCTAAATTCTTAGAAAGCTTAAAACTAAAATAGTTCCCAATCGTTGGATTACTAAATTGGGGATTAGTGAATCCGGATAGATTGGTACATACGTTGCTTCTTTCATTGGATGAGGATGATTGATCTCATGATCATTTGTGTGAGAGACACTAAAGCAAGTATGTAGGTGCTTATTAGAGAATAAGTTCATTGAACGTGGCTCGCTAAGGAATACCTAATGGAGTTTTACTTGCACGTCAATAGGAATTCTGTAGTGATAGTAAGTCACAAGTGATCCTTGGACTTGAGATCATCATAGTATCTTGTGTATGATGAGTTATACTTTGACTTATTCCTTAAGACCCTTAGGGTATATCAAAGGGTATGCTTGGGTATAATAAGTTGTACATGGAGATAATGTATGATCAATAAAGAATCTACCACTTCTAGTAAAAGAAGAGAAATTTCTTATGTGATTTGATAAATGATAACTCAATAGTCCTTGGCCAAGGCAGAATTAAATTAGAAAGAAGTTTCTAATTTGCATTATTTGGAGTTGTGCATTTAAGAGTCGAAATACATATAATTAAATAAAATAAGACTTGACAGTAATTCCATGTCTTATAGTTAATTGGGACATTGTATGGTGGAAGGATTGAATTGTACGGTAACTATTTACTCAAAGGTTCTTTTATGATTAATGTTGAAATCTATATTATCTGAAAAATCGTTAATCGCTAGGGAGGCTTATCCCTATTATAGAATAAGTATTATTTATTTAAATAAATTATTAGTTTAATTTATTTATTTAAATAAGATTAAAATTGTTCTAATTGATTTATTCACAACCGGTTTAATATGGAGAACCTAAAGGGTCACACCATAAAAGGAAGAATAATTATTTAAGATGTTAATGGCATAATCGTAATAATAAGTTCAAGATATTTAATTTAATCTATGGTGATAGAATAAATTAAATAGCTTAATATTTATTATTTAATATTTTAGAAATATTAAATATAAATTAGTAAGAGGAGTCTTATTATTATTATTACTATTATTATTATTTAATTCCTAAAGGAGTTTGGGAATTAATTAATAAAAGTACTCTCAAATATCCTAATAGGATTAGGAGGCAAATTAATTAAAAGAGTTTAATTGATTATACCTAATAAGATTAGGGAGCTTAATTAATTAAAAGTATTTAATTAATTAAATAAAACTCAATTTCTCAATTGTTAAGGAGGGTTGCCTAGATCTATAAATAAGAGGAGTCTTATTATTGGTGAGGTGGAGGTTGACACTTTCACAACACGTGAATACGTGATTCCAATTGTTGGAGAGTACGCTCCTTTTCTATGAGATAGAAAAACTAGGGTTTTGCCAAATACCCATCTTCTTGAATCTTTCTTCTTCCTTGGTGGATCACCTCTAGAGGCCAAACACTTGGGTGGCTAACGTTGATCAAAGGAAGGAACAAAACCCGGTGGATTCAAGTTGAACGCGAAAAGGATTGGAGGTGAACTTGTACCTGAGGAGGCTCGTATCTTCAAGGGTATGATTCTTGTTCTTTTTTTTCATTTAATTAATAATTGTGCATAAAGGATGATCCGGGTATATGGTATATAAAATTATAAAACTCTGATTTTTCACGTTTTCGCTTATTTTAAGCAATTTGATTGCGTTTATGAATATTACAAACCTAACAGTGGTATCAAAGCCAAACCTTTATGCAAATTATTAATTGTTCAGATTTGATATGTATATTGATATGTGTTTAGAACAATTTAATTGGGCATAATAAAATTTAATATAAAAAAAACGTAATAAATTTCTGAAAAACTATTTTTTTTGATTTTTGTTTGTTGATATCCGCGTGGTTCATTTAATTTTCCAAAGCTTGATCCGGTTATGGTCTCCACTTTCCCATTCCCACGAATTATTACTTGATTACATGCTTCAGGTGTTTTTTTTTTTTTTTTAAAAGTTTACAAGCGTTTTTTTTAAGGGTAACAAGTTCTTCCCACGTGAGTTATTCACCACTAGGGATCAGGATCATATTCAATTTTTTTTTTTTAATTAAGGGACCACGTGAATGCTAAGCAAGTAAGCAACAGGAAAGGAAATACTCTAAATCTTTTGGATTCAGGAGTATATTATATATATATATTAAAGTTAGTATATATTATATATATGATATATAATATATATATATATTAATATATATATATATATATATATATATATTCTTAATTATTTTATAATTAAAATAAATGTTTATTTTAATTTTAAAATTGAATTTCATGCTAAATAATTAGAGTTGGAATTAGATTCCATGATAATTAATTGGAGTTGAAATTGGATTTCATGTTTTCTTAAATAAAGGAGTTTATTTAGATATGAAATAAGATTTCATATTATTCAAAATAAAGGAGTTTATTTAGATATGAAATAAAATTTCATATTATTCAAAAATAAAAGAGTTTATTTGTGAATAGGAAAGAGAATCTGTGTTTCCTTTAATAAATGAGTTTTTTATTACATGGAATTGGATTCCATAATTAATTAAAATAAAGGAGTTTATTTTGATTAAAGATTTTGATTAAAATAAAATAGTTTATTTTATTCAAAATTGGATAAATTAAAATAAATAGTTTTATTTTGATTTAAATTTAGATTAAAATAAAAGAGTTTATTTTGATTCAAAATTAGATTTTATACCAACTAAATTTGCCCATTAAATGATATCAATATATATATTGAATGTTTATTATTCATGAGATAAATGTTATATATTGATGCATATGGTGATGTGTATGATAATAAATGGGATTGATTATGGACTATTGACCAATGTGATTGAATTTTATTTTAGTTAGATGCATGAATGTATGGGTTTTATTAAATGGGGTCTGCGTACCTCGCCTTCTCTAATTTTTCTTAATGTAAATTCTATCTTCCTACTATGTACTTCCCTCGATTGCGATCAAGGTTTCTATTTATTTTAAAATAGTTTTGTAATAGGAATAGTTAAATTAATTTTGAAGAATTAGAGATCAAGGAAAGCGAGGAGCGTGAAGACCCGTTTGTAATGGAGCAAGGTTTAAATGTAATAGTTATATTTAAATATTAATTCTCGCACCCCTAGGGTTTGACCTTTTGGTTCACTTGGTGGCTCTAGTGAACCAAACTAGAAAAAAGTCCATAATCAATCAAGGGTAGAATATCAGTATTCTATATGTGCATGCTTATACTATATATATATTATATATTATGCTAACATGCTTCGCATGTTCATTAATATGACGCGTATTTTATATATATATGTGCATGCGCGCTAAACAAGATGAGACAAATTAATAATAAACCCCTCAAATTTTTTATATTAAGTTGTAACGTTCAAAGATATTTGGAATATCGAACGTCGCCTTCTAGCATGGTAAAACAATAGAGTATTAAATATTTAATATGAGTTTGTTGTGCACACACAAGGCGAGTATTAAATATTTAAGATGTTGTTTTATCACATTTAATGCTTATAAATAGACTGAACAATGCTGTTTTGTTGTGCACACACAAGGACAGTGTTTTTCTTTCAAATATATGGAAGTGCTAGGTATGACTTAACTTAGATCATTTTAGTTCGGATGTGCACACACTTGACCATTATGATCTAAGAGGCAAAATACAAGGAGTTACATAGTTGATGTAATTGACAAGAGTTGTCTACCTATTTATTTATATATAGTTTATTGTGCACACACAAGGCTATATACATTTGAAATGGGATCCTTATCTCACTAGCATATCTTTAATTAGATATTGCCGAACTATATATATTGAGGGTAATATAGTTTGAAGAAAATAGTGGGAGATACCAATTTAAAACAAGACCTAAATTATTTTGGTAATTAATAAAAGAATGTATGCTAAAATGTTGTTAATTATAAATTCATTTATAGAATTTTACAATGTCTAAATTACTATCACTACGAAGCATATTAGATGTTATTTAACCGGACCAAATTAAATGGATTGGTTAAGGAATTTGAGAATAGTTCTCATGGCTGAAAATCTATCTTATGTCCTTAATACGCCTATCCCTGCAATGGTTGCAGAAAATGCCTCTGAGGAAGACATTCATTGCTTTTTTAAAAAGTGGCAAGATGATGCATGATTGGCTCAATACATCATGCTCGCATCCATGAGTAACGAGCTTTGCCACAAGATGAAACTATGGATGCTCCTACTATACTCCTGCATGTCAAGTAGTTGATGGTGAGGAAAGTAGGACTAATAGATATTAGATATCTAAGGAGCTCTTCCGATCTAGAATGACCGAAGGCACTACTGAGATGAATATTACGTCCTAATAATAATCAATTTGATTGATCAATTAGGACAACGGGTTTTGTCATGGATGGAGAGTTGAGCCAAGATTTGATCTTGCACTCACTCCCAGACTCCTTTCACAATTGTTTTGAATTTTTCATATGAACAAGCTAGATATCAGCCTCGCTGATTTGCTTAACATGTTGAAAATGTTGAGAGTCACTTTCCAACCAAGAAAGACCATGTCTTATTAGTAGGGGCCAAAGGATCTTCTGAAAAGAAGAACAATTCAAAGAAGGTAAATAGAAAGGCAAAAACAAAGGATAATAAGAACAAAACTGATACGAAAAGCAAAAGAGTTAGCTTCCACTGCAATAAGCCTGGACACTAGTAAAGTAACTGCAAGAAGCATCTTGCAGAGCTAACCAGAAGAAGCTTAGTGAAGTTTTCGTTACAAATACAAATTTGTTCATGATTTAAAATTATTTTTTCTTTATGTCAAGGTTATACTTGGGTATTGGATACCGACTTTGGTTATCATAAATATTGATTTATGAAGGGACCAAGCAGAAGTAGAAAGCTAAACAAATATAAGTAATCCTATGTGTGGAAAATAAAGTAAAGGTTGCTACATTAGCCATAGGAATTTATTATTTAGCATTGCCTACGGGCAAGTCTATTAAGTCAATAAGTTGTTATTGTATTCCAGTTCTTGTTAGAAACATTATTTCCATTTTTGTTGTTGGACAATGAAATCTTTGGTATTATATTTAAGAACAATTATTGTTCTATTTATAATAATAATGTTTTGTATAGAACTGAAATATTACTTAATGGATTTTGTATACTTGACTTACGTAAAAATAATTTTATAAATTGAACAAACTAGTATAAGAAAAAGAAATGATCATTCAAAGATTTAAATGTGTGTATTTACTGAAATACAAGTGTGAATTATTTGAAAGGTTCAAAGAATTCAAAAGTGAAACAACATGGCAAAGTATTAGGATTCTTTGATCGGATCAAGGAAGGAATACTTGTGCAATGAGTTTTTAAAACATCTCAAATGGTTTTCTCACAATGGACACCTCCTGATACGCAATAATTGATTGATGTATATAAAAGGAAAAATCATACCTTGTTGGACATGGTGCGGTCCATAATGATTTTACCGACATTCTAGTATCCCTCTAGGGTCATGTCCTAGAAATGGCTGCATATCTACAAAAAAGGTAACCTCAAAATCCAGCCCCAAGACTCCATAAAAGTTATAGACAGGGAGGATTCCTAATCTTAAGTATGTTAAGATAAGAGGTTGTCTAGCTTATGTGAAAAAGGTTTCAAAGGATAAGCTTGGGACAAAATTTGACAAGTATAGATTTGTGGGATTTCGTAAAGTAAGTTTAGGGTATATGTTTTATAATCCTACTTAGCAAAAAGTGTTTGTTGTGAAACACGCATCCTTCTAAGATAAAGATGTTTATCATTGAAGGAGCTAGTGGGAGGATAATAGATCTTGAAGAGTTCAAGAACCACAATACACTATAAGTCAAATAAGAGGAACCTGTAGATAGACCTATTGTACCACAATTGAATCATAAATCTGGAATAGTACCAAAGATACCTGGGAGGTATGGATTCATCATAGATGATGATGATGAGGTACACATCATAGAAGATGATGATCCAGTTAGATACGATGAGGTAAGAGTTGTAAACACTCAGAGAAATGAATTAAAGCAAGTTTCTCAAAATGGAACATTCGTTTTGAAGAAATAATCAAAACATTTTGATTTTATCAAAAATAAGAATGAACCTAGTGTGTACAAAAGGGACAGTGGGAGCGTCGTGACATTCCTAGTATTATATGTTGATATACTACGGATAAGGAATGACATACCAATGCTACAATCAGTAAAGATAAAGTTGTCTAAACATTCCTCCATGAATGATTTGGGAAGAGTATCTTAATTGGGGATACAAATCTATATAGATAGATTCAAGAGGATGATCGACTTAACCCAAGAAATGTATATTCATTTGATGCTAAAGTCGTTTAGCATGGCAAGCTGCAAGAGATGTCTCATGTTGACGAGCCATGGAGTGTATCTCTCTTAATAGTCCCCAAAGACTCCAAAAAGTGAGATCGCATGAGTAACTATCATGTATGCAATGAAATGTACGAGACCTGATGTTGATCGGTCATATTCAGGAGAAGATCACTGTAAGACAGTGAAAAATATCTTAAAGTACTTAACCCGCACTAAGGATGTGATTATAATATAATAGTGGGTCTAAATTAAAACTAGAGGGCTTAACAGACTAAAGTTTTTTTTAGGCAGGCCAAGACGATAGAAAATCCACTTTAAGGTAAGGTGTTACCTTGATCGGTGGTATAGTGAATTGGAAAGGTTCTAAACAGTAAAGAGTTGTTGGTTTAGTGATAAAGACAAAGTATATAGCTATAAATGAAGCTACAAGTTGATTGTTTGGATGAAAAGTTCATTACAGAACTAAGAATAGTTCCTAAGTCTCATCTTGAATCTAAACATGTGTTGTGGCACTTTCATTTGATTATAGGAATCATTGAAAGATGGGAAATCACTATAGAGATAGTGGACTCTTAAAAACAACATTACATATCCATTAACTAAAGCTTATCCAACAACAGGATGATCGTCACTAAGAGAAGAAGGGTATGAGATACCATGGCGATTGGCTTTAGTACAAGTGGGAGATTGAAAGTAGTATGCACACAAGCCAATCATGTTTGATGATAAAGCATATACTTTGTAACAATCTTATTCATTTATTAATAAAAAGTATTCATTTATTAAAGGCTTTTAATTATCTACATGATTCTGTTTTATAATATGTGATAAACCCATAGTTTTAAGCAATGCTTTTAGAATAATGATGATGATCATTCTAATGAGATCTAAATTCTTAGAAAGCTTAAAACTAAAATAGTTCCCAATCGTTGGATTACTAAATTGGGGATTAGTGAATCCGGATAGATTGGTACATACGTTGCTTCCTCATTAGATGAGGATGATTGATCTCATGATCATTTGTGTGGAGACACTAAAGCAAGTATTTCGGTACTTATTAGAGAATAAGTTCACTGAACGTGACTCGCTAAGGAATACCTAATGGTGTTTTACTTGCCTATCAATAGGAATTCCTATAGTGATAGTAGTACAAGTGATCCTTGGACTTGAGATCATCATAGTATCTTGTGAATGATGAGTTATACTTTGACTTATTCCTTAAGACCCTTAGGGTATATCAAAGGGTATGCTTGGGTATAATAAGTTGTACATGGAGATAATGTATTATCAATAAAGAATCTACCACTTTTAGTAAAAGAAGAGATATGTCCTATGTGATTCGATAAATGATAACCCAGTAGTCCTTGGCCAAGGCAGAATGAAATTAGAAATGAGTTTCTAATTTGCATTATTTGGAGTTGTGCATTTAAGAGTCGAAATACATATAATTAAATTAAATAAGACTTGACAGTAATTCCATGTCTTATATTTAATTAGGACATTGTATGGTGGAAGGATTGAATTGTACGGTAACTATTTACTCAAAGGTTCTTTTATGATTAATGTTAAAATCTATATTATCTGGAAAGTTGTTAATCGCTAGGGAGGCTTATCCCTATTGTAGAATAAATATTATTTATTTAAATAAATTATTAGTTTAATTTATTTATTTAAATAAGATTAGAATTGTTCTAATTGATTTATTCACAACCGGTTTAATATGGAGAACCTAAAGGGTCACACCATAAAAGGAAGAATAATTATTTAAGAAGTTAATGGCATAATCGTAATAATAAGTTAAGTATATTTAATTTAATCTATGGTGATAGAATAAATTAAATAGCTTAATATTTATTATTTAATATTTTAGAAATATTAAATATAAATTAATAAGAGGAGTCTTATTATTATTACTACTATTATTATTATTTAATTCCTAAAGGAGTTTGGGAATTAATTACTAAAAGTACTCTCAAATATCCTAATAGGATTAGGAGGCAAATTAATTAAAAGAGTTTAATTAATTATCCCTAATAAGATTAGGGAGCTTAATTAATTAAAAGAATTTAATTAATTAAATAAAACTCAATTCCTTAATTGTTAAGGAGGGTTACCTACATCTATAAATAAGAGGAGTCTTATTATGGGTGAGGTGGAGGTTGACACTTTCACAACACGTGAATACGTGATTCCAATTGTTGGAGAGTACGCTCCTTTTCTATGAGATAGAAAAACTAGGGTTTTGCCAAACACTCATCTTCTTAAATCTTTCTTCTTCCTTGGTGGATCACCTCTAGAGGCCAAACACTTGGGTGGCTAACGTTGATCAAAGGAAGGAACCAAATCCGGTTGATTCAAGTTGAACGCGAAAAGAATTGGAGGTGAACTTGTACCTGAGGAAGCTTGTATCTTCAAGGGTATGATTCTTGTTCTTTCTTTTTCGTTTAATTAATAATTGTGCAGAAAGGATGATCCAGGTATATGGTTTGTAAAATTTTTAAAACTCTGATTTTCCACGTTTTTGCTTATTTTATGCAATTTGATTGCGTTCATGAATATTACAAACCTAACAGTAGATATTGATGATTTAAGAACTGCTCTACATGGCATAATATATGATCTGCATCAATGCATGAAATGGTTCAGAGTTCAGTCTAAAGATTATTCTCTTCTTCAAAAGGAGAAAGAGAAGATTCAGGAAGAACTGGAAATAGCTCTTCTAAGTGCTAACTCTCTCTGCAAATTTGAAGCTGAAAATAAACTCCTAAAACAGACCAATGAACTCAACGCACAAAGAGAGTCAAATCTAACCTCTAAGATTGAGGAGCTTGAAAAGACAATATTTACATGGAATAAATCCTCTTCTTCCATAGACTCCCTGATCTCTAGCCAGAGAAGTACATCTAACAGAACAGGATTAGGTTTTGGGGAATCTATCTCAGAACCATATGTGGAAATGATAAAGGAAACTAGCTCTAGTAATGTTTCAAATTTTAATAGAAGCATTACATTCGTGAAATCCTCACAAAATGAGAAATCAGTTCATCCCTGCTCTTCTGATCCAATCCATGCCTCAAGGCACAATGGATCCCATGCTGGTCTAGGATTCAAAAAAGAAAAAATTAACTTAGACACTACTCTCCAACCTCGAAGGATCGTAGAGTTGAGTAAAATCAACTCCACGAACCAACTAGGTAGGAATAGTAGATTAGAGTTTCACTCTTCATAAATCATGAATCACAAGGATACATGGAAAAATCCGTATAAAGGAAGGATTGTTAAGAATCCATATAGGTCCAAATGGAGGAAGAATCAAAATACACACACAAACATTCATCATATTAGATATTTTGTATGTAATAAGATTGGTTATATGGCTGCAATATGCTACCATAATCCTATGCATATGAGACCCAAGGTCAAGCAAATTTGGGTTCTCAAGGGTACTAACAAAGTAGGACCCATGCAAGTATGGGTACCAAAATAAGAGTTTAATCTTATCACAGGAACAGAACTCCACAATCACAACCTGGTATCTGGACAATGGATGTTCAAGACACATGACCGGGACAAAGCCCTCCTTTCTAACTTAATAGAGAAGGAGGGTCCGTCAGTCATTTTTGGAGACAATAGCTCTGGCAAAACAAGATGATATGTCTCAGCTGAGAATAGTGCAGTATCTTTCAGTAAAGTAGCATATGTGATATGTAGAAGGATTACAACATAATCTTCTGAGCATAAGCCAACTCTGCGAAAAGGGTCATCAACTCACCTTCCTCAACAATCAATGTCAAGTCAGAGATCTGAAGACATCTTCTATAAAGCTGACCGGAACAAGAGAAGGAAATGTCTACACTGGTAATCTTAGTCAACTAAGCTCTGACGAGACAATATGCTTTCTGGCTAAAGCATCTAAAGAAATGAGCTGGTTATGGCTTAGAAAATTGTCTCATCTCAACTTCAAAAACATGTCAAAACTAGCCTCCAAGGATCTAGTAGCAGGCTTACCCAAGTTCAGCTTCGTCAAAGAAAGGCCATGAAAAACAGACTAGAAGCTCATTCAAGAGCAAAACTGCCAACTCAATTGACAAGCCTCTGCAGTTACTTCACATGGATCTATTTGGGCCAATTCCAATGACAATACTTGGTGGAAAGAAATACTCATTAGTCGTAGTAGATGACTACACCAGATTCACATGGGTGTTCTTTCTACACTCAAAAGATGAAACAAGCTCCCAACTAATCAAAATGTTCAAACTAGTGATGAATGAGAAAGGGGAAAAAATCAAGGCTATAAGGAATGACCATGGTAGAGAATTCGACTTCTTTGAAATGGACCAGTTCTGCACAGACAATGATATCAGTCACAACTTCTCAGCTCCACGAACTCTTCAGCAAAACGGAGTTGCTGAGAGAAAAAACAGAACGTTGATAGAGGCTGGAAGAACTCTACTAGTAGCAGCACGTCTGTCTGAATACTTCTGGGTAGAAGCTGCCAACATTGTATGTTACACTCAGAACAGATCTCTTGTACACTCTACATTAAAGAAGACTCCCTACGAACTATGGAGAGGAAGAAAGACAAGTGTCAGCTACTTTCATGTGTTTAGTTGTGCATGTTATATTCTCAACAATGGAAAACAGTATCTGACAAAGTTCCAACCCAAGTCTAACGAAGGAATCTTTCTTGGATATGCCACAGACAGTAAGGCTTATGGAGTGTTCAATAAGAAGACACTAAGTGTTGAAGTCTGAATTCACATCATCTTTGATGAAATAGAATTGGACAAAAAAATGTCTCAAGACACTATGAACGGCAATTTAGACACTACTAACAAGGTCGTCGAGCTCAACACCACGATCGTAATCCCAGAAAATGAAATCTTCGAGCCAGGAGAGGAGATCGTAGAGAGAACTACACCAAACAACGAACCTCTACATCAAGAGGCAGAAATTGATCTTGAAGATCTCAGACAAGAAGGCATTAGGACAGATGTTCCAACAGGAACCAGATGCACAAAAGATCACACTCAAGACCTAATCATTGGAGATCCAAATACAAGGGTAAAAACAAGAGCTGCCACTAAAAATAAGTGTTTTTGTCTAAGCTTTTTGTCACAAATGGAACCTAAGAAGATAGAAGCTGTTATGGAAGACTCAAGTTGGATAGAAGCCATGCAAGAAGAACTAAATCAGTTTGAAAGAAGCAAAGTATGGAGATTAGTTCCAAGACCAAGAAATCACTCAGTCATTGGCACCAAGTGGGTCTTCAGAAATAAGATGGATGAAGATGAGGTAATTACAAGGAATAAGGCAAGAATAGTGACTAAAGGCTTCTCTGAAGAAGAAGGCATTGAATATGAAGAGACCTTCGCACCTGTTGCCAGATTAGAAGCCATCAGGATATTCCTTGCCTTTGCTGCTCACATGAAATTTAAAGTCTTTCAAATGGATGTCAAAAGTGCATTCCTGAATGGTGAACTTCAAGAAGAAGTATATGTGGAGCAACCTCTAGGTTTCATCAATCCAAATCTCTCTAATTATGTCTATAGATTAGACAAAGCCTTATATGGTCTTAAACAAGCACCTAGAGCATGGTATGAAACACTAACTAACTTTCTTATTGAAAATGGTTTCACTAGAGGTAGATTAGATACCACATTATTTTTTAGGAAGCATAAAGACAAAGTCTTAATAGTTCAAATATATGTTGATGACAATATTTTTAGCTCTACTAATGAAAAATTATGTAAGAGATTTGCCAAGCTTATGCAGAGCAAGTTTGAAATTAGCATGATGGGTGAGCTAAATTTCTTCCTTAGATTGCAAGTAAAATAGACTGATGAAGGAATCTTCATAAACCAAGCCAAGTACATTAAAGACTTACTTAAAAAGTATGACATGGAATCAGCCTCTCCCATGAAAACACCAATTGCTCTAGCAACCAAGCTTGACAAAGATGAGAAAAGTAAAAGTATTGATAGAACTCAATACAGAGGTATGATAGGCTCTCTTCTAAATCTAACTGCCAGTAGACCAGACATACTATTTGCAACATGCATATGAGCTAGATTTCAAGCTAATCCTAAGTAATCACACTTGACTGCTATAAAAAGGATTTCCAGGTATCTCAAAGGCACACCTCACTTGGGACTTTTGTATCCCAAGGAGTCCTCCTTTGAACTAATAGGATATACAGATGCTAATTTTGCAGGCTGCAAGATCGATAGAAAAAGTACCAGTGGCACCTGTCAGTTGCTAGGAAATAGACTTGTGTCCTAGTTTAGAAAGAAGCAAAACTCAGTATCTACCTCAACAGCAGAAGCTGAATACATTGCTGCTGGCAGCTGTTGTGCTCAAATCTTATGGATGAAAAATTAGCCAGCAGACTATGTGTTTGATTTCAAATCTATACTTGTTCATTGTGATAACACAAGTGTCATAACAATAATACACAATCCTGTCATGCATTCTAGGACTAAGCATATAGAAATAAGATATCATTTCATTAGGGATCATGTTCAAAATGGAACTATATCTTTACAATACATTCCTACTGAAAATTAACTTGCTGATGTGTTTATAAAGCCTTTAGATGAATCCAGATTTAATAAATTGATAAGTGAGTTAGGCATGCTAAATCTACAACCTTCAACTCTATGCTCTAGTTTATGCTAACCATGCAGATATAAAAGGCTTTGTTCAAAATCGTATAGATAACTGAAGAAGGATGACAATCGTAGAGCTGCCTCGACATGTCAAAGAAGCAACCTGCGATGAAATTTGTTTTAATAAATCCAAGTAATCCCTATAATGAGCACCTCAGGGACAAACCTAACCCTTAATTCACTCTAAGAGGTTAGCCCTTCCTGAGCTACCTTAACCTAGAAGGAATGTTGGGTCAAAAGTTCATCACAAGGACCAGGGCAGACAATGTTCGTAGAGCAGATTCAGAAGTGAACTCACCGATCGTAGTGCAACCTCAACGATCGTAGTGCAACCTCGACGATCGTAGTCCTCACAAAGGATACACTAGCTCAAGGGGAGCTAAGGACAGATCAGTACTTTTCACATCATTAAAAATCTTGGAGCCAAGCAGAACTCGACACATGTCCCACTATGAAAATCAAAAGGAGGGAAGTTACAAGTGTAGTTTGAAAAGTTGTTTTTTTGGAGAATGCACCTTTGAAGTTTAAAAAAACTTATTTCTCTCTCTCTCTACCAGCAAAAACCCTAACTGTCAGAAACACTCAACCAACCTTAGTGCAAGAAAATCAATGGTTGCTTCAAGTATTATCACTGGTTACCAACTCTGTTTCGACGAGTTCACGACAGCTGACCCCAAATTTCACAAAATTTAATCTCTGATAAAGAAAGCTAGTCTTGAAGAGGCTCTAGGCACCAGCACATGGATCTACCCAAAGCTAATAAAGGAGTATTACAGCAATGGAGTTTTTGAGAACGACACCATCACCACAAGGGTCAAGGGAGTACAAATTAAACTTAAGGTTGAAGACATAAACCTAGCCCTAGGTTTCAAATCAAAGGGACTTCTATCGATAGAGGTCATCGACTTCCATGAAGGACTGAAAAAGATGCATCACAAAAAGAATCAGACTGTCAAGGGATACAAGAAGAAGGAGTTTCCCCAAAAGTATGAGTTTTTGGCTGACATTGTTGGAAAGTGCATATGCTACAAAAGTTCTGGCCACGACTCCGTGAATGAAGTACAATTGAAGCTCATGACAGCAATATGCAATGAGATTCAACTCAACTTTGGGGCCCTACTTATCGATTGGATTGGGAAATAGATACTCAGTTCAAAGAAATCAAAGAGCTCTGGAAAGATGCTCTATGAATGATTCATAAGCATCATCCTGCAATCAGCACTGGGTGACAAAATTGGGGATAATGAAGGAGAGTCTATCAATCCTAACAGAAGGATGACTCAGCAGCTATTTTAAAACTAGAAAAGAAATCAAGCAGAGAATGTCAAGGCGATGTATGAATCCAGTGGAAGGACAGGTGAAGTGAAGGAGTCAGGACTACCAGGGAATCTATGAGTTGTGAAGGAAACTGATGAAGAAGAAGAAATCAATAAAGAAGAACCCATTGCTTTAGTCAGAAAAAGCAAGGGCAAGAGGAAAATGAAGGCTCAAATGGCAGAGGAGCCTCAAGGTTTAACTATTGATGCACCTCAAGAGAGTTCAGGTAGTGAAACTCTGAAGAAATTGAAGAGGAAAGAACAACAGTCTGAGGAAGAAGAAGAGAAAGCCACCATCTCTCAGCTACTTAAGAAAGGAAAGTGCATCCATAAGTCAAAGAAATCCTCTTTCTCTTCTGTCGTAGAGTCTCTACCGATCGTAGAGTCCATACTTGACACCACTCCCGAAGAGGATGCTGCAATAGCTTCTCAGCCTGATCAACCTTTTAGAGCTGAAGCTGAAGACACTACTAAGGCTGTGGCTCAGCCTAGGAAGTCAAAGAGAAAACTTGTCAAGAAATACATTCTTGTCAATGAAGGAGTGTTAAAGGAGGAAGATAAAAGGATACCTGCTGAGAAAAGGCTACCCGAATCTAGTTAGGAGAATACAGCTCAAGTTGAGGGGGAGCTTCCTGAAATTCTGACACTAGAGAATGCTCCAGCTGAGGGGGAGTTGCTTGAAATTCAAATGGATGATCAAGTTGATGGGCAGCCTCATGAAGTCCTTATGTTATATAAAGTTATAGCTGAGGAGGAATTTCCAAGAGATCATCATGACTCTTCCTCAGTCCCTCAAGAGATTCCAGCTTCAAAAACTGTAGAAATGGAAAGGATTGAAGCTATGGAGGATGAGAGAGCAGAAGAGCAAAGAAATTAAGTGGAGATAATTTATATAGTGGAAACTTCAAATGAAGACAGAGAAGGAGAATATGATGACAAAGTTGAGATCATTGCAGTGGGTTGTGATGGACATAGGAGAGCCAACTACAATCAATTGTTCTCCTATCTACCTATGATACCATTTCATAGAGCCTAAATCCTCAACTCCTGGGATCACATATTGTGGACCTTCAAAGGCTATCCAGCAATCTCGGTGCTAGCTCACGAATTCCCAGGCAACCTAACTTTTGCCCAAAAGCTGATCACTAATAGCCCCTCTTCAGAAAATGGGCATGTGGTACAAACTATTCCCCTCTCTTTCAGGATTAGTCACTATCCACCATCAACTTTCAATCAATTCTACGAATTGCCAAGATGGTTGGAAGTGATACTTCATCCACTCAATCAATTTCCAGTTATAGAATCCCAACATTCTGTAACTGATAAACCAAATGTGCCTAACTTTGTATTAATCCAATCTCCTATCATCTCTCACTCTACGATTACTGCTCCAAATCCAATCGTAGAATCACCTGCTCAAAACGTAGAGTCACCTCCTCCTGAGACTCAATCTCACACACCTACCCCTCCATCAGATATCCCTTCCTAATCAACCAATGACTATTTCAATCTTGATCTTGCTATCTACAATATTCAAGATCAATATACAAGAGCCTCTCCTCCCAATAATCAGCAACTCTTTGAGCTTATATCAGATCTTCCTACCAAAATGGAGTTGTCAAAAGCATCTAAGAAGATGACCAAGGACATACAAGAAGATCTTGAAGTTCACTCAGACCTTGTTCATCTAAGACTAACTCATTTGATCGATGCTACCAATACTCTCCCAAGCAACCTAAGTTCTGAGCTCACAAAGAGGCTTAGGGAGATCATAAAGGAAATGATTCAGAGTATCAATGAAAGGGATCAAATCCACTTTCTAGCTGCCAAGAAACACGGGGATGATGTTCTTGTTTTACAGAATACTCAAGAATCCCAAAATTAACTTATGATAGAAAGTCTCACAAGTCTACGAACTTCAATGAAAGAATTCCAAGCATTCTCCATGGGCCAAATGCAATAAACAGAAAATATCTTGGCCATTCTACAAAAGTGAGAATCTCGGACTGATTCTCTAATCCAAGAAAATCGTGCCGACATTGCTCACTCCAAGAATCAGCTCCACGAGCTTGTACAAGGCATGTCCAGACTTTCTGAAGATATTCGAACTCTTGATGGTGACATAAAGGGGGAGAATAAAGGGGAAGGAGAAAAAGGAAGAGGCAAAGGCAAACTTGCTCAATCTTCAAGGAGTCCTCTTACAAGACAGCTTCGCCATCAAACTCCATGATCTGAACAGCAACAAATTCTCATGGCACAACCACTAAGGAGTCAAATAACTTCTCCCAGCTCACAAGAGGTGACCACCACAGGCCTAAGAATGCCAATTGGAGATCCTGCATTCAAGAATAGACACGATCATTTGAAAAGGCTGAGTCAAAGAAAGATGGAAGATATAGCATGGAGAGATGAAGTTAACAGGAGAAGAAGAGCTGAAGAATATGTTAATCCTCCAAGGAGCAAAAGGCAGAAGAAATAGAGATAAGTTGAAACGCATTGCTTATTGATGTAACTAAGCTCAACTGTAATATTTGTCTTTATAAACATCAATAAATTAATGCTTATTCTCTAGAGGTTTTAGTTGCTCACTAAAACACTAAGTCATATTTACTTTCTAGAAACTGCATCTAGAAATTAATAACCATGATACAAATCTCCTTGGTTATGTCAACATCAAATAGGGGGAGATTATTGGGAGATTGCATATTTAAAATTCGATGTTGAAAGTAAATATTCATGATTATATATAAAGTCCTTCAAGGAACACATGTACAAGGACTTAGTGGTAGATCAAACTTGTTAGGTTGATCTGAGCTTTAATTTTTATCATTCTGTAAATGAATGTATAGAAGAAAAATCAAAGTTATTAGGTTGATCTATATCTTGAGATGTAATAAATAGGCATTAGTAGAATCGCAGTGTGTCGAGCTGATCAAAAGATTATAGAAGCCAAGGCAGAATCGTAGAGTATCGAAAATCGTAGTATGTCTGCTTTGGAGGGCCACTCCTAGAATCGTAGAGTGGTCCAAATGCCTGTAGAGTCAAACTCAAGAATCGTAGAGTGCTCTCAGAATCGTAAAGTCTGCAAGTCAAGCTAGTGAAGATCGTAGTGTACCAGTACTTAAGAGAAATCGTAGTGTTCTCATCCATCAGCACCAGATCAAGCACCAAGGTGGCATGACACCACAATCAAGATCGTAGTGCATCATCTGTCTGTTTCAAAAGCATTGAGCCGTGTTCATTTGTTTAAGAATAAAATTCAACACATATGGAATGGATTATAGACGTTGAAAGTATCGGGAGTCCCAATGACACGACAGTCATCCTTCGTATGCAACAATGAAAAGTATTGAAGAAGCTAAGGAAAGTACTATAAGTCAGTAGAGAACATTTTTTTGGGTGTTAGGTGAGATAGCAATCTGCAGTGTCAGTGGGCTAGACGACTGGACATAAAGTTTTCAAAAAGTCACCATCAGTGCTCAGAAATGTCAAATGTATTTAATGCTTCAACGGATGTCTTCAAACGGATTGATTTTAAAAGCTTCATATATACAAAACACAAGCAGATGGAAAGATTAAGTAAGCAAAGAATGAAAACGCTGAAGAACACTCAACGCTCAACTCTACGATCTGAAAAAAAATCTTGCTCAGCTACTCAGTTCTTTCGAACTCAAGTCTAAACGACAATTGAGTAGCACCATTCAAGAACTCAACTACTATCAAGTGAAGTAAGAAGTTCTAAGTCAGAAGGACTTGTAGAGTTCTAAGTGAACTGAGAAGTACCAAGTCTGCTGGACTTGAAGAGTTCAATAGTGAACTAAGAAGTTCCAAGACTTTTTGTCTTAAAAGAATCTGTGAGATTTGAAGATTGTAAAGATATCCTTAGTGGATTTCCTACTCGAGTAGTAGAAGAGTGGACTAGGAGCTTTGAATGCTCTGAACCACTTAAAATCACTGTGTCTCTTATATTCTTGCTATAACTGCCATAATTGCTAACTCCTAATAACTTGTTATATCTTAAAAGAAAAACAAACAAATCTCAATTTTGATGTGATTAAATCTTTATCAAAACTAACAAGTATTTTGAAACGAAAAGAATTTAATAATATCTATTCAACCCCCCACCCTCTTCTAGATAACTTTTGTGCCTTTAGGAACTAACAAAATTAACAGATTAACTATAACTTATCAAAACCTTGCAATCAATATAAGAATCATATGCAATTTATGTGGAGGAAAATATGAAGGCAAAAATAATTAGACAATAATTTTGAAACGGAAAGAAAATATTATTGTTAAATATCTAATTTCATCATCATCCTAGGTATTAGAAATTTAGCTAGTCATGGAATTAAAAACAAAAACAAATAATATTGGTACTACTATTTGAATAAAATAAGAACAATAATTAAAAAGAGAATTTATATTATATCAATAAAAGAAAGTAAGGGTCTAAACAAACTGAGTCGATCCGAGTATTGAGTTGCTCAAATTTGGTTCACAAAATTTATCGAGTATAAAATAAGGTTTGATTTAGGCAAATTTATTTCACTGAAAGTGAAAGCACGATTCCGAATCGAGCCCGAGCAGTTTGGACTTTTGCAACGAATATGATCCGAGTATAATTAGAAAATTACAATTTAAGAAGGTTCGAGTAATTTATCAAACTTTAAAATGTACTCATATTTGACTCATTTATATTTCGAGTCGAGCTCGAATCGAACTTTTAGTCGAGCGAGTAGGAATCGAGCCCGAACTGTTTGCTCATTTTACAGCCTTAGTTACAAATACTCCCTAACAGTAGTACCACACATGATTGGAATAAGAGAAAAGACAAAAGCTCTAAATAGCTAAAACTAAGGAAAAGAAAATAACAAGTGGTGCTCTTTCTCTCTAAAACAAGAAACCTATTTATATGACAAATAAATTTGTGCCCTAATTTAAGTTCATTGAACTTAGATAGTTTTGTTCCCTTTTTCCCTCGTCTTTCCTTTTTGACTTCCATATCTATATGGTAATCTTTCAAGAGTCATTTTCCATCTATAAAAGTTGGATATAAATCCTTTATTTGCTCCCCAAGAAAAATAAATGTTATTTCCTACAAAATAAAATAAAATGTATTAGTTAAATAAAATAAGTATATAAAATAATAAATATAGGAATATTAAAATATATTAATTATGTGTCTATCAAATACCCACATACCTAGCTTTTGCTCGTCCTTGAGTAAAACAAAAAGAAAATGAAATAAAAACAAAAACTATGCTACGCCATTTTTGTAGGAAACACGATTGCACTTAGCATGCGCAACAAGCTTTTAAACCCCAAGGTTATTCCAAGTAGACGAGTTGTGTCTCGTGAGGGTTTGCAGTGAATATACCCACAAAATTCAAAAAATATTTTTGGGTTCAACAAATTATGAAATTGAAAGAAAACTTTTAAATATCCATGGGCATTATATATAAGCAAGATTAAATTCAAAATCACACTTTCACCTTATCAAAAATACTCAATCTTTATTTTAGACATCATTCTTCATTAAATTAATTACATGTGATGCATGCATGTGTGTGTGATGTAACTCTTAGTAGGGATTTTTACCATGAAAATCAAGCAAACTCATTTTTCTTTTTCTTCTTTCTTTTTTTTCCTTCTTTTTTCCATTTTTTTAGAAAAAGAATTAATTTCCTAAAAAGAAAGAGAAAAAAAATATCTAATAATAAAAATGCAAAAACTCTCCCCATACCTATATCATGCATTGTCCTCAATGTATGCAAATGAAGAAAAGATAACAAAGATGTCAAAGAATTGTACCTTGTATGGTGGGACATTTGTTCTACAAGAAAATATGGTGAGAAGGAAAATAAATGTACATATGTACAAATTTTATACAACATGAAAACAATGTGATGGTAAATGAGTGATGCAAACAGACAACTTAGAGTTAATTTCGTAGGATTGTCAGGAGGTCTGGGTAATTAAAAATAGTCAGAACTTGCAACAGAAGAACAATTGTGAGTATACTCGACCGATTCTTTTAAAATTGAGTTAGGAAATGACAAAAGAAAATGATAACTCCTTTTCAAAAATTCTAACTTCATAAAATCTATCTAAACTTGCCATCCATATTCGTTACCAATGGGCACTAAAAAAATTTCCTTATTTTGAATAACTGTTATACCAAGATTTATAGGCATCACTGGATTGACACATGCATTATCTAAAATGGGATATATGATCTCATTATCTAAAAATGGAAGATTTTCATTGTCTACAACCTTTGGTTCATTTATTAAGGTATATTTAGTGATTCTGGAAAGTGCTTCGGATGGACCTAAGGTAGACATAGAATGATCACAAAAGGGTTTAAATTCAAGGTCAATGTGATTCCCTTGAAAATACTCAAAAATGCATCAAAATTGATTCAACTATAGGTTCCAATCTATAGTAAGGGCAGTGGAGTCCAACATCTCAATGACCTCATTCAAGTATTCCGTTTCATCCCAATTTTGACTAAAATGATTTAAACAAAAGTTAAAAATTTAATCTTCTCTCGTAAGTTCATTTCCAGACATTTTTTTAATCATGTTCACTTCAACGGACTAGTCAGGAAAATCATTAGATTGCTCTCCCACGTTAAACATATTTAAGTCAATTGTCATGTTTCCAAATGTCAATTTCATTAGTCCATTTTTATAATTGATTAACGCATTAGAGGTTGTTAAAAATGGTCTACCTAAAATAACAGGAATTTGACCCTTGGGATTGACAACGGGTTGTGTTTCAAGAACAACAAAGTCAATAGGGAATACAAAATCGCAAACCCTAATGAGTACATCCTCAACTATTCTCTTTGGTACTTTAACAGAACGGTCAGCTAGTTGGAGTGTGACACTTGTCTTTTTCAACTCCCTTAAACCCAAGGTTTGGTACACAAAAAATGGTAACAGGTTCATACTAGCTCATAAATCAAGCAAAACTTTTTCAATTAGGGTGTCACCTATGATGCATAAGATAGTAGGATAACCAGGATCTTTATATTTCACAGGGACTTGGCATGATAAGATAGAACTAACATGGGCTATTAGAAAAGCTTTCTTAGGAACATGAGTAGTTCTTTTATGTGTGCACAAATCTTTTAGACATTTATCATATGAGGGAACTTGTTGAATGGTATCTAGAAGAGGAATGTTAATTTTCACTTATTTGAACACTTCTAGAATTTTGTTTAGTCGGGCTTACTGCTTGAGTAGGATAACCAGGATCTTTATGTGTGCTTGTTTGAGGAAACGGGGCTTTTGGTTTAAAGACTTTTTCAGTTAACTCATGAGGTGTGGTTTGATCATGTTTTGACACATGTTTAGTGGATGGGCCTACTGACTCAGAGTTTGTGGTCTTTTCAGGCTGAGCTGACTTTGAAGATGGATTATTAGATTCAACATTTAAATTTTTCTCTTCTTCAATATCAATGCCAGCATGATTGTTAAAATAATTTCTAGACCTTAAAGAGATTATAGAATTTACATGATTGACTTGGTTGTTTTCAAGTGAATTAGCATGATAAGGTTTTTAATTAGGGACTAGAAATTTTGAATTGGTCTCGGGTTGACTAGGAAGCTTACCCTTCTCTCTTTCACTAACTGTAACGACCAATTAACTCATTTGGATCTCTAGATGAGATAATGCTTGGTTAGTGTTTTGCATGAAATTATTATGAGATTTCATTAAAGTTTTAATGCTCTTCTCTAAAGTGTTAAGTCTCTTCTCACTTTCATTAGAAAAACATGGTGGATATTGAGTTGCTGAATTTGCATTTTGGTATGGACCAGGATTCAGTTTTTGGTAAGGTTGAAAAGATTAATTTAGAGACTGATTGACCTGATTGAAGAATTATTTGGGTAGGGTCCTTGGTTCCATGCAAAATTAGGATGATTTCTCCAACTTGGATTATAAGTGGGTGTAAATGGGTCATTCACATGTCTTTAAACATTGTATTAACTTGTTCATATTCTTTAAATTGGGCCATGACTCTAGGACATTCCTCTATCACGTGACTTAGTGAATTATACCTTAGACACAAAGGTGTTGGTGTGGAAACTTGGTTCACCTGTGATGGTCCCCTAGTTTCTAAAGTTTCAAGTTTTTTAAGTACACCAGCCAACTTAGCTTCAGTGGAAATTGAATTGTCAATTGTATGAACACTAGGATTATCAGTCTCTCGGGTAGTTTCCCATTGCATGATTTTTTCTGCTATGTCTTCTAAAAACTCCCAAGCCTTTTCCTCATCATTATTTAGAAAATTCCCTTGATACATCGACTCTAACACTGTTTTAGTGGAATAGTCTAAACCTTCGTAAGCAATTTGACACAATCTCCATTTCTCAATTCCATGGTGTGGGCACTAGGATAAATTTTTTTTAAATATATCAAAATATTTCCAAAAGGACTCTTTTTCAAGTTGACAAAATTGATAAATTGCAGTCCTAATTTTAGCAATTTTATGATTTGAAAAATATTTTTTTTTTAAATGTAACAACAAATCCCTCTCATGTTGATATGGAATTATTTGGTGGGCTATATAACCACTTTTTAGCATTATCTTTTAAAGCAAATGTGATAAATCTTAACCTAATTGAGTCATCAGATAATTGTTGAATTTTCATTAAAGCACAAACTTCCTCAAATTCCTGAATGAATAAGTATGGATCTTCTATATCAATGAACTTTGGTAACGTATTTATGAAATACGGTTTAAGTTTAAAATTATTACCAATTAATGGTGGTATACTTATGCATGAAGGTTGGGCAGAGCGAGAAGGATAACATCAATCCTTTAAAGAAACAGTTTGTGCGACCTCTATTTTTCTTAAAGTGAGATCTTTTAAAGTTAAATCCAAAAAATCAGGTGTTCTCACTAATCGAGATGTTTTGTCCTTAATCCACACTTTTTGGATGCACTATGTAAGACCCCAACTTATTACAAATGAAATTAAATTTCCTCTATTTATTATTTTGAAATAGTAAGGGTTGATTTGATTAATGTGGTTAATTATGAGTAAAATGTGCAAATATCTTAAATAAGCAAGTGGTTATAAAATATTCATTTTTGTCGGGGAATATTCGTTTGGTCGTGGAATATTCTTACCGCTTGTGGGAATATTAGTGACGATGGTTTGACCTTTGTGTGGCCCCATAACTTGAAAGCGATTGAATGAAGAAAACGACAAGTATAAGTATTTTTATATAAATTACGTCGTAGTTGTTACCGTTAACACTGTTGGAATACATGGTGGTTAAAACACAAGAATCTGGCGTTGTTCAAGACAATAGCACACCAGTATTGCACCAATTATTGATTCTTACATAAGAAGGCACTACTCAATAATTGTTACAATAATTACTGTTCAATATTTTATTGATTCAATAATTGCTACGTTGATATTTTATATTATTGTTGTTTCAATAATTATCATTTGAACGAAGATTTCCATTATCAGATCAATAATTCATATTATTTGAATAATATTATTAGATAGCATTATTGGCAATGTCTAAGGAAGTTCTGTCTAAGGAAAGGTTTGGTCACCTAATTGCGCATCAGTAATGAGAAATCCTTATTGGAAAGCCCCCTCTTTCCTGAGAACGACTTGGTTGTCATTATTGTGATTCTGTAATATTATTTATGAATAATTAATTATTGATTTATATGATAAGGAAAATATTTATTTATGTGGATAGAAATGGAGGAATTTTTAGAAAAGTGACAATTGTTGAAAATTGAAATTTTATCTTTTCTGATAAAATAATTCATTTAAATATATTATTATATTATAATAATATAATAATGGTGATATTTTTACAATAAATGTGTGATATATGAATATATGAGGAGGAAGAGTATTTTTGTTATATTAAATGCTAAAAACATGTTAAACATGTCGGCGGGCCCCATTTTGTGACTGAAATTGGATTATAGCTCGTAAAATTGTCCGTATGTGGATTTCGGTCAATTTCTGCTTGGAATTTGGAAAAACTTAAACTTTCAAAGTTGCAGAGAATTGAATTTTCTATGGAATGGACATAAGATTTGAATTTTTCAGATAAAAGGGCTATTTATTATGAATTATTGAAGTTTCGGAATAATTGATTTTTGAAGTTTTAATTATTTTTTTTAAGAAAAACATTTTTATTATGTTGGTGGGCCCCACTAGTATTGTAAACATGCTGAATTTAGATTTTTAAGGTGGGCATAAAATTTTTTAAAATGTATTAATATTTTATTAACTTTTCTACTTTGGTGTTCTAAGTATTTTTCTATAAATAGGGTGCTTATGTTAGAATTGAAAATCACACTAGAAACTAAAGGTTTCTCTCTATATATATTATCGAGTGTATTTTGTGAGTATTTTGATACTTTGAGTGTTGCTATACGGTGCAAGTTTCCTTCAGCACTATATCCAGTATTCCAGTCAGAAGTACTGTCCTTTTGAGGTAAGGAATGTTATTTTTTTTCAAATGATATTATTTCTTTCAATATCATTATGCCGGAATATTGGTAAAAATTTTCTTGTGAAATTCTTGTCTTTTTGTGTCGGGGTTACTATTCACGTATACAGCACTATTCACGTATACGACACTATTCACAAAAAAATTAAATTTTTCTTTTCTTTGTCCAAGTTGTTTATTATGATTACTAGCTTTGATTGTATCCATGTTTTGAACTTCATTCTTGAATTTTGCTCCACAATGGTTTATTATGGAGTATTTTTGAATTTGAATAAACTAAAGTACAAATCCTTAATATTTATTTTTTTGTCTCATTAGATTCGTTTTTTAAAAAATATTTTTCATCATTCTCAGTCCTAAATGATGATATAACTGAATATCTTTGGCCTGTAGTGCAAAGATGAATGATTTTCTGATGAACATCTTTGGCCCGTAGTGCAAAGATGAACAGGTGTTGAGATGAACATGACCAACTGATGAATATCTTTGGCCTGTAGTGCAAAGATGAATATTGATTGATGTTACAGGGATAAAATATTGATGATGGACTTTTACATTCATAGAAGATAGTAGATTTCATTCTCTACTTAACTCTTCTAATAAATTGTTATTTTCGCTGCGAATATTGATTTAAAACTTGTTGTCTATTATATTCTATCAGATTTTTTCCTATTGAGGACTAACGATAATTATTTCTATATTATCTTAGTCATAATGTTCTTTACTGGGCTAGTTGAGCTCACCCTTTTCCTTTTTGTTCCATTTTTCTTCTCAGGAGGCGAGAATGTAGCGAGTACTAGTCGGGGTATAGAATGATGGTTCTAGAAAGTTATTTTAGTAGTCCTCACTATTTTTATAAAATAATGTATCAATAATTGTAATGAGGACTTATTTGAGTGTGGATATTGTCTAGAAGACAATATTTGTATTTAAACTCACAGTTTATGTGTTGTGGTATTTTGCATGACAATTATATTAATAAAGTTGTAGTTATTTCTGTACCATGTATTTGACAACTCATAATGGGTGATGTATACCTATTTTGGGGGCATCACAGTTGGTATCATAGCTTAGGGATATGATCTCTGGCGGAGATCGGAGAATAGAACTAGGAGGGGAGAGACGAGTAAATCCTTCGCTAGTGTGTCCTACCTAAGCTTATTTGTTAGTTGGTTAGAATATAGGGATATTATGTGATATGTTAATTTCTTTAATTAACCCTTGTTTTATGGAAGTATTTGAGAATGGCAACTGAGAATGTTAACAGTGGAGTAAATGAGACCGTGGAGACACCTTTACTCACGAATCAGGAAAACGTGCAACAGGACGACAATGTTCCTCCTGTAAACAACACCACTGATCAGACGATGAACGATGGAATGTTTAGAAGCTTTTTGCAGTTCATGCAAAATCAGACGAGGGAGACTCATGTACAAAATACAGGTGGAAATGATAGCAATGCACGGTTTATTACAGCCAAGCAAATCAAAGAGTTGGGACCACCAGAATTATGGGGAAAGCCGGATCCGATTAAGGCAGAAACGTGGGTCAAGCAAATTACCAAGATATTCGATGTCTTGGGATGCACGAAGGAACAGAAGGTTCCATTCGCCACCTTTATGTTCCGTAATGAGGCAGATTACTGGTGGGAATCTGTGAAGCGTACCCATCCAGCCGCACTCAGCATGTCTTGGGAGACATTTCAGAAACTGTTCAATGACAAGTACTTTCCTGAAAGTATTCGTCATATGAAGGAGGTGGAGTTTATTAGATTAGAACAGAATAACATGACGGTGTCCTAGTAAGAGGCAAAGTTCGCGGAGTTATCCAGGTATGCACCTCATTTGGTGGAGAATAAGGAACGTATGACGTGGATGTTTCTAAGAGGTTTAAAACCCGACATACGTTAATGTCTCATTTCTCACAAAGTTTCTATATATTCAGATGTTGGCAACAAGGCTCAATTATTAGAGCGAGATAATGAGTTCGTTTAACTGAGGGACCACAACCAGGGTCATACCGGTGACAGCAGTCATCGGAGCAGTGATAACCAGCGGGGAGGGAAAAATTCAGACAAAAGCGGTAACCACTCTGGTGGTAATCGTGGCCATGATAATAGGAGAGGCGAGTCAAGTGGAAATTTCGAAAAGAGGAGATTCAACAATGACAATGTAAAGACGTCAGCACCAGCATCAACAGTTTCTAAGGGAGGAGAACGACCACCGGTCGTATGCTATAAATGTGGAAAAGAGGGACACATCAGCCCAAATTGTCCACAACAATTCAAGGTATGTTATAATTATGGAAATAAAGGACATATCGCTCGAGATTGTACTGTAGCGAAACCAAGTCCAACGGGGATGGTGACTCAAAAGGCTGTCCCAAAAAAGTCAAAGTCAACGGTTCCTAGAAGAGCGTTTGTCGTGACTGGCCAAAATGCGAGGAACCCAAACGAGGTGATCACGGGTAAGCTAATCATAAATTCTTGCGAAGTTTATACCTTACTAGATATCGGTTCTACCCGTTCATTTATCTCTCCTGCTTGTGTGCTCAACGTTTAAACTTGACTCCGGAGAAATTAGACTTTAACTTATCTATGGAGACTCCGTTAGGAGAAAATTTCATTACATCCACTGTTTATAAATCTTGTTTGATTCAAGTTGGCACCATCACATTACCTGTTGATCTTATCTCTTTAAAGATACTTGCATTTGACGTGATTTTAGGGATTGATTGATTAACTACTCATCATGCCAAAATTGATTGTTTTCGTAAGGTTGTTAGTTTTTATATTCCTAACCAACCTGTTATGCGAATTCAAGCAACTAAACCACTAAAATAAATCACTGTCATATCAAGCCATAAAGCCATTCGTTTATTAAAAAATGGATGTCAAGCTTTCTTAGCCCATACTATAGATTTGAATAAAGACACGTTAGATTTGAATAATATTTATGTTATTAGTGAATTTCCTGATGTATTTCCTAAAGAACTTCCCGGTCTACCCCCAGAACGTGAAGTTGAATTCTTTACTGACCTTGAACCTAGTACAAAGCCCATTTCTAAAACCTCATATCGAATGGCTCCTATTGAACTTCAGGAGTTAAAGGTCCAACTACAGGAGTTGTTGGACATCGGTTTCATTCGTCCTAGTACATCTCCTTGGGGTGCTCCTATTTTATTTGTAAAGAAGAAAGACGGGAGTATGCAAATTTGTATTGACTATCGGGAATTGAACCATGTCACCATCAAGAATAGGTATTCGCTACCTCGCATTGATGATCTGTTTGACCAGTTGCAAGGAGCACAATTCTTTTCAAAGATCGATCTTCGCTTTGGATATCATCAATTGAAGATTAGAACTGAGGATATTCCAAAGACTTCCTTTAGAACTCGGTACGGGCATTACGAATTCTTAGTCATGTCTTTTGGATTGACTAATGCTCCTGCGGCTTTCATGGATATGATGAACCGAGTATTCAAGGAATATTTGGATCAGTTCGTTGTTGTCTTTATTGATGACATCCTCATATATTCCAAAAGTCGTGAAGATCATGAGCACCATTTGAAGTTGGTACTCCAAAGGCTTTGTGAAAACAAGCTATATGCCAAGTTGAAGAAATGCGAGTTCTGGCTTGAGGAAGTAGCATTCCTTGGGCACGTGGTGTCGGAACATGGAGTATCTTTTGACCCAGGGAAGATTGAAGCAATACAAAGTTGGGAGTAACCGAAGTCGGTGGCCGAAGTACGTAGCTTTCTGGGCTTAGCTGGTTATTATCGGAGATTCGTGGAAGGATTTTCTCGAATCGCTACTCCGTTAACTCAGCTGACTCGGAAGGATACAAAATTCGTATGGAGCGAGGAATGCAAGAAGAGTTTCCAAGAACTTAAGAGGAGACTCATTTTGGCACCTGTTTTAACAATACCGTCTGGTTCGGATGGATTTGTTATCTACAGCGATGCTTCAGGCAAAGGGTTAGGATGTGTTCTCATGCAACATGGAAAAGTCATAGCCTATGCCTCGTGACAACTTAAAGAATATGAGAGGAATTATCCTACTCATGATCTAGAGTTGGCAGATCATTTTTGCGCTTAAAGATCGGAGGCACTATCTATATGGGGAGAAAGTGGAGATATATTCAGACCATAAAAGCCTCAAATATTTCTTCACCCAAAAGGAACTCAACATGAGGCAACGATGTTGGCTCGAGCTGTTGAAAGATTACGACCACACTATTCAATACCATCCTAGAAAAGCGAACGTGGTAGCTGACGCGTTGAGTAGAAGATCATATGCGGGAACGAGTGCGATGTTGTCAACACAAAGGCCCATTTTGTGTGATTTACAAAAGATGAAGATAGAATTCCAGACTCCGGGGACCCATGCGATGATGTCAAGTATACGCATAGAACCAACTTTAATCGATAAAGTTAAAGTTGCTCAAGCCACGTAATCTTGGTGATGCGTATGAAGAAGAAAGTACAAGAAGGTGTTATCCCAGAAGCAAGAATCGATGAAGAAGGAATACTTTGAGTCAACTCCAGACTTTGTGTTCCTAACGACTCTGATTTGAAGTACAAGATCATGATGGAGGCACACAATACACCGTTTGTAATCCATCCTGGAAGTACCAAAATGTATCGTGATCTTCGACATACATTTTGGTTGAACAATATGAAGAGAGAGATCGCAAAGTTTATCTCGAGGTGTTTAACTTGTCAATGGGTAAAGGCGAAGCATCAAGTGCCTAAGGGTCCATTCCAACCACTTGAGATTCCGAAATGGAAGTGGGAACACATTACCATGGATTTCGTTACGGGTCTTTGTAACGACCCCAAAATTCATACAATTTAATTCTCAACTTCGGTTATTATTAACACGTCTACCTTCTGATTTTGCATCATTATTCTATGTTAAACTGTATAAAATGCGGAATAATTTAAACTTTTATGTCTTCTTACTTTAATTCCCTGAATCAAAACCTTTATCATCTACATGTCTTTGAATCAATCTTATTTTATGATTCACTTTATCACTGTTATTATAAAATTTTACATTTCAATCCAAAAACCTTTACATATCATATAACTCTAACATTAACTTTACAACTCAACATAAAACTATACATCATAAAACATTTAGTACATCTCATGAGTCTTAATCATGGTATAAAGAATTAACAACTTTAGCTAAAATATTAATCTTCGTGTATTATTTATGATCCACATCATTCAAGTAGCACATAGTGTTACCTTCAATCCTTAACCTGGAAAAATGGTTATTTGCAAGGTTGAGCTCGACAGCCCAGCAAAATCTAACAATTTTCATGCATCACGTAGCACATAGTAACATGCTCAACATATATCTCATAAACATTGTGTTAGGTTTGTAATATTCATGAGCGCAATCAAATTGCATAAAATAAGCGGAAGCATGGAAAATTAGAGTTTTAAAATTTTACAAACCATATACCCGGATCACCCTTTATGCACAATTATTAATTAAACGAAAAAGAAAGAACAAAAATCATACCCTTGAAGATTCGAACTTCCTCAGGTACAAGTTCACCTCCAATCCTTTTTCGCGTTTAACATGAATCCACCGTGTTTGGTTCCTTCCTTTGATCAATGTTAGCCACCCAAGTGTTTGGCCTCTAGAGGAGATCCACCAAGGAAGAAGAAGGATTCAAGAAGATGGGTATTTGGCAAAACCCTAGTTTTTCTATCTCTCATAGAAAAGGGTGTACTTTCCCAACTATTGGAATTATGTATTCTATGAATACGTTAACAACCACCTCGTCCATAATAAGACTCCTCTTATTTATAGATGTAGGCAACCCTCCTTAACAATTAAGAAATTTGACTTTATTTTAATTAATTAAACTCTTTTAATTAATTAGGCTCTAAATCTTATTAGGAATAATTAATAAACTCTTTTAATTAATTAGCCTCCTAATCTAATAATATATGAGAGTACTTTTATTAATTAATTCCCAAACTCGTTTAGGAATTAAATAATAATAATAGTAATAATAATAATAAGACTCCTCTTATTAATTTATATTTAATATTTCTAAAATATTAAATAATAAATATTAAGCTATTTAATTTATTCTATCACCATAGATTAAATTAAATATACTTAACTTATTATTACAATTATGTCATTTACATCTTAAATAATTATTCTTCCTTTTATGGTGTGACCCTTTAGGTTCTCCATATTAAATCGGTTGTGAATAAATCAATTAGAACAATTCTAATCTTATTTAAATAAATAAATTAAAATATTAATTTATTTAAATAAATAATATTTATTCTACAATAGGGATAAGCCTCCCTAGCGATCAACAACTTTCCAGATAATATAGATTTCAACATTAATCATAAAAGAACCTTTGAGTAAATAGTTACCGTACAATTCAATCCTTCCACCATATAATGTCCCAATTAAATATAAGACATGGAATTACTGTCAAGTCTTATTTTATTTAATTATATGTATTTCGACTCTTAAATGCACAACTCCAAATAATGCAAATTAGAAATCTTTCTAATTTCATTCTGCCTTGGTCAAGGACTACTGGGTTGTCATTTATCGAATCACATAGGACATTTCTCTTTTTTTACTAGAAGTGGTAGATTCTTTATTGATCATACATTATCTTCATGTACAACTTATTACACCCAATCATACCCTTTGATATACCCTAAGGGTCTTAAGGAATAAGTCAAAGTATAACTCATTATACACAAGATACTATGATGATCTCATGTCCAAGGATCACTTGTACTACTATCACTACAGGAATTCCTATTGACAGACAAGTAAAACTCCATTAAATATTCCTTAGCGAGCCACGTTTAGTGAACTTATTCTCTAATAAGCACCTACATACTTACTTTAGTGTCTCCACACAAATGATCATGAGATCAATCATCCTCATCCAATGAGCAAGTAACGTATGTACCAATCTATCCAAATTCACTAATCCCCAATTTAGTAATCCAACGATTGGGAACTATTTTAGTTTTAAGCTTTCTAAGAATTTAGATCTCATTAGAATGATCATCATCATTATTCTAAAAGCATTGCTTAAAACTATGGGTTTATCACATATTATAAAACAGCATCATGTAGATAATTAAACGCCTTTAATAAATTAATACTTTTTATTAATAAATGAATAAGATTGTTACAAAGTATATGTTTTATCATCAAACATGATTGGCTTGTGTGCATACTACTTTCAATCTTCCACTTGCACTAAAGCCAATCGTCATGGTATCTCATACCCTTCTTCTCTAAGTGACGATTATCCTGCTGTTGGATAAGCTTTAGTTAATGAATATGTAATGTTGTTCTTGAGAGTTCACTATCTCTATAGTGTTTTCTCATCTTTCAACGATTCCTATAATCAAATAAAAGTGCCACAACACATGTTTAGATCCAAGATGAGACTTAGGAACTATTCCTAGTTCTGTAATGAACCTTTCATCCAAACAATCAACTTGTGACTTCATTTACGACTATATACTTTTGCCTTTATCACTAAACCAAACAACACTTTTCTTTGTTTGGAACCTTTCAATTCAATCGCACCTTTGCTGCTCAAGATAAAGCTTTACCTTAAAGTGGATTTTCTGTCATCTTGTTCTGTCTGAAAAACTTGAGTCTGTTAAGCCCTCTAGTTTTAATTTAGACCCACCATAAATTTTGAATCACATCCTTAGTATCGATTAAGTACTTTAAGATGTTTTTCACAGTCTAACAGTGATCTTCTCCAGAATATGACTGATCATCATTAGGTCTCGTATATTTCATTGTATACATGATTGTCACTCATGCGATCTCTCTTTTCAAGAGTCTATGGGGACTATTAAGAGAGATACACTCCATATCTGATCAACATGAGACAACTCTTGGAGTTTGCCATGCTAAACGACTTTAGCATCAAATGATTATACGTTCCTTGGGTTAAGCTGAGCATCCTTTTAAATCTATCTATATAGATTTTTATCCCCAATTACGATACTCTTCCCAAATCATTCATAGAGGAATGTTTAGACAACTTTATCTTTACTGATTATAGCATTAGTATGTCATTCCTTATCCGTAATATATCAACATATAGTACTAGGAATGTCACGATGCTCCCACTGACCCTTTTGTACACACTAGGTTCATTCTCATTTTTGAAAAAATCAAACTCTTTTGATTACCTCATCAAAATGAATGTTCCATTTTTGAGAAACTTGCTTCAATCCATTTCTCTGAGTGTCTACAACTCTTACCTCATCGTATGTAACTGGATCATCATCTTCTATGATATGTACCTCATCATCATCATCCATGATGAATCCATACCTCCCATATATCTTCTGTACTATTCCAGATTTACGATTCAGTTGTGGTAAAATAGGTCTATCTACAAGTTCCTCTTATTTGATTTATATTGTTTTGTGGTTCTTGAACTCTTCAAGATCTATTATCCTCCCACTAGCCCCTTCAATGATAAACACCTTTATCTTAGAAGGTAGCGTGTTTCGCAACAAACACCTTTTGCTAAGTAAGATTATTGAACATATACCCTAAACTTACTTTAGGATGTGTCACAAATCTGTACTTGTCAAATCTTGACCCAAGCTTATCCTTTGAAACCTTTTCACATAAGCTGGACAACCCCTTATCTTAACATACTTAAGATTAGGAATCCTCCCTGTCCATAACTTTTATGGAGTCTTGGGGCTGGATTTTGAGGTTACCTTTTCGTAGATATGCAGCCATTTCTAGGGCATGACCCCAGAAGGATACTGGAATGTCGTTAAAATCATTATGGACCGTACCATGTTCAATAAGGTACGATTTTTCCGTTCAGATACATCAATCAATTATTGCGTATTAGGAGTCGTCCATTATATGAAAACCATTTGAGATGATTTAGAAACTCATTGCACAAGTATTTATTCCTTCTTGATCTAATCAAAGAATCTTAATACTTTTCCAATTTGTTTCACTTCTGAATTCTTTAAACCTTTCAAATAATTCACACTTGTATTTCAGCAAATACACACATTCAACTCTTTGAATGATCATCTCCTTTTCTTATACTAGTTTGTTCAATTTGTAAAATTATTTTTACGTAAGTCAAGTATACAAAATTCATTAAGTAATATTCCAGTTCTATACAAAACATTATTATTATAAATAGAACAACAATTGTTCTTAAATATAATACCAAAGATTTCATTGTCCAATAATAAAACGGAAATAATGTTTCTAACAAGAACTGGAATACAATAACAACTTATTGACTTAATAGATTTGCCCGTAGGCAATGCTAAACTATAAGTTTCTATGGCTAATGCAGCAACCTTTGCTTCATTTTCCACACATAGGATTACTTATCTTTGTTTAGTTTTCTACTTCTGCTTGGTCCCTTCATAAATCTATATTTATGATAACCAAAGTCGGTATCCAATACCCAAGTAGAACCTTGACTTAAAGAAAAATTTATTTTAAATTATGAACAAAATTGTATTGTAACCGAAACTTCACTAAGCTTCTTTGGTTAGCCTCTGCAAGATGCTTCTCCCAGTTTCTTTCCAGTGTCCAAGCTTATTAAAGTGAAAGCAAACTCCTTTGCTATTCGTATCAGTTTTGTTCTTATTATCCTTTGTTTATGCCTTTCTATTTACCTTCTTAGAATCGTTCTTCTTTTTAGAAAATCCTTTGGCCCCTACCGGTAAGACTTGGTCATTCTTGGTTGACTCTCAACATTTTTCAACATGTTAAGCAAATCAGCGAGACTGATATCTAGCTTGTTCATATAAAAAATTCATAACAATTGTGAAAGGAGTCTGGGAGTGAGTGCAAGATCAAATCTTGGCTCAACTCTCCATCCATGACAAAACCCGTTGTCCTAATTGATCAATCAAATTGATTATGTTAAGGACTTTTGTCTGTACTATAGTGTCATTGGTCATTCTAGATCGGAAGAGCTCCTTAGATATCTGATATCTATCAGTCCTACTTTCCTCACCATCAACTACTTGATGTGCAGGAATATAGTAGGAGCATCCATAGTTTCATGTTGACGCTGAAGCTCGTTACTCATGGATGCGAGCATGATACATTGAGCCAACTGTGCATCATCTTGCCACTTTTAAAAGTAGCAATCTCTTCCTCAAAGGCATTTATGCGCAACCATTACTGAGGATAGGCGTATTAAGAATATAAGATAGCTTTTCGGTAGTGAGAACTATTCTCAAATTCCTTAACCAATCCAGTAATTGATCAGGGTTAATTAACATCTAATATGTTTTTGCGTTGATAGTAATTTAGACATTGTAAAATTTCGTAAATGAATTTGTAATTAACAACATTTTAGCATACATTCTTTTATTAATTACCAAAATAATTTAGGTCTTGTTTTAAATTGGTATCTCCCACTATTTTCTTCAAACTATATTACCCTCAATATATATATTTTACAATATCTAATTAAAGATATGCTAGTGAGAATAAGGATCCCATTTCAAATGTATATAGCCTTGTGTGTGCACAACAAACTATATATAAATAAATAGGTAGACAACTCTTGTCAATTACATCAACTATGTAACTCCTTGTATTTTGCCTCTTAGATCATAATGGTCAAGTGTGTGCACACACAGAACTAAAATGATTTAAGTTAAGTCGAACCAAACATTTCCATATATAAGTGAAGAAAACTCTGACCCTGTGTGTGCACAACAAAGCAATAATGTTCAATTCCTTATAAACATCATATGTAATAAAATAACATCTTAAATATTTAATACTTGCCTTTGTGTGCACAACAAACTCATATTAAATATTCAATACTCTATTGTTTTCTATCATGCTAGAAGGCGACGTTCGATATTCCAAATATCTTTGAACGTTACAACTTAATATAAAATATTTGAGGGGTTTGTTATTAATTTGTCTCATCTTGTTTAGCATGCATTTACATATATATATATATAAAATACGCGTCATATTAATAAACATGCGAAGCATGTTTGCATAATATATAATATATATAGCACAAGCATGCACATATAGAATACTATATTCTACCCGGATTGATTATGGACTTTATTCTAGTTCGGTTCACTAGAGCCACCAAGTGAACCAAAATGTCAAACCCTAGGGGTGCGAGAATTAATATTTAAATATAACTATTACATTCAAACCCGGGATCTATTACAAACGGGTCTTCAAGCGCTCCTTGCTCCTTGATCTCCAATTCTTCAAAATAATTCTAACTATTCCTATTACAAAACTATTTAAAATAAATAGAAACATTGATCAGCAGTTAAGGGGAAGTACATAGAAGGGAGATAGAATTTACATTAAAAAAATTAGAGAAGACGAGGTACGCAGACCCCATTTAATAAAACCCATACATTCAAGCATCCAACTAAAATAAAATCCAATCACATTGGTCAATAGTCCATAATCAATCCCATTTATTATCATACACATCACCATATGCATCAATAAATAATATTCATCTCATGAATAATAAACATTCAATATATATATTGATATCATTTAATGGGCAAATTTAGTTAGTATAAAACCTAATTTTGAATCAAAATAAACTCCTTTATTTTAATCCAAATTTAAATCAAAATAAAACCTTTTATTTTAATTTATCTAATTTTGAATAAAATAAACTATTTAGTTTAATCAAAATCTTTAATCAAAATAAATTCCTTTATTTTAATTAATTATGGAATCCAATTCCATATAAAAAAAAAAACTCCTTTATTAAAGGAAACACGAATTCTCTTTCCTATTCACAAATAAACTCTTTTATTTTGAATAATATGAAATCTTATTTCATATCTAAATAAACTCCTTTATTTAAGGAAATTAGGATTCCTTTCCTATTCGTAAATAAACTCTTTTATTTTAAATAATATAAAATCTTATTTCATATCTAAATAAACTCCTTTATTTAAGAAAATATGGAATACAATTTCAACTCCAATTAGTTATCATGGAATCCAATTCCAACTCTAATTAGTTAGCATGAAATCTAATTTTAAAATTAAAATAAACCTTTTATTTTAAGATTAAAATAAACCTTTTATTTTAACATTAAAATAAATATTTTATTTTAATTATAAACTTATTATATATATATATACCAATAATATTCACGTGGGTCACCAATTTTGAATCCCTTGAAGCACGTGAAGCACGTGACTATTGTTAACTATCATTAACCAAAGCTAGCACGTGAATCACATAATCTGTTAACCATTAACATATGCATCTAAATACATATTGAAAGGATTTCCCTTTGATAGTAATAATGTTGGCCACGTTATTCACCTTGGTATGCAATAAGATTAACGGTTTTCAAAAAAAATAGCGACGGATTTTGAGAAAAACGTTTGTTTGTTTTTGTTTTTTTTATACAACAAAATTATGCCCAATAAAATTGTTCTAAACACATATCAATATATATATCAAATTTGACAATTAATAATTCACATAAAGGTTTGGCTCTGATGCCACTGTTGTTTGTAATATTCATGAACGCAATCAAATTGCATAAAATAAGCGGAAGGATGAAAAATCAGAGTTTTAAAATTTTACAAACCATATACCCGGATCACCCTTTATGCACAATTATTAATTAAACGAAAAAGAAAGAACAAAAATCATACCCTTGAAGATTCGAACTTCCTCAGGTACAAGTTCACCTCCAATCCTTTTTCGCGTTTAACATGAATCCACCGTGTTTGGTTCCTTCCTTTGATCAATGTTAGCCACCCAAGTGTTTGGCCTCTAGAGGTGATCCACCAAGGAAGAAGAAGGATTCAAGAAGATGGGTATTTGGCAAAACCCTAATTTTTCTATCTCTCATAGAAAAGGGTGTACTTTCCTAACTATTGGAATTAGAATACGTCAACAACCACCTCACCCATAATAAGACTCCTCTTATTTATAGATGTAGGCAACCCTCCTTAACAATTAAGGAATTGGACTTTATTTTAATTAATTAAACTCTTTTAATTAATTAGCCTCCTAATCTTATTAGGAATAATTAATTAAACTCTTTTAATTAATTAGCCTCCTAATCTTATTAGGATATATGAGAGTACTTTTATTAATTAATTCTCAAACTCCTTTAGGAATTAAATAATAATAATAATAAGACTCCTCTTATTAATTTATATTTAATATTTCTAAAATATTAAATAATAAATATTAAGCTATTTAATTTATTCTATCACCATAGATTAAATTAAATATACTTAACTTATTATTATAATTATGCCATTTACTTCTTAAATAATTATTCTTCCTTTTATGGTGTGACCCTTTAGGTTCTCCATATTAAACCGATTGTGAATAAATTAATTAGAACAATTCTAATTTTATTTAAATAAATAAATTAAAATATTAATTTATTTAAATAAATAATATTTATTCTACAATAGGGATAAGCCTCCCCTAGCGATCAACGACTTTTCGGATAATATAGATTTCAACATTAATCATAAAAGAACCTTTGAGTAAATAGTTATCGCATACAATTCAAATCTAGTCCACCATCTGATGTCCCAATTAAATATAAGACATGAAATTCTTGTCAAGTTTTATTTTATTTAATTATATGTATTTCGACTCTTAAATGCACAACTCAAATAATGCAAATTAGAAACTCCTTTCTAATTTCATTCGCCTTTGGTCAAGGACTCTTTGGGTTGTCATTTATCGAATCACATAGGATATTTCTCTTTTTTACTAGAAGTGGTAGATTCTTTATTGATCATACATTATCTCCATGTACAACTTATTATACCCAAGCATACCCTTTGATATACCATAAGGGTCTTAAGGAATAAGTCAAAGTATAACTCATTATACACAAGATACTATGATGATCTCAAGTCCAAGGATCACTTGTACTACTATCACTATAGGAATTCCTATTGACAGGGCAGGTAAAACTCCATAGGTATTCCTTAGCGAACCCACGTTCAGTGAACTTATTCTCTAATAAGCACCTACGTACTTGCTTTAGTGTCTCCACACAAATGATCATGAGATCAATCATCCTCATCCAATGAGCAAGCAACATATGTACCAATCTATCCGGATTCACTAATCCCCAATTTAGTAATCCAACGATTGGGAACTATTTTAGTTTTAAGCTTTCTAAGAATTTAGATCTCATTAGAATGATCATCATCATTATTCTAAAAGCATTGATTAAAACTATGGGTTTATCACATATTATAAAAAACGACATCATGTAGATAATTAAACGCCTTTAATAAATTAATACTTTTTATTAATAAATGAATAAGATTGTTACAAAGTATATGTTTTATCATCAAACATGATTGGCTTGTGTGCATACTACTTTCACATTGGACTAACATAACATACGTATATACAGTTCATATAACAAGTATAAAGATTGAGTTCACTTACTCGAATCGGCATCAACTACAACTATTATTAACGCGTCATAAGTTGACTTTAACATTTAATACATGAACATATATATAACCTGACTAATATGCTGTGAATGCAATAAAAGATTTAAATCGGTTAGATGTTAAGTTCGTTATTGTAAACAAATCAAGGCAAGTCTTGAAAGACTCCTATTTGCCATGTGAACTTTAGTGTTTAACCGCTTTTAAATCTTTATTGCAAAGAGCATGTCAGGTTATATATATGTCAATGTATGAAATGTTAAAGTCAACTTGGCTACTACGCTGATTGTAAGAAATATGCCGATTGAGTATGTGAACTCAATCTTTATACTTGTTATATGAACCGTAGTATGTATGTTATGTTAGTCCAACGGTTATGAGATATATGTTGAGTATGTTATTACGTATACGTGATGCATGAAAATCTGTTAGATTTTGGGCTTTCGAGCTTTCAAGCTCAATCTTGCAAATAACCATTTTTGCAGGTTAAGGATTGAAGGTAACACTATGTGCTACTTGAATGACGTGGATCAGAAATAACACACGAAGATTAACATTTTAGCTAGAGTTGTTATTTCTTTATACCATGATTAAGATTCATGAGATGTATTAAATGTTTTATAATGTATAGTTTTATGTTGAGTTGTAAAGCTAATGTTAGAGTTATCTGATATGTAAAGGTTATCGGATTGAAATGTAAAATTTTATAATAACAGTGATAAAGTGAATCATAAAATAAGATTGATTCAAAGACATGTAGATGATAAAGGTTTTGATTCAGGGAATTAAAGTAAAAAGACATAAAAATTTAAATTATTCTGCATTTTATAAAGTTTAACATCGAATAATGATGTAAAATTAGAAGTTAGACGTGTTATTAACGACCAAAGTCGATAATTGAGTTGTATGAATTTTGGGGTCGTCACAGTCTTCCCACGGTTTCTTAAGGCATAGATGCGATTTGGGTTATTGTTGATAGATTAACTAAGTCTGCTCATTTTTTGCCGATACGGGAGACTTATTCCCTTGAACGTCTTGCTCGTATGTATGTAAATGAGATTGTGAGATTGCATGGCATGCCAATATCCATAGTTTTGGATTGTAACCCAAGATTCACTTCACAATTTTGGGTTAGCTTGCAGAAAGCTATGGGCACGAATTTATGATTCAGTTCGGCATACCATCCTCAAATGGACGGACAATCAGAGAGGACTATTCAAACTCTTGAAGATCTATTAAGACTCTGTGTCCTAGACTTCAAAGGGAGTTGGGATAAGTATTTACCATTGGTGGAATTCTCCTACAATAACAGTTATCAGGCAAGTATAGGTGTGGCTCCATTCGAAGCATTGTATGGATGAAAGTATCTCTCTCCAGTATGTTGGGATGAGGTGGGTGAAGCAACATTGTTGGGTCCAGAGTTGGTACGTATTACTACAGAAAAGATCCAAATGATTCGACAACGTATACAAACGGCACAGGATCAAAAAAATAGTTATGCGGATCTTCATCGAAAGGACGTGGAATTTAGTATTGGGGATCATGTATTGTTGCGTGTTGCTCCATGGAAGGGAGTTACAAGATTTAGAAAAAGAGAAAAGCTCAATCCACGATTTATTGGTCCATTTCAAATTCTTGACCGAGTAGAAAATGTGGCCTATAGATTCACGTTACCTCTGAGTATGTCTCGTGTTCATAATATTTTTCACATATCTGTGCTTCATAAATATGTGAAAGACCCGAACCACGTTATTGAGTTAGAACCAGACGAAATAGTCGAAGATTTAACGTACAATGAGGTACCTGTCAAGATCTTGGATAGGAAGGAGCATGTCCTACGCACAAAGGTCATACCACAAGTCAAAGTTTTGTGGAGGAACCATGCTATAGAGGAAATGACCTGGGAGTTGGAGATGGAAATCAAAGTGAGGTATCCTCACCTTTTCGAAACACCAGGTACGTACGTCAATTTCGAGGACGAAATTTCATAAGGAGGGGAGGTTGTAAGACCCCAACTTATTACAAATGAAATTGAATTTCCTCTATTTATTATTTTGAAATAGTAAGGGTTGATTTGATTAATGTGGTTAGTTATGGGTAAAATGCGCAAGTATCTTAAATAAGCAAGTGGTTATAAAATATTCATTTTTGTCGGGGAATATTCGTTTGGTCGTAGTAGTATTCTTCGTCGAGAAATATTCGATGACGACAGTAATGATACTAATGTGGGTCCCATAACGGAAAGCGATTGAATGAAGAAAACGACAAGTATAAATTTTTTTTTATATAAATAACGGCGTAATTGTTACCGTTAACACTGTTGGAATACCTGGTGGTTAAAACACAGTAATACGCGTTGTTGCACAATAGCACACGGTATTGCACCAATTATTGATTCTCACGTAAGAAAACACTACTCAATAATTGTTACAATAATTACTGTTCAATATTTTATTGATTCAATAATTTCTACGTTGATATTTTATATTATTATTGTTTCAGTAATTGTCACTGCACAGTATTTTCCATTATCAGATCAATAATTCATATTATTTGAATAATATTATTAGATAGCATTATTGGCAATGTTTAAGGAAGTTCTGTCTAAGGAAAGGTTTGGTCACCTAATTGCGCGCCAGTAATAAGAAATCCTTATTGAAAAGCCCCCTCTTTCCTAGGACCGACCTAGTATAAGATGATTCTTGGGTTATTTGTGGGCCAAGGAAGGGTGATGAAATTCACATCTTATCTTGTTACAGGTTGTGCCCTTAATTTTAGATTAAAGATGAAAGTGCACAAATAAAAAAAATTATAAACAAATAAAGTGTCATAAAACTATGTGAATTACGAAAAAAAAAAGAAAATAAATTTTTACGTACCTCAATCCTCCAGCAATCACCACAGTTTATATTTGACAAAAGTTAAAAATAAATAAATAAAAACCTAACAGGATGTGCTCTACGTGAGTGAATGCATGAATGCGGCAATTAAAAAAAATATTAATAAAGAAAACTAAACTACTAAAAAAATATGGAGATACGAAGTACCAAAGAAAGCGCAGCAACAAAATCTTTATATTTTCGCTCCTTCGATCCGCTTCGATAATCCTGAAAAAAAAATATTAGAATTATTAAGGAATAAAAAATTAATTCTAGTCCCCGATAATAGCACCAAAAACTTGATGTGTTAAAATTATGTACTGCAAGTGCACAACGTCTATTGTAGATTTGGCAAGTGCAAGTCAAACCACAAATACTAGATCAATTCTTTAATATATTCTTAATTAATATTTTAGGCAAATTAAAAACAAAAATGGTGGAGAAGATTTATTAACTAAATTATGCAAACTATTAATTAATAACGGAAACTATTAATGAGAAAATATACTTAAGAATCAGAATTCACCACATGATAAATAATTTCTTATTTCCTAAATTAATTCCCAAATTATTTTTCCTTCCCTTTAAAAATAATGATTCATATAATTAATATGGACAAGCATAAGTTGTGACAAATTAAAAGATTAACTATAACTTATCAAAACCTCACAATCAATATAAGAATCGTATGCAATTTATGTGAAGGAAAATATGAAGGCGAAAATAATTAGGCATTAATTTTGGAACGTAAAGAAAATATTACTATGAAATATCTAATTTCATCATCCTCCTAGATATTAGAAATTTAGTTAGCCATGGAATTAAAAACAAAAACAAATAATATTAGTACTACTATTTGCATGAAACAAGAATAATAATTAAAAAGAGAATTTCTATTATATCAATAAAAGAAAGTTACAAATACTGTCCACACATGATTGGAATAAGAGAAAAGACAAAAGCTCTAATAACTTACTTCCTTTTACACCAACAAAAAACTAAATAAAAAAAAAAAAACAAGTGGTGTCTTTTCTCTCTGAAACAAGAGGCCTATTTATAGGAAAAATAAATTTGTATCCTAAATTAGGTTCATTGAACTTGGACAATTTTGTTCCCTTTTTTCCTCTTCTTTCCTTTTTGACTTCCATCTTTATATGGTAATCATCCAAGAGTTATTTTTTATCTTTAAAAATTGAATATAAATCCTTTATTTGCTCCCTAAGAAAAATAAATATTATTTTCTACAAAATAAAATAAAATAAAATATATTAGTTAAATAAAATAAACATATAAAATAATAAATATGAGAATATTAAATTGCGTTAATTATGTATCCATCATAGTGCTTTGATTAATTCTTCTTATTTTTTGTTTTGTACAATTAAAAGAGATGTTTTTCCCGCTAGACTATCACCATTCGTCTGAACACAAATCCAAATAGTTCCTTATTAAAAGCATTCTATAGAAGCTTTATATAGAATAGTTTAACTTGTCTAATGTTTGTAAGTAACACTTTTAGCCATCCGAACTATCAAGAATCTGATTATTTGTTTTTGAATTCATCCTAAAATGGAGGGGCATGCTTATGAAAAATATCCTTCATATTGCATCTGAATAAATAAGTTGTAGTGTGGATCTGATACGTAAAAAGCCTCATACAAGTCAATAATAGTGCATGAAGAGAAGGCTTAAATATATTTTATTACCCTGAATTATAAGTCATATTTTACTTCGGTGATCCACCTTCTAATTTTGTCAATTAGATGATTGAACTTTTATTTTATTTTCAATTTAACTCAATGGAGGGTGCCACATCAGAAATTATAGGCGTGGTTATTTGTGTAGGACATAACTCAGTTGATGTGGGTAAAAAATAATTTTTTATTTTGTGATTAAACATATTTGATATATTAAAGGTTAAAATGGTCACATCTTTTTTTTTAATACATTAAAACTAAGCTATTTAATTAAACAAATTTATAAATAAAAAATCCTCAATCATAAGCTATTATTGGGAATCCAAATCACAAATGTGCCATGAGTTTCCATAGATTCCGACGTAGCCTCCGATTCACCACGAACAAACCTCAATCACAAATCAACCATCACCAAAAATTTGTCCTAGCAGCCGTAGTCACTGTTAAAACTTGAAGGTCAAAGTATTTTGCCGAAAAAAGTAGTTATTCAATAGCCGATTTTGAAAGGAGGAAGAGGAAAATTTTGAATCTGATTATTCCTTGCTCCTTTACGCGGACAATGATGGTGATACAGATCTGGAAGTTTAAGAAGGTGATACGGACCTGGAGGCTGAAGAAGATGAAGAGTTCGTCTCTTTCGCACCCTAATTTCATCCATCTGTTCTTTCTCCCTATTAAAAAAATTTCATACCCAAACCCAAACGAAGCTCTAGTTCGTTGCAGAGTTTACAATTAAGTCAATGATTGATAAATTTTTTGATTTCTAGGTTTATTATTTGGAGGTATTAAATCTTTTTCTATGTATAAATTGTTGGTAGGATGGTAGTTTAATGGGTATTAATAAATAGGGTAACATACATTTTTTCTCATGTTAATTTCTTCTTTAGTTCCTGATCCATGGTTGTGTTCTTTGAGTAACAGGGGTTTGTGTTCTTTGAATAACAGAGGTTCATGATTGATTTGCTTTTTTTATTTATTGATTTCTGAGTTATTGTTTATCTATAAAATCAATTGTGGTTTATTTTGGTCAAGCTTGATCTGCTTGTGCTTGTGTTGGGTTTAGGCTTGATTTTGTTTTCCATTTCAGCTTGATTCGGTGTTGCTGCTATTTTATTTGTTTTAAACTGTTTGGATTCCTTCTTGTTACAATATTTTCACAGCTCTTTTATGTGTTGTGGGATATTTTGGCTGTTATGGATTTTTCGCGGGTTGTTAAGCCCGACAAAATATGATTATGGGTTGGTTTTAGTTTTTAAAATATGGTTATGGTCTCATTTAAGAATTAAAATTATATTAACCATTTTTAATATAGGTTGTGTGGGTTGGAATTATATGATTATGGTTTAAAACCATATTAAACATTTTAAGATGTTAACTTTTAAACACAATTTTTAAAAAATTTAATTGTGACCGTCACAATTAAATTAATTAAGTAATAATATGATATAAAAATTATTAATATAAATAATAAAATGCTAAAAATTATACTAATAAAATTTTAAATTGAAATTATTAATACCCTTCCATATTTAAATAATTTTTCAAAATTATTATTAATTTGCTAATAGAAAGGTTGGAATCCAAAATACATCATAAGTATAATTTATGAATGTCGTTTAAATATTGAAACATATTTATAATTCTTTTGTAACTAGAATACTAATATAATTCTTTTGTAACTAGAATACTAGAATTTACATAAACCGATACATACAGAACAATATTAGTCACCCAAAATAAGAACACATTAATTTATTGAACATACAAGATAAGTAGAAAACTGAATCATATAATTCTATAGACCATATTAAAATTTAATTAATTAGACAGACATTAAAATTTAACATTACAAAACATATATTTTCCCAAAGTCAATTTTAAAGGGCTAAACCAACTCCTTTCATAGGCTTAAGAGATGATCTTGGCATGATCCTCAATGATTCCCCAAATAGTGAGCTTGATTTCAGACTGCAATGCAATTCAGTTTTCACATACCCCATCTTTATATATTTTCTTCTTTCATAAATCTTTAATACTATTACCAAATACATGTTCTTGTCAAAATTCCCAAAAGAAGAACAGAATTAAAAGTACAAAAAATGTTGTGCATGGAAATTAATCAACTTTTTCTTCATTATTTTTACCCTTGAGGTGAAAGATGCAGAAATGGAGCGAGGGGAGGCTAGAGCAGTAGTGGAATGTTGAGAAGCAACACTAGGAAGAAGAGCCCCACGTGCACAGCATGTGATACCAGCAGTCTCCATGTTTGAAAGAATGGAGAAGAATAAGAAGAAGAACCTAATTGATTCAATATCACCAGAAGAAGAACCTAATTGATTCAAAATCATAAGAAGAAGCTCGGATATAAAATCAATATACTTTGCTCTTGGTCGACAGCGAAAAACAAGATAAGGAAGGGTGGACAGCAAAAAATAGATAAGAAAAGAACTTTTCAATTTGGATCGGAATTGAATATGGGTTTAAAAATAGTTAATCGGTTCAGAACTATATTTGTTTTAAAAAATATGGGTCCAAACTTTAACCAACCTAATAAATAAAAATGATTAACCAACCAATTTGGTTCCAGTTAATATGATTTGACCCAACAGTTAACTAATTATATTGTCAGGTTTGACCCAACAGTTAACTAATTATATTGTCAGGTCTACCGGTGGTTCTTTATGGTCCGAGTTTCATGACCTTATGGTCGAAAAGTGTTTACCAATTGTTTTGCTGAGTGACTTCAAATTGGGGGTCTATTCCCTATAGAATTGTCTGAAATTTGCTTTGTTTTGTTTGAATGGAGAATAAAAAATGATTTTCCAAATATATCCATGCCCAAATAATTTAAATTAATAAAATAATAAAAATATTATTATTTAAATACACATCAACTTCCTATGGCCCCACACAGATAGTCACGTCAGTAATTTCTGACGTGACAGACTCAATTTGTTGGAATTAGAAAAAATTAATAATTCAATTATCTAATTGACAAAATTAAAAGGTGAATCACCATAGTGAAATATTTCAAGGTACTACATTATATGTCTTAAGAGAATGAAATACAAGGGAAAGTTGTACGCTTTGTTTCTAAAATTAAAAATACTCCAACTTTTCCTTCCCATCTTTTATTTTCCCACCGAAATAAAACTCAAACCCACCATAAGTGGCTCCTCAACTAAACTGAAGAAAGTCTGCTTAGGCAGACTAGAGCCAATCCATAGTGGAAATATAAATCACTGTCATATTGACAACCCAAGACTAATCCAGAACGATGGAAAATGCAAAAAACCTTGATCGAAAACATCAACAAATCGTATAAATTAAATTTACGTTTCAAAAAGGAAGGGCTTACTTTATTTGCGTGGAAAAAAAATTGCATAACAGAGTAGCCAGTTATCCGTAAATTACAATAAAAATTCAGCTCTTTTCCAGTATCCTAAAACATGACCAGAGCCAAGGTCAAAATGCGAAATTATTTGGGAAATGCCTACTCGAGACAATCTAAGAAATGGCGTGACTTTTTCAAAACTTTAGACCCTATACCACAAAGCATCTATAATGCTCAGGCTCAGCTTGACTGCTGCATAATATAGTATATTGTAAAGGAAGAATAAGCTTGAAAAATGCTGCTGCATACATATAAATCAATGTATTCCAGCTCCTTTACGATCATAATCCTACAAGAACATCAAAAGGAAAACGCAAGATTTTAATCTAAAAATTTAATAAGTATTTGACTTCAGTCATTTGACCATAATTAAATAACAGGTTAGCAGTACTTACTAATTGTGTTTCCCGTCATGGAACTGTGCATTTTTCAATGACTTGAAAGTTTCCAAGAATTGTTTGGCTTTCTGCACTTCTTGCTTCTGCCTTGAATTGTCCCAACTGTGTTCAGTAGCCAGTATCTGGATTACACGTGGTAATGCCCGAAATGCTGCATCGGTGTCGAGAAAAGCAAGCCGACACCTCCGAGCAAGAAAATCAACTGCAGACTCACAGTACTCTTCCCGAGCACAGTATGCAACCTCAGCCTCCAGGAAAGGGTATCCATGAGCAAGACGCTTTCCCAGGTTTTCATTCTATAAGATCAGGAGGAAAAGAAAAGGTTTACAATACAGGTCGAGAGTAATTACTGAATTATTACCATGCATATATAGCTAAGATCCCCGATAATCATAGCATGATATGATGGTTAAATAACAGATTCTAATGCATAACACACTTATCCATTGGGTCTTACACCGAACCATAAGCAAATGGGCTTTTGAATACGAGGGGATCAACTTACATCTAGTGGCAAATAATTTGCCACCACCTATGATCCACTAATTTAATTCCATCTAGTGGTCAATAATAGACCCCATTCAAGACCCGTTCTCTCCCTATTATATCAAATTAAAATTTCTCTCTAGGCAATGTGAATCAATTTCTGTCAATGCTCACTATTTTCCAATAACTCTGTATTGCAACCATCAATCTCTATAAGAATCGTTGCTGCATTAGAATTCACTGTCATATATAATATAAAACTCATAGCACCAATAAATGTTCTTTGTATCAGATTTCTTTCCACAATTATGTTTACATCATACTTTTATTCAATCTGCATTAATTTGTTAGTTGGTGTAGACAAGGAAATCATACCTTGCTCGAATTAGGATTTCATGCATGAAGAGTACGGAAATGATTGAAGAATTGAAGAGGGAGAAGAACAGGTAGACAATTACTTCAGCAACACATGGCAAAACTCTTAAAGAAAAAGAGCCTTCTCGGGGGTCTTGGGTATAGAAAGAATCAAAAAGTCCATTCTACTAAAATGGAGGGAGTATTTATAGAGTTTCCTGGTAAGTGATCATGTGTCTGGCGCTGGGTCATGTGCCTGGCATGTGACCTTAGGTGAAATTTCAGAAATACCCTTAGTTACCCAAGTAATGCCCAAATCGTCATGTCCCTTTAGCCGCCAATCCAATCCCTCGACCATTTCCCAAAACGAGTAGTCTCCATAAGACTTCTGCCTCAGAACTCATGGAGGTCTCTCTCAAGTCTTGTATTTCAAGGTATTTGTTGTTCACTCCTGCCTTTCCGTTCTTTTTTCTTTATCTGAATATCATGTCATTCGATCTCATCGTCGAAAACTTCAGAGGTCACAAATCTGGGGAGGCCATGCCCTAGGGGCCAAACTCTAAGGTGGCCAAACCCTAGGTTCATGCCTCCTTCAATCCTCTTCGTTCGCCTTGGCCTTTCTTTCTCAATTTTAATTTTTTTTCTCATGATTCTTAGCCCTATAAGAAGCTTTTCTTGTCATGGAGTATTCAAGGAAAACCATTCCTAGACCCTCACAAGTTTTCTTGCCTCTTTCCTTGGTTTGAGTTCGTTATTCCGTCATTGCACCACTCAAAACTTGTCTGGCACAACATTCAAGAGTATGAAAAGGTGTGCCCCCGAGGAGGCAAACCCCTGGGGTGGTCGAACCCTAAGGTGCCTAGGGGGTCACCTCAGTTTTCTTGTTTCTTCTCCATTCGTTTTCCTTATTTTTGTCCTTTCGGAAGTTCAAATCAAGTTTAATCGGGAAAGTCGCGGCTGAAATTTGTCACAAGGGTGTGACCACTTAGGGGTGGTCCCCCCTTTTGTTTATTTATTATCTGTCTCGTTCATTTATTTTCGATTTTTTTGTCTTTCATTCAATGCTTTAGGTCACATGTGAACCCTAGCTTATACTCGAGCCTACAATTGGTAATACTACATAAGAGGCATAATTGTCATGTCGTCGCTTAGGCGATGACTAAGCGTCCTGGTGCTAAAGAAGGACAAGGCAACCCCTTGGACGCCGAGCCTCCAAAGTTTATGCCTTGGTAGTTGGCCCAAGTTAAGTGATTTAAGTTATTTTGTACCCATGACTCATTATAACCCACCCATGAACTATCTATATGTTGTAATTTTATTACTTATTAGACTTATAACGTGTGACGAGTGTTGACTTGGTTTATTCTTTATTTTCTACGTAGTGTTTGTTGACGTGTTCTACTAGTTTTCAATGTCAAGTGTTTTATTTTTTATTTTTGATTGTGAAGTATTCATATAATTGTGTTTTAAATTTATTCCATAGTGTTAGTTATTATGTTTTGAGTTTTAATGTACATAAAATTTTATTGTCAAATATACTTTTGAAGTAAAATAAATAATGTATAAATTGCACATTATTAACGACTTATCGCCATACGGACGCCATGGTGGGCGCCTTATCTCCTAGGTGTCCTTGCGGTCATCTACCGCCGCATCTCGTTGTGACAACTATGATAGGAGGAGAAATCCAAATACTTGATGCTCAAGTATGGCCAGATACTTGTTTCTGTAAACTTTTTTATATTTGACTTTCAATCAATCCATATTTCCTTTTTGTGTTTCAGATGTATTACCTAAACAATTCTAGATTCATATATAGTTTAATGGATATCGTGAGATTAGCATGTAAAAAACCTGAGCTTGGTGTCAAAAATGATCCATGAACACTGTTCTATTGTGAGAGAGAAACACTTGCACCTTGAAGCAGATAGAAGAGAGAAGAAGTTAATGATAAATGTTAAATGAGAGAAGAGAGAGCAGTAATTTACAGCTGGGAGGAAAGAGAGAATAAATGTAAAAGTTTAACTTATATTGACCGTCAGATAAACTTTGAGCCAATGGTCCTGATTCTCCTAATAAGGTGACGAAATATTTGTTTGCCACTAGGGGTAAGTGGATTCTCCTCTTTGAATATTGCTTTCATAGTTTGAGTTGGTGAGCTGCTTGGTGTTTACTGCATTTGGATTTTTTTAACACTAAAGATACATGCAGGACAACAGCTCTAATCCCTTCAGTGTAAATGTGAACAGAATAATGTTATAGTATCTGAAAATGAGAATAGAGAGAGGGAAAACCTGAGCTATTTTAGCCACTCGATGAGCCAAAGTGCCATATGCATGAGATAAATGCTTTGCTGCAACAGTATCCATCTCTCCAGGAACAACTTTACCAGTGTGTGAAACCTTCATGCGTACATATTGTTGAGCAAGCTCCGTGAAAGATGCAGGATCCCATCCATCTCCACCAATGAGCCGTAAGTTGGGTGTTAAACACTTATTGGTTGGATTAAGCTTTCCGGATTTTATAGCTGCATTAACTGCATCTTCAGCCATGCTGAAATGGTTCCAGTAAGCACATTACTCAAAGCTTAATAAGAATAGAAAGCTACTAAGAAGAGACCAACAGACTGAACATGCCTGATTTTAATGATAATAATTGTACATTGAGTAGACCAACAGTGGCAATGTTTTCTGCAGGTATGTAAAATGCCTAAAGAAGCATCCTATTTTTTACACGTTTTCACTTGTCATGTTGCCAATAACAATTAATGCCAATAAAATAAAGTAAAATAAGAATAACCAACAATTACCCTCTATATGTTGTCCACTTTCCACCTGTAATTGTGATCAAACCAAGGAATTCTTCACATACAACATGATCCCTGGAAATGCTCTCAGTGTTCTTTGCTTTCGGATCCGTTGCCAATGGACGAATACCGCTCCAAGCAGATAGAACATCTATGCGCCATACCTAAGTTGTTCCATCAAGACTCCAGAAACAGACTGAATAAAAGATGAGAAAGGAACCATAAAGAAACTTAAACTAAGTCGCTCAGAATACTCAATATGAACACAGCATACATAGAGCAAACAAGGAATCCCAGAACTAAGCAACTCAGCTGAGGAACCCTTTATATTCAGGTGATCTCTTGAAGTAATTATTGGAATAAAAACCATCAGGTACTATAACTTCTTAACCACATAAAAAATTCTGCCAATACTAAAACCTAAAAAGTATTGGCCCCAGACATCAAAATGTCAAACCTGATGTACAATTTCACAGATTGAAGTGATGCAGGCATTAAGTTGACACTCAAATAAACCTCAGTTACCCACTTCTAAAACTCTGTAGTCTGTAAAGGATCTTCTCAAGTCGGACAAAAATAAGTTATATCTTAGGTACTTCTATGACTGAAGACCATTGAAAACTCTGTAGTCTGTAAAGGATCTTCTCAAATCAGACAAAAATAAGTTAAATCTTAGGCACTTCTATGACTGAAGACCATGATTTTTGTAAGCCGTCCCTTATCCACTCAGAATGACGTGGTTCAAAAAAAAGTTAGATACTTGTTAATTAGAATTTTACGAATTTGTGCTAAAAGACCCTTATCAAGTTATACAAGAGCTTAGAAAAACAATGATGTTCATACTATGTAAAATCTAAACCAAAAGTGAACAGTCCAAATAGAGTTATTTGGTGATGAGACAGCCAGATTTAAGGTATGACTTGTAGCTTCGACTTCATCTATTAAGGAAGATTAGCTTTGTGAAATTCAAGTAGCAAAAATTCATTGCACTAACTTTCAAGAGCAAAAAAGGATATCATATAAGTTAAAACATAACATATATACAGAAAAAAAAAATGAAAAGTGCAAATATAGCTGCAACATGCAAAAGAAAAACTAACAATCAAGATATGTACGTACAAACCTTAACATTAAGGTAATCACAAATGGCATCCAGTATAAATTGAATTTCATCCTCGTGAGGTTCTGGTAGCATGGTGATGGGGGTTTGGGAATCTGTAGTACCGGCAACTGTTCTCCCCGACCATGGGAGCATGAAGACAACACGTCCATCCTTAGTTTTGGGAACAATCAAACCCATTCCCTCAGGGGAATAGTAATCAGGAAGCACTATGTGTACACCACTGCTAGGACAGATTATAGGTTCATCCTTGCCTGCATCACAAAATGGCCCAGCAGCATTCACAATAACCTTTGCATACGTATTGAACTCATCCCCTGTACACTTCAACAAAAAGTAAGGATGATAGAAATTCATTAACCATATTATCTATCCATACAATAAGGTTCTATTCATTATACCATTGAACAGAAAAAAAGGATACCCACATAGAGAGAATGAAGAAAGACCATAATAACTTAACAACCACATGAATTTGGAGAAATGAATACATCTCCTTTCAGAGATTATACTTCTGCTTGTAAAAGATGAATAATCCTATTAATGCTTAAATGATTACTAAAAGCGTTTGTGTATTGTATTTTTATTTTTAAATAGTCAAGTAAGGTTGAAAATATCCTATATAAATATTAAAAATATGAAAATATATGTAAATATTAAAATATTAAGAATATAATCAAATTTTTATTGTGAATATATTCTTGGAACATCTTAATATCCACGACACAAGAACCAAACTATAAGTATATATATTTTTTTTAAGGAAATGTTGTTCCTCCCACACTTTATTTTTATTAATATGAAAATAATACACATGGGGTGACATAAAACCTTACCCCACATAAAGTCCCAAAAGGGATACAAGAAATTTGGAAAATAAAACATAGAAATGCAACAGTTTGAACTTGCTCCAAGTTTGCTAAACAGTACAATAGACCTAGATAAAAGGGAGTATAACTTAAATTGGGACCAAGGGAGTATATAACTGCAAAAGAGAAGTAGAAAAACAAAATGATAAATAATACAAAAAAGCAAGCAGACTACATGTTGAACAAACTATAGAAATATAGTGCATAGTTACTGTGCCATCCTGATATGCTACATGTTAAGTTTCAGAAAATCCAAAACAAAAAACTTCATATACCATCTCATCAGCCGAAATATTGGTGGTTGTTTCAAGACATACATTTTTGTTATATTTTATTTTAAATTGGCAAATGAGAAAAAAATAATGAAATCTAAAATTCATTTATAAAATTGTATTTTGATTGCTCAGAGAATGGTAAGATGATTCACATTTGTTGATCAAATTCTCAATATTTATGCATAATACTATCGTACTTGATGGATTTAATCTGAAGAATCAACTTATAAATATTAATGTCTTTTACCTTCGATACATATAAAAACTGTTTGTGCATTAAACATTTAAAATTTAAATTTAGTTTTCTTAGAAAAAATTCATTATTCCTAGTCATGAAAGTATCCAAAAAATTGTTCCAAGTCATGTACCGGACCTACTGGCACATACCATTTTAAAGGAAAGAATGGTACACTTGCCGGTATGGTAATTATAACTAGAACATAAAGTAGTCGGTATATTCTAATTCATTTTTTGAAAGTTTGCAGACTTATTGCATTACAAATGAAGGCAAAATGGGCAGGAAACATTATGTTTTGAAGAATGGTAAGCAACACTTGTTGACTTCACATGACAATTATGTGACCGAAGTCGATGAACTAGTGCTAATGTACCTGATAAGTTGTCGCGGATACGTGCGCCAATTATCTGGTTGCCACCCTCCTCTTTAAGAAAGGATACTACTTCTGCATAGTTCAGTACAGCTGCACCAGCTAATGAGGCGGTGCATGCTAATCCAACATTAACTCGTGAATCATTCATTTGTCCGTCATAATAAACTACTGTTCCTTTCAGACTTCTATCTTTACCCTTCCTTGCAAGTGTGGGAAAAAGTTCCACAGATTCTTGAGCAGAATAATACCTGGACAAATGTAGTAGTCGTCTCCATGCGACTATATCGTACATTTTTAAGCCCATCCAGTAGTATACCACCTCAAACCAACTAAAACATGGTGTCATACATGGCAAAGCATGGCACAGGTGTGGAGCATTATCAATAACCTGCTTACGCTCCTCGAGAGCATGGAAAACCAGCTTCAGTTGCCCATAATCTAAATTAAAAACAGCTTTCTCCAAATAGTGAACACCTAAAAGGTTAGCTTTAATCAGTACATCTTAAGAAGTAACTAAATAATTATAAGGACGATATGAAATAAATGTACAACGAAGTTATCCACAGCAATTAACAGGTATGGAACGAGAATCTGTATAGTTGACGAAGTAATTATTATTTTCTTTTATAAGTAAATAAGTCCACTAGAAGCACCAGTGTTCCAAAAATCTCTAGGTCCGCTTAGCACCTAGGCCACCTAGGCCGTGCCTACGTTTTCTTAGGCGGACTAGGCATTTTCTTAGGTAGTTTCACTTATTTATTTTTCTATCGTATATAATTGTTATACTATACAAAGTATATAGTAAATGTAATTTTTTCAGATTTCACATGAAAAATTACCAAAAATGATGGGGACGAGAGTTTTGGGACAAATGATAAATATCACACAAATATTTCTCAAACAAAACTCAATCAATTTTAATCATTCAATGTATCAAAATAATGAAGTACATCACTATTTATAATACTCCTAGACAACTTTCCTCACCTAAATTAGACTATAATAAGATAATTACAAATTAAATTAGATAAATACAAATTAAAGAAACTAATTAAAATACAATTTCTAATTCATGGGCTTCCAAAGCCTTTTATATTGTTTTAACTAACTTTCATAGGTTCGTCCTACATCAGTTCTCCGAAAAACTCGACTCAATTGAGTTAAAAACATCAACACAAGAATAAGCATGCTGGATTACCAAGGAATTCTTTTCAGACTTCAAATTTTGCATATCGATAGCACAAGTAAGAGTGAATTTTGTATTGTCTTTGATAATCGAATAGATATTAGCACGAGCATCATGTTGCATCCCATAGCCATGTACGCCCTAAGATAATGTGACAAACCTTAAGGAGTAGAACATCACACATAACGGTATTGCCAACGAAAAATGTAACCAAACACCTTTGAGTAACCCGCAACTTTGTATTGGTAATCCATGCAACATCATATGGCTCTGGGTGGGGCTCAACTTTTAACCCAAGTTTCGTAACTATTTCCTCTGAGATGACATTTGTACAACTTCTAGTATCAATCACAAGAGAGCATACTTGTCCCGCACATTTGACTCTCGTTTGAAAAATTCGCCCACGATGGATTCTAGGAACATCCTTATGTTTTTGAGCAATAAGTAAAGGTCGAAGAACACCTAAACATCCTTCTAAATAAGGAACAAAATCCAAATCCTGATCATCGGGCTCATATTCGATGTCTACCGACTTGCAAACCTCTTCGTCCAAATCAGTTTTCCCAAACTCTTTGCCAACAACAACAAGTTGCCTTGAGGGAGAAGAGGCAAAATTCACCTTCGGAGAAGGACACTTAAAAGACATGTGGCCAAAACCACGACAGTTATAGCACCTAGACGTATGATTGTTGCTACTATTAGAAGAACTTGGGGTAAGATTAGGTCTGCTAGTAGCTGAAGGATGACGATCTTTCTACAGGCCTATTTTTAATAGGCTCCACAACAATATGTTCACAACGAGTTTGGACTGGTATTGGAGGCCTAACATAATTCATTTTCAAATTATCCTCCACTTGGGTGGCAACTTGAACGGCATCATCCAAGAGCAAGAGTACCTAAAGTTACACCACCTGCAATCTCCAAATTTAATCCTTGACAGTACATTAAGATTAAAACTTCCTCAACCCAAGGAAATTCGGAGCTTGTAACCAAACTGTAGAATATTGAAGTAAACTCGGTTACAGATTTACTTCCTTGCACCAACTCAATTAACTGCAACTATGCTTGTTGCTTATACTCCGAATGCACAAAACATCGTGTCAATGCAACTTTCATATCTTCCCATCTTCTCGCAGCAGTATATAAATTTTGTTGATGTTGATCCCACCAAATACATGTTATTCCTTTCAACTTCGCTTCAATAAAGAAAAGTTTCCTTTCATCGGATAATTCATACTAACAAAAGAAGCTCTCTAAACTATGAATCCAATCGAAGAATGCTTCAGAACCATTATCGTCATTAAAGTTTCCAACATCTAACTTTGCTACTCTATCCACTGCATTCATCTTAGGATCTGAAACATGATGATTAACTCGTGGATTAGGGTCATGTTGTTGTAGTCTCAGATTATTAAGATCCGGGATGAGATCTTCAAAATTTTTATGAGCATCTTCTTGTCACTTATCGACGCGTACCGTGATTACATCAACTTTTGCTGTAAGTGCTGTAATATAAGCTTGAACATTTGTTGCATTTGCAGTAAGTGTTATGATTGAATTTTCAATCCTTTTGCGAAACTCATCTTGTTGCAACATATAAACATTGGCGTTGATTTTTCCAACATTTACCATAGTTCCTGCAAAAAAAAATATACTATTTTTCTTTTTTCTTTTTTTCTTTGGACTTGCTCTAGGGGCTTAAGTGCAGAAAGTATAAAGAAACAAGGACTGAACTAAAACTAATGAAACTTCAGGGACTGGTATTGAAGAAGATGAAAGTACAGGGACTGATATATAAAATTTTCAGGGGGTATTTTAAATTTTAAGAAAACTTGGGGGACTAAACTAGAAAACTGTAACAACTTTAGGATACCTAAATGTAATTAACCGAGAGATATCATATCAAAATGTTATCTTCCTTTATCTTATTCTTTTACATGTATCCACTAAATAAGTTTGTTGTGTTCCTTCACGCAGGGAGACACGGAGGAAGTAAAAACCTTGATCGATGGAGAAGAGGATAGTGGCGGTAGCAAGGTGATGCAGTGGCGGCTTCTTTTTACTTCTTCTCTTTCTCATTCTCTCCTACCTTTCTCTTCTTTTTTTCCTTTTTTTTAACTGTGCTGCAGAATTGAGGGATCATGATTTGGGATTGAGGTTACTGGTTGTTATCGATGGGCTGTTTGGGTTCGATTGAGACTAGGTGAGTGGTGGCTAGATTGACGGTTTAGTAGATGATTGTTGCAGCATAATGGGGTTAGGTTTAATTTAAGGATGTGTTTGGCTAAGGTTTAGTTTTTATGACTGATTGGTTATTTAAATGGTTAATAGAGACTTAAATGGTTAGTAATTATGGGAAATTTTGGGTAGCAACAGGCAGGGGTGTGGGTGCTGGGTTTTGCGAAGGTTTTTTTTTAATGATGCATGATGATGCGACAATGATTTTGGGACAATGGTATGGGCTGCAGAAGGTGGTTTGGGGTTGAGCACTGATACCATTATGATGTAGGACAAGGTGGAAAGAATGAATAAAAGAACCTATCTCCGTAGAGACTCAGTGAATACGCATATAAAAACACAGTTTTAATTCAAAATCAATTCATTCAATAATCTATCAAATAATGAAATATTACAATGCTTAAATAGAAAATCAAATACTTGGGGACTAAGTAAAAATCCTAATTTAAAAAGGAAATAATCTCCTAATTAAAATCTACTACTATAATTAAAACTCCTAATTAGAATCTACAACTATAATTAAAACTTAAAACTCTCATAGAATATCCTACTAAAATAATTACATTAATAATCCAATAGTTATCTCTAAATAACAATACAAAATTAATAATTAACTTCTTGAATTTCTTCTTCTGTTCTGTATCATTCTCCTCGCCTTTGAAAAAAATTTGTCCTCGAGTTTTGAAATATCAAAGAATAATAAACCACAGTTCAAGAGATGACTTCCAACAAAACATGCACATCCGATGTTTCAATGTCATAAGCACAATTCTTGGGAATAACAATGACATAATATAGAAATTTAAAGAAGCTTGAGACTCGAATGTATCATTCGGAAAGAGAAAATCAACATGGCTGACCTTAACCTTATCTTTCTTGATGTTGTCGCAGTTGGGGTCAAACTTAATTTCAATTTTCTCACTGCAAACCATCTTTGTAAGGTGTTCAACACACTTAACTTCCGCTTTATGTTTCTCACAAGAATCAATATGTAAGAGTACTTGCTCTTCTCTATCCTCACCAACTTTATATTGGTTATTGATACGATTAAGTATTGTGAGACATTCATCAATTGTCTCGTAAGAATTTGTTTTGCGGGTCTCCTCTTGTGAACGTTGTTTTAGTTAAACAAACACGATTAGGATAAACATTTCTTTGCGATTGACCAAAATATGGACGAACATAGCATGTGTTTGTGTGCTCATAATGTACCTTTAAATTTGCAAGACTTGTTTCAGAAAGTGCAAGCTCATCGCATAATTTCCAATACTTGGTACTATACGGGACACAACACTTTTTAAGTTGTTCGTATTTGAGAAAGGTTTGATGCTCAAGTTGCTTTATCTTGGCCCAAAGAAAGTCTAGATCGTTAAACCCGTAAGACATTGTATATATGTATTGGGGCTGAATTAAAATTTTCAGAAACCTTGGGGGTTGAATTGAAAATTTCAAAAACTTCAGGAGCTAAATTGAAAATTTCAAAAACCTTGGGGTACCAAAATGTAATTTGACATGTGATGATGAACAATAACACTGATGTTTTTTTCTCAAGATAGATGGATACTACAGTGACAATGAATTTTGCTGTAGATCTTGTTTCCGTATTGAAAAATTGTTGTCGATTCTCCAGCGAACGTCGACAATTTGATAGAGGCTAAGAAAATTTTGGTAGGAAGAAATTTGGTGAAATCAAAAGATATTAGGAATTTTAGCTCTTGATACTATTATGACGGGGACGGGGATGGAGGTTTTGGGACAAAGGATAACTATCACACATAGTTCTCAAACAAAACTCAACCAATTTTAATTATTCAATGTATCAAAATAATGAAATACATCACTATTTATAATACTTCTAGATAATTTTCCTAAACTAAATTGGACTCTAATAAGATAACTACAAATTAAATAAAATAACTACAAATTAAAGAAACTAATTAAATACAACTTCTAATTCATGGGCTTCCAAAGCCTTTTATATTGTTCTAACCAACTTTCACATGTTCGTCCTACATCAAAAAATAATCTTTTAAACCTTAAAAAATTCATTTCAAAGTATTGTAGAGTTTCAAAACCTTTATTAAACTGATATGGTAGATGTCTGATTCCGCCTAAGCGGGGGCCCGGGGGCCTAGAAGGTAGAGGACCCGCCTAAAGCCTAGGCAGAAATTAAGCTGACCTAGTAGAAAATTTTTAGAATACTTTAGCACCTAATACAAAATCCCACCCTATAAAAAGAACCCCAAGTTCACATGCAATATACAAAAATTATAAGGGAAATAAACGACACAACTAAGGCAAACAAAAGCATAATCCCCCCTATACAAAGAGAATCTCAACCTTTAAATATAGAATCCCACGCTATACAAGATTCTCCTTTACAATTTATAATAAAGATAATAAAAGCATTTGCTTAAAGTTCAAACACATCTATATTGCTGCTAATGTCAAAGTTCAAAAACAAACATGCAATTGTTCAAAGTTCAAACATATTTTTAACGTATTAGTTTTATTTATAAATTTATAAACAAGATTGCTATTAAATAATAAAATTTAAAATTTCAAGAATTTAATTCAATATTAAAACTTAAGAAACTAAACATAAATTTAAGAATTATATTGAATTAAACTAAATATTACAAATGTATCATCATTTATATAATTTGAAGTTGGTTCAAGTTCAAAAAATTACAACTATAATAAAATTATCTATTTTGACTTGATATTGTTTACTTCTTGTTGTGATTTAATATGCTACAACATGTATTATGAATATGGTAAATCATTAAAAAAATAAATATATCAAAATCTAGTTTGGGTAGTTATTAAAATAAAAAAATCTCTCCGCATAGACTCTGCCTAGGCCCCATAATTTTCTGGAGGGATTTTTTTGCCGCCTTGGGCCTAGGCGAGGCACCTGGGGGGGCCTAGCGCCTAGGCGAGGCGCCAAGGGGGCTTAGCTCCTAGGCGGGGCGTCAAAGGGAGGCCTAACGCCTAGGCGGAGATTTTTCACTAATTATGAATGTGTTAATTTTACAAATCAAATCAATGACACAGTATAAAAAAATTCTAAAAAAGTGCCTAATAAGTGATTTTAGCCTAATTGTAAAATCATAAAGATAAATGATTCAAAAGCTATCTAAAATTCTAAAGACAGAAATTCAGATTCGATATATACAAGTATACCTCCATGGATGAGCTTAGTAGACCTGGATGATGTTCCGGAGGAAAAATCCTCTCGCTCCACAAGTCCCACGCGGAGTCCTCTAGTGGCGGCATCCAGAGCAACGCCACATCCAGTAGCTCCGCCGCCGATAACGAGAATGTCGAGGGGCTTAGCCGAACTGGAGCCGATAAGAGTCGATTGCTGGACGGCTCGCGACGGGACAACGGCGTAGAGGTCACTGATCTTCCTTTGAAGTGCTTCGAGAGCGGGTCCACCGCCGCTGTCATTGGACAAGACGGAGGGGTCCCGGAAGGAGAGCTAAGAGCCGCCGGCTGCGACGGCGATTACCGCGGCGGTGGTGCCCAGACGGCGGAGGCGAATTGACGTGGCCATGATGACAGCGAAATAGAGGGGGAGAGGACTAGAAATATATGGGAGTGTTCAGTTAGAATTTTGAAAAGGTTGCGTTTGGATTTGGTTAAGAGCAATGCTACGTGGACAGGAAATTGGGACCGGAAAATTAGACGTGTTCAATTTTATTCTTTTTATTGTGATTCTCAAAAAATGTATAGCATTTATTCTAACAGAAATTTTTATAAAATATAATATTTTAAGTGTAATTTAGATACATATACAAATACAAGGTTATACAGTACAATAAAAAAAAACAAATTCATGTCTGCCAAGACTTTTCCTTTGGTTAAAGAATATTTACCGAAATGCTACATATGTGCAATTAATGGATTTTTTTCTGTCTGGGTTTGTTCACGAGATCAAGCGTCTATCTTCCTAGTAATAAGTATGTGTTGTGATTATAAATGTGAATTTTTTATTTGCTAGTTAGGTGATTCTTAAAAATATGTTAATGATATATTTAATATATTAGATCAATCTTATAATTCTACCTAATTTCATATATTAATATACGTCTCGTAATCGTAATTTAGTAGAAAACTTTCACAATAGATACCCTAATATTATTCACTATAATCTTAGAACTTTCATTACTAAAAATCAGAAATAAAAATAAGTTACAAAATGATGTGTATGATAATAGTTAGTTATACGGACAATATGGTCATACACAGTTGTATATATTTTATTTGTGGACATTCTGTCAAAACTACGTCGTTTTGGCAGATTAATTTTTGATTTCTGATTTGGGAGGAGAGAATTTTTTTTAAAAAATAAATCTGCCAAAACGACATAGTTTTGATAGACTTTGCACAAATAAAACTGTGTATGACTATTATTCCCTAATTATAATTATTAGATGCACTCGTATACGATGGAGTATCAACTAATTATAATTCAACACATTATTTTGTATTCACTTTTTTGTATACATGTTTTGTTACCGTAACATTACTCTTTTCGCTATAATCATTTTGAAATTAAGTCTCTGTTTGAAATTCAAAAACTTATTAGAAATAAAAAAAAAATTGATAAAAGAATGTAACACCTCAATCCCACATCGGAACATGTGGGATACTTGGAAATGTATATAAGAACTCAAAGTTACTATCACTAATATGGTCAATCATGATCTTTTGGGTGAACTTGTAGTGACTAAGAACCCAAAAATATATTATTGAGACAAGTGTATTAGGTCTTATTATATTATGATTTGATTTGATCCGGATTCTTACAAAGAACATAATTTATCTATTTATATTCCCTCCATTTTAAAATATAAGGACATTTTTCTTTTACATTCTACCTATCATTGTGCTAGTATATGTTAATATAAAAAATATTGTACATAATATAATAAAAATAACACATGCCCCAAAAATACCTACTAGTAACAAATTAAACATGTTCAGTGACCCTAGATAGGTCATATTAGGAGGGGTGCACAAAAAGCTTGAAATCGAAAGCACGAATCAAACCGCCTTGAAGAAATCCAATAAGGTCAATGCCTAACCTGGAGCCCTAGACCAGCCTAGGCGTGGGGGCTTTGAACGAGAGCAGATCCTCTGTTCTCAAATTCTCTGTCCCCCTTGTGTCCCCCACTTAAATTTTGACACATATCTTTTTATTTAATTTTGAAATTAATTAGTGTTAAGTAAGATACTAGGTGTCAAAATTTAAGTGGAGGGACAAGGGACAGAGAAATTAGGGACAGAGGATCTGCTCTCGCTTTGAACATGCCTATTTGCATGTTGGGAAAACCGTGTCAGTCCTAGGGCTAGACCAACCTAAAGTCCGGCTTGAATGCAAGCCTTGACCAACATGTTCAGGCTATAGTTACAACCGACCTAATCCAGGATTGAAAATCCGTTTTTTGGGCCGAATTTTAATTTTAGGATTATTTACACTTCTTAGTACATTTTTTAAAAAAAAATTATAACAAAAGTGTATCTAAAAAATATTTACAGAATTTATACATTTTTAATATTTTATTTACAAAATTAGTGTATTTGGTATCCCTTTAATTGTATTTTAACTAATTTATGGAGTATTATGTTTTTTAAAACTAATTTATAGAGTATTATATTCTATTATCAGGAGCTACAAGAACGGATTTGTGTGGCATGATTTAGGGGAAAACGATTACATCTATCCAGCTCACGGGCAGGATCGAAGCTTCTCGAAGGTCATTGGTCTCTAAAATTGACCAACCAAAGAATTTGACCTCTAAACAACAGTCACCACTGGAAACTTCCAAGCTCGGCGACGTTATCGATTTTCTCGGTGGTCACGAGGCGGAGAAATCAATCCTTGAGCGTGATTGATCTCCACGAGTACAAGGCAATGTACAAGGCTGATTCTATTGGCGAGTTAATAGGAAGAGCTGCAACCGACACATCCACTCAGACCGAGGAGAAGCGACGCCAGCGATGAGCAGTTAAGGAAATAGAAGAGTAGAGAGAAGAAAACTTGCTAGTAAACCAAACAAATCACACTACAGAGCTGAGCAGGGAGGAGATTTCACCACCGCCGTCGGATTCGAGTCCAGAAACACTAGAATTGTTGATGAAAGTCGACGGTAAACTCATACCAAATGCTGAGCAGGGAGGAGATTTCACCACCTGCTGATTGTGTTTTGGTTACTAGTGCTTATATATTTGGATACTGTTGATTGGTCTTTGATTCTATTACCAATAGTTTGACATTGCTTGTTTGTTCATATTGGGTTTTTTGGACTCTTTCCTTTAGAGGTAACCAAATGCGTATTAGTGAGTGACAGAACTTCATCATGTTGGTTACTATTTACCTTTTGATTATTTTAACACATTGAGGAATTCCATTATTACTTATCCAATTTATAATGTTTTTTGAATTTTAATTTGAAAGTATCCAGTTATGGTATGTCAAAGTTCCAATGTATAATATACCCCAATTAGATAGCGCAATAAACAGGTGTCCAATTGTTCAATATGTAGTGACCAATAAATCTCATTGAGGTTTCCCGAATAATCAATTTTATAGTGATGGTAATGTATGTATGATTAAAAAAATTTAACAGAATGTACAGATGGTATCCGAAATGCTATGTAAGAGTTCTCATTTAGGTAGCTGTTGGTTACTTATAAATAACCTTTTAAAAATAAAATAATTTTGAATATGGTGTAGTTGGTAGCCAAACCTTCATACAAAGGTAACCATTTTAGTTTTTGTGAGTAACCAAATAGTCATAAAAAAAATTTAGAACAGTTTCAAGTGTTACATGTATTTGTTTTCTTTATCTTGTTAAACCATGATGGAATCAGAGAGCAGTCGTGTGGTTTTCCTCTTACTTAATGTAAAAAGAAAAAAATGCAAAATATTATTCAATATTGTGTAACACAATCTCGGTTACCTTACATCAATAAAAAGGTTATCATATGTCTGATTATTGGTTACTCACAGTAAACATCCAGATGTTTTTGTAGTTACACTTTTTTTTGTTGATGTACTATATCAGACCTTTTTTTGTCGTAAAATTGGTGGATTATTGTATGTTTTCCTGTTGAATTGTTCAATAGTGTAAGCTCTACAAGCCTCGTTATATGCTTTTATTGTGTTGCACTCTTTTTGTAATAATTTTGTGGATGCACTAATTTTATAATTACTTTCTAATTTTTGTATAGTAGTGTAAAGAACCCTTACTTTTAAGGCTTTTAGGCCTAAAAAATAAGGATGTTCAAGCCTTCATTACACTTGCACTAGTATTTATACTTTACACCATTTTATCCCTCTCAACAATTATAAAATGGCTAGTTTTGAGGGTAATTTGGTCCATAATATTCCCACAACTATGTTTATACACTTATAAATACATAACTTTTCATTCTTTTTGTAAGACCCCAACTTTTATGAATAAAGATTTAATTTTCTCGAAATATCTTTTTGAATAATAAGGTGTGGATTTGATATAATGTTATAGTTGTGGGTAATATTTATAAATTTTGCAAAGTAAGCAAGTTGTTATAAAATATTTGATTGGTCGGGAAATATTCGTTTTATCAGGGAATATTCGTACGATGACACAATCATTGGTGGACCCCACAACGGAATTATTGTCGGAGTTAAAAAACGACAAAAATATCTTTTTATAAAATAACGACAAAAGTTTTACCGTTAACTGTTGAAATAACCGGTAATAAAAGTAAAGTAATACGTTTAGTTGCATAGTAGCACACAGTATTGATTATTGATGCTTACGTGAGAAGTCACTCAATTTTATTCAATTATTGCCATAGTAATTGTTGCACAGTATCTCACATTATTGATTCAAATATTGTCACAATATTTTATATTATTAAATCAATAATTGAGATGACAATGTTATTCATATTAATGTTTGCATTATTGACGATGTCTAGAAAGTTCTGTCGTGGAAAAGGGTTTGGTCACCTAATTGCGCGCCAATAAGGAGAAATCCTTATCGAAAAGCCCCATCTTTCCTGGGAATAATCTAGTTGTTAATATTGTGAATTATAAATGATGAATAAATGTTATTAAAAATGTATTTTGTGAAGCCAAGTGAATTGAGATAAATAGAGGAGATTTTTATGAAGTATTTGTTGCAAATTTTGCTTATTATATGGACCTCCACTTACTCATTTTTCAAAATAATCGATAGAAGGTTATTCAGTATATATATATATATATATAAGAATTATATATATATATATTATAATAAGTTTTGTTTTTTATGAAAAATATAATATATTATATTTTATTATGCATAGTATTTGCATAGTGACTGCATAGTAAAATCAAAAAATTTCAGTCGAATCTGTGATTGTACACTGTGCAGTCCGTGATTTTCTAAATTCAAATAGTATCCTGCCATTCTCCTATAAATAGGATACTCAGTTTAGAAAAGAAAATCAAACCAGAATCAGAGAATTCTTCTTCTATAATATTAAGCGTATTTCTTTAGAAGATAGTGAAAGTTGTCTTCAAGAATATCTCCGCTATACCAGTCGGAATACTCTTTTTTTTAAGGTTAGGGGTATTATTTATTTCATATTCGCTTACGATATTATCTTCGTTCAATATTCGTAAGGAATATTATTTTCGTTCAACAGTTGTAAGGAATATTATTTTTGTTCAATACGTGTAAGAAATAATATTTTCTTCCATACTCTGTAGTATGTAAGTAATATTATTTCATTTTAGATTCCAAATTCTATACTCATTTTGTTAAAGTATTGCTTCTATACTCCTTGAAATTAGTTAAATATCCTTGAACTTTGCGCTTCATCTAGTATCATTTCACAAAGATATTTTTCTGAATATTCTTGTTAAATTTTAAGCTTTTCATGTCGGAGTACTATTCATATGTATGACACTATTCATACATACTATTCATACATACGGTACTATTCATACGTACAAGCCAATAAATAATCCACATCACTGAATTATCCATGCACTACGGGCCAAGGATATTCATTAGTATCACGTCCACGAATTATCCCTGCACTACGTGTGAGATCCTGAATTTTATGAAATAAAAGTATTCAATTTTTCTATTTTGGTAAATAGTTAAATTGATAAAAGTTTAAAGTTAAGGGTCATTTTTGAATTTTTTTTTTAAAGTAAGCAAGTTGTCATAAAATAATCGGTAGTAAAAGTACCGTAATACGCGTGGTTACATAGTAGCACATGATATTGATTATTATTGCTTATGTGAGAAGTCACTCAGTTATACTCAATTATTGCTACAATAATTGCTGCATCATATCTCTCATATTATTGATTCAATTATTGTCACAGTATCATCTGTATAATATTTTATATATTATTAAATCAATAATTGAGACGACAAAGTTATTCATATTCTTATTTACAATATTGACAATATCTAGAAGTTCTGTCAAGGAGAGGTTTAGTCACCTAATTGCGCGCCAATAAGGAGAAATCCTTATCGGAAAGCCCCCTCTTTCTTAGGAACGACCTGGTTGTTAAATATTGTGAGTTATAATATCAATAATGAATGTTATTAAAAATCAAATTTGAGTTCGGAGTTGAATTTAGAGACGTGGACGTGATATTTGAGTCCGGAACGATGAAATTAGTAGAAATAGACTATAAACACAAAATTTATCGGGGTTGACTTTTTGGTCAAAAAATTCAACAGTTGACTATTTTGAAAAAAGTCAAACTTCAAAATTTCAAAAATGAAATTTTGAGAAAAATATTTTTATTGTGTTTGGATTGTTAGTGTTAGTGGAAATCGACATTTATTTCGATAATAATTGTTGTCTGGAGGTTATATTGACCAATCGGGTAATTAACCGGATAAATGAGCAATTAATTGCTATTGATTCATATGATTATAAATATTTGTTCACATGTGTGTACTATTACTATTAGGGGAGGTGGTGCAAGATTGATAATACTTGCATGACTAAGTTAAAAATGGAGGTATAGATGGAGGTACTATACTGTAATTCGTATTTTCACATGATTATAACTATTAAGTCACATGAATGAACTATTAATTCACATGATTTACTAGTAGGGGAGGTGGTGCAAGTTTGATAATACTTGTAGGACTAAATTAAAAATGAAAGAAAAGTTGGAGGTATTGTACTAAAATATTTCGAGCCCCAAAACGTGCAATTATCGAAACTATATTTTCCTATAAAAAAAAGCTCATTCTTCCTTCATTTCTCACCAATTCATTAAAGATTTAGAGCAATTATTATAGAGAGAAATTATAGAGAGAAAGAAGAAGTGAAGTCAGCTACTTCACTATTCTAATATCCAATTCCTTCTAAGGTAAGGGATATTATTATTATAGTAAGGGGTATTATTTCTTTCGTATTCATGAAGAGAGCTATTGTTATTCCATTCCTTATTATTATGTTGGAATAACTCAGATATATCCAATCTTTCGCATACATGGTGAAATTCTTCTATTATTCCATTCTTTATTATTACATTGGAATATCCTCGTCTGCAAGCGGATTACGCATGATTCGGTTCCATTCTTTATTATTCTCATTTGGAATAACTCGTCTGCAATGCCTATCTATCGCATGCTTGGTGAATTCTGTTGTTATTTCATTCTTTATTATTCTGTTGGAATATCCTATTTGTGCGGATTAAGCATGACCTGGTTCCATTCATTATTATTCTGTTGGAATATCCTGTCCGTGCGGTCTATCGCATGCCTGGTGAATTCTGTTGTTATTCCATTCTTTATTATTCTATTGGAATATCTTGTCTGTGCGGATTACGCATGACCTGGTTCCATTCTTTATTATTCATTGGGAATAACTCGTCTGCATGCGATTCTATCGCATGCATGGTGAATTCTTCTGTTATTTCATTCTTTATTATTCTGTTAGAATAACCTGTCTATGTAGATTACCGCATGCATGGTGAATGATCATTTGTATTCATTCCTTATTAAATTATAGAAATGATCTGTCTATGTGGATTGCGTGGCGGCGGTGAAAAATCCATTTGCGATTTCGTAATTTTTTCGACCTCAAAAATTTTCGAAAAATTTGAAATGATAATTTGATGAGTTTTCTATATTGTGTCCAAAGATGGCGATTTTGGATGTATAAATTAAGAGTTATTGATTTTATGGGAAAAGACTATTTTAAAAGTAAACACTTATAACTCCTTCTGGTTAACTCCAAAATTGGTAAAATTTTTATGGGGAGTACATGTATATAACAGCAGTATACCCTGTAAATTTCGAAATTTTTGGACAAAAGTATAATTTATGATAAATGTCTAAATATTCGAGAGTTTTGGCCATATGAAAAATAGTAAATGAATTTTAAAAATTTTGAGAAAAATATATGTTCAATACGGGACTATATTCTGCTGAATCCCAGAAAAGAAATATTTTTAGGACAGATTTGGTATTTTTCATGAAAATGAACTAGTTATGAGTAAATGAATTAAATATGTTATGTGAAGTAACAAAATTGGAAAATAAGATTTTATGGTTTGGGGAATCCTATATAGGGTATGTATGATTTTTGATGAGGATTTGATTATTGGTGATGAAATCTTATGAGTATGACATTTTGAATGATTAAATGCATTATTTAGTAAAGTGTAAACAATTGAAATAAATTGTTTATAAGTTTAAGAAGTGATTAAAATATTATTATAATATTAGATTGTGAGTTTATTAAGTGATTGACAATATTTGGATAAATTTAAAGTCTTTAATATTTATCCTTGATTTCGTTTGATTAATGTTTATATCATTGTCATCATCCTCATGCTTATATTATGATGAAAGTCATCGTATTTTGTAGTGCATAGATGGACTTGGTATGATTATGACGAGGATTATTCAAAGATAATCATGGACCGTAATATTACAAATGATGTGGTAAAAGTCCTCATTGGCCCGTAGTGCATTGATGGACAGTTTTTGGTATGATTATGGCCATGGATTCTCTTCGGCCAAGGGTGCAAAGATGAATTGTTTTGTGGCATGATCATGACCGTTGATGAAAACACGATTATCTTTGGCTCGTAGTGCATAGATAATTCATGGTCGTGATATTAACGAATATCATTGGCCTGTAATGAAGGGATGATTCGATGATGTGGATTAATTATTGAGTTGAGTCTCAGCAATGAAATATTAATTCATTGATGTAATAATAATGAATATCCTTGGCCCGTAGTGCATGGATAATTCATGGATGTGATATTAACGAATATCCTTGGCCGTAGTCCAGGGGTGATTCGGTGATGTGGATTATTTATTAAGTTGAGTCTCAGCGATAAAATATTGATTATACACTTTTAATTCGTAAAAGATAGTAGATATCATGCTCTACTTGACTCTTCTAAAATACAGTTGTATGTCTTTGGCCCTCAGTAAAGCAAAGAATAAATTATTAATGAATATCTTTGGTAGTAGTGCAAAGATGAATTTATTAGTATGATTATGAACATGAATTGTGATTTGGTATAACCATGATTTTTGATATTTCAGGTGAAGATAGGTGATGAAAATTATCTTCATCTCCGGGTGCGAAGAGGAATTTAGAATCACAATTATGATTATGAAGTTATTAATATGATTGTGGGTGAATTGTTGATTGATGTTACAGGGATAAAACATTATTGGTGGACTTTTAACATGGAGAAGATAATAGACTTGATGGTCTATTTGACTCTTCTAATGGATTGCTCGTTCCGCTGTAACTATGGTTGAAAAGTTTTATCATCTACCATATGTTCTAAATCTCTGATTTATTACGGACGAAGGCTATTGATAATTTAATTATCTTTAGTCATGATATTCTTTAATGGGCTATTTCTGCTCACCTTTTGTTTCATAATTCCTTTCAGGTAATAAGAGTGTAGTTGGGTCGAGCGGGGATAACAGGGAAATAGTGTGATGGTCCGAGACTGTCGAAGTTTCTCAATACATTATAAAACGGCATGACATGCAACAGGTAATTGTATTGAGGACCTAAGATGTGTGTGTCGTATTTTATACGTCACTTAATAATTGATTTTGGCGAACAACAATAGGGTGATGAGAACCCGACTTTGAAAGCGTCAAAAGTTCACCTCATTAGAATGAATATGATAGTAATCTTCTCGTTCTTCTTTGGGGTCTTAAAATATTTGCTGATGTATTTTATATGGCATTGTAACAATTTGAGTTTGGATATCTTGTGATACGAGATAATATTGTATTAAAACTCACGACTTATCTGTTGTTGCACTCGCATCTACGTTCAACATTAATATAAATGAAGTTTGTATTTGATTTTTATAGAGTGATATCTGGCGACTCAGAATAGGTTGTGTGGACCTATTTTAGGGGCGTCACAAATGGTATCAGAGCTTAGGGATATGGTATCTGGCGGAGATAAAAGTCTAGAACTAGGAGGGGAGAGACGAGTTATATACTTCTCTAGTGTGTGACTTACCTAAGCTGAAATTATTTACTTGATAAGTTCACAAATTGTGATATGTCAATTAACCTTTGTTTTGAAGATATATTCTACAATAATATCTAAAATACAGGAGATGAGCAATGGAAAAATCATGATACAGAGGATATAACCGGGAAGGTACAATCTGAAAAGAAAGCAAGGCATTCTCATCTCTTTGAACTACCAGGTACGTAAATTTCGAGAGCAAAATTTCATAAGGAGGGGAGATTGTGAGATCCCAAATTTTATGAAATAAAAGTATTTAATTTTTCTATTTTGGTAAATAGTTAAATTGATAAAAGTTTAAAGTTAAGGGTCATTTTTGAATTTTTTTTTCAAAGTAAGCAAGTTATCATAAAATAACCGGTAGTAGTAAAAAGTCTGAGTAATACTGTGGTTTGCATAGTAGCACACACGGTATTGATTATTAATGCTTATGTGAGAAGTCACTCAGTTATACTCAATTATTGCTACAATAATTTTTTGATCATATCTCTCATATTATTGATTCAATTATTGTCACAATATCATCTGCATAATATTTTATATATTATTAAATTAATAATTGAGATGACAAAGTTATTCATATTATTATTTGCAATATTGACAATGTCTAGAAGTTCTGTCAAGGAGAGGTTTGGTCACCTAATTGCGCGCCAATAAGGAGAAATCCTTATCGAAAAGCCCCCTCTTTCTTGGGAACGACCTGGTTGTTAAATATTGTGAGTTATAATATCAATAATGAATGTTATTAAAAATCGAATTTGAGTTCGGAGTTAAATTTGGAGACGCGGACGTGATATTTGAGTTCGAAATGATGAAATTAGTAGAAATAGACTATAAACACAAAATTTGTCGGGGTTGACTTTTTGGTCAAAAAAGTTAACAGTTGACTTTTTCGGAAAAAGTCAAACTTCGAAATTTTAAAAATGAAATTTGGAGAAAAATATTTCCATTGTGTTGGGATTGTTAGTGTTAGTGAAAATCGACATTTATTTCGATAATAATTGATGTTTGAAGGTTATATTGACCAATTGGGTAATTAACCGGATAAATCAGCAATTAATTGCTATTGATTCACATGATTATAACTATTTGTTCACATGTGTGTACTATTGATTCACATTCATGTACTATTAGAGGAGGTGGTGCAAGTTTGATAATACTTGCATGACTAAGTTAAAAATGGAGGTATAGATGGAGGTACTATACTGTAGTTCGTATTTTCATATGATTATAACTATTAAGTCACATGAATGAACTATTAATTCACATGATTTACTAGTAGGGGAGGTGGTGCAAGTTTGATAATACTTGTAGGACTAAATTAAAAATGAAAGAAAAGTTGGAGGTATTGTACTAAAATATTTCGAGCCCCGAAACGTGCAATTATCGAAACTATATTTTCCTATAAAAAAAAGCTCATTCTTCCTTCATTTCTCACCAATTCATTAAAGATTTAGAGCAATTATTATAGAGAGAAATTATAGAGAGAAAGAAGAAGTGAAGTCTGCTACCTCACTATTCTAATATCCAATTCCTTCTAAGGTAAGGGATATTATTATTATAGTAAGGGGTATTGTACTATAATATTTTGAGCCCCAAAACGTGCAATTATCGAAACTATATTTTCCTATAAATAGAAGCTCATTCTTCATTCATTTCTCACCAATTCACTAAAGCTTTAGAGCAATTATTATAGAGAGAAAGAAGAAGAGAAGTCTGCTACCTCACTATTCCAATATTTAATTCCTTCTAAGGTAAGGGATATTATTATTATAGTAAGGGTTATTATTTCTTTCGTATTCATGAAGAGAGCTATTGTTATTCCATTCCTTGTTATTATGTTGGAATAACTCGTCATGCATATGGCAATCGCATACGTGGTGAAATTCTTCTATTATTCCATTCTTTATTATTAGTTGGAATATCACATCTGCAAGGATTACGCATGACATAGTTCCATTCTTTATTATTCGTTGGAATAACACATGCGTCGGCGGCCAATCGCATGCACGTGTGAATTTGTTGTTATTCCATTCTTTATTATTCATTTGGAATATCCCATGCGTATGGTTAACGCATGACTGGTTCCATTCTTTATTATTCGTTGGAATGACATGCATGCGGCTATCATCACATGCCCGTGAATTATGTTGTTATTCCATTCTTTATTATTTTGTTGGAATATCACATACATACGGATTATGCATGACCTGGTTCCATTATTTATTATTCTGTTGGGAATAACGTCATGTCGCGATTCTATCGGATACATGGTGAATTCTTCTGTTATTCCATTATTTATTATTCTGTTGGAATAACCTGTCTATGTGGATTACCGCATGCATGGTGAATGATCCTTTGTATTCATTCCTTATTAAATTATAGAAATGATCTGTCTACGTGGATTACCGCATGGCGAGTGGAAAATCCATTTGCAGTTTTGTAATTTTTCTGACCCTCAAAAATTCTGAAAAAAGTTAAAATGATAATTTGATGAGTTTTCTATATTGTGTCCAAAGATGGCGATTTTTGGATGTATAGATTAAGAGTTATGGATTTTATGGGAAAATACTATTTTAAAAGTAAAACCTTATAACTCTTGTGGTTAACTCCAAAATTGGTGAAATTTTTATTAGAGTACATGTATATAATGAGAGTATACCACCGTAAATTTTGAATTTTTGGACAAAAGTACAATTTATGATAAATATCTAAATATTCAGTAGCTTTTGGACATATGAAAATAATAAATGAATTTAAAAAATTAGAGAAAAATATATGTTCAATATGGTACTATATTATGCTAAATCCCGGAAAAGAAATATTTTTGGGATGATTTGGTATTTTTCATGAAAATGAACTAGTTATGAGTAAATGAATTCAATATGTTATGTGAAGTAACAAAATTGGAAAATAGGATTTTATGGCTTGGGAATCCTATATAGGGTATAGGCAGATTTTTGATGAGAGATTTGATTATTGGTGATGAAATCTTATGAGTATGACATTTTTGAATGATTAAATGCATTATTTGGTAAAGTGTAAACAATTGAAATAAATTGTTTATAAGTTTAAGAAGTGATTAAAATATTGTTATAATATTAATAATATTAGATTATGAGTTTTTTAAGTGATTGATAATATTTGGATAAATTTAAAGTCTTTAATATTTATCCTTGATTTCGTTTGATTAATGTTTATATCATTGTCATCATCCTCATGCTTATATTATGATGAAAGTCATCTGTAGCCTGTAGTGCATAGATGAACTTGGTATGATTATGACCAGGGATTATTCGGTATAATCATAATCGTAATATTACAGATGATGCGGTAAAAGTCCTAATTGGCCCGTAGTGCATTGATGGACAGTTTTTGGTATGATTATGGTCATAGATTCTCTTCGGCCAAGGATGCAAAGATGAATTGTTTTGTGGCATGATCATGACCGTTGATGAAAACACGATTATCTTTGGCTCGTAGTGCATAGATAATTCGTGGTCTTGATATTAACGAATATCCTTGGCCTGTAGTGCAGGGATGATTCGATGATGTGGATTAATTATTGAGTTGAGTCTCAACAATGAAATATTAATTCATGGATGTAATAATAATGAATATCCTTGGCCCGTAGTGCATGAATAATTCATGGATGTGATATTAACGAATATCCTTGGCCGTAGTGCTTGGGTGATTCGGTGATGTGGATTATTTATTAAGTTGAGTCTCAGCGATAAAATATTGATTATACACTTTTAATTCGTAAAAGATAGTAGATATCATGCTCTATTTGACTCTTCTAAAATACAGTTGTATGTCTTTGGCTTGTAGTGCAAAGAATAAATTATTAACGAATATCTTTGGCCGTAGTGCAAAGATTAATTTATTATTATGATTATGAGCAGGAATTGTGATTTGGTATAACCATGATTTTTGATGGTTTAGGTGAAGATAGGCGATGAAAATTATCTTCGTCCTGGGTGCGAAGAGGAATTTAGAATCCCAATTATGATTATGAGTTATTCATATGATTGTGGACAAGAATTGTTGATTGATGTTACAGGGATAAAACATTATTGGTGGACTTTTAACATGGAGATGATAATAGACCTGATGGTCTATTTGACTCTTCTAATGGATTGCTCGTTCCGCTGCAACTATGGCTGAAAAGTTTTATCATCTACTATATATTCTAAATCTCTGATTTATTACTGGCGAAGGCTATTGATAATTTAATTATCTTTAGTCATGATATTCTTTACCGGGCTATTTGTGCTCACCCTTTGCTTCACAATTCCTTTCAGGTAATAAGAGTGTAGCTGGGTCGAGCGGGGATAACATGGAAATAATGTGATGGTCTGAGACTATCGAAGTTTCTCAATACATTATAAAACGGCATGACATGCAACAGATAATTGTATTGAGGACCTAAGATGTGTGTTGTATTTTATACGTTACTTAATAATTGATTTTAATGAACAACAATAGGGTGATGGGAACCCGACTTTGAAAGCGTCAAAAGTGCACCTCATTAGAATGAATATGATAGTAATCTTTTCGTACTTCTTTGGGGTCTTAAAATTTTTACTGATGTATTTTATATGACATTGTAACAATTTGAGTTTGGATACTGTCTACGAGACAATATTGTATTAAAACTCACAGCTTATCTGTTGTCATACTCTGCACGACAGTTCAACAGTTGTATAAATAAAGTTTTTATTTAATTTTTATAGAGTGATATCTGGCGACTCAGAATTGGTCGTGTGGACCTATTTTGGGGGCGTCACACTACGGGCCATGCATATTCGTTTAATCACCAATGGTCATGATCATGCCAACAACTGTCCATCAATGCACTACGGGCCAATGAGGACTTTTACCACATCATTATGGGTCATGATTATACCGAATAATCCCTAGTCATAATCATACCAATCAACAGTCCATCTATGCACTACGACCAAAGATGACTTTCATCACAATATAAGTATGAAGATGATGACAATGATATAAGAATACAGTTAAAAGAAAGCAAATGATAAATTTTTAAAGATTTATAATTTAATTTATCAAGAATTCAATAATGTCCAAATTGTCAATATGATACTGCTTTGTGTAGTAAAATTCAAGAATAATATTGTATCAAAAATAATTTGGATAGAAAAGAAATTAATTTTTATCATGAATAGTACCCCGAGTGAATAGTACTTCATGAATAGTACTTCGGGAATAGTACTTTATGAATAGTACCCTGTGAATAGTACTTCATGAATAGTACCCTATGAATAGTACCCCATAAATAGTACTTCGGCATGAAAAGCTTAAAATTTAACAAGAATGTTCAGAAAAATATCCTTGTGAACGATACTAGATGAAGCACAAATTTCAAGGATATTCTACTAATTGCACGGAGTATAGAAGCAGTACTTTAACAAAATGAGTGTAGAATTAGGAACACAAAACAAAATAATATTACTTACATACTACAGAGTATGGAAGAAAATACTATTTCATACGAATATTGAACAAAAATAATATCCCTTACCTTAGTAGAAGACTAGATACTGCAATAGTGAAGTGGCAGAATACTCTTCTTCTTCATCTCTATAGTTGCTCTTGTGAGTCTTAGTGAATTGGTGAGAATGAAAGAAGAAATGAGCTTCTATTTATAGAAAAACATAGTTTCGATAATTGCATGTTTAGGGGAGATCAAATTATTACAGTATAGTACCTTCATCTTTACCTCCATTTTTAATTTAGTCCTTGAAGTATTATCAATCTTGCACAACTTACCCTAATAGTACATGCATGTGAATCAATAGTTCTATACATGTGAACCAACAGTAATTTGCATGTGAACCAATAGCAATTAATTGCTCATTTATCTGATTAATTTCCTACTTGGTCAATTATAACAAAACCAGCCAATCACAAAATTACCTCCTCTGAGGGTAATTGGGTCACAGAAGAATTAAAGAAATCTAAATGAACAACATCTTTCACTCATCAATATTATTCTTATCTTTAATCAACACGAACGTATTCATCATTAATATTATAACTTACAATATTAACAACTAGATCATTCCCAGGAAAGAGGGGGTTTTCAGATAAGGATTTCACCTTATTGGCGCGCAATTAGGTGACCAAACCTCTTTCCTCGATAGAACTTTCTAGACATCGTCAATAATACAAATAATAATATGAATAACTTTGTCGTCTCAATTATTGATTTAATAATATAAAATATTGTGCAGATGATACTATGAGAATAATTGAATCAATAATATGAGAGATACTATGCAACAATTATTGTGACAATAATTGAATAAAACAGAGTGACTTCTCACGTAAGCATCAATAATCAAAGATACTGTACAATACCGTGTGCTACTATGCAACCACGCGTATTACTGTACTTTTACCACCGAGTATTTCAACAGTCTAACGGTAAAACTTTCGCCGTTATTTTTATAAAAAGATATTTCTGTCATTTTCTAACTATGACAATACTTCCGCCGTGAGGTCCACCAATGATTATGTCGTTGTACGAATATTCCCTATTAAAACGAATATTCTACGACCAATCGAATATTTTATAACAACTTGCTTATTTTACAAAATTTATAAATATTACCCACAACTATAACATTATATCAAATCCACACCATAATATTCAAAAATATATTTTGAGAAAAATTAATCTTTATTCATAAAAGTTGGGGTCTTACAGATATCATGCTCTACTTGACTCTTGTAATGGATTGCTTGTTCCACTGCAGTTAAACTTGTTGTTTATTATATTCTATCAGTTTAACACTGTTGAAGGCTAACGATAATTTATTATGCATTATCTTAGTCATAATATTTCTTACTAGGCTAGTTGAGCTCACCCTTTTGATTTCATTATTCTCTTCATGAAATGAGAACGTAGCCGGGACTAGTCGGGGAATGGAGTGATGGTCCGAGATGGTGGCTGTAGTAGTCCTCACTATTCTATGAAATAGTGTGATAATAAATGTAATGAGGACCCCATTTGAGTTTGGATATTTTCTATGAGACAATATTCGTGTAAAAACTCTCAACTACGCTTTTGTCGTATTGTATAAATTAAGTTTGTATTTAAATTTTGTACCATGTATTTGGCGACTCAGAATGGGTGATGTATACCTATTTTGGGGGCGTCACAGTTGGTATCAAAGCTTAGGTGTGAGATCCCGAATTTTATAAAATAAAAGTATTCAATTTTTCTATTTTGGTAAATAGTTAAATTGATAAAAGTTTAAAAATAAGGGTCATTTTTGAATTTTTTTTCAAAGTAAGTAAGTTGTCATAAAATAACCGGTAGTAAAAGTACCGTAATACACGTGGTTGCATAGTAGCATACGGTATTGATTATTAATGCTTATGTTAGAAGTCACTCGGTTATACTCAATTATTGCTATAATAATTGCTGCATCATATCTCTCATATTATTGATTCAATTATTGTCATAGTATCATCTGTATAATATTTTATATATTATTAAATCAATAATTGAGACGATGAAGTTATTCATATTATTATTTGATATATTGACAATGTCTAGAAGTTCTGTCAAGGAGAGGTTTGGTCACCTAATTGCGCGCCAATAAGGAGAAATCCTTATCGAAAAGCCCCTCTTTCCTGGGAACGACCTGGTTGTCAAATATTGTGAGTTATAATATCAATAATGAATATTATTAAAAATTGAATTTGAGTTCAGAGTTGAATTTGGAGACGCGGACGTGATAATTGAGTCCGGAATGATGAAATTAGTAGAAATAGACTATAAACACAAAATTTGTCGGGGTTGACTTTTTGGTCAAAAAAGTCAACAGTTGACTTTTTCGGAAAAGTCAAACTTCAAAATTTCAAAAATGAAATTTTGAGAAAAATATTTCCATTGTGTTGGTATTGTTAGTGTTAGTGGAAATTGACATTTATTTCGATAATAATTGATGTCTGGAGGTTATATTGACCAATCGGCTAATTAACCGGATAAATGAGCAATTAATTGCTATTGATTCACATGATTATAACTATTTGTTCACATGTGTGTACTATTGATTCACATTCATGTACTATTAGGAGAGGTGGTGCAAGATTGATAATACTTGCATGACTAAGTTAAAAATGGAGGTATAGATGGAGGTACTATACTGTAATTCATATTTTCACATGATTATAACTATTAAGTCACATGAATGAACTATTAATTCACATGATTTACTAGTAGGGGAGGTGGTGCAAGTTTGATAATACTTGTAGGACTAAATTGAAAATGAAAGAAAAGTTGGAGGTATTGTACTATAATACTTCGATCCCCAAAACGTGCAAATATCGAAACTATATTTTCCTATAAATAGAAGCTCATTCTTCCTTCATTTCTCACCAATTTACTAAAGTTTTAAAGCAATTATTATAGAGAGAAATTATAGAGAGAAAGAAGAAGAGAAGTTTGCTACCTCACTATTCCAATATTCAGTTCCTTCTAAGGTAAGGGATATTATTATTATAGTAAGGGTTATTATTTCTTTCGTATTCATGAAGAGAGCTATTGTTATTCCATTCCTTATTATTATGTTGGAATAACCTGTCTATGCAATCTAATCGCATACATGGTGAAATTCTTTTATTATTCCATTTTTATTATTCGTTGGAATATCCACATTTTGTGCGGATTAAGTATGACTCGTTCCATTCTTTATTATTCTCATTGGAATATCCGTCTGCAGACGGATTACGCATGACCTAGTTCCATTCTTTATTATTACATTGGAATAACACCGTCTGCGTGTGGGCCTATCGCATGCCCGGTGAATTTCGTTGTTATTCCATTCTTTATTATTACATTGAATATCTTATGTCTGCACGGATTACGCATAACCCGGTTCCATTCATTATTATTTCGTTGGAATATCCTCGTCTGTAAAATGCGATCTATCGCATGCACGGTGAATTTCATTGTTATTCCATTATTTATTATTCGTTGGAATATCTCATGCATCATGCGGATTCACGATGACTGGTTCCATTCTTTATTATTTCATTGGGAATAACTCATGCATGCGATCTATCGCATGCATGGTGAATTCTTCTATTATTCCATTCTTTATTATTCGTTAGAATAACATGTCTATGTGGATTATGCATGCATGGTGAATGATCCTTTGTATTCATTCCTTATTAAATTATAGAAATGATGCATCTCACGTGGATTACCGAACGATGGCGGGTGAAAAATCCATTTGTAGTTTCGTAATTTTTCTGACCCTCAAAAATTCTGGAAAAATTTGAATTGATAATTTGATGAGTTTTCTATATTGTGTCCAAAGATGGCGATTTTTAGATGTATAGATTAAGAGTTATGGATTTTATGGGAAAAAACTATTTTAAAAGTAAACACTTATAACTCCTTGTGGTTAACTCCAAAATTGGTGAAATTTTTATTGGGAGTACATGTATATAACAAGAGTATACCCTGTAAATTCGGAATTTTTGGACAAAAGTATAATTTATGATAAATGTCTAAATATTCGGCAGTTTTGGCCATATGAAAAATAGTAAATGAATTTTAAAAATTCCGAGAAAAATATATGTTCAATATGGGAATATATTATGCTAAATCCCAAAAAAGAAATATTTTTGGGACTGATTTGGTATTTTTCATGAAAATGAACTAGTTATGAGTAAATGAATTACATATGTTATGTGAAGTAACAAAATTAGAAAATAGGATTTTATGGCTTGGAAATCCTATATAGGGTATAGGCAGATTTTTGATGAGGGATTTGATTATTGGTGATGAAATCTTATGAGTATGACATTTTTGAATGATTAAATGCATTATTTGGTATAGTCTAAACAATTGAAATAAATTATTTATAAGTTTAAGAAGTGATTAAAATATTGTTATAATATTAATAATATTAGATTATGAGTTTATTAAGTGATTGATAATATTTGGATAAATTTAAAGTCTTTAATATTTATCCTTGATTTTGTTTGATTAATGTTTATATCATTGTCATCATCCTAATGCTTATATTATGATGAAAGTCATATATGGCCTGAAGTGCATAGATGGACTTGGTATGATTTGGTTTTGTGGATTATTCAAGATAATCATGGTAGTAATGTTACAAATGATGTGGTACAAGTCCTCATTGGCGTAGTGCATTGATGGGACGAGTTTTGAGTATGATTATGGCCATGGATTCTCTTGACCAAGGTGCAAAGATGAATTATTTTATGGCATGATCATGACCGTTGATGAAAACACGATTATCTTTGGCTCGTAGTGCATAGATAATTCGTGGTCGTGATATTAACGAATATCCTTGGCCTGTAGTGCAGGGATGATTCAATGATGTGGATTAATTATTGAGTTGAGTCTCAACAATGAAATATTAATTCATGGATGTGATAATAATGAATATCCTTGGCACATAGTGCACGGATAATTCATGGATGTGATATTAACGAATATCCTTGGCCGTAGTGCATGGGTGATTCGGTGATGTGGATTATTTATTATGCTGAGTCTCAGCGATAAAATATTGATTATACACTTTTAATTCGTAAAAGATAGTAGATATCATGCTCTACTTGACTCTTCTAAAATACAGTTGTATGTCTTTGGCCTGTAGTGCAAAGAATAAATTATTAATGAATATCTTTGGCCGTAGTACAAAGATAAATTTATTAGTATGATTATGAGCAGGAATTGTGATTTGGTATAACCAGGATTTTTGATGTTTCAGGTGAAGATAAGTGATAAAAATTATCTTCGTCCTGGGTGCGAAGAGGAATTTAGAATCACAATTATGATTATGAGTTATTCATATGATTGTGGACAGGAATTGTTGATTGATGTTACAGGAATAAAACATTATTGGTGGACTTTTAACATGGAGAAGATAATAGACCTGATGGTCTATTTGACTCTTCTAATGGATTGCTCGTTCTGCTGCAACAATGGTTGAAAAGTTTTATCATCTACCATATGTTCTAAATCTCTGATTTATTACTGATGAATGCTATTGATAATTTAATTATCTTTAGTCATGATATTCTTTACTGGGCTATTTGTGTTCACCCTTTACTTCACAATTCCTTTCAGGTAATAAGAGTGTAGCTGGGTCGAGAGGGGGTAACAGGGAAATAGTGTGATGGTCCGAGACTGTCGAAGTTTCTCAATACATTATAAAACGGCATGACATGCAACAGATAATTGTATTGAGGACCTAAGATGTGTGTGTTGCATTTTATATGTCACTTAATAATTGATTTTGGCGAACAACAATAGGGTGATGAGAACCCGACTTTGAAAGCGTCAAAAGTTCACCTCATTAGAATGAATATGATAGTAATCTTCTAGTTCTTCTTTGGGGTCTTAAAATATTTGCTGATGTATTTTATATGGCATTGTAACAATTTGAGTTTGGATACTGTCTACGAGACAATATTGTATTAAAACTCACAGCTTATCTGTTGTCGTACTCTGCACGACAGTTCAATAGTTGTATAAATGAAGTTTGTATTTGATTTTTATAGAGTGATATCTGGCGACTCAGAATGGGTTGTGTGGACCTATTTTGGGGGCGTTACAAATGGTATCAGAGCTTAGGGATATGGTCGCTGGCGGAGATAAGAGTCTAGAACTAGGAAGGGAGAGACGAGTTATATACTTCGCTAGTGTACGACTTACCTAAGCTGAAATTGTTTACTTGATAAGTTGACAAATTGTGATATGTCAATTAACCTTTGTTTTGAAGATATATTCTAGAATGATATCTGAAATACAGGAGATGAGTAATGGAAAAATCATGACACAGAGGATATAACCGGAAAGGTACAATCCGAAAAGAAAGCAAGGTATTCTCATCTGTTCGAACTACCAGGTACGTAAATTTTAAGGGCGAAATTTCATAAGGAGGGGATATTGTGAGATCCCGAATTTTATGAAATAAAAGTATTCAATTTTTTTATTTTGGTAAATAGGTAAATTGATAAAAGTTTAAAGTTAAGGGTCCTTTTTGAATTTTTTTTTCAAAGTAAGCAAGTTGTCATAAAATAACCGGTAGTAAAAGTACCGTAATACGCGTGGTTGTATAGTAGCACACGGTATTGAGTATTAATGTTTATGTGAGAAGTCACTCAGTTATACTCAATTATTGCTACAATAATTGCTGCATCATATCTCTCATATTATTGATTCAATTATTGTCACAGTATCATCTGCATAATAATTTATATATTATTGAATCAATAATTGAGACGACAAAGTTATTCATATTATTATTTGCAATATTGACAATGTTTAGAAGTTCTGTCAAGGAGAGGTTTGGTCACCTAATTGCTCGCCAATAAGTAGAAATCCTTATCGGAAAGCTCCCTCTTTCCTAGGAACGACCTGGTTGTTAAATATTGTGAGTTATAATATCAATAATGAATATTATTAAAAATCAAATTTGAGTTCAGAGTTGAATTTGGAGACGCGGACGTGATATTTGAGTCCAGAATGATGAAATTAGTAGAAATAGACTATAAACACAAAATTTGCCGGGGTTAACTTTTTGGTCAAAAAAGTCAATAGTTGACTTTTTCGGAAAAAGTCAAACTTCAAAATTTCAAAAATGAAATTTTGAGAAAAATATTTCCATTGTGTTGAGATTGTTAGTGTTAGTGAAAATTGACATTTATTTGGATAATAATTGATGTTTGAAGGTTATATTGACCAACTGGGTAATTAATCGGATAAATGAGCAATTAATTGCTATTGATTCACATGATTATAACTATTTGTTCACATGTGTGTACTATTGATTCACATCCATGTACTATTAGGGGAGGTGGTGCAAGATTGATAATACTTGCATGTCTAAGTTAAAAATGGAGGTATAGATGGAGGTACTATACTTTAATTCGTATTTTCACATGATTATAACTATTAAGTCACATGAATGAACTATTAATTCACGTGATTTACTAGTAGAGGAGGTGGTGCAAGTTTGATAATACTTGCAGGACTAAATTAAAAATGAATGAAAAGTTGGAGGTATTGTACTATAATACTTCGAGCCCCAAAACGTGCAATTATCGAAACTATATTTTCCTATAAATAGAAGCTCATTCTTCCTTCATTTCTCACCAATTCACTAAAGTTTTAGAGCAATTATTATAGAGAGAAATTATAGAGAGAAAGAAGAAGAGAAGTCTGCTACCTCATTATTCCAATATCCAGTTCCTTCTAAGGTAAGGGATATTATTATTATAGTAAGGGTTATTATTTCTTTCGTATTCATGAAGAGAGCTATTGTTATTCCATTCCTTATTATTATGTTGGAATAACCTGTCTATGTGAAGTACTGCATACATGGTGAAATTCTTCTATTATTCCATTCTTTATTATTCTGTTGGAATATCCTATCTATGCGGATTACGCATGACCTGGTTCCATTCTTTATTATTCTGTTGGAATATCCTGTCTGTGCGGATTACGCATGACCTAGTTCCATTCTTTATTATTCTGTTAGAATAACCTTTGTCTATCGCGATCTATCGACGTATGCTGGTGAATTTCATTGTTATTCCATTCTTTATTATTCATTGGAATATCTTATGCATACGGATTACGCATGACACTGGTTCCATTCATTATTATTCGTTGGAATATCCTCGCATGCATGCGGTCTATCGCATGCCCGGTGAATTCTATTGTTATTCCATTATTTATTATTACATTGAATATCCTCGTGCTGCATGCGGATTACGCATGACACTGGTTCCATTCTTTATTATTCTGTTGGGAATAACTGTTCATGCATGGATTCTATCGCATGCATGGTGAATTCTTCTGTTATTCCATTCTTTATTATTCTGTTAGAATAACATGTCTATGTGGATTACTGCATGCATGGTGAATGATCCTTTGTATTCATTCCTTATTAAATTATAGAAATGATCTGTCTACGTGGATTACCGAATGACGGGTGAAAAATCCATTTGTAGTTTCGTAATTTTTCTGACCCTCAAAAATTCTGGAAAAATTTGAATTGATAATTTGATGAGTTTTCTATATTGTGTCCAAAGATGGCGATTTTTGGATGTATAGATTAAGAGTTATGGATTTTATGGGAAAAAACTATTTTAAAAGTAAACACTTATAACTCCTTGTGGTTAACTCCAAAATTGGTGAAATTTTTATTGGGAGTACATGTATATAACAAGAGTATACCACGTAATTTGAATTTTTGGACAAAAGTATAATTTATGATAAATGTCTAAATATTTAATAGCTTTTGGCCATATGAAAAATAGTAAATGAATTTTAAAATTCGAGAAAAATATATGTTCAATATGGGAATATATTATGCTAAATCCAAAAAAAGAAATATTTTTGGGACTGATTTGGTATTTTTCATGAAAATGAACTAGTTATGAGTAAATGAATTAAATATGTTATGTGAAGTAACAAAATTTGAAAATAGGATTTTATGGCTTGGGAATCCTATATAGTGTATAGGCAGATTTTTTATGAGGGATTTGATTATTGGTGATGAAATCTTATGAGTATTACAATTTTGAATGATTAAATGCATTATTTGGTAAAGTGTAAACAATTGAAATAAATTGTTTATAAGTTTAAGAAGTGATTAAAATATTGTTATAATATTAATAATATTAGATTATGAGTTTATTAAGTGATTGATAATATTTGGATAAATTTAAAGTCTTTTATATTTATCCTTGATTTCGTTTGATTAATGTTTATATCATTGTCATCATCCTCATGCTTATATTATGATGAAAGTCATCTGTGGCCTGTAGTGCATAGATGGACTTGATATGATTATGACCAGGGATTATTCGGTATAATCATGACCGTAATGTCACAAATGATGTGGTAAAAGTCCTCATTGGCCCGTAGTGCATTGATGAATAGTTTTTGGTATGATTATGGCCATGGATTCTCTTCGGCCAAGGGTGCAAAGATGAATTGTTTTATGACATGACCATGACTGTTGATGAAAACACGATTATCTTTGGCTCGTAGTGCATAGATAATTCGTGGTCATGATATTAACGAATATCCTTGGCCTGTAGTGCATGGATGATTCGATGATGTGGATTAATTATTGAGTTGAGTCTCAGCAATGAAATATTAATTCATGGATGTGATAATAATCAATATCCTTGCCCCGTAGTGCATGGATAATTCATGGATGTGATATTAACGAGCATCCTTGGTCGTAGTGCAGGGGTGATTCGGTGATGTGGATTATTTATTAAGCTGAGTCTCAGCGATATAATATTGATTATACACTTTTAATTTGTAAAAGATAGTTGATATAATGCTTTACTTGACTCTTCTAAAATACAGTTGTATGTCTTTGGTCTGTAGTGCAAAGAATAAATTATTAATGAATATCTTTGGCCGTAGTGCAAAGATGAATTTATTAGTATGATTATGAGTAGGAATTTTGATTTGGTATAAGCATGATTTTTGATGTTTCAGGTGAAGATAGGTGATGAAAATTATCTTCGTCCTGGGTGCGAAGAGGAATTTAGAATCACAATTATGATTATGAAGTTATTCATATGATTGTGGATCGGAATTGTTGATTGATGTTACGGAGAATAAAACATTATTGGTGGACTTTTAACATGAGAAGATAATAGACACGATGGTCTATTTGACTCTTCTAATGGATCGCTTCGTTCACCGCAACTATGGTTGAAAAGTTTTATCATCTATCATATGTTCTAAATCTCTGATTTATTACTGACGAAGGCTATTAATAATTTAATTATCTTTAGTCATGATATTCTTTACTGGGCTATTTGTGTTCACCCTTTGCTTCACAAATCCTTTCAGGTAATAAGAGTGTAGCTGGGTCGAGCGGGGATAACAAGGAAATAGTGTGATGGTCTGAGACTGTCGAAGTTTCTCAATACATTATAAAATGGCATGACATGCAACAGATAATTGTATTGAGGACCTAATATGTGTGTGTTGCATTTTATACGTCACTTAATAATTGATTTTGGCGAACAACAATAGGGTGATGAGAACCCGACTTTGAAAGCGTCAAAAGTGCACCTCATTAGAATGAATATGATAGTAATCTTCTCGTTCTTCTTTGGGGTCTTAAAATATTTGCTGATGTATTTTATATGGCATTGTAACAATTTGAGTTTGGATACTGTCTACGAGACAATATTGTATTAAAACTCATGACTTATATCTGTGTTGTCGTATCGCATTTACGTTCAAAAGTTGTATAAATGAAGTTTGTATTTGATTTTTATAGAGTGATATCTGGCGACTCAGAATTGGTCGTGTGGACCTATTTTGGGGGCATCACATTAGGGATATGATCCCTGGCTAAGATGTGAGACTAGAACTAGGAGGGGAGAGACGTGTAAATCCTTCGCTAGTATGACCTACCTAAGTTTATTTGTTATTTAATTGGTCGGTCAGAATATAGGGATAATATGTGGCATGTCAATTAACCCTTATTTTATGGCAGTGTTTGAAAATGACATTCGAGAATGTTGAGATAAACAATGGAGCACATGAGACCATTGAGTCACCGATGATCAATAACCAGGATAATGTGCACCAGGAAGGCAATGATCCTCATGTACACTACAACACCGACCAAATGATGAACGACGGAATGTTTTGGAGCTTTCTGTAATTCGTGCAACATCAGGCAAGAGAGACTCCTATTCAAAATGCAGGTGGAAACACTGGAAACTCTCGGACGGTCGCCACTAAGCAGTTCAAGGAGCTGGGACCACCAGAGTTTTTGGGAAAGCCAGAACCACTTAAGGCAGAGACATGGATAAAGCAGATCACCAAGATATTTGATGTCTTGGGATGCTCGAAGGAGCAAAAGGTTCCCTTTGCCACCTTCATGCTGCAAGGAGAGGCAGATTGCTGGTGGGAATCTGTAAAACGTACTCAACCTGTCATATTAAATATGTCTTGGGAGAAGTTCCAAGAATTATTCAACGACAAGTACTTTCCTGAAAGTATTCGCCACATGAAGGAGGTGGAATTCATCAAGCTGGAACAGAACAACATGACCGCATTGCAATACGAGGTAAAGTTTGCGGAGTTATCCCGGTTTGCATCCCATTTGGTCGATAATGAGGAGCGAATAACGCGAATGTTTCTAAGAGGTTTAAAACCCGAAATACATCAATACTTCATTTCTCACAAACTTTGTTTATATTCAGATGTTGTGAATAGGGCTCACTTAGTGAAGCACGATAATGAGTTAGCTCAACCAAAAGGTAATGACCAATAACACAATAATAATTATACCAGTGGCAACGACCATCGAAATAATGATAACCATCATGGAGGAAATTATCATGCCAAGAATGGTAACCACTTCGGTGGTAATCATGGCCAAGATAATAGGAAATGTGAACTAAATGGGAACAATTTTAAGAAGAGAAGATTCAACAATGATGGAAAGACAGAAGCACCAACACCCATTTCCAAGGAAGGAGAAGGACCACCGGTCGTATGTTTCAAATGCGGACATAAGGGACACATCAGTCCAAACTGTACGCAACAACCTAAAGCGTGTTTCAATTGTGGAAAAGAAGGTCACCTAACTCGATTTTGTCGTGTAGTGAAGTCAAGTCCAGCTAGGATGGCGACACCAAAGGCTATCCCAGATAAGTCAAAGTCGGTAGTTTAAGTGAGAGCGTTTGTCGAGGAACCCGAATGAAGTTATCACGGGTAAGTTAATCATAAACTCTTGCGAAGTCTATAACTTATTCGATACCGGTTCTACCCATTCTTTTATCTCTCCTACTTGCGTTCAACGTTTAAATTTAACTCCAGAGAAATTAGACTTTGACTTATCTGTTGAAACTCCGTTGGGAGAAACCTTTATTACATCCACTGTTTATAAATCTTGTTTGATTCAAATCGGCACCCGTACGTTACCTGTTAATCTTATCTCTTTGAAAATACTTACATTTGATGTGGTTTTAGGAATCGACTGGTTAACTACTCATCATGCTAAAATTGATTATTTTTATAAGTTTGTTAGTTTTTATATTCCTAACCAACCTATTATGCGAATTCAAACAACCAAACCACTAAAATCAATCACTGTCATATCAAGCCATAAGTAAAGAGCCCCAAGCCTTTATCTGGTGACTTCCAAGTCTTGGGATGCACCGAAGCCAGACTTTCCGTAGGGGACGCTGTGAATAACGATGGCAAGTTGATAGATATCAATGTGAGGTGCTATCCAAGTCTTGGATGAGATTCACAATTTTGAATGATATTTATAGTGTTAATAAATTTCCTGACGTATTCCCCAAAGAACTTCCTAGCCTACCCCTAGAGCGTGAAATCGAATTTTGCATCGACCTTGAAACCGATACAAAACCCTCAAATATTTCTTCATCCAAAATGAACGTAACAAGCGCCAAAGACGTTGGCTTGAGCTGTTGAGAGATTATGACCATACCATTCAATACCATCCAAGAAAAACGAACGTGGTAGCTTTAGCGTTGAGTAGAAGATCGTATGCGGGTACGAGTGCAGCGTTGTTAACACAAAGACCCATTTTGTATGACTTACAAATGATAGAGATAGAGTTAAAGACTCCAAGAATCTACGTAAAGATAGTGAGTATACGAGTAAAACTGATTTTAATCGATAAAGTTAAAGTTGCTCAAGCTATAGACCTGGAGCTGATGAATATGAAGAAGAAGGTGCAAGAAGTCATTATTCTAGAAGCAAGAATAGATGAAGAGAGGAAATCTCGACCCTCAATTTATTGATCCATTCGAAATCCTCGATCGAGTAGAAACTGTGGTCTATAGACTCGCCTTACCACTAAGTATGTCGCGTGTTCATAACGTTTTTCACGTATCGATGTTACGTAAATATGTGGACGACCCGAAGCACATTATTGAGTTAGAACAGGATGATATAGCTGAAGATTTAACGTATGAAGAGGTACATGTTAAAATCTTGGATAAGAATGAAAATATTTTACGCTCTAAGGTTATACCTCAAGTCAAGGTTTTGTGGAAAAACCACGATATTGAGGAAATAACCCGGGAGTTAGAATCTGAGATAAAATCAAGGTATCCTCACCTTTTTGTCATACCAGGTACGTACACCAATTTAGAGGATGAAATTTCATAAGAAGGGGAGGTTATAAGACCCCAACTTTTATGAATAAAGATTTAATTTTCTCAAAATATCTTTTTGAATAATAAGTTGTGGATTTGATATAATGTTATAGTTGTGGGTAATATTTAAATTTTTTGCAAAGTAAGCAAGTTTTTATAAAATATTTAATTGGTTGGGGAATATTCGTTTTATCAGAGAATATTCGTACGACGGCACAATCATTGACCCCACAACAAAATTATTGTCGGAGTTAAAAAATGACAAAAATATCTTTTTATATAAAATAACGGTAAAAGTTTTACCGTTAACTATTGAAATACCAGGTGATAAAAGTACAGTAATACGAGTGGTTGCATAGTAGCACCCGGTATTGATTATTGATGCTTACGTGAGAAGTCATTCAATTTTATTCAATTATTGCTATAGTAATTTCTACATAGTATCTCACGTTATTGATTCAATTATTGTCATAATATTTTATATTATTAAATTAATAATTGAGACAAAAAAGTTATTCATATTATTGTTTTCATTATTAACGATGTTTAGAAAGTTCTGTCGAAGAAAGGGGTTTGGTCACCTAATTGTGCACCAATAAGGAGAAATCCTTATCAGAAAGCCTCCTCTTTTTTGGGAATGATCTGGTTGTTAATATTGTGAATTATAAATAATGAATAAATGTTATTAAAAATGTGTTTTGTGAAACCAAATGAATTGAGATAAATAGAGAGGATTTTTATGAAGTATTTGTTGTAAATTTTACTTATTATATAGACCTCCACTTACTCATTTTTCAAAATAATCTGTAGAAGGTTATTCAATATATATATATATATATATATATATATATATAATATAATATAAGTGGGTGGTGTGTGCTGTGCCATTTGGGGCACGGTGTATAATAATAATAATAATAATAATAATAATAATAATAATAAGTTTTGATTTTTTTATAAAAAATAGAATATATTATATTTTATTATGCATAGTATTTGCATAGTGATTTCATGGTAAATCAGAAAATTTTAGCCGAATCAGTGATTGTACAATGCGCAGTCTGTGATTTTCTAAATTCAAATAGTATCCTACCATTCTCCTATAAATAGGATGCTCAGTTTAGAAAAGAAAATCACACCAGAATCAGAGAATTCTTCTTTTATAATATTGAGCGTACTTCTTTAGAGTTTAAGGAAACTTTGAGTATAGAAAATAATGAAAGTTTTCTTCAAGAATATCTCCGCTATACCAGTCGGAATACTCTTCTTTTTAAGGTAAGGGATATTATTTATTCCATATTCGCTTACGATATTATTTTACGTATTGATGAGTGGAATTTATACCTGCGAATCGGATACTTTATGAATTAAGTAATTGCCTGAATTCTTAGATTTTATATAGTTTTATATGATTATAGTGTTATTGCGCTTAACCGACGTATTGCAGGGCTTTACAGAACTTTCCTAGTTTTAAGAGGGCAAAACGGACAAATTCTATACACTGGTGCCGCAGAGCCTTTGCCTAGTGTTATTTCTCGCCCACTAAGTCGCCCCCTGGTCCAAACTGACGTCACCATGGTGGTGGCGCTTAAATACCATTGACCCTTCTTGGACTCGCATGCGCAAATACGAAAGCCTGTGTTTTTTCGTTGGTAGAGATCTAATTACGCACAACACTCAAGTATACGTGGTCAACAAGTAATATAATAGTAAGTAGAGTATCGTTCCCACAGAGAAAATTTAGTAAGAATTTAACCTCATAATTATCAGTTTCTTATTAATCCTAATTTTATTAAACTATCCAAAGAAATGAGTAAAATTATTAAAACTAAATTATTAATAAATATATGATCACAAAACAATCTCAAATCTTAAAAATTGAAATTTCAAACAATTATTGGAGAATTAGGCTTACGACTTCACCCTAAGCTTCACTCTGATTTTTACACCTTTATTCCAGTTCAAATCACTATCCCAGTTTATTAATCAAGAATACGTATGTAGCACTAGCTACCTCTCAATGCACTAATATCGTATTAACTCAAATCCACAAATTAGATAGAAACAAGTTAAACACCTTAATCAACTAACTCACTATATCTCTATGCGAATTATAATTGAAGAAGGGTTAAGTTTAAGTCCTTTATCCGATTACATGCAATGTCAAACATATCTCTACCTTAACATTCATCAAGATTCTGTTTAGTCACAAAATTCAAGAACGTATGCTATATTAACTAAGTCTAGACTCGTACTTCCTCTCTCGAATTCATACAAATCCACAAAGAACTGTTGATCAGGCATTTCATAAATTCAAGCTCAAATTAATATAGATAAACTAGATAATAGCTTATTAAACTGGAAATCAAAGCTACATAATCATCGTTTCACTTAAAGATCCATCTTAAGCCTAAAAAGTAAATTAGTTCATCATCAATGAAATAAAAACTGAATAAATTAAAGATATCATCCTTTCAATTATAAATATAAGACTAAATAAAGAATAAATCAGAACACCCTTCACGTTAGCCTTAATCCACAATTGATATGAATGTTCCTTCAAAATCTTCACTCCAATGCTCAATATGAAAATCTGTATGTAATCTCTGATAATTGCCTTGTGTGTATCTCTTGATCTTTAGGTTGTGTTAATATATGTGTACACAAGCAATCTCTGCTCAATTCCATACCAACTAGACTCCCAAAGCCATGCAAGAGCCAAAATCCAAGTTCCAGCAGTGTTTGAACCAAGATAGGACAACCCAGACTCGGCACCCCCCGCCCCGGCGGGGGTTTATACGTAGGAAATGCCCGCTTTCAGACATGAAGACATGAAGACATGAAGTCCCCCCCCGCCCCGGCGGGGGTGTAAAGATTAAATAAGCCCGCCCTGGCGGGGTACCTTCTACAAACTGACTTTTGTTAAACTCCTAACTTGCTCAAATGATGCTCCAAATGACTTATTTTCTTACCACTTGCCACGTCAACCATCCTACACACAAAATAATGAGAAACAAGTAAAAATGATCATAAAAGCATGGAATTTACAATAAATAAGCTTAAATTAGAAATCAATTCGTGGATATAAAATCCACTTATCAAAATCACCCAAACTTAAACCGTGCTAGTCCTCGAGCACAAATCAAAATACTATACTTAAAAAATGAAATGAAATGATATGTAATGTATCTAACTATATGTCTACGAATCCAACAGTATCATAGAATCAAATTTATTCCTCCGGCCTCAGAAAGATCAAGCAAACATTTCAACACCTCATATTGAAACCACTCAATAGTTTCTTATCAATCCTCGAATCTTAGACCGTCATCACTGATATAGTGCGTGTGTGAGCAACATCTATGCTGACTGATTCTAGTTTAAATTCAACACATAATCAATTTCTTATTAGGAATCATACAGAATAACTCAAAAATTTCAAAAATAGACGAGTTCCAACCAAAATCAAACGTTTACCAAGACTAGGGGTCCGAATAGGGTATTCATGCTTTCTTTTCTTTTCTTTTTCATTGACGGGGGCTCTTTGCCCTTATTTCCCATCTTTTCTTAATTTTTTTCGATAGATGGTTGGTGAGTGCATTTTACGCTCCATCTCACGCTCGTGTTTATGTGGAGTATTTTTTTTCTCAACCCACCACAAGACTCAACTAGATATTATTTTCTCTTTTTTTTTCTTTTTTCTGAAGCTTATGTACCCTACTTTTTCCCCCAAACTTAGTTTCTTGCCTAATTCGTCGTCTTCACTACCTATTCTTGCCATTCTATGATTTACACTAGCATTATCCTTTAGAAACTATTTGTGTATCAATTTAAACTAATCAGTCAACACAGACATTATTATATGTTACCCTTTTTATACCAGTTTCAAACAAGCACAAGATCCGAGTCATAATTCAAAACTACATTGTAATTCTAATACTGGGTACTGTATTTGTTTACTTAATCCCAATCTCATCATTGGCCACAATAAAAATGAACTACAATAATTACTGGATATATGCAAAACAACACAATTCTAACTAATTTTTTTTCCTTTTTTAATAAACTCAAACATAACATAACAGAATGCAGAAATAACAAAAATAATTAACTATTTATGAACCTAAACTACTATGCAACTATATGATTACATGAATGCAACATCACAAATCCTAAAAATAACATGCAAAACTAAAGTGCAATAACAAATGCAATCCTAACTAATGACATTATGTATGCAAACATGAAATGCAAAATAAAATTGAATCCCCCAAACTTGACAATTACAATGCCCTCATTGTATATATATAGCAAGAAAAATGTGAGGACTTCCTATAATCACGTTAAGCATAGGGTGGTGGTGGTTGGTGGTCTTCTTCATCAGAGTCACTTGGTGGGAATCTTGGAATTGGGGCCGGTTGCTGATATAGAAATTGAGCATTTGGATTGAAGCTTTGGAGCGTCGTGTTCAATGAAGCGAAAGACGTATTCATAGCTTCAAACATGTGGTCTTGCCTCGCTGCGAGTCGTCGCATCTCCCGTCGTGCTTCCTTGTTGTGCTCCTCCATTTGGCGTTGAAATGCAAGAAACTGAGGGCTAGATATGGCGTTGACTGGTGGTTCCGCCTCTGGTCCTTGCTCTCCCATAGTCGTATCCTCATCCTCCGAGGTGTCTGCAGCATCAACTTCGTCCTCCAAAGCCGATGGAAAAATAAAGCCTAAACCTCTAGGATGGGAATCACCCCCGGCCCACATCGAATACCGCGCAATCATTCTGGAATCTAGTAGCTGAAGCGGCATTTGAGTCTGTTCATCATCGGACCATCTACCACCCATTTGGTGACACAACCCACATATGAGTGATGGGTGTGGCAAGCCGCCCGAAAAATTTCCTCGTAAGCATCGGTGAATGGAAAAACAGATTATAGCCCAGAAATCGATGATGAAATCTTGCACAATTGCATATAAAAGTAGTGCCTTTTCTTTGGTCATGTCTGTTGCCTAATTTCTTAATAGCACTTTAACACGTAAGTATACGCGTTTAATTGTAATTTTCAGCAAGCAAGGATATCGTTCCCACGAGGAAATAAACTAATATTTAACAATTACTAATTTCAATGCAATTAATCTTATTTTAAACTACAAAATATTGTTTGTGATTTGAAAATAAATCTCAACAAAACTAATAATTAAAATCAAAATTTCACAAGAGTAACTGCAGATTTAACAGGTTAAGATTACAACTTCCCTTAGTATTTCATTTAAACCAATTTACTTCCCATTTAAATTAATTAATTAATATGAATCATTATCCAAGAATGCTTAATAAAATTCACGCACTTCTTCCAAAGACATGTGAACAAATCCTCCTAAATCCGATCTTTAAGAGGCAGAATTACAAGGAACACCCCAGTTAATTGTTGGCCAAACAATTAATCAATAAACATAAGATATAATAAACAATTCAATAAAAACCAACTTTCATTCAATGGGAAGGTTCAATTTAAACTACATACCAAGTTCCATTGCAATCTTAATTAAAGTTTAGTTCATGATAATAATAAAGAAAAACATCATCCAGATTAATAATCCAACCATCCCAAATAATTATAAAAGATAAAACTAGAGAAGAGAAGAAGAAACTCTGAATTTGCCCTAATACTGCCTCTGTGATCTTCAGCCCTTGCAATTCTCCTTCATGTTTTTCTTCGTTGTTCTCTCTGTAAATCTCTTGAAAAATTAAGTGATACGTCTTTTCTAAAGTCTTCTCCTATTTGTATTAGTCTCAGCCCTATTTTAGATTCCTTCTTGGCTTCAAAAACCCACTTAGCAGTAGAAAAATCCTTCTTTAGCAGCATGACAGTGCCTCTAGCGCTCAACCCAGTCATTTTAAGCGCGCTAAAGCGCCTTTGTGACCACGTAATTACAAAAATGCCACTAAGCTCTAATTTTAATGATTTTTGACCTTTTTCTTCTCATAAATGACCAATTTATCCCTCCAGCTCCAACCTATAAGAAATAAACATAAAAACACATAAAAAGTTACTAAAAACACTTAAAGATAGAAATAATTAAGTTTAATAATATCGGATTCATGGGTATAAAACCTACTCATTAAATACCCCCAAACTTAACCAATTGCTTGTCCCCAAGCAACAAAACACAATGCAATAACTAAATATGCAATACAAATGTAGCTATCTACATGCCTACGAGTCCAGCAGTCAAACAGAACAAAATCTATTCATCAAGCCTCAGAGAAATCATAATAAACATGCTAGTACATCATACTAAGACAGATCAATAATTTTCCAATCAATCATCAAATATTACCGTATTATTACTGATATAGTGCTTGTGTGCTCAACAACCATGCTAACTGATATAAAATAAAATTTAACACATAATAAGTCTCTTTAAAGGCATCATACAGTGTAAACTTATAAAATCCAAAAAAATGGCTAGATCCAGCTAAAATCAATCACCAACCAAATCTAAAGGTTAAAATGGGATACTTATGCTTTATTTTTTTTCACTTACGGGGGCTTTTTGCTCTTTTTCCCGTTTTATGGCTGTGCAATGTCTTATTCCCTTAGGCTAACAGTGCTATCCCTTAACGAGCTTTCAACCAATGACTCCCAAACCATTCAGGCTTTAGGGCGCTAGGTGTAGAGACAATCCCCTCAGGCGTACTTACTCAAGTAACAAAGGCCCCGAAATAAGACTAGCCACGGGTTGTTATTTTTTTACTCTTTTTTTATAACTTATATATCCCAAATTTTCCCCCAAACTTAGGTTCTTGTCTAACTTTAGCCATCACTACCTATTCATGAGTTTCTTTCATTCAAACTAACATTATCCAATTTAGACTCAATCAGTCAACATAGTTGTTTTTACTGTGCTATCCTTATTATATCTGTTTCAAACAGGTAAAGATTCAAATCATGACAAGAAATCATATCAAAGTCTTAACAATCAATACTATACTTGTCTACACAATTCCAATCTCATCATTGGCTAAAATAGACTTAAACTATCTAACAGCTGGAAACATGCAAATATGAACTAAATTCAATGAAACAGTAAATTTTACTAATATTTTTGAATTTTGAAATATTTTTTTCTTTAGAAATTAGAATTAAAACTATATGAAAAACTACAAAATGAATAAGTTACATTAAACGAATGCAAATACTAAATGAATGCTACTAAATGTCTGCAATGCAACTAGAAGAATGTGCCTAGTTTCTTAATAGCACTTTAACACACAAGTATACGCGTTCAATTGTAATATTCAGCAAGCAAGGATATTGTTCCCACGAGGAAATAGACTAATATTTATCAATTACTAATTTCAATGCAATTAATCCTATTTTAAACTACAACATATTGTTTGTGATTTGAAAATAAATCTCAACAAAAATAATAATTAAAATCAAAATTTCACAAGAGTAATTGCAGATTTAACAGGTTAAGATTACAACTTCCCTTAGTATTTCATTTAAACCAATTTACTTCCCATTTAAATTAATTAATTAATATGAATCATTATCCAAGAATGCTTATTCACGCACTTCTTCCAAAGACACGTGAACAAATCCTCCTAATTCCGATCTTTAAGAGGCAGAATTACAAGGAACACCCCAGTTAATCAACTCACTATATTCCTACGTGAATCAAGTTAATTAGGGTTTTACGCACAAATTCTTTCAATGGATACAAAAGACACATAGGTATATTCCTATCCTACATGCTAATCATATTAACCCTAATCAGATTATATGAATATATGTTATCATATCTAGATCTCAATCTATATTCCATCTTCCAATTTTATATAGATTATCACAATAATTATTGGCCAAACAATTAATCAATAAACATAAGATATAATAAATAATTCAATAAAAACCAACATTCATTCAATGGAAGGTTCAATTTAAACTACATACCAAGTTCCGTTGCAATCTTAATTAAAGTTTAGTTCATGATAATAATAAAGAAAAACATCATCCAGATTAATAATCTAACCATCCCTGATAATTACAAAAGATAAAACTAGAGAAGAGAAGAAGAAACTCTGAATTTGCTCTAATACTTTCTCTGTGATCTTCAGCCCTTGCAATTCTCCTTCGTATTTTTCTTCGTTGTTCTCTCTGTAAATCTCTTGAAAAATTAAGTGATACGTCTTTTCTAAAGTCTTCTCCTATTTGTATTAGTCTCAGCCCTATTTTAGATTCCTTCTTGGCTTCAAAACCCACTTAGCAAAGAGAAAATCCTTCTTTAGTCAGCATACGAGCGCTTTAAAGCGCCAACCCAAGTCATTTCAAGCGCTAAAAGGCCGACCAGACCACATAATTACAAAAATGCCACTCAGCTCTAATTTTAATGATTTTTGACCTTTTTCTTCTCCCAAATGACCATTTTGTCCCTCTAGCTCCAACCTACAAGAAATAAACACAAAAACACATAAAAAGATACTAAAAACACTTAAAGATAGCAATAATTAAGTTTAATAATATCGGATTCATAGGTATAAAACCTACTCATCAAATACCCCCAAACTTAACCAATTATTTGTCCCCAAGCAACAAAACACAATGCAATAACTAAATATGCAATGCAAATGCAAATGCAAATGTAGCTATCTACATGCCTACGAGTCCAGCAGTCAAATAGAACAAAATCTATTCATCAAGCCTCAGAGAAATCACAATAAACATGCTAGTACATCATACTAAGACAGATCAATAATTTCCCAATCAATCATCAAATATTACCCTATTATTACTGATATAGTGCTTATGTGCTCAACAACCATGCTAATTGATATAAAATAAAATTTAACACATAATAGGTCTCTTTGAAGGCATCATACAGTGTAAACTTAAAAAATCCAAAAAAATGGCTAGATCCAGCTAAAAACGATCACCAATCAAATCTAAAGGTTAAAATGGGATACTTTTGCTTTATTTTTTTCACTTACGGGGGCTTTTTGCTCTTTTTCCCGTTTTATTCTTTTTTATTTACTCATGGCTGTGCAATGTCTTATTCCATTAGGCTAACAGTGCTACCCCTTAGCGAGCTTTCAACCAACGACTCCCAAACCATTCAGGCTTTAGGGCGCTAGGTGTAGAGACAATCCCCTCGGGCGTACTTACTCAAGTAACAAAGGTCCCGGAATAAGACTAACCACGAGTTGTTATTTTTTTACTCTTTTTTTATAGTTTATATATCCCTAATTTTCCCCCAAACTTAGGTTCTTGTCTAACTTTAACCATCACTACCTATTCATGAGTTTCTTTCATTCAAACTAGCATTATCCTTAAGAATTCCATTATGCGTCAATTTAGACTCAATCAGTCAACATAGTTGTTTTTACTATGCTATCCTTATTATATCTGTTTAAAACAGGTAAAGATTCAAATCATGACAAGAAATCATATCAAAGTCTTAACAGTCAATACTATACTTGTCTACTCAATTCCAATCTCATCATTGCTAAAATAGACTTAAACTATCTAACAGCTGGAAACATGCAAATATGAACTAAATTCAATGAAACAGTAAATTTTACTAATATTTTTGAATTTTGAATTATTTTTTTCTTTAGAAATTAGAATGAAAACTATATGAAAAACTACAAAATGAATAAGTTACATTAAACAAATGCAAATACTAAATGAATGCAACTAAATGTCTGCAATGCAACTAGAAGAATGCACCCCCAAACTTAACATATGCAATGTCCTCATTGTATATAAAAAAATATAAGAAATTAGGCACTGAGGACTTCCCTGAAAGATTAAAGCTTTACTCTTCATCAACATCATCTACTTCTTCTGTATTAGCATCATCCTCAATAGCTAAGTCAATCGGGATGGTACACGGACAAGGGTGGAGGTGGTGGGAACTGCTATGGAGCGCCAATCACTTGCAGGCTTAGACCCCTATGTGAACCTCCCCCAAACTTGGTTTAGAGCAAATCTTAAACCTTGAACTTTGTTTTGAATTGTTGCAGTTGGAATCCAAGTAGGAGATAAAGAAGTTGACTTTAGCTTATTTTTTCTTGATTGTGGTTTGGAGAAGATGAATTAGATTTTGATTGGGAGAGTTCAAGATTTGGTGTTATTGTGGTGCAAGGGCTTGGAAGGAGTTGCTTTTGAATTAGGAGTGAAAGGAATTAGGTTTGAATTAGAATTGCCTTACTTAGGGCTTTATTTTTTTTCAAGTGAACAGGTAGAGCGCCTAGGCGCTTGAAATTGTGAAGGTTGAGCGCCAGCGCGCTGGGAATGTAATCGATGGTGTCAGTGAGCGCCAGAGCTTGAAAAGAGCTTAAAGTGAGAGCTTAGGTGCTTGGGCGTGTCTGGGCATTCTGCAGTTGAGCGCCTAGGCACTTGGAATAGGCTTATTTTGGGCGCTTGGGCCAACCTTAGCCAAAATTTTTGCTCTTTTATGCTTCTAACCTGCAAGCCATGAACCCAATTCTCAGTTATCAATTGCAAGGAGATTACAACTGAACATACAACCCTCAAATAAGATAAAATATATAGCTAAATGAAATAAAACACTAAAATAAAATTAATGAAATAAAATTTAAAGAGATAAAATATAAGTCTAGGTTGCCTCCCAGTGAGCGCTTCGTTTAACGTCCTCAGCTCGATTACTTCAACTTTCTCTATCCAATTCCCCTTCAAAAATTGAGGAACCCTCCATCCATTAGTAATAACATAACTTCCAAGAGTTTCCCATCAGTAAGGGTTATTGATTCAAATTCACCTAGCTTGTTCTTTATAGGTAGATTCTCTTTTATAACCTTCAAATAACTAGGCATTTTCTCGAAGTCAGATTCATGAACAAATTTTTACGTTGAAGCTTTTTCAGAACAATTGGTTCTTCATCTCTCTCCCCATTCTCTTCACACCATGACACCAATTTTAAGCTAGCTTCCATGTCATATATAGCTTTATCGAAAAAATGACTACCAATTGGACACATGATTGCAAATCTAACCGGATCCTTAAACTTTGGTGGAGAAGATATATGGGGCACTATCAATATCGGTTCATCTATGTCAGAACTCAAGGCTAGATCTTTGGAGACCTTCTTTTCCTACTCCCCACTTGTCTCCTCCCATTCCACATCCTTTTCTTTTGGCACATCCGGTTCCAGATTTAGTGTGGGCAATCCATCAGTCTCGGGAACCATGTTGCTTGACACTTCACCTTGAGGGCGATTGATGATGGTGTTAAAAAGTTATCCCACCTGGTTCTCAAGATTTTGAATCGACATCTCCTGACTATTTGTTTGCTCCTCAATCAAAACCATGAACTTGGAAATAAGTCCTTCCAAGTTTAAAATCCCTTCTTCTTCATGATTAGGAGCTTGAACTTGTAATTCAGGAGTGTATGATTGGCATGGAGCAAAGGGTTGGGCTAGATTGTCATCGCTCCATGAAAGATTTAGTGGATTCCCCCACTCATGATGATAATTACTGGAATATTCATAATTATTGGGGTAATCGCCGAAGTTGCCACTATATTGTAATGACTCAAAACCGATGGGCGATTGATGACTTTGATGGTTTCCACCACAATACTCATATATCACCGCTACACTTTGAATAAGTCAGGCCGATAAAGCATCAATCTTCCTTGAAAGTGTCCCAAATTCAGCCGATAATTCATCGAGTCCATAATTCTCCGCCTCCCTCGCCGAAGTCATTCTCTAATATAGCCAATGATAGTCATAGTTGTCCATGGTACCGAAAAGGAATTAGACTAGAGACAAAAATAAAATAAAATAAAAAAATGTTTAAATTAAGATTAACTCTACCAAAATTAATATTGACAAAATATTAAACTAATTTTCCCGGCAACGACGCCAAAAACTTGTTGCCTAATTTCTTAATAGCACTTTAACACGGAAGTATACGCGTTCAATTGTAATATTCAGCAAGCAAGGATATTGTTCCCATGAGGAAATAGACTAATATTTATCAATTACTAATTTCAATGCAATTAATCCTATTTTAAACTACAAAATATTGTCTCAACAAAACTAATAATTAAAATCAAAATTTCACAAGAGTAACTGCAGATTTAATAGGTTAAGATTACAACTTCCCTTAGTATTTCATTTAAACCAATTTACTTCCCATTTAAATCAATTAATTAATATGAATCATTATCCAAGAATGCTTAATAAAATTCACGCACTTCTTCCAAAGACATGTGAACAAATCCTCCTAAATCCGATCTTTAAAAGGCAGAATTACAAGGAACACCCCAGTTAATCAACTCACTATATTCCTATGTGAATCAAGTTAATTAGGGTTTTACGCACAAATTCTTTCAATGGATACAAAAGACACATATGTATATTCCTATCCTACATGCTAATCATATTAACCCTAATTAGATTATATGAATAGATGTTATCATATCCAGATCTCAATCTATATTCCATCTTCCAATTTTATATAGATTATCACAGTAATTGTTGGCCAAACAATTAATCAATAAACATAAGATATAATAAACAATTCAATAAAAACCAACTTTCATTCAATGGGAAGGTTCAATTTAAACTACATACCAAGTTCCATTGCAATCTTAATTAAAGTTTAGTTCATGATAATAATAAAGAAAAACATCATCCAGATTAATAATCCAACCATCCCAGATAATTACAAAAGATAAAACTAGAGAAGAGAAGAAAAAACTCTGAATTTGCTCTAATACTCTCTCTTTGATCTTCAGCCCTTGCAATTCTCCTTCGTGTTTTTCTTCGTTGTTCTCTCTGCAAATCTCTTGAAAAATTAAGTGATACGTCTTTTCTAAAGTCTTCTCCTATTTGTATTAGTCTCAGCCCTATTTTTAGATTCCTTCTTTGCTTCAAAAACCCACTTAGCAGTAGAAAAATCCTTCTTTAGCCGCACATGAGCGCCTAGGCGCTCAACCCAGGTCATTTCCAAGCGCCTAAGCACTTGACTAGGACCACGTAATTACAAAAAATGCCACTCAGCTCTAATTTTAATGATTTTTGACCTTTTTCTTCTCCCAAATGACCAATTTGTCCCTCCAGCTCCAACTTACAAGAAATAAACACAAAAACACATAAAAAGATACTAAAAACACTTAAAGATAGCAATAATTAAGTTTAATAATATCGGATTCATAGGTATAAAACCTACTCATCAACGTCCGATGTGTGTGTGGACGGAAACAATTTCGCACATAAAAAGGCATACCATATCTTGCTATACCAGCTGAGATCCTTGCTGTGAAAAACTGTGCCTCCTTTCTGACCCTTAATCCATGTTGTTCTTGGCTTAGTCATTTCTTTGAGAATAGCCTCAAAGTCAACATCGAAATCACGTAGGTGGGCATATTGGCACTGTCGAGGCACTCGTAATTGATAATAGGTGTTGATGGCATCGACACTGAACGGGACTAATCGACCCCGAACAAAAGCGTTGAAGGGGGCTTTGTCCTTGGCGTTAGCATAAAACTCTTTGACCACGCTGACAACTGCAGCCTCGGGTTCCTCAGTGAACTTATTCCACCCTTTCTAATAAATCTATTGCATCATTTCACCGTCGACAGGATCCGGAGCCAACCCCTGCTCCGGCATAAGAGCTTTCGTCACCATGTAGTCGTATCGGTCGGTGGCGGCGGCACTTACGAATTTGCATCGGTCGAAGGTTCGTGATGATGGTGTTGTTGTAGAACTCTCTCCCCGGTGCCTCTTTATTGTGGGTTTCGACGCCATTGATTTGAAAACAGTAAGCTTTATCAATGATTTTTCCCCCAAACTTCAGTCACATAATCTTGCAAACACTTGGCGTGCACACTGATTTCTTCCCCCAAACTTGATGAATTTGTGGAAATTATGGTGATTGAAGATGAAGAACTTGAAGATGGGTTACTCACTCTCAAGTGCAAGATGAATTCCCATAATAAGAACCCTAATCTGTGGTTTTCTGTGTTTCAATTAAATGTATGTGATGAACTTGGGTTGTGAGGGTGTGTTTATATAGAGGTGGTGTGATGGAGAGGGTTAGGAGTAGTGGATTGATGGAGTGAATTAGTGGCTAATGTAATGGAGTAGGGTAATGGAGTTACAATTACCAAATTCGTGGGAGAGTGGGTGTAATTGATTGAGAGTTGTGGGGGAGAAGAAGTAGTAGAGATGTGAAGTGGGAAGTAAGCTATTAAAACTGTCTCTGTTGAACTCAGGACCCCTTCGTGGGGGGTATAGTGTATAAAAAGGCCCCCGTGGGTGGGTTCTGATGGCGAGGATTTTGTGCATGTTTCTTCCTTACTACTCTAATCCTTATGTATGTTAGGTTCTTGCACAACCATGAAACATATATATGAGTGGATTTTGAGCAATCTTAAGCATGGTAAAACAATTATTTAAAGATGACTTAAACTTTTAACTCCTAATAATTGAATTGACATGAATTGATTCGAAACTATCTAACATTCTAAACTACAATCTAACTAGTATGGATAAAATATGAAAAATTTAAAGACGATTGGGTTGCCTCCCAATTAGCGCTTGATTTTAAGTCGTTCAGCCTGACTACTCTCTGTTTATGGTGCGTCAGATAATATGATTACGATGACATCCATGTTGGATTTGCCACCCCAATAATGCTTCAACCATTGACCGTTGACCTTGAACGTCTCTAATGGGTTTCTACTATAGAGTTCAACGGCGCCATGTGAGAAAACTCTTTTAATGGTGAATGGTCCTGACCATCTGGACTTAAGCTTGCCTGGTAACAACCTAAACCGTGAGTTGAACAATAGGACTGATTGCCCCAGCTCGAACGTTCTGTGCATAATTTTTTGGTCGTGCCATTTCTTGACCTTTTCTTTGTATAGCTTAGAGTTCTCGTAAGCTTGAAGTCGGAATTCGTCGAGCTAGTTTAATTGAAGTAGTCTATTTTCCCCCACAGCTGCTTGATCAAAGTTAAGTTTCTTAATCGCCCAGTAGGCCTTGTGTTATAACTCGACCGGTAGGTGACAAGCTTTCCCATAGACCAATTGATATGGTGACATACCAATTGGTGTTCTGTACGCAGTTCGATAAGCCCATAGTGCATTGTCTAGCCTGAGAGACCAATCCTTTCTGTTTGGGTTCACCACCTTTTCCAAGATTCTTTTCACCTCCCTGTTTGAAACTTCAGCTTGCCCACTTGTTTGGGGATGATAAATCGTTGCCACCTTATGGTTGACCCCATACTTTGCCAAGAGAGCTGTGAATGATCTGTTACAGAAGTGACTACCTTTGTCACTTATGATAGCTCTTGGCGTGCCAAATCTTGTAAAGATATTCTTTTGCAAGAATTTGAGGACTAATTTGGCATCGTTAGTTGGGAGTGCTGCGGCTTCGACCCATTTTGAGACATAGTCAACTGCAAGCAATATATACTGATTACCGAATGATGATGGAAATGGCCCTATAAAATCAATGCCCCAAACATCAAAAATTTCAACTTCCAAAATTATTTGTAGTGGCATCTCATTCCTTTTTGATATGTTGCCCACCCGTTGACATCTATTACAACTTTTAACAAACTGGTGGGCATCCTTGAACAATGTAGGCCAATAAAACCCGGCTTAAAGCACTTTAGCCGCTGTTCGCTCACTACCATAATGTCCCCCATACATAGACGAATAACACTCATGCAATGTACTATTCACCTTGCTGTAAGGCACACACCTTCTAATCATTTTGTCGGTGCACTGTTTAAATAGGTATGGCTCATCCCACATGTACCACTTGACGTCATGTAGGAATTTCTTCTTCTGCTGACGAGTAAGATCAGGGGGGAGGATGTTTCTCACTAAATAATTCGCGAAGTCCGCATACCATGGAAATTTTGTTTTTATCCCAAACAATTATTCATCCGAGAATGACTCATTGATTACACACTTGTCTTCTTCCTTTCAGACTCGATTTTTCCAAATTTAGACAAATGATCGACAACTTGATTCTCTGTCCCCTTTCTATCCTTTATTTCTAAATCAAATTTTTGGAGAAGGAGAATCCATCGGATCAGGCGTGGCTTAGCATCTTTTTTCGAAATTAAGTACCGAATAGCCGAGTGATCTGTATAAACTACCACCTTTGTTCCGATCAAATAAGCCTGAAATTTATCGAATGCATATACTACTGCAAGTAATTCTTTTTCTATAGTTGTGTAATTCATTTAAGTCTCCGTAAGTGTCTTACTTGCATATTATATGGCATGAAATACCTTCTCTCGGTGTTGACCCAAAACAGCCCCAACCGCATAGTCGCTCGCATCACACATTAACTCAAAAGGCATATTCCAATCTGGTGCGACAATTACGGGAGCTGAAGTCAATTTCTTCTTAAATAGTTCGAATCCCTATTTACACTCCTCATCAAACTTGAAAACTAAATCCTTCTCTAAAAGACTGCATAAAGGTTTTGCAATTTTAGAGAAGTCTTTTATAAATTGTCTATAAAACCCGGCATGTCCCAAGAAACTTCAAATTCCCTTAACTGAACTTGGTGGAGGAAGTTTTTCAATTGTTTTCAGCTTCACCTTATCAACCTCTAATCTGTGAGCCGAGACCTTGTGCCCCAAAATTATGCCTTCTTCAACCATGAAGTGGCACTTTTCCCAGTTAAGTACCAGATTCGTATCTGTGCATCTTTGTAATACCATCACCAAATTCTCTAGGCAAGCATCAAAATCATCCCCATAGACAGAAAAATTGTCCATGAAGACTTCCACATTTTTCTCCACCATGTCTGAGAAAATGGCCATCATACACCGTTAGAAGGTAGCGGGTGAATTACACAAGCCGAACGACATTCTCCTGAATGCGAATATGCCGTATTGACACGTGAAAGTAGTCTTCTCTTGATCTTCAGGGGCAATGACGATCTGATTATAACTCGAATATCCATCCAATAAGCAGTAGTACTCGTGTCCCGCTAATCTATCCAACATTTGATCGATAAAGGGCAAAGGGAAGTGATCTTTGCGGGTCTCCTTATTTAACTCTCTGTAATCCATGCAAACCCTCCAACCAGTCACTGTCCTTATCGGAATTAGCTCGTTATCTTCATTTTGTACCACGGTCATTCCTCCCTTTTTCGGCACACACTGAACCGGACTGACCCACTTACTGTGGAAAATTGGGTAGATGATACCCGCATCCAACCATTTCAGTATCTCCTTCTTCACTACTTCTTTCATGATAGGGTTGAGCCGTCTCTGTTGCTTCACTGTCGATTTTGCATCGTCTTCCATCAGAATTTTGTACATGCAAAAGGATGGGTTGATTCTCTTGATATCCGTGATTGTCCATCCTATAGCCGATTTATGTTCCCTAAGCACCCTCAGCAACTTCTGTTCCTGCAATTCATTAAGTGCAGAAGAAATAATAACCGGTAAAGAATTAGAAGTGCCTACATACGCATACCTGAGGTGTTTAGGTAGTGGCTTTAGCTCAATAGAAGGTGGCTCCTCCAATGATGGTTTCATTCTGGTTGTGGATCTTTCCTCCGAGTACAATGGTTCAAATGGTGCTTTAAATCTGCTAACTCGTGGCAAGGAGTCTAGCATCTGCAAGTAATCCACAAATTTTGGATCATCGAACTCTTCATCTCCCAATAGTGTCATTTATAATGGATCGTTACCCAAACTTTTACTCATGTTTTCGCTGATTATCTGGTCAATGATATCCATTCTGAAACATTCTTCTTCATCCGTAGGGTATTTCATAACCTTGAACACATTAAATTTTACTTCTTAATCTTGGACCCTCATAGTTAGTTCACCTTTTTGTACGTCGATGAGTGTCCTACCCGTAGCCAAGAAAGGTCTCCATAGGATAATTGGGATGTTCTTATCTTCTTCAAAATCCAGAATTATGAAATCCGCGAGGAATATAAACTTGTCAATCTTGACCAATATGTCCTCTACAATGCCTCTCGGGTACGTGACTGACCTATCCGCCAACTGTAATGAGATGTTCGTAGGCTTTGGAGTTGGCAAACCCAATTCTATATAAATTGATAACGGCATAAGGTTCACACTCGCCCCCAAATCACATAAACATTTATTGAATGCAATGTTCCCAATCGTGCATGGAATGGTGAAACTTCCTGGATCTTTTAACTTTGGTGGCAACTTTCGCTGTAAAATCGCACTACACTCCTTTGTTAATGCCACTATTTTGAAATCCTCCAACTTCTTTTTCCCGGACAAAATCCCTTTCATGAATTTCACATAACTTGGCATCTGCTCTAGGGCTTCTACAAACGGGATGTTAATATAAAGTTTCTTAAAAACTTCCAAAAATTTCGCGAACTGCTTGTCTAATTTCTGCTTTTGGACTCTCTGCTGAAACGGCAGTGGAGGATACCCAACTGGCTTGTCATCTAACTTTGTTTTTTCAATTTGCTTATCCTCACCCTATTTTTCTTCAACCACTTTGTTCTCATCAACTTTGTCATCCGTTCTAGCTGAATTTTCTACATTTTTCCCATCCAGCTGTTTTCCACTTCTCAAAGTGATTGCCTGACACTGCTCATGATTTCCCTTCGGATTCCTTTCGGTGTCACTCGGTAGAGTCCCTTGTGGTCTATTGTTTAATGCTAAGGCAATCTGTCTCATCTAATTTTCTATATTCTTGATGGCCATTGCTTGGTTTTTAATCACTGCCTCATTGCTCGTTATATACTTGGACAACAACTCCTCTAAATCTGATTTCCTCTCTTGATGTTGAACTGGTTGTTGATAATTCTGAAATCCTGGGGGATATGATGGTCGTGGAGCTTGTTGATGCTGATTATTACTCCACGAAAAGTTAGGATGATTCCTATTCCCGATCATGCATTCGCACGATTCGTGGAATTCAGCCAGTAGCTACCCCCAAATTACACTGACACTGGGTTCATTGCACATTGATCTGTAGGATGCTCACTCGTGCATAATTCATAAATAACTGCAACCTGCTGTGCCTGTACCCCTGCCATAGCATCCAACTTCTTAGAGAGTGCTTAAATTTGTGCTTGTATTGCCGTCAGTCCATCTACTTCTAACACTCCAGCTACCTTCACATGTGTCATTCTTATCATGGGCCACTGGTAGTTGTTAGCTGCCATAGTCTCTATCAATTCGTAGGCCTCCTCATAACTTTTAGCCATCAACGCTCCACCCGAAGCTGCATCAATACTGGTTCAGAGATTTTCGTTCAATCCATTGTAAAATGTTTTCATCTGCAACCACTTAGGCAATCCATGATGTGGGCACTTTCTGAGTAATTCCTTGTATCTTTCCCATGCCTCATATAGTGACTCCCCGTGTTGCTGTTCAAACATAGTTATCTCATTCCTCATTTTTGCAGTTTTCGCTGGTGGGAAGAATTTTGCATGAAATTTCTGAGCGAGGTCTTCCCAAGTAGTTATTGATCCCGGTGGTAGAGAATGTAACCAACTCTTCGCCTTGTCCCGTAGAGTATATGGGAATAAGCGAAGTCTCACCGCGTCATCCGGCACCCCATTGTACCTGAAGGTGTCACAAATCTCCAGAAAGCTGACTAAATGTTCGTTCAGATCATTATTTGCCAATCCCCTAAATTGAATCGAATTTTGAATTATTTGAATCGTCCTAGGCTTGATTTCAAATGTGTTCGCAGCTATAGCAGGCCTGGTGATACTCGACTGCAGCTCAGTCACCTTGGGTGTAGAAAAATCTCTCAACGCTTTCTGATCTTCAGCAGCCATTGCCTCTTCTTTTTCAGAATTTTCAAAGTCTTCCCTTGTTTCCTTGATCCACTTACTTAACCTTTGAAACCGTTTCTAAATGTCGTCTTCAAAAGGAAGCAAGTCTGGATTTTTGGACCGCGTTTGCATAAACCACTTTAAAATCCTGAAAGAAGAGGAACAAAACGAAAATAAAAATGTTGAAGTAAAACTGGACTAATTAAACTGATATCGTAAAATATTAAAATCTATACTAAAATTATCCCCGACAATGGCGCCAAAAACTTGTTGGTAGAGATCTAATTACGCACAACACGCAAGTATATGTGGTCAACAAGTAATAAAATAGTAAGCAGAGTATCGTTCCCACAGAGAAAATTTAGTAAGAATTTAACCTCATAATTATCATTTTCTTATTGATCCTAATTTTATTAAACTATCCAAATCAATGAGTAAAATTATTAAAACTAAATTATTAATAAATATATGATCACAAAATAATCTCAAATCTTAAAAATTGAAATTTTAAACAATTATCGGAGAATTAGGCTTACGACTTCACCCTAAGCTTCACTCTAATTTTTACACCTTTATTCCAGTTCAATTCACTATCCCATTTTATTAATCAAGAACACGTATGTATCACTAGCCACCTCTCGATGCACTAATACCGTATTAACTCAAATCCACAAATTAGATAGAAACAAGTTAAACACCTTAATCAACTAACTCACTATATCTCTATGCGAATTATAATTGAAGAAGGGTTAAGTTTAAGTCCTTTATTCGATTACATGCGATGTCAAACATATCTCTACCTTAACATTCATCAAGATTCTGTTTAGTCACAAAATTCCAGAACACATACTATATTAACTAAGTCTAGACTCGTACTTCCTCTCTTGAATTCATACAAATCCACAAAGAACTGTTGATCAGGCATTTTATAAATTCAAGCTCAAATTAATATAGATAAACTGGATAATAGCTTATTAAACTGGAAATCAAAGCTACATAATCATCGTTTCACTTAAAGATCCATCTTAAGCCTAAAAAGTAAATTAGTTCATCATCAATGAAATAAAAACTAAATAAATTAAAGATATCATCCTTTCAATTATAAATATAAGACTAAACAAAGAATAAATCAGAACACCCTTCACGTTAGCCTTAATCCGCAATTGATATGAACGTTCCTTCAAAATCTTCACTCCAATGCTCAATATAAAAATCTGTATGTAATATCTAATAATTGCCTTGTGTGTATCTCTTGATCTTTAGGTTGTGTTAATATATGTGTACACAAGCAATCTCTGCTCAATTCCACAACAACTAGACTCCCAAAGCCATGCAAGATCCAAAATCCAAGTTCCAGCAGTGTTTGAACCAAGATAGACAACCCGACTTAAGACAGACCTCGCCTTAGGCCGGCGGTGTATACGTGAGAGGTCATGCCTCACCGACAGGCTGCCAGGCCACTACTTTCAGACATGAAGACGCCCCACCCCGGCGGGGTGTAAAGGTTAAATAGGCCCGCCCCGACGGGGGTACCTTCTATAAACTGACTTTTGTTAAACTCCTAACTTGCTCAAATGATGCACTAAATGACTCATTTTCTTACCACTTGCCACGTCAACCATCCTACACACAAAATAATGAAAAACAAGTAAAAATGATCATAAAAGCAAGGAATTAACAACAAATAAGCTTGAATTAGAAATAAATTCGTGGATATAAAATCCACTTATCATTTTCCAAACTAATGCATATACGCGCAAATTTCACCCAGTAGAGTAATTGTCCATCACTGCATGGCACCACCTCCGGTGCCCAGACAAAGAAGGCTTGTGTTTGACCCAACAAAGGAAAGGGAGACAGATATAAAAGGAAGGGCAAGCCTCTGCATAAATGATCTCTCATAGATCTGAGATCAGATAACACATATCAGAGCATAATATTAACATAGCTTAGTTTAGTTTAGTTTTTCTCTCTTCTTTGTATTTCTCTCTCTAGTTCTTAGTAAATGTTTGTAAATATAGATTAGGGAGAAGTTGGGTTTTCCTTGGAGCGACACGAGTAGTGAGCTACACAGACTAGAAAGCGTGATTTGAGCAGAATGCTTGGAGATTGAAGGGCTTTGACAGAGTTTCCATTTATCCATTTATTTTCTTTGATTTTGTAATCCATAAATGTTGTCTTTATTGCAACTTATATTTTGCTCAATAGCTATGAACTGATTATTTGCTCTAAGGTTATAATGGAACCCTTTGTTATTCAAATTGATTGTCTTATCTCTTTGGTTGGAACTATATGATTTGGTTTAATATATTTATGCTTAATGATTCTCGCTAAGACATTAGTGATGATTTTGGTAATTTATATGATATCGATAGAAGGATTGTAGATTTATACCTAAATATATTGGCATGTGATTGTGGGTTTCGACTGCATAAGTTATGCGTAGAATAGACATATATCTGTGCGCCACGTGCGACCTATTTGAGAACTTATGCCTAAATCCTTGTTATGATTAATTCGCATAGACATGTGTAGGATTGTATCTAGGTTGGACGTTCTTTCTTATTCTATCCCCTATCGGGTGGATCTGGAAAGGATATGTTTGTGCATACCTCGACAGAGGTGTATGAGCACCTGTGTGTTCTCGATCGACAAATTGTTGTGACCATTAAGACCAAAGAGAGAAGGATAGGGAGTTTGATGAAGCATAGCACACCAGGTGTTCGACAAAATGCTTGTGTGGGGTGAATGTAAGACCCCAACTTTTATGAATAAAAATGAATTTTCTATAAATATCATTTTTGAATATTATGGAATAAATTTGATATAATGTTATAGTTGTGGGTAATATTTATAAATTTTTTGCAAAGTCACGCAAGTTGTTATATAATATTCGATTGGTCGAGAATATTAAATACGATGGCACAATCATTGGTGGACCCCACAATGTAATTATTTATCGGATCGAGAAAACGACAAAAATATTTTTATGAAAATAATGGCGGAAGTTTTACCGTTGATCTTGTTGAACTACTCGGTAGTAAAAGTACAAGAATTCGTGGTTGCATAGTAAGTACCAGATTGATTATTAATGCTTATGTGAGAAGTCACTCGGTTTGATTCAATTATTGTCGATATTTTATATGTTATTAAATCAATAATTGAGATGATGAAGTTGTTAATATTATTATTTGCATTATTAATGATGTCAGAAGTTCTGCGAAGGAGAGGTTTGGTCACCTAAATTGCTACCAATAGGAGAAATCCTTATTGGAAAGCCCCATCTTTCCAGGAACGACACGGTCAATTAATAGTGTGAATAATAATAATGATGATGACGTTTTGTTTTATTCAGATTATTAACGTAATAAAATGGAAAAACTTTTTATATAAAATGTAATACTTTTATAAAGTTATCTCATTTTATTAGACAATATTAGAATATATTATATTTTATTATGCATAGTGTTTGCATAGTAAAATATTTTAAAAGTTATTCATTTTATTAGATTATAAATAGAATATATTATATTTTATTTAAAAGATTTTGCTTTAAATATGGACTGTCCGATTAAAGTAAATCAATCTGGACCATTCATGGATTGGTTACTATTCATTCCATTCTTTTATAAATAGAAGCTCATTCCTTCATTATTTCTTACGAATTCACTGAAACTCTAGAGAGAGAAACTATAGAGAGAAAGAAGAAAAGTATTCTGCTACTTCACTACTCATTCGATATCAAGTTTCTTTTACTAGTAAGGGTATTATTTCTTTTTGTATTCATGAAGAGAACTTCTATTATTCCATCTTTATTATTCATTGGAATAACTCGTATATGCTGCTACTACCCTATACTTGGTGAAATTCTTCCGTATTCCATTCTTTATTATTACATTGGAATATCCCGCCTCAGGCTTACGCCGGACTGGTTTAAATCTTTATTATTACATTTGGAATATCCATGTTCAGGCTTACTTTGGGACCGGGTTAAAATCTTCTTTATTATTCGGTTGGAATATCCTGTTGTGCTTACCCGGATTGTGTTTCGTCTTTATTATTCGTTGGAACATCCCTGTTGGTGTGAATTTCACATTCGACCGTTCCGCTATTTATTGATTGGAATGAATAATGCCAAGCTTCATCTAAGCACCGCATTTATGGTGATTTCGTTGTTATTCCATTCTTTATTATTCGTTGGAATATCACGCTTCGGTGCGTATACATACCGACCTAGTTAAATCATTTAGTATTTCTATTGAATAACTTCGTCCATGCGAAGTACCGCAAGCATGGTAATTTCTATTGTTATTCCATTCTTTATTATTCTGTTGGAATATCCCGTCGGTGCGTATTACGCTCGACACGGTTTCGTTATTTATTATTTCGATGGAATAACTCGTCATCTAATGAAATACCGCAAGCATGATGATTTCTTTTGTTATTCCATTCTTTATTATACTCAGTTGGTTAAAGTTTTGACTTCTACACTCCATGAAATTAGTGGAATATTCTTGATATTTGCGCTTCATCCAGTATCTTTTCATGGAAATATTCTTCTGAGTATTCTTGAATTTTACTTTACAAAGAAGTATCATGTTGACAATTTGGACGTTATTAGTTCTTAAATAAATTAATTCTTGAACTTGTTTTATTGAATTCTTATATCATTGTCATCATCCTCATGTTTATATTATTTTTGAAAGTCATATGTGGCTTGTTGTGCATAGATGGACTTGGTATGATTATGACTGAGGATTATTCTTGTAATCATGACCGTAATGTTACAAATGATGTGGTAAAAGTCCTCATTGTTGGTCAGTAGTGCATTGATGGACGAGTTGTTGGCATGATCATGACCATTGATGAATACACGAATATCCTTAGCCCGTGAGTGCATGGATAATTTGTGGTTGTGATACTAATGATTATCCTTGGTAGTAGTGCGGTGGATGATGTGGATTATTTATTGTCGAGTCTCAGTGATAAAAGTGATGAAAAACCTTTTTAAATCATAAAAGATAGTAGATTTTATTATCTACTTGACTCTTTTATTAGATTGCATGTTCCGCTGCAGTTAAACTTGATGTCTATTGTATTTTATCAGTTTAACACTGTTGAGGACTAATGATAATTTATTCTGCATTATCTTAGTCATAATATTTCTTACTGGACTAGTTAAGTTCACCCTTTCTTTCACTGTTCTCTTTAGTTAATGAGAACATAGCCGGGACTAGTCGGGGAACGGAGTGATGGTCAGAGATGGTGTATTAGTAGTCCTCACTATTCTGTTAAATAGTGTGATAATAAATGTAATGAGGACTAAATTGAGTGTGGATATTGTCTAGATGAAAATATTTGTATTAAAACTCACAGCATGTATTTTGTCGTATTTTACACGACTGTTGTATAATCAAGTTGTAATTGAATTTAGTACCATGTATTTGGCGACTCAAGATGGGTGATGTATACCTATTTTGGGGGCGTCATAGTGAAGTTGTGACCTTAGCTTATAATTCTTTCGATTACCATTCGTTATCCATTTACTTGCTTTGATAATTTGTTAGGCTTAGATTAAACACACTTCCATTTATTACTGTTCGAGTAAGACTTTAGCGATACAAAGTTGGTACTTGGTAAATATTAGTTATAGTTCCTCATGGGTTCGACACTTTCCTTATCACTGTATTACTTGTTAGATGGCGTATACTTGCGTGTGTTTAGTGATCGGTTTTCCGACCAACAAGTTTTTGGCGTCGTTGTCGGGGAGCTATTATTCTAATATGGTTCAATATTTAGTTAAATCAATTTAGTCTTAATTTGACTGTATATATATATTTCTTTAATTTGTTTGATCTTCCTTTTTGTTTTTAAGTTTACAGGATATGGACTATCATTGTTATCAATGGCCTTATGAGAGGACGACACAACCAAGCTCGGAAGAAGGACTCGAGCAATTGCAATTTCAAATTGCAAATGTCTTGAGCTTTTCTGACAATCTTGAGTGTCAGTCCACTTAGAATGCCTACTGTCAAGAACGAGCTGACATTGAACAGATCTCCTATCATCCAAATTGCCAGGGTTATCCAAACTCTTGGGACTACAGTCAAGAGCAATATCAAGATCTGAATTACTCCCATCCAATTCAGTTTGACAACCAGTCTCCGCCGCAATATGAGGTAACGTCTCGACCCAATGAGAACTTGTTTGAGTCCTCAACACGAGAAGAAAAGAACAGACTTGGAGAGCTCTCACCAACTTTATTGAGAGAAATGAGGTTCGGATGGCAAGCCAAGAAGCTGTATTGCAAAGCCTTGAAAATCAATTGGGACAACTCGTCAATGCCATCACAAATCCACCGCAAGGCAATCTACCGGTCATAATTGATCTCGACGATGAAGCAATAGAGCATTGCACAGTGGATACACAAGGAGAAGGCGATGAGTCTTGCACAGTTTTTGAGGGAGATGACATGGTGTAAACTATCCAAGCGGTGGAGTCCAAAGTTGGAGATAAAAGGATCAACAGTGGTTGTATAGTCAAGACTGATCAACAATCAAAAACCACGCTCCTGATTATGGAAACCCTGGAGGGCCCACTAGAGCATGAAGAATGCTTTCAATTTGATGAGAAAGGAGAATTAGTGGATAATTCCAGTGGCGAAAGATTCTTTGTGCCGATGGGTGAAGGAAAGGAGAATGGCCAATAATCCATGTCAGCCAAAAATTTAGAGGAATTGACGAATAAGTGGCATGGAATGGTCATTTTTGCTTATGAGCCGGATTGAGCGGCATCGGTATAGTCAAGCCGACGACTTTAAAACAAGCGCTTGGTGGGGAGGCACCCCCGTCTCAGTATCAAATTATATCTGTTTTCTTTACTTATGTCTAGTTTATATTTAGTCTTTTTGCTTTAGTGTTTTCACATTGCTACCATTTTAATTATAATGTCAGATGCCTGTTTTTGTGGCTATAGAATGCAGATAGCATGTTTTCCTTTTGTGTTGCTGTTTTATATATAGTAATATAGTTAAGCTAGTTAGTATGTGGGTTAATATATATATATATATGTATGTCTTTTTATGCTGGCTAAAACATGGCTTAGTTTTTGCAGGAGAAACCGATATATAAGGCTTAGCCATGCCATGGCCAACATCTACATTATAACTCGTCATGCAGCCTTATGATGAAAATCAAACTTCCCTTGCTTTCATACGCTTACCATATACATGGAATAAAAAAGTCAGCACATGGGCCATACCATCGAGTCCAAAGTCCACCATCGCTAACTTTCATGTATGGCAACCAACAACAAAAGCGTATAGCGGCATGGCTACGCCATAGTTGAGATTCAATTTTTAAAAATGCACTGAAGCCAGCAGTTTAGCCCATTACTCCCCTCTTCTCTCGACTTCTCTCGGCAGCCTGTACACAGGCAACACAACAACCCTCATTCTCCAACACAACTGCACAAACACTCCTGCCTTTTTCTGCTCCATAATTCACCATCGCTTCCCACAAGACCCCAAATCAGCCGCCCAATAGCAAACCAGTTGCCCATTCGTAAAAGGAGATCAGTCGATCTAGAGTTTCCCACTTAAAGGTATTTGGGGATTCATTTACAGTTTTGTTTGATTTCGATATTTGGGTTAGTTTGTCTTTGTTGATTGGGGTGATTTCCACTGACGGAAATCTGGGGGATAACATTTTCAAACAAAGGTTGTAACGCCCCCAAAATAGGTCCACACGACCCATTCTGAGTCGCCAGATATTGCTCTATAAAAATCAAATACAAACTTCATTTATATTAATCTGTTGAGCGCCGCAATGCGAGTACGACAACAGATAAGCTGTGAGTTTTAATACAATATTGTCTCGTAGATAGTATCCAAACTCAAATTGTTACAATGCCATATAAAATACAGCAGCAAATATTTTAAGACCCCAAAGAAGAACGAGAAGATTACTATCATATTCATTCTAATGAGGTGCACTTTTGACGCTTTCAAAGTTAGGTTCTCATCACCCTATTGTTGTTCACCAAAATCAATTATTAAGTGACGTATAAAATACGACACACACATCTTAGGTCCTCAATACAATTATCTGTTGCATGTCATGCCGTTTTATAATGTATTGAGAAACTTTGACAGTCTCGGACCATCACACTATTTTCCTGTTATCCCCGCTCGTCCCAGCTACACTCTTATTACCTGAAAGGAATTGTGAAGCAAAAGGGTGAGCATAACTAGCCCAGTAAAGAATATCAAGACTAAAGATAATTAAATTATCAATAGCCTTCGTCAATAATAAATCAGAGATTTAGAACATATGGTAGATGATAAAAATTTTCAACCATAGTTGCAGCGGAACGAGCAATCCATTAGAAGAGTCAAATAGACCATCAGGTCAATTATCTTCTCCATGTTAAAAGTCCACCAATAATGTTTTATCCCTGTAACATCAATCAACAATTCATGTCCACAATCATATGAATAACTCATAATCATAATTGTGATTCTAAATTCCTCTTCGCACCTGTGACTAAGATAATTTTCATCACCTATCTTCACCCAAACATCAAAAATCATGGTTATACCAAATCACAATTCCCCGCCTCATAATCATACTAATAAATTCATCTTTGCACTACTACCAAAGATATTCATTAACAATTCATCTTTGCACTATGTGTCAAAGACATACAACTCAGATTTTAGAAGAGTCATGTAGAGCATGATATCTACTATCTTTACTTAATTAAAAGTGTATAATCAATATTTTATTGTTGAGACTCAGCTTAATAAATAATCCACATCATCGAATCATCCCTGCACTACAGCCAAGGATATTCATGCAATCATCAATGGTCATGATTATACCGAATCATAATCATACCAATAAACAGTTCATCTATGCATATAAGCCAAAGATACTCATCAATCAATAGTTCATCTTTGCACGACGCCAAAGATATACAACTGTAAAACCAATAATCAACAAATCCATCCTCGCACGTAAGCCAAAGATATACAACTGTAAAACCAATAATCAACAGTCCATCTTTGCACGTAAGCCAAAGATATACAATTGTAAAATCAATAATCAACATTCCATCTTTGCACGTAAGCCAATGATGACTTTCATCACAATATAAGCATAAGGATGATGACAATGATATAAGCATTAATCAAACGAAAATAAGGATAAATATTAAAGACTTTAAATTTATACAAATATTATCAATCACTTAATAAACTCATAATCTAATATTATTAATATTATAACAATATTTTAATCACTTCTTAAACTTATAAATAATTTATTTCAATTGTTTACACTTTACCAAATAATGCATTTACTCATTCAAAAATGCCATACTCATAAGATTTCATCACCAATGATCAAATCCCTCATAAAAAATCTGTATATACCCTATATAGGATTCCCAAGCCATAAAATCCTATTTTACAATTTTGTTTCTTCACATAACATATTTAATTCATTTATTCATAACAAGTTCATTTTTATGAAAAATACCAAATCAGTTCCAAAAATATTTCTTTTCTAGGATTTAGCACAATATAGTCCCATATTGAACATATATTTTTCTCAGAATTTTTAAAATTCATTTACTATTTTTCATATGGCCAAAATTACCGAATATTTAGACATTTATCATAAATTGTACTTTTGTCCAAAAATTTCGAAATTTACAGGGTATACTCCTGATATACACATGTACTCCCAATAAAAATTTCACCAATTTTGGAGTTAATCATAAGGAGTTATAAGGGTTTACTTTTAAAATAGTCTTTTCCCATAAAATTCATAACTCTTAATCTATACATCCAAAAATCGCCATTTTTGGACACAATCTAGAAAACTCAACAAAACATCATTTCAAATTTTTCCAGAATTTTTAAGGGTCAGAATGGAATAACAGAAGAATTTCACCATGTATGCGGTATTTCGCATAGACATGTTATTCCAACATAATAATAAAGAATGGAATAACAACCCTTACGAGTATTGAAAGAAAATAACTTTTTTCATGAATACGAAAGAATAATACCCCTTACCTAAGAAAAAACTGGATACTAGAATAGTAAGGTAGCAGTCTTCTCTTCTTCTTTCTCTCTATAATTTCTCTCTATAATAATTGCTCTATAACTTTAGTGAATTGGTGAGAAATGAAGGAAGAATGAGCTTCTATTTATAGGAAAATATAGTTTCGATAATTGCACGTTTTGGGGTTCAAAATATTACAGATAATACCTTCAACTTTTTTTCATTTTAATTTAGTCCCGCAAGTATTATCAAACTTGCACCACCTCCCCCTAATAGTAAATAATGTGAATTAATAGTACAATCATGTGACTCAATAGTTATAATCATGTGAAAATACGAATTCATCGATATAGTACCTCCATCTATACCTCCATTTTTAACTTAGTCATGCAAGTATTATCAATCTTGCACCACCTCCCCTAATAGTACATGAACGTGAATCAATAGTACACGCATGTGAACAAATAGTTATAATCATGTGAATTAATAGCAATTAATTGCTCATTTACCCGATTAATTACCCGGTTGGTCAATATAACTTCCAGACATCAATTACTATCGAAATAAATGTCGATTTCCACAAACACTAATAATCCCAACACAATGGAAATATTTTTGTCAACAATTTCATTTTTGAAATTTCTAAGTTTGTCTTTTTCTGAAAAAGTCAACTGTTGACTTTTTTGACCAAAAAGTCAACCCCGATAAATTTTGTGTTTATAGTCTATTTCTACTAATTTCATCGTTCCGGACTCAAATATCACGTTCGCGTCTCCAAATTCAACTCCAAACTCAAATTCGATTTTTAATAACATTCATCATTAATATTATAACTCACAATATATAACAACCAGGTCATTCCCAGGAAAGAGGGGGCTTTCCGATAAGGATTTCTCCTTATTGGCGCGCAATTAGGTGACCAAACCTCTCCTTGACAGAACTTCTAGACATTGTCAATATTGCAAATAATAATATGAATAACTTTGTCATCTTAATTATTGATTTAATAATATATAAAATATTATGCAGATGATACTGTGACAATAATTGAATCAATAATATGAGAGATATGATGCAGCAATTATTGTAGTAATAATTGAGTATAACTGAGTGACTTCTCACATAAGCATTAATCAAAACTGTGTGCTACTATGCAACCACGCGTATTACTGTTCTTTTATCAATTTAACCATTTACTAAATAGAATAATAATTATAAAAATTGAATACTTTCATTTCGTAAAATTCGGGGTCTTACAAAGGCTGTCCAATTTTATTTTTCCGAGCGCACACAAGGTGCTCGATAAATTGCCTGAGAGAGAATTTGACTGTTTGGGGCTATTTAACATTGAAATTTCATTGGGGATTACTCTAGCCTAAGTTTGGGGGAATTTGGAATTGAACCTTCTGTTTTTGCCAAATCAACTGAAATTCTAACATGGCATCCAAAAGGCAACGACTTAGTGTCAGAGGGTGATCGTCCGCAACACCACCAACGGAATGGGTCAACATCAAATTCGTGAATGAGGAGGCTTAGAAAAGGTACAAAAGCTCCTTTGCCATGCGAAATCTGATTCCTGAGAGGGGGTTCAGGCCGGACAAGAAGGATGGTGAACTAACCACCATGATACTTGAACGCAATTGGATCCACTTCACACAACCACCTGGGTCAGATGTTGTATATGTGGTTCGGGAGTTTTATGCCAACGCCAATCCTGAAGGCCCTGCTATTGTCTAAGTTCGGGGGAAGTTAGTGGCGTTTAGTAGTCAGGCCATCAATGCCTTGTTCGTAGCACCCGAATATGAGGGCAAGGACTATCTAGAGCCGGGACTCTGCAGCTATGACCTCGAGGATATCATTCGATGGCTCTGCAAAATTGGGACTACATGGAAGACGAATGACTACACGGGTGAAAAGACCAGTTTCCCGGCTTCAGCACTCAGTCGCTATGGGAAGGCGTAGTTCAGCTTCATTTGTGCCAACATGATCCCAACCCGTCATTTGAGTGACGTGACTAAGGATAGGGCAATTCTGCTATTTGCCATTGTCACGGGTCTGCATGTGGATATTGGAGTGCTCATTCACGACTCAATTCGGAAGGCAATCAAGAGTAACATCACTGCAGGACTTCCACATCCATCATTGATCACCTGGTTGTGTAAGCAAGAAGGTATTTAGTGGGGGCCCAAGGAGATAGCCTTGCCACACATGACAGTCATTGACCATCAGACCATCAAACGCTACTATGAGTGGGATGGGGCAGAGTCTCATGTCAGAGGCGAAGGATACAGGCCACCTCCCGTGCCACCTCATACAGCAGAGGCCAAGCCCTCGCAGCCTCCAGACTCAGGCCCAGCTGCATAGGGACTACTGGCCGATATCATGGCATCCCTCACCTTGCTGTATCAAAAGCACGACACCGAGGCTCGGAGGCAGCATAGGCACATTACAGTAGTGGCGTAGAGGCAGGACATTACTATGCAGTACCAGGCTGAGCTGGTAAACACCATGCAGAGCATTTACACTGACTATTATGGTGAGAACGCTGAGTTCACACCATAACAGTTCCCGAAGCCTCCTGTCTTCCCACCATACCCTCCACTATCACCACCCGCCGAAGCTGAGGAGGACGATGTCGCTGCTGAGTAAACGATCTTCAGGGAAGCCCTCTTGTATCAATTGTTATATGTTTAGCAATGAGGGCATTTCTCACCTTAAGTTGGGGGTGTTAGGGCTTATTATCTGTTTTTTCTGTCTAATGTCATGTTAAGTTGAATATTTAGTACTTGTTTTGGTTTATTTTCAGTATTGTGATGCAGTCATTTTTGAACTGCGGGATTATGTTTTATTATTATGGATGTCATGAACTGATTTTGGTTATTATTTATTAATGCTTGATTATAATTAGCATTTTTGTGGTTTATAGCCATCTTTTTGGGGCTTATACAAATTTATATGCTTGTGCCATGTTAATGGCCTTTTTACCCTCTTTTGAGCTGCTATTAAGCAAAGGTGTTATACATTATTGATTTTTGATTGTGGCTATTACAAGCGCCAAATGATTTTATCTCTCTTAGAGTCATGTCAAGCATGCATGAACTAGGGGTTTGTTAGTTGATAAGTTGAGACTGTTATTGATCCGTCCTTCTAGCAAGCACCAACTAACTGTGTTAACTAGTTATTTTTCAAATTTAGTTCGCATGTTTATTGTTTTGAGAGTTGTTCACTCTTATAAACTTTCATTTTTACAAGGTAATAAAAGACTTAAACATTTATACAGTTTTAGATCTTGGATTCTGGCATGTTGACATATAAAAAAATATATATATACAATAATAAAAAGAATAAAAAGAGATGAAGATTGAATATTGAAAGTCTTGCGGTGGTTCGAGATGGAGCGTAAAACGCACTCGCCCATAAACGCAGGACCGATATTGAGATGGAGCATAAAATGCACTCGCCTTATAATCTTCGATTTTCGTAAAGTCTAAATTGGGCTTATGTTGATTACGTGGCCTTTGCTGCTCGAGTTACTAGATTCTTAGGGGTGTTGTGACGCCCCCAACATAGGTATACATCACCCATCTTGAGTCACCAAATACATGGTACAGAATACAAATACAAACTTAATTATACAAACATCGTGTAATATACGACAAAACATAGCTGAGAGTTTAAACAAGAATATTGCCTTCTAGACAATATCCACTCTCAAATAGAGTCCTCATTACATTTATTGTCACACTATTTTATAGAATAGTGAGGACCACTATAACACCATCTCGGACCATCACTCCGTTCCCCGACTAGTCCTGGCTACGTTCTCATTTCCTGAAGAGAACAATGAAAGAAAAAGGGTGAGCTCAACTAGCCTAGTAAGAAATATTATGACTAAGATAATGCAGAATAAATTATCATTAGTCTTCAACAATGTTAAACTGATAAAATACAATAGACATCAAGTTTAACTGCAGCGGAATAAGCAATCCATTAGAAGAGTCAAGTAGAGCATGATATCTACTATCTTCTATGATTTAAAATGTTTTCATCAATTTTTATCGCTGAGACTTAGCTTAATAAATAAACCACATCATCGAGTCATCCCTGCATTACGGGCCAAGGATATTCGTTAAATCATCAATGGTCATGACTATACCGAATAATCCCTGTTCATAATCATACCAAAAACTGTCCATCAATGCACTACAGGCCACTGAAGACTTTTACCACATCATTTATAACATTATAGGTTATGATTATCCTGAATAATCCCTGGTCATAATCATACCAATTCCATCTATGCACGTAAGCCAAAGATGACTTTCATCACAATATAAGCATGAGGATGATGACAATGACATAATAATTCAATAAAACAAGTTCAAGGATAAATTTTAAAGATTTAAAATTTTAGTTTATCCAGAAATCAATAACGTCCAAATTGTCACATGATACTTCTTTGTGGAGTAAAATTCAAGAATGCTCAGAAGAATATTCCTATGAAAAGATACTGGATGAAGCGAAAATATCCAGGATATTCTACTAATTTCATGGAGTATAGAAGCCAAAACTTTAACCAACTGAGTATAATAGAATATATGAAACTGCAAATGGATTTTCACCCACCATGTAGTAATCCACGTAGATAGATCATTTCCACAATTTAATAAGGAATGAATACGAAGGATCATTCACCATACATGCGGTAATCCACATAGACAGGTTATTCCAACAAAATAATAAAGAATGGAAAAATAGAAGAATTCACCAGGCATGCGATAGACCGCACATACAGGTTATTCCCAACATAATAATAAAGAATAGAACTAGGTCATGCGTAATCCGCACAGACAGAATATTCCAACAAAATAATAAAGAATGGAACCAGGTCATGCGTAATCTGCACAGACAGGATGTTACAACAGAATAATAAAGAATAGAAATGTGTCATGCGTAATCCCGCATGCATGTGATATTCCAATGTAATAATAAAGAATAGAATAACAAAAGAATTCACCAGGCATGCGATAGAACGCACAGACAGGTTATTCTAACAAAATAATAATGAATGGAATAACAGAAGAATTTAACCATACACGCGGTACTTCGCATACACAGGTTATTCCAACATAATAATAAAGAATGGAATAACAACTCTTATGAGTATTGAAAGAAAATAACTCTCTTCATGAATACGAAAGAATAATACCCCTTACCTTAGAAGAAACTGGATATTAGAATAGTGTGGTATCAGACTTCTCTTCTTCTTTCTCTCTATAATTTCTCTCTATAATAATTGCTCTAAAGCTTTAGTGAATTGGTGAAAAATGAAGGAAGAATGAGCTTTTATTTATAGGAAAATATAGTTTCGATAATGCACGCGTTTGGGGCTCGAAATATTACAAAGATAATACCTTCCTCTTTTTCTTCATTTTTAATTTAGTCCTGCAAGTATTATCAAACTTGCACCACCTCCCCTAATAGTAAATAATGTGAATCAATAGTTCAATCATGTGAATCAATAGTTATAATCATGTAAAAATACGAATTACAGTATAATACCTCCATCTATACCTCCATTTTTAACTTAGTCATGCAAGTATTATCAATCTTGCACCAACTCCCCTAATAGTAGAAGAATGTGAATCAATAGTACACACATGTGAACAAATAGTTATAATCATGTGAATTAATAGCAATTAATTGTTCATTTATCTGATTAATTACCCGACGGGCCAGTATAACTTCCAAACATCAATTAATATCGAAATAAATGTCAATTTCCACTAACACTAATAATTCTAACATAATGGAACTATCAATTTCATCTTTAATCAACACGAACTTATTCGTCATTAATATTATAACTCACAATATTTAGCAACCAGGTCATTCCCAGGAAAGAGGGGGCTTTCCGATAAGGATTTCTCCTTATTAGCGCGCAATTAGATGACCAAACCTCTCCTTGATAGCACTTCGAGACATTGTAAATATTGCAATTTAATAATATGAATAACTTTGCCGTCTCAATTATTGATTTAATAATATAACATATTATGCAGATGATACTGTGACAATAATTGAATCAATAATATGAGAGATATCTTTGCAAGAATTATGTAGCAATAATTGAAAGTATAACTGAGTGACTTCTCACGTAAGCATCAATAATCAATACTGTGTGCTACTATGCAACCACGCGTATTACTATACTTTTACTACCGGCTATTTCAACAGTTTAACGATAAAACTTCCACCGTTATTTTTATAAAAAGATAATTCTGTCATTTTCTAACTTCGACAATACTTCCGTTGTGGGGTCCACCAATGATTGTGCCGTCGTACGAATATTCCCTTTTAAAACGAATATTCCCCGACCAATCGAATATTATATAACCACTTGCTTACTTTGCAAAATTTATAAATATTAACCACAAATATAACATTATATTATATCCACACCATAATATTCAAAAATATATTTTGAGAGAAATTAATATTTATTCATAAAAGTTGGGGTCTTACAAGTGTTCTACACCTAGTGCCCTAAAGTCGTCTGGCTTGGGAGTCACTGATCAAAAGCTCATTAATGGGTAGTTCTGATTAGCCTAAGGTAATTAAGGACTGTCCGAGTCAGATTTTACTGTCTTCATGCTAGAGTCTTTTGATCTTTTACTGCACTTGTGTCTTATTCTTAATGCTTGTTGAATGTTTAAGTTACAGAGTGTGCATAATAGTATTAACAATCGACTGTGCGAGCTTATTTGAGCTATGATTAGTGAGGACGGTTGATCTTCACACACACACATCTAATGGATCGAATACAGTCTTATGCTTAAAATAGAATAAACCCTTACTCATGTCTATGTTTTCCCTGTTCTCTGGGAGTAACCAATGATTGAGATTTGTAGCCACGATGCTAGTATATAGTTTTATATTCCTTTTGCGTGTTAATTTACTACTGTTATTTTGTGTTAGACAGTTTGCTCGAGGACAAGCAAAGACTTAAGTTTGGGGGTATTTGATGAGTGAAATTTATACCCGCGAATCGGATACTTTATAACTTAAGTAATTGCCTAAATTCATAGATTTTATATAGTATTATATGATTATAGTGTTATTACGCTTAACCGACATATTGCAGGGCTTTACAGGACTTTCCTAGCTTTAAGAGGGCAAAACGGATAAATTCTATACACTGGCACCGCAGCGCCACTTCTTAGTGTTATTCTCACGTCATAGTCATAGCCCTCGGTCAATTTGACGTCACCATGAAATGTGCTCACACATCGACCTTCTTGGACTCACATGGCAGCGCGAGCTCTGTGTTTTCCAAACTAATGTGGCACCATAGTGCCACCCAAAGAGTAATTGTCTGCGCCGCAACACCACCTCTGGTGCCTAGGAAGAGAGGGCTTGTGTTTGACCTAGCAAAGGAAAGGGAGACAGATATAAAAGAAAGGGCAAGCCTCTGCATAAATCATCTCTCATAGATTTGAGATCGGATAACACATATCAGAGCATAATATTAGCATAGCTTAGTTTAGTTTAGTTTAGTTTTTCTCTCTTCTTTGTATTTCTCTTTCTAGCTCTTAGTTAATATCTGTAAATATAGATTAGGGAGAAGTTTGGTATTTCCTTGGAGCAACACGAGCAGTGAGCTACATGGATTAGAAAGCTTGATTTAAGCGGAATGCTTGGAGACTGACGGGCTTTGACACAGTTTATTCTTATCCATTTATTCCCTCTAATTTTGTAATCCATAAATATTGTCTTTATTGCTACTTATATTTTGTTCAATAGCTATGAACTGATTATTTGCTCTAAGGTTATAATGGAACCCTTTGTTATTCAAATTAACTGTCTTATCTCTTTGGTTGGCACCATATGATTTGGTTTAATATATTTATGCTTAATGATTCTCGCTAAGACATTAGTGATGATTTTGGTAATTTACATGATATCGACAGAAGGATTGTAGATTTACACCTAAATATATTGACATGTGATTGTGGGTTTTGACTGCATAAGTTGTGTGTAGAATAGACATATATCTGTGCGCCACGTGCGACCTATTTGAGAACTTATGCCTAAATCCTTGATATGATTAATTCGCATAGACATGTGTAGGATTGTATCTAGCTTAGACGTTCTTTCCTGTTCTATTCCCTATCGGGTGGATCTAGAAAGGATATGTTTGTGCATACCTCGACAGAGGTGTATGAGCACCTGTGTGTTCTCGGTCGACAAATTGTCGTGACCTTTAAGACCAAAGAGAGAAAGATAGGGAGTTTGATGAAGTATAACACGCCAGGTGTTCGACAGAATGCTTGTGTGGGGTGAAGTTGTGACCTTAGCTTGTAATTCTTTCGATTACTATTCGTTATCCATTTACTTGCTTTGATAATTAGTTAGGCTTAGATTAAACACACTTCCATTCATTGTTGTTCGAATAAGACTTTAGCGATATAAAGTAGGTACTTGGTAAATATTAGTGATAGTTCCTTGTGGGTTCGACACTTTCCTTATCACTATATTACTTGTTAGACCGCGTATACTTGCGCGTGTTTAGTAATCGATTTTCCGACCAACACATATTCGTAAGAAATTTTATTTCATTCAATATTTGCAAGAAATACCATCTTCGTTTTATATTCGTAAGGAATATTATCTTCGTTCAATATTCATAAGGAATATTATTTTCGTTCAACAGTTGTAAGGGATATTATTTTTGTTCAATACTCGTAAAAAATAATATTTTCTTTGATACTATGTAGTATATAAGTAATATTATTTCATTTTAGATTCCGAATTCTATACTCATTTTGTTAAAGTATTGCTTCTATACTCCTTGAAATTAGTTGAATATCCTTGAAATTTGCACTTCATCTAGTATCGTTGTGACAACCCAAAAATTTAGAAAATCTTAAATGATTAAATTAAAGGTTAAAATTTAAAACCTAGAGTGAAAATAAAGGATTTATTTAAAATTTTTAAGAAAAATCTATACGGTTTAATAATTGAAAGAGATTATGTAATAATAAATATGGCAAGCCATATGAAGAAGGCTTATTGAATGTAGAAAATCGTATGAAGAGGTTTAATAGACATTAAATTAAATATCTAGTCTAATTTATCTAATTTATGAGTATATAAATTATTTTATGATTTATGATGGATGTGTATGTTGACGTAATATGGTAAATATATTAAATTTTATTTGCTATAAGTAAATAAATTTATATAAACAATTTATAATGTGAGAAAATAAAACTATTAATTATTTTCTATATGTGACGTGTGCATGTTTGGTGTAACTGGTTATTGGGAGTTAGTGAATATTATATATATATATATGGTTATTACGTGGGGAAAATAAAATTGTTGGGAACAATTTGCGTAATAAAGCAAAACAGAGGCGGGTTAAGCATATAATATTTATATATACTTTACCCAAGAGAATGATGTGACGCCCCCAAAATAGGTCCAATCCATCCAACCTATTCTGAATCGCCAAATACATGGTACATAAAACAACTACAACTTTATTACTACAATTGTCGTGGAAAATACAACAACACATGTTATGAGTTTTGATACAAATATATACCAACTGTGACTCTGGACACCAACTTGGATAGCACGTCACAATGGCACCTTACATAAAGGTACAGTCAATAACTGTTTTAGAAATTAAAATCTTTGGGAAATGCTCAAGAAAACCTTCATACATGGGAGGCCATGCGTCTAGGTTATGATAGATATCATATGTCCACAGAATTATCCTTGGTTGACCCGATAGACCCCAAAGAAAAACGAGATGATTACTATCATGTTCTTTCCAATGGCGAGTCTTCTCTTGACATATAACTATCTCCATTGTCTGCAATTAAAAATTATATTTCAACCAAACTCCAAGATCATATAGGTAGTGCTCGTAGATATACTCATCAAGTGGATGTGCACAACCCTGTCTTATGATAACACGAGGTTGTATGTCATTAGACATCTTGTATGATAGTGGCAAAACACCCTTCCAAAGTTGGGTTCGCCTCACCCTATTCGGTTCACCAAAATTAAATATCAAATGACGATACAATAATCTATTACACTTATCTAAAGTTCTCAATTAAATTATTTCCATACTATTTAGGAGAACCTCAATAGCTATGACCACCGCTCTATTCCCCCTGTTATCCCCATCAATTCCTAAGCAGTACTCTTATTACTTGAAAGGAATTGTGAAGCAAAAAGGTGAGCACAACTAGCTCAGTAAAGAATATCATGACTAAGATAAATAATTTATCAATAGCCTTCATCAGTAATGAATCAGAGATTTAGAACATATGGTAGATGATAAAACTTTTCAACCATAGTTGTAGCGGAACGAGCAATCCATTAGAAGAATCAAATAGACCATAAAGTCTATTATCTTCTCCATGTTAAAAGTCCACCAACAATGTTTTATTCCTGTAACATCAATCAACAGTTCCTGTCCACAATCATGTGAATAACTCATAACCATAATTGTGGTTCTAACTTCTTCTTCTCATCCAAGACGAAGATAATTTATATCACCTGTCTTTACCTGAAACATCAAAGATCATGGTTATACCAAATCACAGTTCCTGTTCATAATCATACTAATAAATTCATCTTTGCACTACGGGCCTAAGATATTCATCAACAATTCGTCTTTGCACTACAGACCAAAGATATTCAACAACAGGACATCTTTGCACTACGGGCCAAAGATATTCATCAACAGTCCATCTTTTTCAATAATAGGTCATCTTTGCACTACGAGCCAAAGATATTCAATAACAGGTCATCTTTGCACTACGGGTTAAAGATATTAATATCTCAAAGAAATATATAATCATTTCAGAATTTATATAAAGAATAATTATAACCATGTTGATCAATTCACCTTTGCATTTAAGCTAAAAATATTCAATTATAAATTTAATGGTCATGATCATACCGGTCAACGATTCAACTTTGCACTACTGGCCAAAGAGAACCTATAGCCACGATCATACCAATAATCTACCCATCTTTACACTCAAGTCAAAGAAAAATTTCTTCACCAGGATTATAAAAATGTTATATATGATAATAAAAATAATATGATCAAAACATGGATTTAATTTCAAGAGTAAGATTCATAAATCAACGATAATTTGGTCAGAAAAAGAAACCAATTTTGTCGTGAATAGTTCTCCGTGAATAGTAACTCGTGAATAGTAACCCCGACACGAAAAGATAGAGTTTCACAATAAAATCCATATCAATATTTATAACACCTTAATCCAAATGTTATAAATCACTTAATAATCTCATAATCTAATATTATTAATATTACAATAATATTTTAATCATTTCTTAAACTTATAAATAATTTATTTTAATTGTTTACACTTTACTAATTAATGTATTTACTCATCCTAAAATGCCAAACTCATAAGATTTCACCACCAATAACCAAAACCCTCATCAAAAATCTGCATATACCTTATATAGGATTCTTAAGCCATAAAATCTTATTTTCTAATTTTCTTACTTCACATAACATATTTAATTCATTTACTCATAACTAGTCCATTTTTCATGAAAAATATCAAATCAGTACAAACAAATTTTCTTTTCTGGGATTTAACAGAATATAGTCCCATATTGAACATATATTGGAGTTAACCACAAGGAGTTATAAGGGTTTACTTTTAAAATAGTATTTTCCCATAAAATTCATAACTCATAATCTATACATCCAAAAATTGTCATTTTTTGATATCATCTAGAAAACTCATCAAATTATCATTTCAAATTTTTCCAAAATTTTTGAAGGTCGGAAAAATTACGAAACTGAAAAACATAATAACTTTTACAATCCCTTACCTCAAAATAACAGTATTTCTGACTGGAATATCGGATGTAAAGTCGAAAGAAACTTGCATTGAATAACAATTCTCAAAGTATCTAAATACTCACAAAAATATGCTCGATAATATAGAGAGAGAAAACTTATGTTTCTGGTGTGTTTTTCAATTCTAATTCAGCACCATATTTATAGGAAAAATGTTAGAACGCCGAAGCAGACTTAACCTGCTACCTGATGGCTTTACCTGCTACTATTTTCACCCGCCACATTTGAAATAAAATTTTAGCACATTTCTCACCAACCGAAAGTGGGGCCCACTCATTCTAGAATTTTTCACTAAAAATCATTTATAAACATAATTTTTAAATCAGTCACCTCTTAATATTCATAACAAATCATACGTTAATTTTTAACGGTTCAAAATTTGTGGACATGTACTCAACTTATATATGTATAACATATCCAAAAATAACAACGATCCAACGGTCGGATTAAAAATTATAACTCACGCAATATATCTCAAGAACACTAATTTAATTTTTAATACCTCCAATCCGATAAAATAATGATAAAATACCTCAACATTAATTCCTTCATTTATAACTACATAAAATAAATAAATCCATCATTTATATCCTCATCGAATAAATATTTCCTTATCAATAATTAATTATTCCCAAATAATATTACAAGATCACAATAATGACAACCAGGCCGTTCCCAAGAAAGAGGGAGCTTTTCGATAAGGAATTCTCCTTACTGGTGCGCAATTAGGTGACCAAACCTCTTCTTGACAGAACTTTCTAGACATTGCCAATAATGATATCTAATAATATTATTCAAATAATATAAATTATTGATCTAATAATGAGAAATATTATGCAGTGACAATTATTGAACAACAATATATAATATAAAATATCAACGCAGCAATTATTGAACCAATAAAATATTGAGCGAAGAATTATCGTAACAATTATTGAAAAGTGCATTCATACGTAAGAATCAATAATTCCAAAATATCGCGGTAATACTGTGCTTCTTGCACTGTCGCAACCACGCCAGACATCGTATTTTAACCACTGTGTATTTCAACAAATGTTAGCTAGAATAATTACTGTGTTATTTATAAAAACTCAAACTTGTTGTTTTCTTCATCCGATAGTTATTATTCGTTATGGGCCCATTAAATGGTCGAGTAGGCCGTCATTTAATATTATTCACAACAAGAAATATTCCACGACCAAACGAATATTCCCCAATGTAAATGAGTATTTTATAACCACTTGCGTATTTTGAAAATTTTATATATATCACCCTTAACTTTAACTTTTTATCAATTTAACCATTTACTAAATAGGAAAATTGAATACTTTTATTTCATAAAATTCATGGTCTTACAAATGAGAATAAACTCTTATCTGAAATTAATTTAATAAAGAAAATATATTATATTTATCGTAATATCTTAAGAAGTAAATAAATTCTTCATTGAATTTATGTTAATGAGGTAAGGATATTATAATATAATATCATTGGTATGTAAATAATTGTATTTACATGATGAATTATGTGTAGTATATTTATTTTTTAATTATAAAATAAATATGTAATTTAAGTATGTTATGTTATCTTTTATAATTTATATATCAAAGATGAATTATATAAATTATATAATTTCATGAGGGTAAGATAGGTTAAGGAGATTTATGTAGTATTATTTGATTATGTAATTAAGTTAATAAGGTTGAGTAATTAAATTACTTAACAAAAGTATTAAAAGAATAGTTGAATTAATTATTTAATTATTAAGTCAAATGTAGCAAGTAAATTATCAAATACTAAAAACCAAGATTGGATCCATGTAAAGGAAGGACTAATAAGTAGGTGGAGTAAAAAAAATTTACACTCTTCCCTTATGTGTCACTCCTAAAGTCTCTAGCCATTATTTTACATGAGTTTGCAAGCAACTTAAGATATGAGAGAGAAAATAAATAAAAAAATTGGGCAAAGGAGGGAGTGCACTCGGTCAATGAGGGACTAATATCACATGCAAATTAAATTTCTTTGACACATTGCATATCTTCTAGGATAGGAAAGAGAAAGAGAAAATATTTGGTAGATATGAAAGATTAGAGAGAGAAAGCAAAGCTAGCAAAACAAAACAAGAGAGAAGAGAGAGAAGGGGTAGTCGGCAGCCCCTAAGAGGGAAGTAGAGAGGATTTCTTCGATGCTACATACCCTTGAAATCTATGATGGAAGAAAAAGAAGAGCACAAAAGGTATAAAATTTCTAACCTTTAATTTGTTCCATGAGATTTATTATGGTTGTTTTACAAAATAAAGAAGCTATGTTTATTGAACATCAAAAATTTTAGATCTACATGTTATATGGTGTTATGTGTAGATCAAGACATTTTAGGTGTTACAAGTTTGATCTAAAGAAAGAAGAACCAAAATAGTTTTTAAAACTTAAAAAAAACTAGTGGACTGCTGGCCCTAAACAGAAAATTAGGGGTTAGCTAGAATGCCCTAAAAATTCTGGGCTTTTGGTATGTTATAGTGCACTCAATAAGCTTTCCATAGACTCCATAACGGACTAAATCCGACTTCGGAGGAGAGAGTTATGACATTTCAAAGTAGTAGTGTCAAAACTGTCCAACAAGTGCGGTGCAGTCCACTTGAACGGAATTTCTGGGCTGATATGTTCGGAATCTGGAAAAATATCAGTAGGTAAGAGTTGTAGTCCCGGAAGTTAGCTTCGTGTGGGCTCAAGAATTGCCTAAAAATGTTTTAAAAAGAAAAAGTTATGACTGTTTTAGCGAAAGAGAGTAAATCTGGGAAAAAGATGAAAATTGTTGCGAGTGGACATTTTTGGGGCCTGTTTTAGACTGCCTAAGAACTCCAAAATTACTGGGTAATATTTTTTAAAAATAATTTGGTATACCATGTATAACATATCCAAAGTTGGGAATTTTCTGATAAATGAGCAAGGCGTGAGAAAATCGCGAAGTAGCTAGGTTGATAAGCGCACGGCAGGACAGCAACAGCAGCTAGGCAGCGCCCGCGCACGTCTGCCCAGCCGCACGGCGCCGTTCTGTGCTGTGGTTCAACGTCCTTTTTGCACACTGTTTTGATTAGTTTTCGAGATCCATTTTCGCGGTGTAAAATTTTTCTAAAATACTATGCCATGAGGTCTATAATACGCCCAAATTTTCGCTATTATATGACTCATGATTTGAGAATTAAAAATGGGCGAACAGGCATGTCAGAACTAAAATTTGAGTGAACGCCGAGCGTCGGCGCGTCGAGCGACTTTGACGTTCACCGTTCCAAATCGCGTTCCGACGAAATAATAAGTCATAATAAATCTAATAAAGTCCTAACAGACGAGATTTGACTATAAGTGATATTTTATGCCGAGAAACTTTCTTTCAGACATAAATAAAGCAATAAAAATATGTAATAAATATAAATTACATATTTAAGCGAAATAAAAAAATATAGTTGCCTATAAAATTATTTTGTGGTGCAACAAAGAATGTAAAACCTTTGAAAAATTGTATTAATCATAAAAATGATATTTTGAGGTTTTCGGTGCTCAAAATAAAGTTTTTGAGCTGAGATTTATGTAACATAATATATATATATATATATATATATATATATATATATGTATGTATGGGAAATGATCCATACCATGTATTTGCTATGGATGAAAAATGGGCAAATAACATCATAACCATACATTACATAAATTAAGGGCTAAGATTAAAAAGGGAATTACGCCGTCCGCTATTTCAACTAGCGGACGCTATTTTCTAAAATTTCAAACCAAGTTGCCCACATCCGCTAGTTGAACTAGCGGATCTCTAATATCAAATTTACCAAAGCAGCAAGACAATCCCATATTACCAAACATGACCACGTTACCATTTGCAACCTACCAAAGCAGCAGGAAGGCAATCTACAAATGTAAAGTAAATATTTTTTGCTAGTTGAAATAGCGGATGGCGTAATTCCCTTTTTAATCTCAGCCCTTCATTTATGTACTGTATGGTTATGATGTTATTTGCCCATTTTTCATGCATAGCAAATACATGCTATGGATCTCTTCTCTCTCTCTCTCTCTCTCTCTCTCTCTCTATATATATATATATATATATATATATATATATATATATATATATGAAACGAAAATGTAATAATCGTAAAATGAAAAATAAAGCGAATGTGCTTATAGATAAAATATTTATATATGAGGCAACAATCGGTGTTGACTCATGAACTAGACAAACTGATGTAAAATTATTTAAATTAAAGAAATAATATAGTAAATTGAGTTTTACTATAAAAGCTATGCATTAAATTTGCATTTAAACTCCAATTTATGTAGTAAATGTAAAAGATATTTTCGAAATGAAATTTAAATAGTTTAAGCTTCAAGATGTAAAATATTTGCATCTTAAAATGTGTGAGACCTTTATTATTTATGAAACAAGTAAAATATTATTACATGATTAATAATATTAGAAGGTGATTAAAATATTATTAAATGATTAATAATATTAGTAAATGATTTAAATATTATTAAATGATTAATAATATTTGTGAATGATAAATATTCTATTAATGATTAAAAATATTAGACAAAAGTTTAAGATAATGGTTAAGTGATAGTAATATTATTAAGGGATAATAATATTACTAATGAGTTAAAGAATTATTCAATGTTTAATTATGTGGCTAAATGTTAGCTAATTTATTATTTGAGTAATAGTGTTGTGAGATAAAATGTATTATGCTAATTGGAGGATCGATCTTATTAATGATAGGTCTTTCATAAGAGATTAAATTAGATTGCATAGTGGTAATCAACGGTACATGCAAGTTTTCCTAACTCAAACTTGAGTTGTATGTTCAAAACATGTTAGTGAATAATTGTTGTTGATTATTCACGTCTATACTAATTATTGATTCGCACTTAGTGCATGTTGCATATGTTCATCAGGTATGAAAGGCTGATCACCTTCATTACCATTAGGTTCAGTTAAATTATTCATGGTCATTATTGACCTTCAAACATTATTGATTCAGTCATGCAATTATTGAAACTTGATTCATGTTATTTCACAATTATTATATTGTTGAAAACTTAAAAGCTCATTCTTTCTTTTCAATCGTGATATATCTTCATTGTATTTAAAACTTGCTGGGCAAATTTGTTGCTCACCTTTGCTATATCATGATAAAATTTTTAGATTAAGATGAAAGCTTGAATAAAGACAGAGGCAAAGGCAAAGTGTAAGATTTAATTATGGTGCAGTTAGATCTATTAAATTTTTTGATGAAAATAGCATTGTAAACCTTTTAGATATTGAAGGTATGTATTAAGTTAAGGTTGTAGACCTTGGGAATGATGTGTAAATATTTAATGTATAAATAATTTATGTTTATATCTTCCGCAATAGTTATAAAAATGATGTATCGTAACGTACCAGGTCCGAGGTAAAAGGTACTCGGATTTGGGGGTGCTACAATCGTTTCACAAGGATATTTTTCTGAACAGTCTTGTTAAATTTTAAGCTTTTCATGTCAAAGTACTATTCATGGGTACTATTCATACGTACGGTATTATTTATACGTACGATACTATTCACACGTACGACACCATTTATACGCATGATACTATTCATACATATAACACTATTCACGAAGTACTATTCATGGGGTACTATTCACTTGGGTACTATTCACCCGGGGTACTATTCACGACAAAAAAATGATTCTTTTCTGTCCAAATTATTTTTGATACGTGAATATTATTCTTGAAATTTACTCCATAAAGCAGTTATCATATTGACAATTTGGACATTTTTAAACTCTGAATAAATTTAAAGTCTTTAATATTTATCCTTGATTTCGTTTGATTGAATTCTTATATCACTATCATCATCCTCATGCTTATATTATGATGAAAATCCTCATTGGCCCGTAGTGCATTGATGGACAGTTGTTGGTATGATTATGACCAAGGATTATTCGATATAATCATGACCTGTAATATTACAAATGATGTGGCAAAAGTCCTATTTGGCCCGTAGTGCATTTATGGACAGTTGTTGGTATGATTATGACCATTGGTGATAACACGAATATCCTTGGCCCGTAGTGCTTGGATAATTCGTAGATGTGATACTAATGAATATCCTTGGCCTGTAGTGTATGGATAATTCGATGATGTCAATTATTTATTAAGCTGAGTCTCAATGATAAAATTGATGATAACTTTTTAAATCATAGAAGATAGTAGACATCATGTTGTATTTGACTCTTCTAATGGATTGCTTGTTCCGCTGCAGTTAAACTTTTTGTTTATTATATTCTATCTGTTTAACACTGTTGAAGGCTAACAATAATTTATTCTGCATTATCTTGGTCATAATATTTCTTAATAGGCTAGTTGAGCTCACCCTTTTTCTTTCATTGTTCTCTTCAGGAAATGAGAACGTAGCTGGGACTAATCGGGGAATGGAGTGACGGTCCGAGATGGTGGCTGTAGTAGTCCTCACTATTCTATGAAATAGTGTGATAATAAATGTAATGAGGACCCCATTTGTGTTTATATATTGTCTATGAGACAATATTCATGTAAAAACTCTTAGTTACGCTTTTGTCATATTTTTTAAATTAGGTTTGTATTTGAATTCTGTACCATGTATTTGGCGACTCAGAATGGGTGATGTATACTGATGAGTGAAATTTAAACCCGCGAATCGGATATTTTATGACTTAAGTAATTTCCTGAATTTGTAGATTTTATATAGTTTTATATGATTATAGTGTTATTGCGCTTAACCAACGTATTGCAGGGCTTTACAGGACTTTCCTAGCTTTAAGAGGGAAAACGGACAAATTCTTTACACTGGCGCCACAGTGCCAATGCCAAGTGTTATTTTCGCACCGCGGCGTCGCCCCCTGGCCCAGTCTGACGTCACCATGGCGCTGCAGTGCCACTGACTCTTCTTGGACTCGTGTTGTAATGCGAGCTCCGTGTTTTTCTAAACTAAAGTGGTGTCGCAGTGCCATACATAGAGTTATTGCTCGCGTCGCAGCGCGAGCTCCGGTGCCCAGGCAGAGAGGGCTTGTGTTTGACCTAGCAAAGGAAAGAGAGACAGATATAAAAGGAAGGGCAAGCCTCTACATAAATCATCTCTCATAGATCTGAGATCAGATAACACATATCAGAGCATAATATTAGCATAGCTTAGTTTAGTTTAGTTTTTCTCTCTTCTTTGTATTTCTCTTTCTAGTTATTAGTTAATATCTGTAAATATAGATTAGGGAGAAGTTTGGTATTTCCTTGGAGCAACGCAAGCAGTGAGTTACACAGATTGGAAAGCTTGATTTGAGCGGAATGCTTGGAGACTGACGGGCTTTGACACATTTTATTCTTATCCATTTATTCCCTCTTATTTTGTAATCCATAAATGTTATCTTTATTGCTACTTATATTTTGTTCAATAGCTATGAACTAAGTATTTGCTCTAAGGTTATAATAGAAACCTTTGTTATTCAAATTGACTGTCTTATCTCTTTGGTTGGCACCATATGATTTGGTTTAATATATTTATACTTAATGATTCTCGCTAAGACATTAGTGATAATTTTGGTAATTTACATAATATCGACAGAAGGATTATAGATTTACACCTAAATATATTGACATGTGATTGTGGATTTTGACTGCATAAGTTGTGCATAGAATATACATATATCTGTGTGCCACGTGCGCCCTATTTGAGAACTTATGCCTAAATCCTTGTTATGATTAATTCGCATAGACATATGTAGGATTGTATCTAGCTTGGACGTTCTTTTCTGTTTTATTCCCTAACGGGTGGATCTGGAAAGGATATGTTTGTGCATACCTCGACAGAGGTGTATGAGCACCTGTGTGTTCTCGGTCAACAAATTGTCGTGACCATGAGACCAAAGAGAGAAGAGTATGAAGTTTGACGAAGCATATCACACCAGGTGTTCGACAAAATACCTGTGTGGGGTGAAGTTGAAACCTTAGCTTGTAATTCCTTCAATTACCATTCGTTATCCATTTACTTGCTTTGATAATTAGTTATACTTAGATTAATCACACTTCCATTTATCTACTGTTCGAATAAGACTTTAGCGATACAAAGTCGGTACTTGGTAAATATTAGTGATAGTTCCTCGTGGGTTCGACACTTTCCTTATCACTATATTACTTGTTAGACCGCGTATACTTGCGCGTGTTTAGTGATCGGTTTTCCGATCAACATATACCTATTTTGGGGGCGTCACACTTTTTTTTCAGTCTTATACTTTCTTACTACCAAAGTGCTACTATTCATTCTCTATTTCTTACTAACCAGCTCAAAAGTACTATTATATTTTCACTTCCATTTTCATTTCTAGCATACTTCAAATTGCAATATTACTTGAAATTGTGATGAGTGGGCTAGAAATATACGAATCTAGTGTCTTTTAACTTGAAATATTACTAGTTTTTGGGTATTTTCTTGTTATTTTTTTTTGTTTTGTGTCACTTTGTAGGAAAGGGAATGGATGGGCATAAAAGATGAAAAGGGAGCAAGATTGAACTAATTGGGCATTCTAGCATGATGGCGCGAGGCGCGTTGTGACTGAACTGAGGATGGTGTGGAACACGCTAGGTTAATGGCTAGGTAGTGCGGACATCGCCGTTTGATGAAGGCAATTGGCGCGGGGTGCACCGGACAAAGATTTTTAACATATTTTATTTCCTTTTTGTCCAAAGTTGATTCATAAGAGGAGTTCAACTTACCTTATGTACTAGGGTTTTGTTAGGGATTATAAATATTATATTTTGGTTTAGTTAAGGAGACTTTTTGACTACAATACATTGAGAGCCGCTTCTATTGGAACTTGGAGATTTTATTGGAGAACACACAAGACGGAGATTGAAGCTTAAAGATTGGAGACCATCGACAGAATTTTTCTTCTCCCCTTAATTTCATTATCTATACTTGAGATGCTATTTAATTTTAATCTTCTAGTTTTTATTATGATGATGAACTAATTTCCCAATTAGGGGTACAATGAAACCATTTGTAATTCAATATTTTAATTACCATTATTTCTCCTTGTTGATCCTATTGAGTTGATTATTATATTTTGTGTTTAACTAAATAATTGTTTGACCAACAATTAACATGATATCTTTGATGGAATTGAAAGAGAAAATCTTAGATTAGATTTGAATATAATAACACGTGAATTTTTTGATTCTTTTTAAGGATAGCATAATAATGTATGAGACGAAAGTAGTCGAACTACAAATGACCTGATCTCTCAGCTACTGGAGTACGTATGTAGCCATCCATGGTGCGGTCAAACCATACAAAAATTCTAGAAAATTCTTCACATCAAAGACAATAATTCCAAAAACCCTTCGAACCAAACACCTTTCAAATTCCCTGAATATTTCTCTCCCTACACAAAGTACCAGCTTCAAACCATTCAAGTTAAACATGAACTACGTAAGACCTGATCTCTCTCCCTCAAGGAGAGTACGTAGGCAACCATCTATGGTGTGGTCGAACCCTCGAAAGAAAGCTAAACATTTTGCCTAAAACTCAATAATATCAAAAGACCAGTCCCAAGACACCAAAAGTAAAACATGAAAGCTGGTACACCAGAAAAGCCAAAAGATCAACGACCCATTCTGAGAGACCCTATGACATCTCAAGGTCAATCCATCAAATAGAAGTTCGGGACACATCAAGATGGCAAGTCATGGAGAAATATGGCAATCATCAAACAAAGTCAAAACATATCCAAAAAGGAAGTGAGATAAAATATATTTCCTTGTTATATGTGTTGTTTGATATATACAAAATGACATGTACATGAAAAAAATGGCTAACCTAGTCTATGCAAGAAAATAAAAGCTACTCCATAAGCCCCCAGTTAAGCGGGACAACAAATCAAGCACATCATCACTCTCTAAGGATGGAGGGGAATCTCTGATCTCTTGACCAACAGTCTCAAGGTGAGTCATAATCTCCACTGTCATACGTAAAGTACTACCATGATCATCCATAAATGCACTCATCGATGCAACGACGTCCTCTGTATAAGATCTGAGAGTGGCGTGATCAGTTAAAGCAGTATCCCTGGCCACCTGGACCTCGTCCCTCACAAAATAAGTAGCATCTCTACTAGATGAGACCATCAATAATGATGCCCTAGCCTGGTCTCGTTCGAAAGTCAAAAGTTGTACTCGCTGCTCTAGTACCTCTCTAGGTAATAATGGGACAGAAGTAGAAACAAAGCTGGGATTATACATGCCTATAGCTACCACCAAAGCCTCAAACAAGTCATCCTCTGAAGGGGAAGGTAGATCCTCCATTGGCTCCTCACCATTTGAATCAAAAGGCAGCTCTAGGTGAAGAACATGGGTCGCCACTATATTTGCCTCCAACCAAGTAGTGTACTCCGCTGAACAGCCGTAATGACTCTCATCAAACTCAGATGACTCCCTAACAGTCCATAAATCATAAACCCATTCTAAATCATCAGCAGACATGGACGAAGCGGATATCGGTAATCCGAAGCGCCCTCAAAGGGATAAAAATCCTAAAACTGCTCAAACTGTCCCTGGATAGTAGTGGATGATAGGTACGTAGTCATAACTCTTAAACCCGCCAATGGAATGAAATCCATACCAGTAGCATGTGTGACGAACCTCAATGGGGAACAGAATCCTGAGTAAAGAGAAATAGAGAAAGGGTCCTCAATAGCATCCAAAAAAGTCAGCTATGAGGCTGCATCTATACACTCTGTAGGGCGAAAAGAAAAGGACATTGCTCTATCATGCCCAAAATAATATCCAAGGCATCTCATAGTGCCTATCGACCGAAGATGTGTCATGAACCATACATATAGTAAAACCGCACTGCCTCAAAAATATCCATCATCATGAATATGGCAGTAGGTAGCTGAAATGAAAGTCTCTGCAAGAATCATGGGAAAAATGGTGCAACCGTCCCATAAAGCTCTAATTGCAGTGACTAAGGCAATGTCCAAATGGTCCAGGTAAAATGGCATATATAAAAAATGGCATATATAAAAAGGCCACAACACACATCAGTAAAGTGTCCACCCTGGCTATCCTTCACTCATCCTCGGATATCAAGAAGTCCCCTTGATAACGTGAGAAGCTATCCAAAGATCCAAAGCGGTCAATCAGGAACTCCGTGGATACAATGTGACCTGAGGTGACCTCAGCTAAAAACACTGGTCTTGTCATGTCCATGAACTAGCGGTGCATCTAACCGATTGTTGTCCGAGCACACAAAACTATTTGGTATTTCGGTACAAAAAAATGCGCAGCGGAATAAAAAAAAATTCCCGAAACCCAAAACAGGATCCATGCGAAACAAAAATTAATTCAGTGTTTTAGAGGTTATACCGATTATGAAAAAGCTTAAATGCTTCGAATCTCCAACGCAATCCCTCATGGTACTATGTCTCTATGGTATCCACACGAACGCCTGCTAATCGTCGCACGATTCTGCAATAAAGGGAGCTGCGGTACTAGCCACCAAAGGATTAGGATTTTTGAATTTCTCTCTAGTATCTCTCTAAGAGCGGCTAGGGTTTTGGTCGGTTATTATGATTATTCCTAAAATGGCTGCTACATATCATATATATAGCGATTATAAAGGAATTAATTAAAAACCTAATTTAATTAAAATAAAATCCAAATATATATATATATATATATATCTTAATTAAGTCTTACTTAATTAATATACCTAATATAAATTATCCTATTAATTTAAATTCATAATTTAAATACTTTTAAACATATTAACATATTTAAATCTTTACAATTTAAATTAATTCCCTTTTAATTATGTTCTATGTGTGTGACCCTATAGGTTATTATTACTTTGGCAATAATTTTAAAATCAAATTATAAAATTATAAACAGTGAGCGACATCTAGTAATTCATCACTGCTAAAATTATTACGTTAGCATATAAACAGATCGATGATTCGATGCAACCTTTTCGTGAACAATGTTTTAATGTAATTTAATCTTTTTAACCTTGACATCCTAGACTAAACTCGAGTCATAGAATGTGTCATACTCTTCATAATTTAATCTGAGTTTTCTTGATCAATGAGTAGACTATATGAAACAAATCACTATTTAAGCATGGCCATGCATTTCACAGTCCTACTCAATCAAGAGGCCTATGGATATCACCCCTAATATATAGGAGGGTTAAATTACATCTAGATCACTTATATTCCTCACACGATTCATAATGTACCCAATAATCACCTTTATAGTCCACACTATTAAAGGTGACCTTTGATGATATCAAAGTACATAAATTCCCGTGTAATAATATAGTGATTTTAGGTCGGAGGATCATTACATCATTGTCACTATGAGAATCGCTAATGACACTTCACATAATGCTCCATATAAAATTCTCATGGTGGGTCCATCCAAAGACATCGTTTCTCTAACACGTACTCTACGCAAAGAACTTAATATCTCATATATTTATGACCAATGAGATTTGGTCATCAAGAATCCACATACTAGTCTCAATGCATCATTGTTGTCCCATCAACAATGATACTCGACTAGGGACATTTAAGAGCAATGATACTAATTGTAATTATATAATCTCTTATTCAAGTCACATACTTGAAACTATATAATTTGTATCACTATTCTAAGGAATTTTATTATGTTAACATTTATATAACGCAGTAAATAAAACCATAATAAAATCATTCATTTATTCAATCAAATATAATATCAAAATGTTAAGCAATTATATCAAATAATTGGTCTCTAGGGAACAAACTCTAACAGTCTCCCACTTGCACTAGAGCCAATCACTCATGTATCTAATACCCATGGAACTAGTGTGACCTTTGTGCTTCTGCTGCGACAAAGCCTTAGTCAGTGGATTTGCAACATTATCATCTGTTGGCACTCTTCCTATATGTACATCTCCTCTATAAATGATTTCACGGATGAGATGGTACCGCCTAAGTATATGCTTGGATCATTGGTGAGATCTGGGTTCCTTAGCTTGTGCAATGGCTCCATTATTATTACAGTATAGCTTAACTGGATCAACAATGGTTGGAACAACACCAAGTTCAGTGACAAACTTTTTAATCCATACAGCCTCCTTCATCGCACTAGAAGCGAAGAATATACTCGACCTACATTGTAGAATCGACTCATCGTCTCTTGCTTGAACTCTTAGTAATAAAGACACCACCATTAAGGCGAAACAAAAAACCTGATTGAGAATTATAGTCATCATTGTCAATATGGAAACTAGCATCTATGTAACCCTTTACTGCCAGTTCGTCTTCAACTCCATATACCAAGAATGAATCCTTAGTCCTTTTTAGGTACTTGAGGATATTCTTGACTGCTGTCTAGTGACCTTCACCTGGATTCAACTGGAATCTGCTCGTCATTCTCAAAGCATACGAGACATCCGGACAAGTACATATCATTGCATACATGATAGATCCAATTGCCGAATCATAAGGGATCTTTCTCATACGCTCCTCATCATCTTGTGATTTGGGACATTGGGCCTTAGAGATCTTTACACCATGAGTCATGGGTAAGTGTCCTCTTTTTGCCTCTTGCATGCTGAACCGTTTCAGCACTTTATCAATATATATACTCTGACTTAGGCCGAGCATTTTTCTCGATCTATCTCGATAGATCCTGATACCTAAAATGTAGGTTGCATCGCCCAAATCTTTCATGGAGAAACATTTTCCTAACCATGTTTTTACAGCCTGTAAGGAAGGAATGTCATTCCCAATAATTAATATGTCGTCAACATATAATACTAGGAATACAATGTGACTCTCACTAACCTTCTTATATACACAAGGTTCATCTTCATTTTTTATAAAGCCAAACTCTTTGACTGCTTCATTAAATCGAAGATTCCAACTCTGAGAGGCTTGCTTCAATCCATAAATGGATCGCTATAGCTTACATACCTTTCTAGCATCCTTTGGAGCGACAAAACCCTCAAGTTGTGTCATGTACACATCTTCAAGGAGATTTTCGTTAAGGAAAGCAGTTTTAACATCCATCTGCCAAATTTCGTAATCATAAAAAGCTGCAATAGCAAGTAAGATCCTGATGGATTTAACCATTTCCACTGGAGAGAAGATTTCATCATAGTCAACACCTTGAACTTGTTTCAAGCCTTTTGCTACCAGTCGGCCTTTATAGGTTTGTACATTACCATCCATGTCGGTTTTCTTCTTGAAAATCCACTTACACCCGATTGGTTTTACCCCTTCGGGTGGATCAACCAAAGTCCATACTTGGTTAGTATACATGGAATCCATCTCAGATTTCATGGCTTCAAGCCATTTCTCAGAATCTGGTCCATTCATAGTTTCTTCGTAGGAAGTAGGCTCATCCTGATCTATGAGTATCACATCGCCGTTTTAAGTCACAAGATATCCATAATATCTCTCAGGCTCTTGGCGTGTCCTACCAGATCTATGAATGACTCGTGTAATTTGAGCAGGTTCACTTTCCATAATGTCTTGTGGTTCCTCCTCACGTTCCAACTCAGGTTCAATGATATTTTGTGGTTCTCAAATTTCTTCGAGTTCTACTTTTCTCCCACTGTTTCCTTTAGAGACAAATTCTCTTTCTAGAAAGATACCAGTCCGAGCAATAAACACTTTATTCTTATAGGGTTTGTAGAAATAATACCCTTTTGTTTCCTTTGGGTATCCCACAAAATTATATTTGTCAAATTTGGGTCCGAGCTTGTCAGAATCCAGACGTTTTACAAATGCCTCGCAACCCCAAATCTTTATGAATGACATACTAGGACGTTTCCCAGTCCACATTTCATATGGTGTCTTCTGAACCATCTTTGTTGGAACACGGTTAAGTGTGAATACAGCTGTCTCTAAGGCATGACCCTAGAAGCTTATTGGAAGATCTGCATGACTCATCATTGATCGTACCATGTCCAACAAGGTGCGATTCCTCCTCTCAGATACACCATTCCATTGTGGTGTTCCAAGTGGAGTGAGTTGTGATATAATACCACACTCCTTTAGAAGGTCATCAATGTCTTGGCTTAAGTATTCACCTCCTTGATCGGATCGAAGGGCTTTTATGCTTTTGCCAAATTAGTTTTGAACTTAATTCTTGAATTCCTTGAACTTTTTAAAGGATTTGGATTTGTGTCTCATAAGATACACATATCCATATCTACTAAAGTCGTCAGTAAATGTAATGAAGTAATAAAACCTACCTCTTGCTAACGAACTCGTGGGTCCACATACATCACTATGTATAGGTCCCAATACATTGCTAGCCCGTTCACTGTGTCCAGTGAAAGGGGCTTTAGTCATCTTCCCTAATAAACAAGACTCGCATTTCTCATATGATTCAAAATCAAATGAATCCAAAAACCCATCTTTATGGAGTTTTTATGTGCGTTTCTCATTTATATGGCCCATGTAAGACCCCAAATTTTATAAAGATTTAATTTTCTAAAAATATTTTTTTAATATTATGGTGTGGATTTGAGATAATGTTATAGTTGTGGGTAATATTTATAAATTTTGCAAAGTAAGCAAGTTGTTATATAATATTCGATTGGTCGAAGAATATTCTTTTTATCGGGGAATATCCGCATTGGCACAATCATTGGTGGACCCTATTAAGCGGAATTCTTGTCGAAATTAGAAAGCAGCGTAAATATATTTTTATGAAAATAACGGCGGAAGGTTTACCGTTAAACTGTTGAACTACCCGATAGTAAAAGCACAGTAATACGCGTGATTGCATAGTAGAACACGATATTAATTATTGATGCTTACGTGATAAGTCACTCAGTTTGGTTCAATTATTGTTACAGTATTTGCTGCATAGTATCACACATTATTTGATTCAATTATTGTCACAGTATTATCTGCATAATATTTTATATTATTAAATTAATAATTGAGATGACAAGTTATTCATATTATTATTTGCATAATTAATAATGTCTAGAAAGTTCTGTCGAGGAGAGGTTTGGTCACCTAATTGCGTGCCAATAGGGAGAAATCCTTATTGGAAAGCCCCCTCTTTCCTGGGAACGACCTGATTGTTAATATTGCGAGTTATAATAATATGAATAAAGGTTGTTAAAAATATTGAGAGGATTTTTATGAAGTATTGGTGTAAATGTTGATTATTTTATGGACCCCCATTTACCCATTTTTCAAAATAAAAGGTAAAAAATCATTTAATATAATAAAAGTGGGGACTACATGTGGGGCCCACGGGTGGAGAAAATGAGAACTTGGGGGGAGGGAGTTGGAATACCGTATAAGGCATGGAATGTTTATATATATATATATATATATATATATATATATATATTATAATAAGTTTTATTTTTTTATGAAAAAATAGAATATATATTATATTTTATTGCACAGTGTTGTATAGTAAATAAAAATTTTTAATTTCAAATTTGAGGATTGCTACCGTGAGTTTATTATCGCAGGCATCTATGATTTTAATTTTCAAATAGTATCCTTTCCATTCTCCTATAAATAGGATGCTTAGTTAGAATTGAAAATCACACCAGAATCAGAGAATTCTTCTTCTATAATATTGAGCGTATTTCTTTCGAGTTTTAGGAAGCTTTGAGTGTAGAAAATAGTAAAAGTTTTCTTCAAGAATATATCCGCTATACCAGTTGGAATACTCTTCTTTTTGAGTTAAGGGGTATTATTTATTTCATATTCAGAAGAGATATTATTTTTTTGTATTCATATGAATATTATTTTCGTTCAATATTCATAAAGAATATTATTTTCATTCAATATTCGTAAGGAATATTATTTTCGTTTAATATTCGTAAGGAATATTATTTTCGTTTAATATTCGTAAGAGATATTATTTTTGTTCAATATTCGTATGAAATAATATTTTCTTCCATACTCTGTAGAATGTAAGTAATATTATTTCGTTTCATATTTTTAATTCTATACTCATTTTGTTAAAGTTTTAGCTTTTATACTTCATGAAATTAGTAGAATATCCTTGATATTTGTGCTTCATCCAGTATCTTTTCATGAAAATATTATTCTGAGCATTCTTGATAAGTTTTAATTTTTTCATGCCAGAGTACTATTCACGGGTTACTATTTACGAAGTACTATTCACGGGGTACTATTCACTCAAGTACTATTCACCCGGGGTACTATTCATGATAAAAATTGATTCATTTTCGGTCCAAATCATTTTTGGTACAATATTATTCTTGAATTTTACTCCACAAAGCAGTATCATGTTGACAATTTTGACATTATTGAATTCTGGATAAATTAAATTATAAATTTTTAAAAATTTATTCTTTGTTTTCTTTTAATTGAATTCTTATATCATTGTCATCATCCTCATGCTTATATTATGTTGAAAGTCATCTGTGGCTTGTAGTGCATAGATGGAATTGGTATGATTATGACCAGGGATTATTCGGTATAATCATGACCGTAATGTTACAAATGATGTGGTAAAAGTCCTCATTGGCCCGTAGTCCATTGATGGACAGTTTTTGGTATGATCATGACCATGGGTTCTCTTTGGCCAAGGGTGCAAAGATGAATTGTTTTATGGCATGATCATGACCATTGATGAAAACACGATTATCCTTGGCCCGTAGTGCATGGATAATTCGTGGTCGTGATACTAAAGAATATCCTTGGCCCGTAGTGCAGGGATGATTCGATGATGTGGATTATTTATTGTCGAGTCTCAAATGATAAAAGTGATGAAAAACTTTTAAATCATAGAAGATAGTAGATATCATGCTCTACTCGACTCTTCTAATGGATTGCTTGTTCACCTTGAGTTAAACTTGATGTTTATTATATTTTATCAGTTTAACACTATTGAAGGCTAACGATAAATTATTCTGCATTATCTTAGTCATAATATTTCTTATTGGGCTAGTTGAGCTCACCCTTTCATTCCTTCGCTCTCTTGAAATGAGAATATAGCCGAGAGACTACTTCTGGGAACCAGAGTGACTATCCGAGATGTTTGTATTAGTAGTCCTCACTATTCTATGAAATAGTGTGATAATAAATGTATTGAGGACTCTATTTGAGTTTGAATATGCCTCAGAAGACAATATTCAGTATTAAAACTCTTAGTTTATGTTTTATCGTATTTTTTACTACGGCGGTTGTATTATTAAGTTGTATTTGAATTTTGTACCATGTATTTGGCGACTCAAGATGGGTGATGTATACCTATTTTGGGGCGCCATGTATTCAAACGACGACAAATGCTGTAGGAGATATGTCGGATTTGAATCATTTGATTTAAATTATTTTGTATTTATGTTATAGATAGGCATTTCTAAATCAAGAATATAAAGACCGTTAAACAATTGTGCAACACCATAGCATATATCATTTAAGTAAAACGAACAACAATTGTTCTTTATTATAAATGAAAAACCTTTCTTGTCCAAACAAGAAATAAAAATAATGTTTTTGCTTATAACAGGCACATAATAACAATCCTCTAATTCTAATACTAGCCCAGTGGGCAAAGATAAATGATAAGTTCCTACGGCTAGTGCAACAACTTTTGCTCAATTCCCAACTCGTAGGTCAACCTCTCCTTTCGCCAAAGTCCTACTCCTTCGAAGTTTCTACATATTAACACAAATGTGAGAACCACATCCAGTATCCAATACCCATGATGTAAAAGTAGACAAGTTGACTTCTATAACATATATACCTGAGTCAGAAGTCATACTTCCTTTCTTTTTCTTCACTTCTTCCAAATAAGAATGGCAATTCCTCATTCAGTGTCCAGGTTTTCCACAGAAGTGACAATCACCTTCTTTAGCCACTCCACCTTTAGGTTTTAAAGCCTGTTTAGTCTTGGAATTGGGTTTGGCACCAGATTTAGATCCTATCTTTTTCTTGCCTTTCCAATTTCCCTTAGCATTCCCCTTTTGCACCATCATTATGGGAGCGGGTTCTGCCTTTTTTATGTTGTTCTCGGCAGTTCTTAACATGCTCAACAACTCAGTATGTGGTTTCTCAATTTCATTCATGGGATAATTCATAACAAATTGAGAGTAGTTGTTGTTCAAAGATTGCAAAACAAGATCAGTTTGGGCTTCTGGAGTAATCAGAAAACCCAACCTATCAAGGTACTCAATATACCCAATCATTTTCAGCACATGTGGACCAACTGGATCTCATTCACCCATCTTGCAGTGACACAACGCTATGCTTGTATAATACCTTTCCTGTTGAGCATGCCCTTCGAACAATTTCTTGAGATGCTCGATCATCTCATAAGCATCCATTAACTCATGTTGCTTCTGAAGCTCAGTGTTCATAGTTTCTAGCATGAGACAACTTATGTCCATAGCATCATCTTGATGCTTCTTGTAAGCATCATGCTCTACACGTCGTGCAGTATCAGCTGGTGCTACAGGAATGGGCTTTTCAATGACATATAGCTTGCGCTCTTGTTTGAGGACAATCCTCAAGTTTCTATGCCAATCAAGGAAATTAATTCCACTCAGCTTGTCTTTCTCAAGGACTGATCGTAGTGAAAGACTACTTGTGTTGTTGTTGTTTGCCATTGATATCTACAATTTATAAGTGCAAAAAATAATAAGTCAAATTGCAGAGTTTTTGATATAATGTAATTGATAATAGTACATTCAAAATATACCTCCCACTATTTTATTCAAATTAATAGCCCTCACCATTAATTCGGAAAGCATTTTCTATTAAATCTTTCAAGTGAGCCAAGATCCATATTTCATTAAGCCTTAAGTTAGTTTTGGCTAATCTCTAAAAACAAAATTATTTAGGTAGACAACCCCTTGTCAATTATATCATATATAACTCTTGGATAGTTTGGTAAACAACATTTGTTTCTAGTTCATCTAATGGTACCTACCAAACTCCATGCCTCTAAGTCCACAATCCTATTGAGATAACTTAGTTAAGTCGGGCCCAATAATTTTAACAGTTTGGATATCACAATTATCCTATCGCATCTTACCTAGATAAATAGGATACTTTGTGTAACGCCCGAGAAAATTGGATTTTTATGACAATTAAATTTTTATTTGATTATGTGAATTAAATGAATTTAATTGATTTATTATGTGAGTAAGCTATATGAAGGTCGTTCTATGACCTAGAATGTGTTTATATGGTTAGTAATCTGGCTACGTGCTAGAATTAATTGTTTAGAATTTCCAAGACGAAAATAAATGTTTTTCGAGAAATTTCCGTAAAAACACTTCATCCGTTTCTGTTCGGGAAATTATTTTGGAATTCCGAGAAACGCGTAATGATAGAATATCAAAATAAGATGAAATGTCTGATAATATTTCATTTATGGCAAATGGAATTTTTTCCTGCGGACTTAAAACCTAAGGGTTGAGTATATTGATTTGCGAGAAGGAAATGAAATGCGTAAAGGGATTTGCGTTTTAATTAAAGCGAGTGTTATACAATTATGGTACTATTTAGTATCTATGTATAATACGACGAGTAAATACGAAGTACAATACGATTATTGTATGAGTAGTATACGAAGAGAATACGTGAATTGTATGTATAGAATATGATTTGTATTATAGAACTAAGTTAAGTCTTAATGTTAATTCATTTGAGTTGGATTATTAATTAGTCCAATTAATTGAATGAGCAAGCCCAAGGGATTAGTTGGTTAAGTCCAATTCAAGGCCCAATATTAGGTTGGTTAAGCCCAATGCATAAAAACCGAACCGTGGATCGAACTGGTGGGTCACCGAATGGGTAGAACCCATGGGCCAACCCATGGGATGACCCATGGCATGGGTGGGTCGGCCACCTTGGTGTGCAAGACAAGAATAATGCTTGGTCACCAAGCATTTTACTTGGTGACCAAGTGTGAATAGTAAGGAGGTGGGGAGTGTAATGTCCATATTGCCCTCCATTCTATTTTCCTATAAATAAGAAGGAAAGGTTGGCCATTTGAGAGTTTTTCAATTGCCTAACCTAGATTATTTGAGAGATAAAGAGAGATAAACTACACACAACATATATTTTGGAAGATTGGACTTAGAGTTTTCAAGAGATTCATAAGAGTTCTTGAGGTAATAATCCTTATCTTTCATTTCCATCTCTTTTGATTTTCTTTTATCTTGGTGGATCATAAAATGGGTGGTATATGTCTTGTATGGTGGATTAAAGACGACTTACCATAGATTCAATCTCTATAAGTCATGAGATTGTAGGAATCATAAGGTTCAATATAGTTTCAAACCATGAAAATATTGTTTGTTGAGATCGATTATTTTTAAACGATTGAACTCCATCAATACGTTATATATGCATCTTGCTTGGTTAGGATGTAGATATGAAATCCATGGAGTATTCCATGTGATTTGGCTTAGAGAACCCTAGTAATGAAGTTATGGCGAATTTTACATAATTAGACGTTAAACGTCGAAAACGTTAAAATTCCGGATGGGATGTCGAAAGTTGTCGTGAGACTTGAAAATGTTGTTTTTCAATGTCAACACGTGAGATAGGGTAATTAAGAGTTGTGGGTTTGAGAATCGTCAGATTCTGACTTAAAACGAAGAAAACGAGCATTGAACGCTCATTAACGTTTACGAACGCTTAAAAAATGAACTCAATAATGAATTTTGAGTTATTGGATTCAAAAGTGTCGAATTCTTATATGAACACGTAGAGTATGTCATTTATGATGTGTAGGATTTTGAACGGACCAAATCGGGCTTATAACGAAGAAGTTACGGCCCTGGGAATTTCATAAAAAAATTCAAAACTGTTGAGATTCTGGTACTAGGTTCGCGCCGGCGGCTGTGACGTAGTGTAAAATGTCGCAGCAAATAGCGCCGCACGATAAAGAAAGTGGGGTAATGCTAAATGGTATTTGCAATGCCATCGTTCCACGTCGCAGATCTTAGAGACCAGAAGCCTTGTTATCGCTAATCGAATGGCGTAGCCGCCAGCCTAATACTAGGAAGCCCAAGGCCATGTTGGTGAAGTACAAGGTTGTTGATAGTGACTTAGGTTTTGAACTTCAATTGTTCAGAGACCTATAAGAGAAATGTTTGTATACCTCATAAGTGTATTAAAGCTATTCCTATACTACCTATACTAAGGTATATGGTATTAAACTTAGGAATTTGAATGCATGTTAGTAAGATATGAATGTTGAACAAGAAATGTTATCGATGAACTCTAATTGGTAAACCACGTTGGTACTTCACCGACAATGTTAGAGTCCGGTTAATAACGTAAGTTGGTTAATAAGCCGGGACGAAGGGTAATAAATCAAGTTGACTTTATTATTGATATTAAGTTAACTAAGACATAGAAGAGAAAGAAGTTGGTAAGAACAATGTGAGCATTTTTTTGATAGCTAATTACAGTGTGCTATGTGAATATATCATGTAGATTATGTAAAGGCTGTGGTCAGTCAATTAAATTATTTAAAGACGCTGAAAGGCAAGTTTTCTTAACGCTTGTCTAACTTCCAAGTTAGCCAAGTTTTATGTGATTCGTTGAACTGAATTGCACGATTGGTTTTAAAGAAAGGGTCGATGCCAGATTTTAACTCGGCTAGACTATTCATAAGATATAGATTGATTATGATTCATATCTTTCTATATAGAAATGTTAACGCTATCCTATGCCAAGTAATTGGTACAGACGTGAAGGTAAGGTTTGTCTATGAACAAACAAAAGTATTTTTCATCGATTATTCGATGGACACGCGAGTTTGCCAAAAATATTAAACGTAAATACGTTTAATGAATGAGTGTTGATCAACATAGAGTACTATAGGCTGATCACCTAGAAGTGCTCGTAAGTAATGCGGATGTAACAACCTTAGTGCTGTGAAATCCTTTTCAAGTATGAAAACTGAAAGTTACTGTTCATGGTCTATCGACCGGTTCAGAATTCCTAATATATTCTATACTTTAGGAATTGATGTTATGAACTGTTAAAGTATTATTGTTTCATGATACTTCATAACTATTGTTCGATTATGTAAGAAATGTTATATAATTCACGAATATGGTATTACTGTTATCCTTTATTAAACTTGTTGAGCTGTCATGCTCACTTCTTGCGTGAATTATATAACTACAGTTAAGGATGAACGTCCTGAGAATGCTAAGAGAGATAAGGGCAAAGCTAAGATGGATGCTTAGCCATTGTGTAATAGATTAGTATGTTTGTATGTATTATTACATTATGAACAACGAACGATGTAATCGGTTATGAACCTGGGAAGGATTATACTTTGATTGTAATAAAAAGATAGTAATTACATTAATTTAGTTGTATTTCAATGGAATGATTGTATGGATATTAGTATAGTGGAGCACCATATGTCGGGTTGGAAGATACCTGAATTTGGGGGCGTCACACTTTGCTTTGGCAAACCTACATCCATTGATCAAGGTCTTGATGAGTGTTATTCATTGAAAGGCATCTGATTTAGACTTAATAATTTAATGAGGGATTTTATAAATTAATTTAGATCTCACCAATTTTAATCTTATTAAGCATGCACATTATTAATCATATCATATCGTATACAAGCATAAATAAAGTGCAAAAAAAATAAATGTATCACAGTTATGGCCCAATCCGTTGTCAATCTTTTCAAGCTAATGAAAGATTGAAGGTCAATCTAAGGTGGTAAAAGATCTCAAAATAGTAGTTTCCTTGGATCTTCTTTATGAATGTGTCTCATCTCCATCATCATCTTTCCATCGTGTTCTTCATCTTGTCATCTCCATCGATTATAGATTATTACATGACATAAAGAAACCTCGAGTTACATTTAAAGGATTTAGATGAGAAGAGAATGTTACATCAGAATTTATAGAAAGGCACGACATGCAAGCCGTATTTCAAAACCAAAAACCACTAACCTATGTGTAAGACCCCAAATTTTTTTTATAAAGATGATTTTTCTATAAATATCATTTTTGAATATTATGGAATGAATTTGATATAATGTTATAGTTGTGGGTAATATTTATAAATTTTACGAAGTACGCAAGTTGTTGAAAGTAGTATGCACACAAGCCAATCATGTTTGATGATAAAGCATATACTTTGTAACAATCTTATTCATTTATTAATAAAAAAGTATTAATTTATTAAAGGCTTTTAATTATCTACATGATGTTGTTTTATAATATGTGATAAACCCATAGTTTTAAGCAATGCTTTTAGAATAATGATGATGATCATTCTAATGAGATCTAAATTCTTAGAAAGCTTAAAACTAAAATAGTTCCCAATCATTGGATTACTAAATTGGGGATTAGTGAATCCAGGATAGATTGGTACATACGTTCTTTGCTCATTGGATGAGGATGATTGATCTCATGATCATTTGTGTGTGGAGACACTAAAGCAAGTATGTAGGTGCTTATTAGAGAATAAGTTCCTTTGAGCATTGGCTCGCTAAGGAATACCTAATGGAGTTTTATTTACTTTTGTCAATAGGAATTTCTGTAGTGATAGTAGTACAAGTAATCCTTGGACTTGAGATCATCATAGTATCTTGTGTATGATGAGTTATACTTTGACTTATTCCTTAAGACCCTTAGGGTATATCAAAGGGTATGCTTGGGTATAATAAGTTATGCATGGAGATAATGTATGATCGATAAAGAATCTACCACTTCTAATAAAAGAAGAGAAATGTCTATGTGATTCGATAAATGACAACCCGGTAGTCCTTGGTTAAGGCGTAATGAAATTAGAAAGGAGTTTCTAATTTGCATTATTTGAGTTGTGCATTTAAGAGTCGAAATACATATAATTAAATAAAATAAGACTTGATGGTAATTCCATGTCTTATATTTAATTGGGACATTGTATGGTGGAAGGATTGAATTATGCGGTAACTATTTACTCAAAGGTTCTTTAATGATTAATGTTGAAATCTATATTATACGGAAAGTCGTTGATCGCTAGGGAGGCTTATCCTATTGTAGAATAAATATTATTTATTTAAATAAATTAATTGTTTAATTTATTTATTTAAATAAGATTAGAATTGTTCTAATTGATTTATTCACATTAGGTTTAATATGGAGAACCTAAAGGGTCACACCATAAAAGGAAGAATAATTATTTAAGAAGTTAATGGCATAATCGTAATAATATGTTAAGTATATTTAATTTAATCTATGGTGATAGAATAAATTAAATAGCTTAATATTTATTATTTAATATTTTAGAAATATTAAATATAAATTAATAAGAGGAGTCTTATTAATATTATTACAATTATTATTATTTTAATTTTTAAAAGAGTTTAGGAATTAATTTAATATAAGTACTCTCATTAATTCCTAATAGGATTAGGAGGGAAAATTAGTTAAAGGAGTTTAATTAATTATCCCTAATAAGATTAGGAAGCTTAATTAATTAAAAGAATTTTAATTAATTAAAACCCAATTACTTAATTGTTAAGGTGGGTTGCCCACATCTATAAATAAGAGGAGTCTTATTATGGGTGGTATGGGTTGTTGACTTTAAAAAGTACGTAATAATTCTAAGTTGTTGGGAGTATGCCTTTTCTATAGAGATAGAAAACTAGGGTTAGCCATAACACCCATCTTCTTGAATTTTCTTCTTCCTTGGTGGATCACCTCTAGAGGCCAAACATTTGGGTGGCTAACGTTGATCAAAGGAAGGAACCAAACCCGGTGGATTCAAGTTGAACGCGAAAAGAGATTGGAGGTGAACTTGTGCACGAGGAAGCTTCGATCTTGAGGGTATGATTTTATTCTTTATCTTTTCGTTTAATTAATAATTGTGCATAAAGGATGATCCGGGTATATGGTTTGTAAATTTTTAAACTCTGATTTTACACGCTTCCGCTTAATTTTGCAATTTGATTGCGTTGATGAATATTACAAACCTAACAGTGGCATCAGAGCCAAACCTTTATGCGAATTATTAATTGTTTTAATTTGATATGTATATTGATATGTGTTTAGAACAATTTAATTGGGCATAATTTAATTGTATAAAATTTAATAAATAAATAAATAAATAAATAAAAAAAACGAAAATAATTTTCGCAAAAAGGTGGCAATGCACGGAATAGTATATATATATATATATTACGCTATCCTGCCCAAAATTTTTTTTAACAAGGGGCACGAAAATCGAGTAATCCTATATATTAGAAATCCAGACTCACGTTTTGGTTATATTGAATGGGTATCTCCATTTTGGAGGGGACTCATTGAAAAACGAAAAAAGTTAACTTAGAAATCCAGACTCACGTTTTTTTTTTATTTTAAGAAAACAGGATTTCGGTTATTATTATATATATATATATATAATATTCGGATATATATATATATATTATATTCTTAATAATTTTAATTTTAAAATAAAAGTTTATTTTAATCTTAAAATAAAAGGTTTATTTTAATATTAAAATAAAAAGATTTATTTTAATTTTAAAATTAAATTTCATGCTAACTAATTAGAGTTGGAATTGGATTCCATAATAACTAATTGGAGTTGAAATTGGATTTTATTTTCCTAAAATAAAGGAGTTTATTTGTGAATAGGGAAGTAAATCCATCTTTCCATAAATAAAGGAGTTTGTTTAGATATGAAATAAGATTTCATATTATTCAAAATAAAGGAGTTTATTTGAGAATAGAAAGAGAATCCATGTTTCCTTAAATAAAGGAGTTTATTTAAATATGAAATAAGATTTCATATTATTCAAAATAAAGGAGTTTATTTGTGAATAGGAAAGAATATACGTGTTTTCTTAATAAAAGATTTTTTTTTTTTTACATGGAATTGGATTCCATAATTAATTAAAATAAAAGAGTTTATTTTAATTAAAGATTTTTTTATACATGGAATTGGATTCCATAATTAATTAAAATAAAGGAGTTTATTTTGATTAAAGATTTTGATTAAAATAAAATAGTTTATTTTATTCAAAATAGGATAAATTAAAATAAAATAGTTTTATTTTGATTTAAATTTGGATTTAAATAAAGGAGTTTATTTTTATTCAAAATTAGATTTTATACTAACTAATTTTGCCCATTAAATGATATCAATATATATATTAAATGTTTATTATTCATGAGATGAATGTTATTTATTGATGCGTATGGTGATGTGTATGATAATAAATGGGATTGATTATGGACTATTGACGATATGATTGGATTTTATTTTAGTTGGATGCATGAATGTATGGGTTTTATTAAATGGGGTCTGCGTACCTCGTCTTCTCTAATTTTTCTTAATGTAAATTCTATCTCCTCCTATGTACTTTCCCTCGATGGCGATCGAGGTTTTATTTATTTTAAATAGTTTTGTAATAGGAATAGTTAGAATTAATTTTAAAAATTGGAGATCGAAAAAGGAGCAAGGAGCGCGTGAAGACCCATTTGTAATGGAGCAGGGTTTAAATGTAATAGTTATATTTAAATATTATTTCTGCACCCTGGGGTTTGACCTTTTGGTTCACTTGGTGGCTCTAGTGAACCAAACTAGAATAAAAGTCCATAATCAATCCAAGGGTAGAATATAGTATTCTATATGTGCATGCTTATACTATATATATATATATATATTATATATTATGCAAACATGTTTCGTATGTTAATTAATATGACGCGTATTTTATATATATATATGTATACGCATGCTAAACAAGATGAGACAAATTAATAACAAACCCCTCAATCTTTTTATATTAAGTCCTAGCGTTCAAAGATATTTGGAATATCGAGCGTCAGCCTTTTAGCATGATAAAATTAATAGAGAATTAAATATTTAATATGAGTTTGTTTGTGTCACCACAAGGCAAGTATTAAGTATTTAAGATGTTAATTTATCACATTTGATGCTTATAAAGAAAATTGAACAATATTGTTTTGTTGTGTCACCACAAGGATGATATTTTTCTTTTTAAATATATGGAGTGCTAGGTTGGACTTAACTTGGATAATTTTGATTCGGATGTGCCACCACTTGATCAAAATAATCTAAGAGGCAAAATACAAGGAGTTGCATAGTTGATGTAATTGACAAGAGTTGTCTACCTATTTATTTATATATAGTTTGTTGTGTCACCACAAGGCTATATACATTTGAAATGGGATCCTTATTCTCACTAGCAAATCTTTAATTAGATTTTTTAGAACTATATAAGTGAGGTAATATAGTTTGAAGAAAATAGTGGGAGATACCAATTTAAAACAAGACCTAATTTATTTTGGTAATTAATAAAAGAATGTATGTTAAAATGTTGTTAATTACAAATTCATTTACGAAATTTTACAATGTCTAAAATTACAATCCTTTGCATAGCATATTAGATGCTAAATTAACGAGGCCAAGAATTAAAGCGGATTGGTTAAGGAATTTGAGAATAGTTCTCATGGCTAAAAAGTTATCTTATGTCCTTAATCGTCTATCCCGCAATGGTTGCAGACAATGCCTACGAGGAAGAGATTGCTACTTTTAGAAAGTGGCAAGATGATGCATGATTGGCTCGATGCATCATGCTCGCATCCATGAGTAATGAGCGTCACACAAGATGAAACTATGGATGCTCCTACTATATTCCTGCACATCAAGTAGTTGATGGTGAGGAAAGTGGGGTGATAGATATCTCGATATCTAAGGAGCTCTTCCGATCTAGAATGGCTAATGGCACTATAGTATGCAGACAAAAAGTTCTTAACATTATCAATTTGATTGATCAATTAAGACAACTGGTTTTGTCATGGATGGAGAGTTGAGCCAAGATTGGATCTTGCACTCACTCCCGGACTCTTTTCATAATTGTTGTAAATTTTTCATATAAACAAGCTAGATATCAGCCTCGCTGATTTGCTTACCATATTGAAAAATGTTGAGAGTCACTTTCCAACAAAGAAAGACCAAGTCTTACTGGTAGGGGCCAAAGGATCTTACGAAAAGAAGAGCGATTCAAAGAAGGTAAATGAGAAAGGCGTAAACAAAGGATAATACGAACAAAACTGATATAGATGGCAAAGGAGTTTGCTACCACTGCAATAAGCCTGGACACTAGAAAGAAACTGCGAGAAGCATCTTGCAGAGGCTAACCAAAGAAGCTTAGTGAAGTTTCGGTTACGATACAGTTTTTGTTCATGATTGAAATAAATTTTTCTTTAAGTCAAGGTTCTACTTGGGTATTGGATACCGACTTTGGTTATCATAAATATAGATTTATGAATGGACCAAGAAGAAGTAGAAAGCTAAACAAAGATAAATAATCTTATGTGTGGGAAATGAAGCAAAGGTTGCTACATTAGCCATAGAAACTTATAGTTTAGCAATGCCTATGGGCAAGTCTATTAAGTCAATAAGTTGTTATTGTATTCCAGTTCTTGTTAAAAAAATATTATTTCTATTTTATTGTTGGACAATGAAATCTTTGGTATTATAATTAAGAACAATTGTTGTTCTATTTATAATAATAATGTTTTGTATAGAACTGGAATATTACTTAATAAATTTTGTATACTTGACTTACATGAAAATAATTTTGCATATTGAACAAATTAGTATAAGAAAAGGAGATGATCATTCAAAGAGTTGAATGTATGTATTTGTTGAAAATACAAGTGTGAATTATTTGAAAGGTTCAAAAAGAATTGAAGTGAAACAAATTGGCAAAGTATTAAGATTCTTTGATTAGATCAAGGAATAAATACTTGTGCAATAAGTTTCTAGATCATCTCAAATGGTTTTTCTCATAATGGACACCTCATGATACGTAATAATTGATTGATGTATCTGAAAGGAAAAATTGTACCTTGTTGGACATGGTGCGGTCCATAATGATTTTACCGACATTCCAGTATCCTTCTAGGATTATGTCCTAGAAATGGCTGCATATCTACGAAAAGGTAACCTCAAAATCCGGCCCCAAGACTCCATAAAAGTTATGGACAGGGAGGATTCCTAATCTTAAGTATGTTAAGATAAGGGGTTGTCCAACTTATGTGAAAAAGTTTCAAAGGATAAGCTTGGGAAAAGATTTGACAAGTACAGATTTGTGGGACATCCTAAAGTAAGTTTAGGGTATATGTTCTATAATCCTACTTAGAAAAAGGTGTTTGTTACGAAATACGCTGCCTTCTAAGATAAAGGTGTTTATCATTGAGGGGCTAGTGGGAGGATAATAGATCTTGAAAAATTCAAGAACCACAAAACACTATAAGTCAAATAAGAGGAACACAGTAGATGAACTATTGTACCTACAAATCGAATCAGTAAATGCGGAATAATGCAGAAGATACCTAGGAGGTATGGATTCATCATAGATGATGATGATGATGAGGCACGCATCATAGAAGATGATGATCCGATTACATACGATGAGTTAAGAGTTATAGACACTCAGAGAAATTGATTGAAGCAAAATTCTCAAAAATGGAACATTCGTTTTGATGAAACAAATCAAAAGAGTTTGATTTTATCAAAATAAGAATGAACCTAGTGTGTACAAAAGGGTCGATTGGGAGCATCGTGACATTCCTAGTACTACATGTTGATATACTACGGATAAGGAATGACATACCAATGCTACAATCAAGTAAAGATAAAGTTGTCTAAACATTCCTCCATGAATGATTTGGAAGAGTATCTTAATTGGGGATATAAATCTATATAGATAGATTTAAGAGGATGCTCGACTTAACCCAAGGAGCGTATATTCATTTGATGCTAAAGTCGTTTAGCATGGCAAACTCAAGAGATGTCTCATGTTGATGAGCTATGGAGTGTATCTCTTAATAGTCCCCACAGACTCACGAAAAGAGAGGTCGCATGAGTGACAATCATGTATGCAATGAAATGTACGAGACCGATGTTGATCGGTCATATTATTGAGAAGTTCACTATGAGTCGGTGAAAATATCTTAAAGTGCTTAACCCAAGCACTAAGGATGTGATCATATTCATGGTGGGTCTAAATTAAAACTAGAGGGCTTAACAGAGTCAAGTTTTCGAGACGAGACCAAGATGACGTAAAAATCCACTTTAAGGTAAAGCGTTATCTTGAGCAGTTAGTGCAGTGAATTGGAAAGGTTCCAAAGTTGAAAAAGAGTTCTTTGGTTTAGTGATAAAGACAAAGTATATAGCTATAAATGAAGGCGCAAGTTGATTGTTTGGATTAAAAGTTCATTACGTAACTAGGAATAGTTCCTAAGTCTCATCTTGGATGTAAACATGTGTTGTGGCACTTTCATTTGATTAATAGAATCATTGAAAGATGGGAAATCACTATAGAGATAGTGGAATCTCATGAACAACATTACATATCCATTAACTAAAGCTTATCCAATGACGGGATAATCGTCACTTAGAGAAGATGAGTATAAGATACAATGACGATTGGCTTTAGTGCAAGTGGGAGATTGAAAGTAGTATGCACACAAGCCGATCATGTTTGATGATAAAGCATATACTTTGTAACAATCTTATTCATTTATTAATAAAAAGTATTAATTTATTAAAGGCTTTTAATTATCTACATGATCTTTGTTTTATAATATGTGATAAACCCATAGTTTTAAGCAATGCTTTTAGAATAATGATGATGATCATTCTAATGAGATCTAAATTCTTAGAAAGCTTAAAACTAAAATAGTTCCCAATCATTGGATTACTAAATTGGGGATTAGTGAATCCGGATAGATTGGGGTACATCGTTGCTTGCTCATTGGATGAGGATGATTGATCTCATGATCATTTGTGTGGAGACACTAAAGCAAGTATGTAGGTGCTTATTAGAGAATAAGTTCATTTGAGCGTGGCTCGCTAAGGAATACCTAATGGAGTTTTATTTGCTGTCAATAGGAATTCTGTAGTGATAGTAGTACAAGTAATCCTTGGACTTGAGATCATCATAGTATCTTGTGTATGATGAGTTATACTTTGACTTATTCCTTAAGACCCTTAGGGTATATCAAAGGGTATGCTTGGGTATAATAAGTTGTACATGGAGATAATGTATGATCAATAAAGAATCTACCACTTCTAATAAAGAAGAGAAATGTCTATGTGATTCGATAAATGACAACCCGGTAGTCCTTGGCGAAAGCGAGAATGAAATTAGAAAGGAGTTTCTAATTTGCATTATTTGGAGTTGTGCATTTAAGAGTCGAAATACATATAATTAAATAAAATAAGACTTGTGATGAATTCCATGTCTTATATTTAATTGGGACATTGTATGGTGGAAGGATTGAATTATGCGGTAACTATTTACTCAAAGGTTCTTTAATGATTAATGTTGAAATCTATATTATCCGGAAAGTCGTTGATCATTTAGGGAGGCTTATCCTATTGTAGAATAAATATTATTTATTTAAATAAATTAATTGTTTAATTTATTTATTTAAATAAGATTAGAATTGTTCTAATTGATTTATTCACAATGGGTTTAATATGGAGAACCTAAAGGGTCACACCATAAAAGGAAGAATAATTATTTAAGAAGTTAATGGCATAATCGTAATAATATGTTAAGTATATTTAATTTAATCTATGGTGATAGAATAAATTAAATAGCTTAATATTTATTATTTAATATTTAGAAATATTAAATATAAATTAATAAGAGGAGTCTTATTAATATTATTACAATTATTATTATTTTAATTTTTAAAAGAGTTTAGGAATTAATTTAATATAAGTACTCTCATTAATTCTAATAGGATTAGGAGGAAAATTAGTTAAAGGAGTTTAATTAATTATCCCTAATAAGATTAGGGAGCTTAATTAATTAAAAGAATTTTAATTAATTAAAACCCAATTACTTAATTGTTAAGGTGGGTTGCCCACATCTATAAATAAGAGGAGTCTTATTATGGGTGGTATGGGTTGTTGACTTTAAAAGTACGTAATAATTCTAAGTTGTTGGGAGTATGCCTTTTCTATAGAGATAGAAAACTAGGGTTAGCCATAACACCCATCTTCTTGAATTTTCTTCTTCCTTGGTGGATCACCTCTAGAGGCCAAACATTTGGGTGGCTAACATTGATCAAAGGAAGGAACCAAACCGGTGGATTCAAGTTGAGCGAAAAAGAGATTGGAGGTGAACTTGTACCTGAGGAAGCTCGATCTTCAAGGGTATGATTTTATTCTTTATCTTTTCGTTTAATTAATAATTGTGCATAAAGGATGATCCGGGTATATGGTTTGTAAATTTTTTAAACTCTGATTTTACACGCTTCCGCTTAATTTTGCAATTTGATTGCGTTGATGAATATTACAAACCTAACAGTTGTTATATAACATTCATTTGGTCAGAAAATATTCTTTTTGTCGGGAATATTCGTACGACGGCACAATCATTGGCGGACCCCACAACGGAAGTATTGTCGTAGTAAGAAAACGACAGAATTATCTTTTTATAAAAATAACGGTGGAAGTGTTACCATTAAAACTGTTGAACTACCCAGTAGTAAAAATGCGATGTCTGGCGTAGTTGCATAGTAGCACACGGTATTGGTTATTAATGCTTACGTAAGAAGTCACTCAGTTATACTCAATTATTGCTACAATAATTGCTACATCATATCTCTCATATTATTGATTCGATTATTGTCACAGTATCATCTGCATTATATGATATATTATTAAATCAATAATTGAGACGACAAAGTTATTCATATTATTAAATTGCAATATTTACAATGTGCAGAAATCATCATCAATGAGAGGTTTGGTCACCTAATTGCGCGCCAATAGGGAGAAATCCTTATTGGAAAGGCCCCTCTTTCATGGGAACAACCTGGTTGTTAAATATTGTGAGTTATAATATTAATGATGAATAAGTTTGTGTTGATTAAAGATGAATTTCATAGTTTCATTGTGTTGGGATTATTTGTGTTAGTAGAAATCGACATCTATTCCGATGATAATTGATGTTTGGAGGTTATATTGTTCAATCGGGTATTCGAGACACTTTTTGTGCCGGAGTACTATTCACGAGTTACTATTCACGGGGTACTATTCACCCGAACAATATATTTCTTTTCGATCCAAATTATTTCTGGGTACAATATTGTTCCACGAGGAGATGTGCTAATTTTTCAGACCGTTGGTTGAATTTATAATAGTAAATCAATATGGATCGCTAGTTTAAAGTTTTAATAGTAAATCAATATGAATCGCTGGTTTAAAGTTTTAATAGTGAATCAGTATGGACCGTTGCTTTAAGTTTTAATAGTAAATCAATATGGACCGTCCATTTAAAAGTAAATCAATCTGGACCATTCATGAATTAGTTACTATTCAATCCATTCTTCTATAAATAGAAGTTCATTCCTTCATTATTTTTTACAAATTCACTGAAACTCTAGAGAGAGAAATTATAGAGAGAAAGAAGAAGAGTTTTTTGCTACTTCACTACTTCGATATCCGGTTTCTTTAACGGTAAGGGGTATTATTTCTTTTGTAATAATGAAGAGAACTTCTGTTATTCCATTATTTATTATTCTGTTGGAATAACCTGTATACGCGGTCTACCCTATACTTGGTGAAATTCTTCTATTATTCCATTATTTATTATTCTGTTGGAATAACCTGTATACGCAGGCTACCCTATACTTGGTGAAATTCTTTTGTTATTCCCGTCTTTATTATTCTATTGGAATAATATCACATGCATGCGTTTTCCGAACACGGTTCCGTCTTTATAATTACATTGAAATATCTGTTTGTGCGTTTTTGTGGGACCAATTTCCGTCTTTATTATTCTTTTGGAATATCATGTCTGTGTATTTTACGCCGGACCTGGTTCCGTATTTATTATTCTGTTGGAATAACCTGTCTGTGTGATCTATCACATGCCTGGTGATTTCTTTTGTTATTCAATTAATTATTATACTCAATTGGTTAAAGTTTTGACTTCTATATTCCATGAAATTAGTGGAATATCCTTGATATTTGTGCTTCATCCAGTATCTTTTCATGGAAATATTCTTCTGAGCATTCTTGAATTTTACTCTACAAAGAAGTATCATGTTGACAATTTGGACGTTATTAGTTCCTGGATAAACTAATTCTTGAACTTGTTTTATTGAATTCTTATATCATTGTCATCATCCTCATGTTTATATTTTTGAAAGTCATCGTGGCTGTAGTGCATAGATGGACTTGGTATGATTATGACCGAGGATTATTCGGTATAATCATGGTAGTAATGTTACAAATGATGTGGTAAAAGTCCTCATTGGCCCGCAATACATTGATGGACAGTTGTTGGCATGATCATGACCATTGATGAATACACGAATATCCTTGGCCCGTAGTGCATGGATAATTTGTGGTCGTGACCCTAATGAATATCCTTGGCCGTAGAGCAGGGATGATATGGATTATTTATTAAGCTGAGTCTCAGCGATAAAAGTGATGAAAAAACGTTTTAAATCATAAAAGATAGTAGATTTTATTCTCTACTTGACTCTTTTAATGGATTGCTTATTCCACTGCAGTTAAACTTGATGTCTATTGTATTTTATTAGTTTAACATTGTTGAAGGGTAATGATAATTTATCCTGCATTATCTTACTCATAATATTTCTTACTGGGCTAGTTGAGCTCACCCTTTCTTTCCTTTGTTTCTCTGTGAAATGAGAACGTAGCAGGGACTAGTCGGGGAACGGAGTGATGGTCCAGAGGATAGCATTAGTAGTCCTCACTATTCAATGAAATAGTGTGTTAATAAATGTATTGAGGACTTATTTTGAGTGTGGATATTGTCTAGATGACAATATTTATATTAAAACCCACAGCATATGTTTTGTCATATTTTACACGACTGTTGTATAATTAGTTTGTATTTGTATTCAGTACCATGTATCTGGCGACCCAAGATGGGTGATGTATACCTATTTTGGGGGCGTCACATATGGGTCAAAAGGGCCATAACCGTGCACTATGCATAACACAATAAGCACATAACAGTGTATATATAATTAAAGAAAACTATATATCAAATATTGGGGTCACGACCATCGTGCGCTACGACGGGGGGGTCCAAGGGGGGTCTCCCCCCTGGCGGTGGTCCATCTCTGAAACAAGTTCAGAATCATATATTTAATCCACCAAAACACTCATAATAACAATACACCCAGTACATAACATATATGTCCAGTTTCAATTAATCATATTAAACCGAATCTTCATGCTTCTAATCCAATTAGAACAGAAGTTGTATATTGTTATTACACTATTTAAGATACAATTAACAGAACATCATATACATGCATATCTATTACTGATATTCATAATACCATAATATGCCTATATACATAATATTATATATTCAATTTCAGATCGATAAAATTATATCATCATATATCATATATATCAAAAATAATATAATCAATTTCAGATCGGTAAAATTGTATCATCATATATCATATATATCAAAAATAATAAAACACGTAATCTGAATTAATCGTTTCGCAAGTAGCTCTGATACCACTATTTGGTATTTCGGTACAAAAAAACGCACAGCGGAATAAAAAAAACAATTTCCGAAACCCAAAACAGGATCCATGTGAAATAGAAATTAATTCAGTGTTTTAGAGGTTATACCGATTATGAAAAAGCTGAAACGCTTCGAATCTCCAACGCAATCCCTCACGGTACTACGTCTCTATGGTATCCACACGAACACCCGCTAATCGTCGCACAATTCTACAATAAAGGGAGTTACGGTACTAGCCACCAAAGGATTAGGATTTTTCAAATTTCTCTCTAGTATAGTCTCTCTCTAAGAGCGGCTAGGGTTTTGGTAGGTTATTATGATTATTCCTAAAATGGCTGCTACATATCATATATATAGCGGTTATAAAGGAATTAATCAAAAATCTAATTTTATTAAAATAAAATCTGAAATTATATATACAATATCAAAATGTTAAGCAATTATATCAAATAATTGGCCTCTAGGGCACAAACTCTAACAAGAACATATAAAAATAATCTGGTGATGCAGAAATACTCCTCTAAGGTAGAAGTTAATTCATCAGAACCAAAGAGAAAAACCTATCTAGCAGGGATCCAATGAGATAACATGTCCTCTACAAAATTTTCGGGGGCTCTGAAGATCAACAAAGACATAGAGTGGCCCAACATGCCACCTGCCAATATGTGATCTGACTCTGGAAGACTATCAAACCAGGATCGCAAATCCATAGCTATACGGCTAGCAGGAAGTGGTTCAATATGTGATACTGATGAGGAAGACTGTTAGAATTTATTCCCTAGAGGCCAATTATTTGATATAATTGCTTAACGTTTTGATATTATATTTGATTGGATAAATGAATGATTTTATTATGGTTTTATTTACTGCGTTATATAAATGTTAACATAATAAAAATCCTTAGAATAGTGATACAAATTATATAGTTTCAAGTATGTGACTTGAACATGAGATTATATAATTACAATTAGTATCATTGTTCTTAAATGTCCCTAGTCGAGTATCATTGTTGATGGGATAACAATGATGCATTAAGACTAGTATGTGGATTGACTGATGACCAAATCTCATTGGTTATAAATATATGAGATATTAAGTCAATGCATAGGTACATGTTAGAGAACGATGTACTGGACAAACCCACCATGAGAATTCTATGTGGAGCATTATGCAAAGTGTCATTAGCAATTCTCATAGAGACAATGATGTAATGGTCCTCCGACCTGAAATCACTATATTACTACACGGGAATTTATGTACTTTGATATCATCAAATGCCACCTTTAATAGGGTGGGCTATAAAGGTGATTATTGGGTACATCATGAATCATGTGAGGAATATGAGTGATCTAGATGGAATTTAACCATCCTATAAATTAGGGATGATATCCATAGGCCTCTTGATTGAGTAGGACTATGAAATGCATGGTCATGCTCAAATAGTGATTTGTTTCATATAGTCTACTCATTAATCAAGAAAACTCAGATTAAATTATAAAGAGTATGACACATTCCATAACTCGAGTTTAATCTAGGATATTAAGGTTAAAAGGATTAAATTACATTGAAACATTGGTCACGAAAAATGTTGCTTCGAATCATCGATCTTATTATTACTTGGGTAGTAATGATGCATTACTAGATGCCGCTCATTGTTTATAATTTTATAATATGATTTTAAAATTATTGTCAACGTAATAATAACATATAGGGTCACACACATAGAACATAATTAAAGGGAATTAATTTAAATTGTAAAGATTTAAATATATCAATATGATTGATAGTATTTAAATTACTTAATTTAAATTAATAGGATAATTATATATAGGTATATTAATTTAAGACTTAATTAAGATATATATATATATATATATAAATTGATTTTATTAAATTAGGTTTTGAATAATTCCTTTTAATCGCTATATATATATGATATGTAGCGACCATTTTAGGTATTATTCATAAAACCAAAACCCTAGCCATTCTTAAAGAGACTAGAGAGAGAAATAGTTCGAAATCCTCATCCTTGGTGGCTAGTACATAATTCCTTCTTTTTGCAGATCGTATGACGATTCATGAAGCGTCCATGTGAATCTAGTAGAGAGGCTTGATTCATTTGAATTGCGTTGGAGATTGACGCATCAATTCTAGCTTTAATAATCGGTATAATTCTTACCTCTACGAATTAATTGATTTTTCACATGGATCCTGTTCAGGGTTTCGAAATTGCTTTGATTATTTTCTATCTCCATTGCGTTTCTGTGTCGATATTAGAGCTACTTGTGAAACAATTAATTCAGATTATGTGTTTTATTGTTTTCGATATATATGATATGTGATGTTACAATTTTACCGATCTGAAATTGATTATATGGTTTTCGATATATATGATATATGATGATACAATTTTATCGATAATCGAAATTGAATATATAATATTTTGTATGTATGCGTATTCTGGTATTATGAATATCAGTGATAGATATGCATGTATATGATGTTCTATTAATTGTATCTTATATGGCGTAATAACATTATACAACTTATGCTCTAATTGGATTAACAGTATGCAGATTCGGTTTAATATGATTAATTGAAATGGGACATATATGATATGTACCGGGTGTATTGTTATTATGATTATTTTGGTGGATTAAAATATATGATTACGAAAGCTATTTGAGGAGATTAGTATGGAGAAATTACTGTCTGATTGTAGTTCAAAAAATATAGATTGTGGTCTCCCCAGCTGGACCACCGCCAGAGGGGAGACCCCCCCTTGGACCCCCCGTCGTAGCGCACGATGGTCGTGACCCCAATATGTTATATATAGTTTTTCTTTAATTATATATAAATTGTTATGTGTTTATTGTGATATGCATGGTTCACAGTTATGGCCTTTTGACCCATAGGTTAGTGGCTTTTGGTTTTGAAATACGGCTTGCATGTCGTGCCTTTTTATAAATTCTGATGTAACATTCTCTTCTCATCTAAATCCCCTCGAATGTAACTCGAGGTTTCTTTATGTCATGTAATAATATGTAATCGATGAAGATGTTGAGATGGAGAACAGGATGGAAAGATGATGATGGAGAGGAGACACATGTATGAGGAAGATCCAAGGAAGCTACTATTTTGAGACCTTTTACCACCTTAGATTGACCTTCAATCTTTCATTAGCTTGAAAAGATTGACATTGGATTGGGCCATAACTGTGACACATTTTATTTTGCACTTTATTTATGCTTGTGTATGATATGATAAATAATGTGCATGTTTAATAAGATTAAAATTGGTGAGATCTAAATTTATTAATAAAATCCCTCATTAAATTATTAAGTCTAAATCAGATGTCTTCCAATGAATAACACTCATCAAGACCTTGATCAATAGATGTAGGTTTGCCAAAGCAAAGTACCTATTTATCTAGGTAAGATGCGATAGGATAATTGTGATATCAAACTGTTAAAATCATTGGGCTGAAACTTAACTAAGTTATCTCAATAGGATTGTGGACTTAGAGGCATAGAGTTTTGTAGGTACCATTAGATGGACTAGAAACAAATATTGTTTACCAAACTATCCAAGAGTTATATATGATATAATTGACAAAAGGGTTGTCTACCTAAATAATTGTGTTTTAAGAGATTAGCCAAAGATAACTTAAGTCATAATGAAATATGGATCTTGACTCACTATAAAGATTTAATAGAAAATGCTTTCCAAATTAATGGTGAGAGCTATTAATTTAAATAAAATAGTGGGAGGTATATTTTGAATGTATTATTATCAATTACATAATATCAACTATGCAATTTAACTTATTATTTTGGCACTTATAAATTGTAGATATCAATGACAAACAACAACAACATAAGTAGTCTTTCACTACGATCAGTCCTTGAGAAAGACAAGTTGAGTGGAATTAATTTCCTTGACTGGCACAGGAACTTGAGGATTGTCCTCAAACAAGAGCGCAAGCTATATGTCCTTGATGGGCCCATTCATGCAAAGACACCGGTGCCATCGCTTGCACCGTCACGAGCATAATACTTATAAGAAGCATCAAGATGATGCTCTAGACGTGAGTTGTCTCATGCTAGCAACCATGAACGCTGAGCTTCAGAAGCAACATGAGTTGATGGATGCTTATGAGATGATTGAGCATCTCAAGAAATTGTTCAAAGGACATGCTCGACGGGGAGAGGTATGATCTGAATAAAGGCGTTGTATCAACTGCAAGATGGGTGAGCGTGATCTAGTTGGTCCACATGTGCTGAAAATGATTGGGTATATTGAGTACCTTGATAGGTTGGGTTTTCCAATCACTCCGGAAGCCCAAACTGATCTTGTTTTGCAATCATTGAACAGCAGCTACTCTCAATTTGTTATGAATTATCTAATGAATGAAATTGAGAAACCACTTACTGAGTTATTGAGCATGTTAAGAACTGCAGATAACAACATGAAAAAGGCAGGACCCGCTCCCATAATGATGGTGCAAAAGGGGAATGCTAAGGGAAATTGGAAAGCCAAGAAGAAGATAGAATCTAAATATGGTGCTAAACCTAATCCCAAAACCAAACAGGCCTTAAAACTTAAAGGTGGGGTGGCTAAAGAAGGTTATTGTAACTTTTGTGGACACTGGAAGAGGAATTATCATGCTTATTTGGAAGAAGTGAAGAAAAAGAAAGGAGGTGTGACTTCTGATTCAGGTATATATGTTATAGAAGTCAACTTGTCTACTTCTACATCATGGGTATTGGATACTGGATGTGGTTCTCACATTTTTGTTAATGTGCAGGAACTTCAAAGGAGTAGGACTTTGGCAAAAGGAGAGGTTGACCTACGAGTTGGGAATAGAGTAAAAGTTGCTGCACTAGCCGTAGGAACTTATCATTTATCTTTGCCCACTGGGCTAGTATTAGAATTAGAGAATTGTTATTATGTGCTTGCTATAAGCAAAAACATTATTTCTGCTTCTTGTTTGGACAAGAAAGGTTTTTCATTTATAATTAAGAACAATCGTTGTTCATTTTACTTAAATGATATTTTTTATGGTGTTGCACAATTGTTTAACGGTCTTTATATTTTGATTTAGAAATGCCTATCTATAACATAAATACAAAACGATTTAAATCAAATGATTCAAATCCAACATATCTCTGGCATTGTCGTTTGGGCCATATAAATGAGAAACGCATATCAAAACTCCATAAAGATGGATTTTTGGATTCATTTGATTTTGAATCATATGAAAAATGTGAATCTTATTTATTAGGCAAGATGACTAAAGCCCCTTTCACTGGACACAGTGAACGGGCTAGCGATATATTGGGACTTATACATAGTGATGTATGTGGATCCATGAGTTCGCTAGCAAGAGGTAGGTTTTATTACTTCATTACATTTACTTATGACTTCAGTAGATATGGATATATGTATCTTATGAGACACAAATCCGAATCCTTTGAAAAGTTTAAGGAATTCAAGAATGAAGTTCAAAACCAATTTGGCAAAAGCATAAAAGCCCTTCGATCTGATCGAGGAGGTGAATACTTAAGCCAAGACTTTGATGACCTTCTAAAGGAGTGTGGTATTATATCACAGCTCACTCCACCTAGAACACCACAATGGAATGGTGTATCTGAGAGGAGAAATCGCACCTTTTTGGACATGGTACGATCAATGATGAGTCATGCAGATCTTCCAATAAGCTTCGGGGTCATGCCCTAGAGATAATGTGCATTCACACTTTAATCGTGTTCCTACAAAAGCGGTTTGAAGACACCATATGAGATGTGGGTGGGAAGCGTCCTAGTATATCGATTCATGAAGATTTGGTTTGAGGCGTTTGTAAAACGTCGGATTACGACAAGCTCGGACCCTAATCGACAAATGTAATTTTGTGGGATACCCAAAAGAAACAAAAGGGTATTATTTCTACAAACCTTCTAAGAATAAAGTGTTTGTTGCTCGAACTGGTATTTTTCTAGAAAGAGAATTTGTCTCTAAAGGAAGCGATTGGGAGGAAAGTAGAACTCGAAGAAATTTAAGAACCACAAAATATTATTGAACACGAGTTGGAGCGTGGCGGGAACCACAAGAAATTATGGAAAGTGAACACGCTCAAATTACACAAGGAATTCATAGATGCGGTAGGACACACCAAGAGCAAGGAGATATTATGGATATCTTGTGACTCAAAAAATGGCGATGTGATGCTCATAGATCGAGGATGAGCCTGCTTCCTACCTAGAAGCTATGAATGGACCAGATTCTGAGAGATGGCTTGAAGGCATGAGATCTGAAATGGACTCCATGTATACTAACCAAGTATGGACTTTGGTTGATCCACCCGAAGGGGTAAAACTAATCGGGTGCAAGTGGGTTTTCAAGAAGAAAACCGACATGGATGGTAATGTACAAACCTACAAAGGTCGATTGGTAGCAAAAGGTTACAAACAAGTTCAAGGTGTTGACTATGATGAAACCTTCTCTCCAATGGCAATGGTTAAATCCATCAGGATCTTACTTGCTATTGCAGCCTTTTACGATTATGAAATCTGGCAGATGGATGTCAAAACTGCTTTCTTTAACGAAAATCTCCTTGAGGATGTGTACATGACACAACCTGAGGGATTTGTCACTCCAAAGGATGCTGGAAAGGTATGTAAGCTGTAGTGATCCATTTATGGATTGAAGCAAGCCTCTCGGAATTGGAATCTTCGATTTAATGAAGCAGTCAAAGAGTTTGGCTTTATTAAAAATGAAGATGAACATTGTGTATATAAGAAGGTTAGTGGGAGTCACATTGTATTCCTGATATTATATGTTGACGACATATTAATTATTGGGAATGACATTCCTTTATTACAGGCTGTAAAAACATGGTTAAAAAAATGTTTCTCCATGAAAGATTTAGGTGATGCAGCCTACATTTTAGGTATCATCGATCTATCGAGATAGATCGAGAAAATGCTCGACCTAAGTCGAGTATATATATTGATAAAGTCTTTGAAAGCGATTCAAAGCATGCAAGAGGCAAAAAGAGGACACTTACCCATGACTCATGGTGTAAAGATCTCTAAGGCCCAATGTCCTAAATCACAAGATGATGAGGAGCGTATGAGAAAGATCCCTTATGATTCGGCAATTGGATCTATCATGTATGCAATGATATGTACTCTTAGGATGTCTCGTATGCTTTGAGCATGATTTAGCAGATACGATTGAATCGGTGAAGGTCATCGATAATGATCAAGAATATCCTCAAGTACCTAAAAAGGACTAAGGATTCATTCTTGGTATATGGAGGTGAAGACGAACTGGCAGTAAAGGGTTACATAGATGCTAGTTTCCAGACTGACAATGATGACTATAAGTCTTAGTCAGGTTTTGTATTTTGCCTTAATGGTGGTTGTGACGCCCCCAAAATAGGTATACATCACCCATCTTGGGTCGCCACTTACATGGTACAAAATTCAAATAAAACTTAATTATACTACAGTCGTGTAAAATACGACAAAACATAAACTGAGAGTTTTAATAAGAATACTGTCATCTAGACAATATCCACACTAAATGGAGTCCTCATTACATTTATTGTCACACTATTTAACAGAATAGTGAGGACTACTAATGCTATCATCTGGACCGTCACTCCATTTCCCGACTGCGTCCGGCTATATTCTCATTTCACGAAGAGAACGGTGAAAGAAAGGGTGAGCTCAACTAGCCCAAGAAGAAATATTATGACTAAGATAATGCGAATAAATTATCCTTAGCCTTGAAGTATAACAATTGATAGAATATAATAGACAACAAGTTTTAGATCAACAACTGCGCAGTGAATAAGCAATCCATTAGAAGAGTCGAGTAGAGCATAAAATCTACTATCTTCTATGATTTAAAAGATTTTCATCAACTTTATCATTTGAGACTTAATAAATAAAACGAATCCTACACCACGGCTTAAGGATATTCATGTAATCATCAATGGTCATGATTATACCGAATAATCCTCGGTCATAATCATACCAACAAAGCGTCACCAATGAACTACGTGCCAATGAGGACTTTTACCACATCATTCGTTACATTACGGTCATGATTATACCAAGAATAATCACTGGTCATAATCATACCAAGTTCATCTCTCGCACGTAAGCAAAGATGACTTTCATCACAATATAAGCATGAGGATGATGACAATAATATAAGCATTAATCAAGCGAAAATAAGGATAAATATTAAAGACTTTAAATTTATCCAAATATTATCCATCACTTAAATAACTTCATAATCTAATATTGTTAATATTATAACAATATTTTAATCACTTCTTAAACTTATAAATAATTTAATTTAATTGTTTACACTTTACCAAATAATGTATTTAATCATTCAAAATGTCATACTCATAAGATTTCATCACCAATGATCAAATCACTCATCAAAAAATGCATATACCTTATATAGGATTTTCAAGCCTTAAAATATTATTTACCAATTCTTCAACTTCACAAAACATATTTAACTCATATGTTTATAACTAAACCATTTCCATAAAAAAAATACCAAATCTACTTATTATTTTTCTATCCTTTGTCCAAACATATATACATATATTTCCTACACAACAAGTATTTTTTTTATAATTTTTCAACTCCCTTAAGTATTTTTCAAAAATCAATTTCTAATTAATTCCTTAAGAAATTAGCTACCTCAAGTTTAATTCCAGAAATTCCCAAATCTTGGCAGGATCTTACACATGTTAACATGAGCTTCCAGTTTAAATTTTATGGTCATCGGAGTTATAGAACTCCGGTTATAGCGTTTTTCGTCGGAAAAACCTAAATATTGAAATAGTCATAACTTGTTCATTTTAAGTCGGAATGAGCTCATTTTTGGACAGGAGGTACTTTATACCATATATTTTCATGTCCCAAAAGGCCGGAATTTTTCTCACAAATTAAGTGGCTAAAACATCCCTTACAAAATTATGGGTAGTAGCTTTTTCTCTTTTTTTTCACTTTTTCATGCTTTGTTAAAAATAGTCCATACAAAAATTTACAACTCCTCTTTCAGTGATTCCAGTTGGAGATGTTTGAAAACTTATCATAATATCCTCCCAAATTTTTCCAGAATTTTTGAATGTCCGAAAAATTACGAAACTTCAAATGGATTTTAACCCGTCATACGGTAATCCACGTAAACAGATCATTTTCATAATTTAATAAGGAATGAATATGAAGGAACATTCACCATGCATGTGGTAATCCACATAGACAGGTTATTCCAACAGAATAATAAATAATGGAACCAGGTCAGGCATAATACGCACCGACAGGATATTCCAACAGAATAATAAAGAATGGAATAACAACAGAAATCACCATGCATGCGATAGACCGCACAGATAGGTTATTCCAACAGAATAATAATTAATGGAACCAGGTCAGGCGTAATACGCACATACAGGATATTCCAACAGAATAATAAAGAATAGAATAACAGAAGAATTTCACCATGTATGTGGTACTTCGCATAGACAGGTTATTCCAACAGAATAATAAATAGTGGAACCAGGTCATGCGTAATACGCACAAACAGGATATTCCAACAGAATAATAAAGAATGGAATAACAGAAGAATTTCACCAGGTATGTGGTACCCACATGACAAAGTTATTCCAACATAATAATAAGGAATTGAATAACAATAGCTCTCTTCATGAAAATAAAAGAAATAATACCCCTTACCTTAGAATAAAGCTGGATATTGGAATAGAGAGGTAGCAGACTTCTCTTCTTCTTTCTCTCTATAATTTCTATCTATAATAATTGCTCTAAAGCTTTAGTGAATTAATGAGAAATGAAGGAAGAATGAGCTTCTATTTATAGAAAAATATAGTTTCGATAATTGCACGTTTTGGGGCTCGAAATATTACAGTACAATACCTCCAACTTTTCTTTCATTTTTAATTTAGTCCTGCAAGTATTGTCAAACTTGCACCACCTCCCCTAATAGTAAATAATGTGAATCAATAGTTCTATCATGTGAATCAATAGTTATAATCATGTGAAAATACGAATTACAGTATAGTACCTCCATCTATACCTCCATTTTTAACTTAGTCATGCAAGTATTATCAATCTTGCACCAACTCCCCTAATAGTACATGAATGTGAATCAATAGTACACACATGTGAACAAATAGTTATAATCATGTGAATTAATAGCAATTAATTACTCATTTATCCGATTAATTACCCGATTTATCAATATAACCCCAGACATCAATTGTCATCGGAATAGATGTCGATTTCTACTAACACTAATAATCCCAACACAATGGAACTATCAAATTTATCTTTAATCAACACGAGCTTATTCATCATTAATATTATAACTCACAATATTTAACAACCAGGTAGTTCCCAGGAAAGAGGGGGCTTTCCGATAAGGATTTCCCCTTATTGACTCTCAATTAGATGACCAAACCTCTCCTTGACAGAACTTCTAGACATTGTCAATATTGCAAATAATAATATGAATAACTTTGTCGTCTCGATTATTTATTTAATAATATAACATATTATGCGGATGATATCTTTGTGACAATAATTGAATCAATAATATAGAGAGATATGATCATGACAATTAATGTAGAAATAATTGAGTATAACTCGAGTGACTTCTTACGTAAGCATCAATAATCAATACCTAGGTATTGCTCTTATGCAACCCACAGTATATTGTACTTTTACTAAAGAGTAGTTCAACGGTTTTAACGGTAACACTTTCGTAGTTTTTTTTATAAAAGATAATTACATCGTTTTTCTTACTACGACAATAATACTTAGATTATATGGGGTCCACCAATGATTGTATCGTCGTACGGATATTCCCCGACTAAAAGAATATTCCCCGACCAATTAAATATTATATAAGAACTTGCATACTTTGCAAAATTTGTAAATATTACCCACAACTAAAACATTATATCAAATCCACACCATAATATTCAAAAAAAAAATATTGAGAAATTTAAATCTTTATTCATAAAATTTGGGGTCTCACAATCTCCCCTCCTTATGAAATTTCTCCCTCGAAATTTACGTACGTACCTGGTATGTCGAAGAGGTGAGGGTACCTTAACTTCATTTCAGATTCTAACTCTTAAGGTATAACCTTTGAGTGTCGAATAGGATCCTTCTTATCCAAGATTTTAACATGTATCTTCTCATACATTAAATCTTCTGCTATCTCGTCTAGTTCCAATTCAATAATGTGGTTCGAGTCGTCCACATATTTACGTAACATTGATACGTGAAAAACGTTATGAACACTCGACATACTTAGTGGTAAAACGAGTCTATAGGCCACAGTTCCTACTCGATCGAGGATTTCAAATGGGCTAATTAAATCGAGGGTTGAGATTTCCTCTCTTCGTCGATTCTTGCTTCTAGAATAACGCCCTCTTGAACCTTTTTCTTCACATTCATCAACTCTGAGTATATAGCTTGAGCGGCTTTAACTTTTTCAATTAAAGTCAATTTTAATTGTATATTCGTTATCTTCACGTGGGTCCCTAGAGTCTTTAACTCTATCTTCATCATTTCTAAGTTATACGATATGGATTTTTGTGTTAACAACGTCGCACTCGTAAATGTATACGATCTTCTACTCAACGCGTCAGCTACCACGTTCGCTCTTCCACAATGATATTGAATGGTATAGTCGTAATCTTCAACAGCTCGAGCCAACATCTTTGGCGCATTATTCGTTCGTTTTGGTTGAAGAAATATTTAAGGGTTGAAGAAATGGGTTTTATACTTTGGGGTCAATACAAAATTCGATTTCACGCTCTAGGGGTAGGCTAAGAATTCTTCAAGAATACGTCAGGAAATTTATTAACGATAGAAATATCATTTAAAAACTGTGACTCTCATCCAAGACTTGGATAACACATGAAATGAAGGTTTCTCCTAACGAAGTTTCAATCGATAAGTCAAAGTCTAACTTCTCTAGAGTTAAATTTAAACGTTGAGCGCAAGCAAGAGACATAAAATAATGGGTATAACCGGTATCTAATAAGGTATAGACTTCACAAGAATTTATAATTAACTAACGTGTTAACCCGTTAAGTTACTGCGCTTTTGAGAAGTCACGAAAAACGCTCTTCCTGAAACCACCAACTTCATTTTGTCCGTATCCGCCTTTGGTGCCACCGTCCCAACTAGACTTGACTTTGGTGCACGACAAAATCGAGCTAGGTGACCTTCTTTTCCACAATTGTAACATGCTTTGGACTGCATCACGCAATTTGGACTGATATGTCCCTCCCCTCCGCATTTAAAACATATGACCGACGGTCGCTCTCCTTCCTTTGAAAGCGGTCTTTGGTCTGTCTTTGTCTTTCCATCATTATTGAACCTTCTCTTCTTGAAATTTCCACTTCTATTATCTTGGCCATGATTACCACCAAAGTGGTTACCATCCTTGGCATGATAATTTCCCCCACGATGGTTATCATTGTTTCGATGGCCGTTGCCACCGGTACGATTATTATCATGTTGTTGCTCGTTACCTTTTGGTTGTGCTGACTCATTATCGCGCTCCAATAACTGAGCCCTATTCACAACATCAGAATATAAACAAAGTTTGTGAGAAATGAGGTACTGATGTATTTCGGGTGTCAAACCTCTTAGAAACATTCGCGTCATTCGCTCCTCATTATCGACCAAATGGGATGCAAACCGGGATAACCCATGAAACTTAGCCTCGTCTTTACGATACGTTCATATTATTTTGCTCCATTGCTTATCTCAACATTTTCAGATGCCATTTTCAAACACTGTCACAAAACAAGGGTTAATTGACATATCACATATTATCCCTATACTCTGACCGATCAATTAAATACCAAATAAACTTAGGTAGGTCATACTAGCGAAGGAATTCCCCATCTCTACCCTCCTAGTTCTTGTCTTACATCTCAGCAAGGGATCATATCCCTAAGCTTTGATACCAACTGTGATGCCCCCAAAACAGGTATACATCACCCATCTTGGGTCACCACTTACATGGTACAAAATTCAAATAAAACTTAATTATAAAACAGTCGTGTAAAATACGACAAAACATAAACTGAGAGTTTTAATAAGAATATTGTCATCTAGACAATATCCACACTCAATGGAGTCCTCATTACATTTATCATCACATTTATTTAATAGAATAGTGAGGACTACAAATGCTATCATTTGACCAATCACTCCGTTCCTCACCTCGCCCCCGGCTATATTCTCATTTTCTGAAGAGAAACGGTGAAAGAAAGGGTGAGCTCAACTAGCCCAAGAAGAAATATTATGACTAAGATAATGCGAATAAATTATCCTTAGCCTTCAACGATATAACAACCGTGATGTAATATAATAGACATCAAGTTTTAGATCAACAAGCTGCAATGAATAAGCAATCCATTAGAAGAGTCAAGTAGAGCATAAAATCTACTATCTTCTATGATTTAAAAAGATTTTCATCAACTTTATCTTTGAGACTCGACAATAAATAAACCACATCATCCCCGCACCACGACCAAGGATATTCATGTAATCATCAATGGTCATGATTATACCGAATAATCCACGGTCATAATCATACCAACAAATGTCCACTGATGAACTACAGCCAATGAGGACTTTTACACCATCATTCGTTACATTACGGTCATGATTATACTAGAATAATCCACGATCATAATCATACCAAGTCCATCTCTGCACGTAAGCCAAAGATGACTTTCATCACAATATAAGCATGAGGATGATGACAATAATATAAGCATTAATTAAGCGAAAACAAGGATAAATATTAAAGACTTTAAATTAATCCAAATATTATCCATCACTTAAATAACTCATAATCTAATATTGTTAATATTATAACAATATTTTAATCACTTCTTAAACTTATAAACAATTTAATTTAATTATTTACACTTTACCAAATAATGCATTTAATCATTCAAAAATGCCATACTCATAAGATTTCATCACCAATGATCAAATCACTCATCAAAAATCAGATATACCTTTTATATAGGATTTTAAAGCCCTAAAATCCTATTTGCCAATTTTTCAACTTCACATAACATATTTAACTTATATGTTTGTAACTAAACCATTTTCATGAAAAATTACCAAATCAACTTATTATTTTTCTATCCTTTGTCCAAACATATATACATATATTTCATACACAACAAGTATTTTTTTATAATTTTCCAACTCCCTTAAGTATTTTTCAAAAATCAATTTTTAATTAATTCCTTAAGAAATTAGCTACCTCAAGTTTAACTCCAGAAATTCCCAAATCTTTGGCAGGATCTTACACATGTTAACGTGAGCTTCCAGTTTAAATTTCATGGTCATCGGAGTTATAGAACTCCGGTTATAGCGTTTTTCGTCGAAAAAACCCAAATATTGAAATAGTCATAACTTGCTCATTTTAAGTCGGAATGAGCTCATTTTTGGACAGGAGGTACTTTATACCATATATTTCCATGTCCCAAAAGGCCAGAATTTTTTTCATAAATTAAGTGGCCGAAACATCCCTTACAAAATTGTGGGCAGTAGCTTTTTCTCTTTTTTTCACTTTTTCAAGCTTTGTTAAAAATAGTCCATACAAAAATCTACAACTCCTCTTTCAGTGATTCCACTTGGAGATGTTTGAAAACTTATCATAATATCCTCCCAAATTTTTCCAGAATTTTTGAATGTCCAAAAAATTACGAAGCGCAAATGGATTTTAACTCCGCCATGCAGTAATCCACGCATCATGAGATCATTTTCACAATTTAATAAGGAATGAATACTAAGGATCATTCACCATGCATGTGGTAATCCACATAGGCGAGTTATTCCAATGAATAATAAATAATGGAACCGGTCGCGTAATACACCGCAAGCGGGATATTCCAACAGAATAATAAAGAATGGAATAATAATGAAATCACCGTGCATGCGATGAAGCGCATGAGATAGGTTATTCAACAAAATAATAATTAATGGAAGCAGTCAGGCAATACGCACATACAGGATATTCCAACAGAATAATAATGAATAGAATAACAGAAGAATTTCACCATGTATGCGGTACTTCACATAGACAGGTTATTCCAACAGAATAATAAATAATGGAACCAGGTCATGCGTAATTTCACCATAATGATATTCAAAATAGAATAATAAAGAATGGAATAACAGAAGAATTTCACCATGTATGCAGTACTTCGCATATAGCTCTCTTCATGAAAATAAAAGAAATAATACTCCTTACCTTAGAATAAAGCTGGATATTGGAATAGAGAGGTAGCAGACTTCTCTTCTTCTTTCTCTCTATAATTTCTATCTATAATAATTGCTCTAAAGCTTTAGTGAATTAGTGAGAAATGAAGGAAGAATGAGCTTCTATTTATAGGCAAATATAGTTTCGATAATTGCACGTTTTAGGGCTCAAAATATTACAGTACAATACCTCCAACTTTTCTTTCATTTTTAATTTAGTCCTGCAAGTATTATCAAACTTGCACCACCTCCCCTAATAGTAAATAATGTGAATCAATAGTTCAATCATGTGAATCAATAGTTATAATCATGTGAAAATACGAATTACAGTATAGTACCTCCATCTATACCTCCATTTTTAACTTAGTCATGCAAGTATTATCAATCTTGTACCAACTCCCCTAATAGTACATGAATGTGAATCAATAGTACACACATGTAAACAAATAGTTATAATCATGTGAATTAATAGCAATTAATTGCTCATTTATCCAATTAATTACCCGATTTATCAATATAATCCCAGACATCAATTATCATCGGAATAGATGTCGATTTCCACTAACACTAATAATCCCAACACAATGGAACTATCAAATTCATCTTTAATCAACACGAACTTATTCATCATTAATATTATAACTCACAATATTTAACAACCAGGTAATTCCCAGGAAAGAGGGGGCTTTCTGATAAGGATTTCTCCTTATTGGCGTGTAATTAAATGACCAAACCTCTCCTTGACAGAACTTCTAGACATTGTCAATATTGCAAATAATAATATGAATAATTTTGTCATCTCAATTATTTATTTAATAATATAACATATTATACAGATGATACTATGACAATAATTGAATCAATAATATGAGAGATATGATGCAATTCATGTAGCAATAATTGGGTATAAGCGAGTGACTTCTCACGTAAGAATCAATAATCAATACAAAGTGCTACTATGCAACCACATGCAGACATATTCTTGTACTTTTACTACCGAGTAGTTCAACAGTTTTAACGGTAACACTTTCGCCATTATTTTTATAAAAAGATAATTCTGTCGTTTTCTTAATACGATAATACTTCCGTTGTGGGGTCCACCAATGATTGTGTTGTCGTACGGATATTCCCTGACAAAAAGAATATTCTCCGACCAATCGAATATTATATAACAACTTGTATACTTTGCAAAATTTGTAAATATTACCCACAACTATAACATTATATCAAATCCACACCATAATATTCAAAAAAAAAATATATCGAGAAATTTAAATCTTTATTCAAAAAATTTGGGGTCTCACAGTGGTGCTGTTAGCTGGAAAAGTTCGAAGCAAGAGACAATAGCCGATTCTACAACAATGGCTGAGTATATTGCTGCTTCTAGTGCAGCCAAGGAGGCTGTATGGATTAAAAAGTACATCACTGAACTTGGTGTTGTTCCAACCATTGTTGATCTGGTTGCTCTCTATGTTGTGATAATAATGAAGCCATTGCACAAAGTTAAGGAACCCGGATCTCAAAGAACGATCAAGCATATACTTAGCGGTACCATCTCATCCGTGAAATCATTGATAGAGGAGATGTAAATATAGGGAAGAGTGCCAACAGATGATAATGTTGCAGATCCATCGACAAGGCTTTGTCGCAGCAGAAGCACGACGGTCACACTAGTTCCATGGGTATTAGATACATGAGTGATTGGCTCTAGTGCAAGTGGGAGACTGTTAGAGATTATGCCCTAGAGGCCAATTATTTGATATAATTGCTTAACATTTTGATATTATATTTGATTGAATAAATGAATGATTTTATTATGATTTTATTTACTGCGTTATATAAATGTTAACATAATAAAAATCCTTAGAATAGTGATACAAATTATATAGTTTCAAGTATGTGACTTGAACATGAGATTATATAATTACAATTAGTATCATTGTTCTTAAATGTCCCTAATCGAGTATCATTGTTGATGGGATAACAATGATGCATTAAGACTAGTATACGGATTGACTGATGACCAAATCTCATTGGTTATAAATATATGAGATATTAAGTCAATGTATAGGTACATGTTAGAGAACGATGTACTGGACAGACCCACCATGAGAATTCTATGTGGAGCATTATGCGAAGTGTCATTAGCAATTCTCATAGTGACAATGATGTAATGGTCCTCCGACCTGAAATCACTATATTACTACATGGGAATTTATGTACTTTGATATCATCAAATGTCACCTTTAATAGGGTGGGCTATAAAGGTGATTATTGGGTACATCATGAATCGTGTGAGGAATATGAGTGATCTAGATGAAATTTAACCATCCTATAAATTAGGGATTATATCCATAGGCCTCTTGATTGAGTAGGACTATGAAATGCATGGCCATGCTCAAATAGTGATTTGTTTCATATAGTCTACTCATTGATCAAGAAAACTCAGATTAAATTATGAAGAGTATGACATATTCCATGACTCGAGTTTAATCTAGGATATTAAGGTTAAAAGGATTAAATTACATTGAAACATTGGTCACGGAAAAGGTTGCTTCAAATCATCGATCTTATTATTACTTGGGTAGCAGTGATGCATTACTAGAGATCAGCTCACTTTATTTATAATTTTATAATATGATTTTAAAATTATTGTCAACGTAATAATAACCTAAAGGGTCACACACATAGAACGTAATTAAAAGGGAATTAATTTAAATTGTAAAGATTTAAATATATCAATATGATTGATAATATTTAAATTACAAATTTAAATTAATAGGATAATTTATATATAGGTATATTAATTAAGTATAACTTAATTAAGATATATATATATATATATATATATATATATTCGGATTTTATTAAATTAGGTTTTGAATAATTCCTTTAAATCGCTATATATATATATATATATATATATATATATATGATATGTAGCAGCCATTTAGGTATTATTCACAAACCAAAACCCTAGCCGCTCTTAGAGAGAGACTAGAGAGAAATAGTTCTGAAATCCTCATCCTTGGTGGCTAGTACCGCAATTCCTTCTTCTGTAGATCGTAGGACGATTCGTGGAGCATTCGTGTGGATACAGTAGAGACGCAGTTCATTTGAATTGCGTTGGAGATTCGACCGCATCGATTCTAGCTTTAATAATCGGTATAATTCTTACCTCTGAATTAATTGATTTTTCGCATGGATCCTGTTTAGGGTTTCGAAATTGCTTTGATTATTTTCTATCTCCGCTGCGTTTCTGTGTCGAAACCCTACAAAGATATCTGTAGAATCGTATCATAAGACAAATATAGGGGTCAATTCTAAATCATAAAATGCAAATACATGATATAATGCGTGCATCATGATAAATGACAATATAATGAGTGTAGGAAGTAAAAGCATTATAGAATGTAAAACTTCATACATCATAAATACATCATCTATGTTCTAAAAAAAAAGTACAAGGAAGTGGGGCAGAACAACCCTATGTCTAACAAAAGCCTATCGGAAGAAGTCATGGATATCTATATCCCCTAGGCGATCAACACGATATATGTCTTCCTGAGTCACTGTATCTCTGTTAAAGGGGATATCTGGGCGGTACAGGGGAGGATCTGCTACAGTAAAATCTATAGTGTGTGGGCCGCTGGATGTACCAACACCTTAGTCGGAGGAATCGAAAGTGTCCACTTCTGAAGGATCTCTACCTAAATGGCGAATAAAAAGGTGTGCCATGTCCAGTCGGTGAGTTAAATCTGCTATCTGGTCCAGATGGGCAGGCTCTCGAAAGTAGGCAATCCAATCTATCATCATAATAGATCCAGGTACCAGGTCTACTACGAACTGAGTGGCCCAGATCTGAGCCCCTATGGTGCAGGGAATCCACCATAAACTGAATTTTTTTGATGTGTAGAGTCCATCTGACAAGGTGAAACCATCCAAACCCATCAAGGGAATGTTTGTAACAGGCAAAGATAAAGGCCAATGTAAGACCCCAACGTTTTATGAATAAAGATTTAATTTTCTCTAAATATTATTTTGAATAATAAGGTGTTGATTTGATATAATGTTATAGTTATGGGTGATATGTGAAAATTTTGCAAAGTAAGCAAATTGTCATAAAATATTTGTTTGGTCGAGGAATATTCTTTTTATTGGGGAATATTCGTACGACAACGTAATCATTGGTGGACCCCATAATGGAATAACTGTCGGATATAGTAAGTGACAAAAATAACCTTTTCATAGAATAACAACAAAACTTTTATCGTTAAACTATTAAAATACCTGGTGATAAAAGTATAGTAATATACGTTATTGCACAGTAGCACACGGTATTGCACAGTATCTCTTATTATTGATGCTTACGTAAGAAGTCACTCGGTTTAATTTAATAATTGTTAGAGTAGTTGTTGCATAGTATCTCATATTATTGATTCAATTATTGTCATAGTATCATTTGCATAATATTTTATATTATTAAATCAATAATTAAGACAACACAGTTATTCATATTATTATTTACATTATTCACAATGTCTAAAAAGTTTTGTCGAGGAAAGGGGTTAGGTTATTTAATTGTGCACCAATAAGGAGAAATGATCCTTATCGGAAAGCCCCTTCTTTCCTGGGAATGATCTGATTGTCAATATTGTGAGTTATAATTGTATTGATGAAGAATTGTTGAAATATTAAAAATGTGTTGATAAAGTGATTTGTGGTAAATATTTATTCAATTTTTGATATAAATAAGAGGTTTGTCATGAAACATTTGTTGTAAGTTTGGTTTATTCTATGGGACCCATAGGTCATCATCTAATAGTCATCTATAATTCCTGAAATGATTAGAAATTCCTTGAGTTTTGTGCTTCACCTAATATCATTTCATTAGAATATTGGTCTGAACTCTCTTATTAAAAATTTAATATTTTTATTCGGGGTACTATTCATGGAGTACTATTCACTTGGGATACTATTCATTCGGGGTACTATTCATAGAGTAATATTCACTCAGGGTACTATTCATTCAGGATACTATTCACTCAGGGTACTATTCACTCGGGGTACTATTCACGATAAAATTAGTTTCTTTCTGTCCAAATTATTTTTGATACATGAATATCATTCTTAAATTTTACTCCATAATTGGTGATCATGTTGACAATTTGGACATTCTTGAACTCTTGATAAATTGAATTATAAATCTCTAATATTTATCTTTGATCTCACTTGATTGATTCTTTATATCACTGTCATCATCCTCGTGCTTATATTGTGCTGAAAGTCATCTTTGGCCCGTAGTGTATAGATGAACTGTTGATTGGCATGAATATAACCAAAAATTGTGTATATAATCATGACATATAATGTTACAGACAAAGGTTGTGGTGAAAGTCCTCTTTGGCCTGTAGTGCATAGATAAACATGTATTTGGCATGATCATGACCACTGGTGATAAAAACGATTATCCTTATCCCGTAGTTCATGGATAATTTGTTGATTTGAAACATTTATCGATTGGTGTTACAGGGATAGAATATTAATGATGGAATTTTAAATTATAGAAGATAGTAGACATCGTGCTCTACTTTACTCTTCTAATGGATTGTTATTTCCACTGCAGTTGCATGTTGATCTAAAACTTGTTGTCTATTATATTCTATCAGATTTTTCCCTGTTGAGGACGAAGGATAGTTTTTTCTACATTATGTTAGTCATAATATTCTTACTAGGCTAGTTGAGCTCACCATTTTCCTTTTGATTCCATTGTTCTTCACAGGAGGCGAGAATGTAGCTAGGACTAGTTAAGAAGTGGAGTAATGGTCCAAGATGGTTATTATAGTAGTCCTCACTAGTTTGTAAAATAGTATGACAATAATTGTAACGAGTACTTTATTTGAGTTTGGATATTGTCTACGAGACAATATATATATTGAAACTCACAGTTTATGTTTTCTCATAATTTACGCGATAATTAATAGTTGTATAAATGAAGTTTGTATTTGAATTCTGTACCATGTATTTGGTGACTCAGAATGGGTTGTGTGGACCTATTTTGGGGGTGTTAAAGCCAATCTCGTCGAGCGGGAGGAAAGTAAGGAATCTTAATTTACCCTGTAATACGCCTGATCGCTCGCTTTCCCTAATAGAGCTCGCATCCTCCCTCAGTCAAGAAGGGAATTCAGCGAGTAGATAAAGCATACTCCAAACCTATCAGGAAACCATCCTCAAAGTCAATTACCAGCTCATCGGGGGTGTAAGGAACCCAGGTGATGACATCTATAGTCAATAGCTCCAGCTGTAAGCGACTGTGGGTAAAACCATCCGCTACGGGGACCTCTGTCAAAGTAGAGTGATGTCAACGTTGTCCCCGCAGATATGTCTCCAAGCCCAAAGTGGTAACTGGCCGAAGGCAAGGAAGCCTCTCATAAGACCAGAACTGAAACAAGCAGAAACCAAGTATGTCAATCTATCTATTAAAAATACCCGAAGGTGGGGAATGGAAGATTAATTGTCAGTACTTACCAACATAAAGGGGTAGAAGCCTAACCAAGCCTCTGTAACGCCTTCAGAACGTAGGCGCATCCCTCGGAGGAAATATACAAATGTGAAAGAGCCACAATCAAAATCTCCAATGCGATCTACATCTCGGAGAGCACAATAAGGGCAAATGAGACAATCGATGAGTTATCTACAATGAAGCAGCCCTTCATGATCGTAAGAAATAGACGGCGAAGAATACGATCTCTCGCTGCCTGATCCTCGGGAGGAGGCTATAATAAAGACCCACTGGAAGCATCAATGCTTAATGGACCGAAACGGACGACCCAACCCTTGAGGGCCGAAGGGGGGATCCCCAGCAAAGATCTAATAGCAGTAAGGGAAATATATGTCGACAATGGCACCCTCTCACTTGTAAACTTCAAGTCGAAAATGAACCGCCAATCCATCGGAATCATCATCACCTCACAATTTAGCAAGTGGAGGGACTGAGTCTGATGAAACCACCGCTCGGATAAGGCTCTAATATAACCCCATAGACAATGCCATGGTGTGATGGAAAAGAAAGACTTGAGGCCCCATGAATGTACAATGGCCCGGTACTCGGGATGCAAGTTCCGGTAAATGGAATGAGCAGTAAACTAGTTCTCCCTCGGCTGAGTAAACCAGGGAATCTGCATTGGAAATCAAGACCCGAGCATTGTCAAAAATGGGAAGAGAAACAAAAGAAAAATTTAAAGCTTCCATTACCTCATTGGCATGAAGATGGATCGATGGATGACGTCCCAAGTCGCCCAAAAGATCAGGGATAGGCACATGTATACCGGGAAGGTCCCAGTGCGGTGTGGAAGAAGAAGGAGTTATATCTGCAATAGGGTCCTCCTCGTCAATGGCATCCGCCCTCTCAACTCTAATGGGACAGATAACAGACTCGGCCAACCGACGTGCTTGTCGCGTTGGTCTCGGAAAAGGAACAGTCAAAGCTACCCTCCTGACCCCTAAAGAAACTGTACAGGGGATAGAGCTGATGGGTTGGTCAGAATCCATATTTGGAAACAAAAATCTCCAAATCGCCTCAGAAAGGGTGAGGTATGATTTACTTGTAAATTAATTGAGTAAGTGCATGACCTTAGGACATTAGAATCCTAGAAAATTAAAAATCACATCATGCATATCCTATGTGAAAACATGTGTTAGTTTAAAACGCTTCCCCAGTAGAGTTAAAATTTCATGCATATCAAATGCCCAAACTCTTGAAAAAAATTCGCCATAGTCTCCTTTATAAAATGGATTATCCGTATGCACATAGGCATGATTAGGTGGCCATTCAGTAACACACCAACCCAAGATCATGAGCATTTTATATGTATGAAAAATATTAAAATTAAACTCACCATGGCATCCAAATTACCATGTGTACTTTATTTTGAAAATCCATGCTCATTTGTCCTTAAATAGGATAAAATAAAGTAGCAAAAAATGGTGTAAAATGACTGTCTCAGAAATCAATTTTTTTCACATCAGAATGTTCATCATGGTAAAATACAAACAGTTACTAGGCCCATTCATTTTTAATAAGTCATCTAGGCATACATATTTGCTATATTGTGTTTAAACTTACTAACCATGAAATATAACGTTCTAACGGTCAAAACTTGAAAGAAATGGATGTAAACGTTACTTGAAGTGAACGTTTTGTACGGTGATGGATTTAGAAAAAAGCAACCCAAAATGAGTAGATCTGAGATGGAAGGTCCGGATTTCTCTGGAAAGTTCAAACTGAAAATGACTTGTGAAAGGCCCAGGGGGAATAAAACCACCCGCAGCCTTCCGCGGGTATACCTGTGAAATATGCAGGTCTACCTACAAAAGTTCAGGGTGGGTCCCACCCTCTCTATCTTTGTCCGATTTGAGGTCCAGCAGGTCTGCCAGAAGCTAAAAAGTCAAATCAGGAAAAAAGGTTTTACGCGATTAAGCGGAAGGGGCCTGAAACGTTAAAACGTAAAGTCAATCTCTGACAAATGAAAATCCTCATGTAAGTTATTGGTGTCAATCCTAATGAAGCCTTGAGAATTTCAACATTAGAGCCCATTGAAAATTGCATTCAATAAAGCAACATGAAAGCCTGACAGTGTCAATTATTTAAAACTATCTCCATCGGGAAGGATCGATGATGGAATCTGTTATAAAAGGAATCTCCAGCTAAGGCATCGAGAAGGATCGGTGATGATTGACCATTTTAAACTACCGTTTAAGTAGGCATCGAGGAAGTTCGATGATGGTCAACTCTGCAAACTACTGTTCAAGTAGGTATCAAATCAGTTAAGTTATGACCGACCGTTGTAAACTACTGTTCGAGTAGGCATCGAGGAAGTTCAATGATGGTTAACTCTGCAAACTACCGTTCGAGTAGGTATCAAATCAGGTTAGTAATGATTGACCACTGTAAACTGCCATTCGAGTAGGCATCGAGGAGGTTCGGTGATAGTCAAACCCTGAAAACTACCGTTCGATTAGGTATCAAATTAGTTCTATAATGGTCAACCTTGTAAATTACTGTTTGGGTAGGCATTAAGAGGATGTTATCATTGTGATCTCTATCCCTGACAAAAAGAAATGGCATTCAACCAGATAAAAATCCAAATTGTTGGTGACACCCCCAGCATAGCATTGGGAAAGATCTGATGATGTAAATCGGTGTAAACTATCATCAGAATAAACATTGAGAATCTCCAATAAGGCCAATATCCTCAGCAGAGGTGAACTCAGAAAACGTATTTGAAGATAAATAACGTTGGTGACATCCCTGACGTTAAATTCAGAAAGGTCCAGTGGTATAAGCCATAGAAAAATCTCCCCAGTAGGGATCTTGAAAATATCTCTACAACATTTCGTTAAATTTGCCTCGGTAGCACTGATGGATATTTTAAACCGTTGGCTTCAACCAAAAGTAACATCGAGAAATTTTGGTGATGAAAGCCTCTATAAACTACCGTTCGAGTAGGCATCAAGATAATTATTATTCAATAAATGGTTAAATTGATAAAAGTTTAAAGTTATGGGTGATATATATAAAATTTTCAAAATACGCAAGTGGCTATAAAATACTTGTTGTTGTCGGGGAATATTCATTCGGTCGTGGAATATTCTTGTTGACGGGGAATATTCGTACGACAGCGCAGCCATTTGTGGGCCCCATAATAGAATAATTATCGGATGAAGAAAATGACAAGTTTTAGTTTTTATAAATAATGACATAATTGTTACCGTTAACACTGTTGGATTACTTGGTGGTTAAAATACAGTAATACGCATGGTTGCATAGTAGCACACGGTATTGCACAGTATTTTTGAATTATTGATTCTTACGTAAGAAGGCACTACTCAATAATTGTTACAGTAATTATTGTTCAATATTTTATTTTATTGATTCAATAATTGTTGCGTTGATATTTTATATTATTGTTGTTTGATAATTGTCACGACCACGATTTCGGATCAATAATTCATATTATTTGAATAATATTATTAGATAACATTATTGGTAATGTCTAGAAAGTTCTGTCAATGAGAGGTTTGGTCACCTAATTGCGCGCCAGTAAGGAGAAATCCTTATCGGAAAGCTCCCTCTTTCCTGGGAACTGTCTGGTTATCATTGTTGTGATTCTGTAATATGATTTGTGAATAATTAATTATTGATAAAGAAATATTTATTTGATGCGGATATAAATGATGAATTTATTTATGTGGTTATAAATGAAGGAATTAATACTGAAGTGTTTTATTAGTATTTTGTCGAAATAAAGAACAAAATATGGGATTTTCAGAAAAATTAGTTTATTACTTGATTTTGTAAAATCTATAACTCTTTGTGTATAATGAGTTAGGAGATGAGCCATATATCAAAAGAAAGCCCTGGAAGTAATCTAAATGTAGAAATTTGAATCACCCAAAAATCATTTGTAGATTTATCGTGGTGAATTTTTGAATGAAACTGGTCCGAAGGACTAATAATCCAAAAAATCAGTGTTCTTGAGATATATTGCGTGAGTTATAATTTTTAATCCGACCGTTGAATCGTTGTGATTTTTGGATATGTTATACATATATGAGTTGAGTATATGTCCACAAATTTTGAACCGTTAAAAATAACGTATGATTTGTTATGAATTTTAAGAGGTGACTGATTCAGAAAATGTTTTTATAAATGTTTTTAGTGGAAAATTCTAGGAGGGCACCACTTTTTGGTTGGTGATTGAATGCATGTGCTGAATTGGATTTTCAAAGGTGATGGCTGCCATTTTTTTTCAAAATGGCATGCGTATAAAATAAATTAATATTTTATTAATTTAGTTTCCTTTGGCGTTCTAGCATTTTCCTATAAATAGGCACTTAAGTTAGAATTAAAAATCACACCAGAAACAAGTTTTCTTTCTCTCTATATTGTCGAGCATATTTTTGTAAGTATTTAGATACTTTGAGAGTTACTATTCAGTGCAAGTTTCCTTCGGCTTTACATCCGATGTTCCGGTCAGAAGTACTGCTCTTTTGAGGTAAGGGATTGTAAGGGATTTTAAGGGTTTTTATGTTTCTTCTGTTTCGTAATTTTTCTGACCTTCAAAAATTCTGGAAAAATTTGAAATGATAATTTGATGAGTTTCCTTGATTGTGTCCAAAAATAGCAATTTTTGGATGTATAGATTAGGAGTTATGGATTTTATGAGAAAAAACTATTTTAAAAGTAAACCATTATAACTCCTTGTGGTTAACTCCAAAATTGGTAAAATTTTTATTAGGAGTACATGTATATAATAAAAGTATACTCTGTAAATTTTGGAATTTTTGGACAAAAGTACAATTTATGATAAATGTCTAAATATTCGGTAGTTTTGGCCATGTGAAAAATAGTAAATGAATTTTAAAAATTCTGGGAAAAATATATGTTCAATATGGGATTATATTCTGCTAAATCCCATAAAAGAAAATTTGTTTGTACTACTTTGGTATTTTTCATGAAAATGGACTAGTTATGAGTAAATGAATTAAATATGTTATGTGAAGTAACAAAATTGGAAAATAGGATTTTATGGCTTGAGAATCCTATATATGGTATATGCAAATTTTTGATGAGATTGTTGGTTATTGGTGATGAAATCTTATGAGTTTGGCATTTTAGGATGATTAAATGTATTAATTAGTAAAGTGTAAACAATTAAAATAAATTGTTTATAAGTTTAAGAAATGATTAAAATATTGTGGTAATATTAATAATATTAGATTATGAGATTATTAAGTGATTTATAACATTTGGATTAAGGTGTTATGAAATCATTGATTTATGAATCTTACTCTTGAAATTAAATACAGTTGTTGATCATATTGTTTTGATTATATTGTTCATATAATATTTTTATAATCCTGGTGATAAAATTTCTCTTTGACTTAAGTGTAAAGATGAGTAGATTATTGGTATGATCGTGACTATGAGTTCTCTTTGGCCAGTAGTGCAAAGATGAATTGTTGACTGGTATGATCATGACCATTGAATTTACAATTGAATATTTTTAGCTTAAGAGCAAAGGTGAATTGATCAACATGGTTATAATTATTGTTTATATAAATTCTGAAATGATTATAGATTTCTTTGAAATATTAACATCTTTGGCCTGTAGTGCAAAGATGAATTATTGATGAATATCTTTGGTCTGTAGTGCAAATATGACCTGTTATTGAATATCTTTGGCCTGTAGTGCAAAGATGAAATGATAATGAATATCTTTGGCCCGTAGTGCAAAGATGAATTTATTAGCATGATTATGAACAAGAACTGTGATTTGGTATAACCATGATCTTTGATGTTTCAGGTAAAGACATGTGATGAAAATTATCTTCGTCATGGATGAGAAGAGGAATTTAGAACTATAATTATGAATATGAGTTATTCACATGATTGTGGACATGAACTGTTGATTGATGTTACAGGGATAAAACATTGTTGGTGGATTTTTAACATGGAGAAGATAATAGACTTTATGGTCTATTTGACTCTTCTAATGGATTGCTCGTTTCGCTGCAACTATGGTTGAAAAGTTTTATCATCTACCATATGTTCTAAATCTCTGATTTATTACTGATGAAGGCTATTGATAATTTAATTATCTTTAGTCATAATATTCTTTATCGAGCTAGTTACGCTCACCCTTTTGCTTCACAATTCCTTTCGAGTGTAATAAGAGTGTTCTTGAATTCGGCCGGGGATAACAGGAATAGAGCGGTGGTCTATAGTGTTGAGGTTCTCCCTAAATAGTATGGAAATAATTTTATTGAGAACTTTAGATAAGTGTGTCGTATTGTATACGTCATTTGATATTTAATTTTGGTGAACCGAATAGGGTAAGGTGAACCCAACTTTGGAAGGGTATTTTACCACTATCATACAAGATGTCTAATGACCTACGAATTATCATAAGACAGGGTTGTACACATCCACTTGCTGAGTATATCTACGAGCACTACCTATATGATCTTGGAGTTTATTTGAAATATAATTTTCAACTGGAGACAGTAGAGATAGTTATATGTCAAGAGAAGACTCACCGTTGCAAGGAACATGATAGTAATCTTCTCATTTTTCTTTGAGGTTTATTGGATCAACCAAGGATAATTCTCTGGACATATGATATCTATCATAACTTAGATTCATGGCCTCCTATGTACGAAGGTTTCCTTGAGCACTTCCCAAAGATTTTAATTTCTAAAACAGGTTATTATTTGTACCTTTACGTAATGTATCAATGTGAGGTCTTTGTCCATAGTTGGGACATGAGTCGCGATTGGTATTAAAACTTCATGATATATGTGTTGTTGTATTTTGCACGATAATTGCAGTAATAAAGTTGTAGTTATTTTCTATACCATGTATTTGGAGACTCAGAATAGGTTGGATGGATTGGACCTATTTTGGGGGCGTCACATAGTTAGTGATAGAATACCATTAGAAGTGACTCCAAACAAAAACATTCAGCATCTATAACATCATATCATGATGCATTACATGGCATCATTTAATCTTGTCATATTTCAAGTGTCTAGTAATCTCTTTCCTGTTCATTCCACTACATTGCATAAACATGATAAAGAGGGGTATTTGTAGACACTCAAAATTTTTCATTCCTGTTAGTAACCATGCAGGAGGAAAAAATCGTCTTTTATCTTCCAGAGACAACCCTAGAATTCAAAATCATCAAACCAGACCCCGACAACAGCACAGAGAAATCATAAAACCAGAACCCCGATAACAACACCGAGAAATTATCAAATCCAACCCTAGAGACAGCCGAAGATATCAAATCAACCTTCGAAGACAACCCTGAAGCATCAAATCAATCCCCGGAGACAACCCTGAGGAAAAACAAAATCAGTTGTGATCAAGCCTCGAGGACAGCCCTGAAGGACAGACAAAAGCCCCATCAATCTTGGAGACAACCCCAGGAGGGGCAAAACGGTCATTTTGATAAGTTAACATCAACAACCCCAGTACAACTACAAAAAGGGTTACAAAGAGCCACTGCAGCATTCCCGAGTGAAAATTGCACCAGACAGCTCAACGAACTAACTGCGAAGACTTGAAGATTCGGTCATGGACCCATCTTCCCGGATTCAAAAAAGGTCAAATCCCATGTCCTGGTGTAGCTCTTGGAAAGAGCTTTCCGGAAAGGTATGGAACTCCTCCATCGAATTCTCGGATCGCACGTTATGAAGGTTCAAGCAGACTGCGCGTTGATTAGAGTGCACATACTTCGAGACAATGGGGCCCACCAGGTGGGACCCACTGGGCCCTTCCGCAGGTGACCTGCGGAAGCCCGAGGCTTTATATACAAGCCACCAGTAGCTTGTTAAAAATGAAAAAGAAGAAAGAAAATGAAAAAGAAAAAAAGAGAAAAAGAGAAAAAGGAGAGAGATTTTGCTAGAAATCCCTTGAATCTTGATTTCAAACCTGTAAATCTCACTTGTAAGCTTTCATATACATATCTATTACAACATATCTGTTAAAAAGCCGTTCGATAGCCCTTCTCGTGCAAGGGCGCTAAAAGCCGTTCGATAGCCCTTCTCGTGCAAGGCAGTAAGATTTTTTCAAGTTTTCATTTTTTTCTTGCTTATATACCTATATGTGAATAATATATATGTATATTATCTAGTTTCACCGGTTGAATATCGATCTTTTGCTTTTCTTGCGATATTATATATATATATATATATATAATTAACTATTGTGATTAAATATCAGTTCTAACCGTTCATTTGATGTAAATCTGCAATATTTAAAGTTTGCTGACTAGATTTATCTAAATCTAATCATATTTAGCTTTTTAATCGGTTTAAAAGTTACGAAACTAGAACCGTTGAGCTAGAATGGATAAGATTTATTTAAATCTAGTTTTCTTTCTAGTTTGTAAATATCTAGTAACCATGCAGCCCTATATCTGTATCTAGAGGAAGCTAAAAGCTTTGGCTATGCGCATACAATGATTTAACTGATGAATCTCTTATTTGCGACGTCTGGAGTTAAATATGCTTTTTATTTTAATCGTGCAAGCTTTTAAATAATATTTTTGAGCCTAGGGATCACGAGATCTACGGTTTAATCCATGAATCTAGATCTGATCATGATGGACCATTTTCAGTTGTACAGCTAGCTTGCAAAATTTGTAATTGTAAATTTAGGACCTTAAAACGGTTATCCGAATTTATGGTCCCCGTAATAGTGAAAATCTTATGTGTGGTGCTCGAGCTTACTTTGATGACTTTTATGCCTAGAAGGAGCCTGACACTTATATGTATATTATTTTGTCGAAGATTTTTCGTATCTCAAGAATAAAATCAGGATAAACCGAATATGGAATAAAAATAGAAGTATCAAATGCCTCAATTACTATGTGAGCATAAGGGTTTGAGAACCTGTTTTTAAAACACCATTTTGGTATATTTTACTTCAAATTGAACTTTTCAATAAGTCAAACCCTTTGTATATAGGTACAAAAGAGGCATAGCACTACTTCCAAACAAAACACTTAGGGCCAATTAACTGCAATGCACACACACATACACACAAATTAATGAATCAAAAATGCGGTAACCGTGTTTCACGGAAGTCAGGGATGCCTAACACCTTCCTCCGCTTAATCAAGCCCCTGAACTCTATGAAATCTCAGTTTTCAAGACCAATTAAACAGAGACCAATAATTGGGTCTATTGCAAAACCTGGTTGAGTTGGTACAACCATTTAACTCATACCAACTGGCGGTTCTGTCTAATTCGGACCAATAAAAAATTAAATCTTTTCAAATCGTCGACATTATATGTCAGTCTTTTTCTGAAAATCTCACCCTTCAGATCAAACAAATTCACATAAAAAACATAAAGGGTAAGAAATACCTTAGGAAGAGGAAGAGACAAGATCTTTTTCGGCGTCGACACTTTCCTTTTCATTAACAGGTACATGCGATAATTTCTTTTATTTTATTTTTTTATTTTTTTTATACACATATATACATAAGCTTATAAAATTTTTTGTGCCTCTCTCAACTTTGAGTCCTGGGTTGTAGCCTAGCCTTGAACCAGGGCCGGCTTTGAGTCGAGACCCCTGCTTACATCTCTATTAAGAACTCACCCAACCCTTTAGGAGGTTAAAGTAGAATCCGAATATCCTCAATATAAACATTAAACCGCCCTTTTAGTTAAATATGAAAGGAATAATTACATTTTCTATTATATTTTTAAAAATTATTAAAACAATAGTGCACTCATAAAATATTTACACAATTAATGCATTTAAAGTTTTATCTACAAAATTAGTGCATTCTTATCCCTTTAATTTAGTTGAGTGTTTTAATAGGTTGCAATTTAGCACTTTCTCTCTCCTCCCTTCTATCCCCCTCTGCCGAACTCCTTTCCATAACCATCCATAACTGGCAACAAAGTTTTCCAGAACTTTATCTTCCAAAACATTAAATGCTTTAGTATTTCTCTCTTTTCTCAACAAACAGATATCAAAAAATCTATTATAAATTTTTTTATTTCATAGTGCAGTTGATAGCCAAGCCTTTATACAAATGTAACTAATTCAGTTTTATTGGATTACCAATTAATTAAAAAAAATCTATTATAGAATTTTTTTTCATGATGCAGTTGGTAGCCAAAGCTTAATACAAAGGTAACCAATTCAGTTTTATTGGGTTACCAATTAATTATAAAAAATCTATTATAGAATTTTTTTTCCCATAGTGCAGTTGGTAGCCAAACCTTAATATAAATGTAACCAACAAAAACTAAAATGGTTACCTTTGTATGAAAGTTTTGGCTACCAACAGCACTGAAATTTCTCTTGGTTACCCACAAAAACTAAAATGGTTACCTTTGTATAAATGTTTGGCTACCAACTGCACTAAAATCTATCTTCTTCTCTTTTTAATTTTTGGACTAAATCAACCTTCGTCATAATGACAGTTATGTAAATGCTAATAATGAAAATATAACATAAAGGAAAACATAAGAAAGAGCAAAAGGAATGAATAGAGAATGGAAATTTGTATAGATTTCTGGATAAAGATAACTTCTACAATAATGAGCTAAATATACTCCTCCTCTATAATACTGAAAAAAATACTAACAACTACAAAGACTAGGAGATCTTTGGCCGTAATGGATGACTTTCTACAATAATGAGTTGCTCTGTTGACAATCCGTGGCCGTAATGGATGAGGAGATCGGCGTCCGAGGCGTGGTGAGAGATCATCGACGTTGCAAAGAAGCGCCGTGGGTGACGCCACCGAGGAATGACAATGGTCCACGATTATGGCGATGAATGAGGTGAGGATGTCGGAGATGACGAGTGAGTGAGTACATCAAAAACCCCTACATCACGCCTTATAAAGAAAGATAGAGAGTGAAGAAGAAGAAGAAGAAGAGAGTGAAGAAGACTTACAAAATCTATATCTTCAAGGTGTTGAAGCGGCGGCGAAGGAGGTGGACGAAGGGGAGGAGAGAGGAGGCGGTAAGGGAGATAAAGAGAATGAGTGGATGAGTGTTTTTCCTAAATTAAAGACACTAATATTGTAAATAAATATGAAAAGGTTATTATTTTTATAATTATTTTGGTGATGTATTAATAGTATGATTACTTACTAAATGTTGTATATTATTTATTGTAAAGGACCCAATATGAAATTCTAAAATTTATGTTACTAAATATGTTTGAAAGAAATTGGACTAAACCCAATATATTACTCCACACTAGGCCGGATGGTATAGGCCCAATCTTCAGTCTGCAACAGCCCATTTCAATCCTCTCTCTCATCCAAATTCTCAAAATCAGATAACTCCTCTCTTTTATATTCATCACCCTCTCCATTTTCCCCCAAAAATCTAATCTGAAATCACTTTATCATTTGCAAATAAGCTGCAAATAAGCATCACCAAACCCTGATTTCAGGGTTAGGGTTTCTAGTCGTTAGCGAAATCTGGATCCTTTATATTTCAATCTGTAAACACTTTCCGATTCCCGCATCAAAATGTACAACGGAATCGGGCTACAAACCGCAAGGGGATCAGGAACAAACGGCTATATTCAGACCAACAAGTTCTTCGTGAGATCGAAGACCAATAATGTTTCCACCGAAGGGAAAGGTTTCGATCCGGGTCAGGGTATCGCCGGCGTGACCCTGAAGGCCAACAAGGAGATCCTTGAGCACGATCGGAAGCGCCAGATCCAACTCAAGCTTGTTGTTCTCGAAGACAAGCTTACTGACCAGGGATATACCGATGCCGAGATTTCGGAGAAACTCGACGAGGCTCGCCGGACGATGGAGGCCGCTGCGGCGACTGAAGAGGCCGGTGTGGTAACCTCAATTGTTGTCGGTGACGAAAGGTAATCTTCAAACACGCGTATTTTGGATTTATTTTGAAGAATTTGAGGAAGTTTTAAAGTTTAATCTTTGTATTGTATCATTCGATTTTGGGGAGTAGCTATAAGCATGATTAATAAAACTGTTTTATTTCAATGAGTTCAATATTATCAGCAAGTGTAATCTCCGTATTCTAAAGTTGGGATTATGGGGCAGTAACTACAATCATAAATAGAAAGTTATGTTTAGAAATGTTGTTTTTTCAGCAAAGAAATTGTAACTGTGGTAATTACTGTTGTTTCCGGTAGATGGGTGAAGTTAGCTATTGGGTACTCTGGACACTACCTCTTCTTTTGACTTCAAGGTTAGATGGTGGGAGTTCACCTTTTATTCCTTGATGGCCTTTTTCTGGAGACATATACTTAATCAGTTAATCTCAGATATGGAATTCTCTTAAAATTGAATTATGCCTCCTATCATGTCATTAGTGTCCTAATAATTGGATTCTCTTAAATCGGAATTTATGCTTCTTATATGGTCATGTGTCTTGATAATTTTTTTCTCATTCATCTGGTTACATGAAGGCAGTATGGAGCTAAACATTGTTGATGATTCATTATGTTGTTCATTAGAAATAATTTATTTTGTACTTCTTCGGTAGCAATGCACTAATTATGTGGTTAGCTGTAGGTCAGGTTTCATGAGAACATGATAGTACTGGAATGATTGTGATGAGGAACACATTAGCCATCTAGTTAATTATTTTATCTTTATAATTTCTAATATGTTAGCAATTGGTTTAATTGGATTTTTATTTAATGTTTAGGGATTTAGGGCAGCTTATTTCGATGTAGGTTAAGTATTCTAGTCTTTAATTACTTAGTGTCCAAGTGTTTTTTCCTGTGTGCTTTTTTTTTGGGTTCCCAAGTACTTTTTGTGGCCAAGTGTTGTGCTCTTTATATAAATGTAATCCCCCACAAAGTGGACAGACTGGTGAATATTATTGATTAATGAAATTCTCCATAATGTGAGTTTATCATCATTTGTCTGCGGATGTGAGGAAGTTCTGCCATATGATCTCTAAACATCTTGCAGTGTGGCGGATTTCTCTTCCGGGATAGACAATAATACATCTTTTTCACTATTATTTACATTTCAATTTTGTTGTCCCGTATCAGATTGTGATGCTCATGATAATATCAGATTATCTGCTTAGATTTTTTTTGCTTCCGTTCTTTTCTGATCTTGAACAAAACTTGATATTTTTAAGACATTGAAAGGGCCTAGCTGTATTCCCTATCGTGTTTATATATTTTGTAAACCTTATTAAGATAAATATAAGTTCACTAGTCTCATCTGTCTTACGATATCACCTCATAACCTCATAACGCTTGATAGATTTAATTTAATCCTTTTGTGTTTTTTTCATAATGAAATATTAATATGGTATATTATTGGGTGTTTTCCAGAGTATCAAATACACAGACCCACCAAATTGCTGCCCGAAAGGAGAAACAGATGGAAGCATTAAAAGCTGCTCTGCATATAGGTTCTGAGCGAAAGAAGCAGGTGGGTTCTGACGAGAGTAATGATGATGAGAAAGTAGGAAATGTGCGGAAAAATGGTGCTGGTTATAGATGGCTTGACAGAGATACTAGATATGAACAAGATGAGATTGGAAAGGGTGTTGAAGATAAGAAGAATGCATTTGTGAAAGATGGGATAAAAGATTCAAAACTCCTAAAAAAGGATACTAAAAGAAGAGGGCATGAAGGTTCTTCTGATATGGACATCAGTGGGAAGCGGGTGAGAGGGACTAGGAAGAAACATCAGGAAATCCAGGGGAGTGATTATGATGATGAAAAATCTTCTGATACAGACAGTAGTGGAAAACATACGAAAGGCAGTCGAAAGAAGCATAAAAAAAGTAGGCGGGGGAATGATTCTGATGACGAGTTTGGAGTTGATGTTCAAAAGAAGAGGCGAAAATCATCAGGTAAGCACAAGAAAAGTAGACATGGCAGTGTAGATTCTGATTCTATGTCTAATTCTGATGATGGGAAATATGAAAAATCTAGTAGGAGCGCTAGTTCAGATAATGATACTTATCATCGTAAAGAATTACCTAAACGTGCAACTCAAAAGGTGAAACATCTTTCTAGGATCAGACGACATGATTTAGATGATGACTCTGATGCGGATAGTAGGGATGATCAAGTGGAGAGGAAGAGGAAACAGCAGAGTGGAAGCAATAGGTGGGATAAATTTGATACTATTCCTAGTGATTTAAGGAAAACCAACAACCATGAACAGCAAAAAGTTGGCAGAAGACATGATTTGGAATGGGACTCTGATTCCGAAAAAGGAACAACAATACGAGAAAAAGAAAAACCGGAGAAGAGTAGAAGAAGACATGATTCAGCCAAGCATGAGTCTGATACTGATGATGAAAAACTAAGGAAGATTCCAAGAAGAAGAAGACATGATTCTGATGAGGATGTCAGCAGTGATCAAAAGAGCGAGGATTCTCATGAGAGAGGCAACGGAAGTGATTCAGACAGTGATACTAGTGACTACAAGCGTGACAAAACTGAGAAGATTAAATCATCGGACAAGAGTCGAAGTGGTCGCGGAAGTAACAGAATTGACTTGAGGGGCAGAGGTGGACAGCGTGGATATGGTACTAGTCTAGAGCAGAAGGGCGGTGCTGTTGAAGATAGGAGAAAAGAAAAGGATTGTCCTCGCAAGACTGATGATGGGTTGGATACTTTCAGGAAGTTAGAGGAACTGTCCAAGAAAGATACTGCTGAGGGATCCAGCTATGGAGGTCGAGATGCCACAAGGGGAAAGAGGAAGCCAGATGATGAAAAACAGGACGAGCGTCCCGAGGCAAATTCAAGAAGCCTAATATCAGGAAAAGAGACGGAGCGTAGTAGGGATCTACAGAAGGATGCAAAGGTTCAATCTGAGATCAGCAGGTCACACAGGAGCACAGATGATCATAGGAGAGATGACTATAGGATGAATAAATCTGGCGGGCGCAAGGGTGAGAAACTTGAACGTGGGACTGGAATTCAGAGGCGGGGGGAACCAAATCATGAAAGTAGGAGAGATAATCGAGATTATGAAGAGGAGCCTAGGGGGGATAGAAGACAAAGTAAGGATGAAGAAGATCACCGGGGAAGAAAGCACAAAAGAGATGAAGAAGAGCACAAGGATAGAAGGCAAAGTAAGGATGAAGAAGATCGTCCAGCAAGAAGGTTCAAAAGAGATGAAAAAGAGCATGGGGAGGATAGAAGAAAAACCAATGATGAAGAAGATCACCGGGGAATAAAACACAGAAGGGATGAAGAAGAGGAGACGTACAATAAGCATGACAATGCTGGGGAGCATCAATATAATAGGCATGGAAGAGATATGGAAGAACGGCGTGATAGTAGGAGGCATGAGAAGGATGGACGAAGTGATCCCCCGAAGAGAGCTAGATACGAAGACTCTCGGTCCAATGAGAGGTGGTATGATGATGACAAGCGTGATGATGGGCGGGCCAGGCGCTGAGATTGGAAATGCTTGATAACTTAAAGCTAGTGATATGAATCAGCTGGCTCATTTGATTGCTTTTCTTGTGTTTTAGGATTCGAAGACTTGTTTTGGTTTGGTATGGTTGCTGTTTACGTGTATCTGCATCTCTAAGTTTGTAACTTTACGAGTTCAATGCACTCTCTTTCTATTATATATAGACTGAGCACTCATATCTAACATCATGTTGGTGTTTTTATATCGTTCTGAACTTATCGACCAATCTGTCCATGCGTGGGGTTATTATTATGGAAGTTTTATGATGATTTACAATTGTGAATAAATTCAATACATGAAATTGAATAGTTATAAGAATGGATTAATTTAACGAAATTGAATTGCAATTAACATGGATGATAACATAAAATAATTAATGCAGGCCTTTCTTATTAGTCATATCTTATGTATTTTTATATATCGGTATTTATTATTAACATAAATTTATCATCGCATGTAACAACTACTATTAACATAAATTTGAGGATTTATCCTCATGTAACAAAACTCTTTGTATATATACACACATCATTGAATTGGTAACTTCGTTATTGGTAGTAAATTTCTTTGTCTTTGTTTTGATTGGTAACTTCCTTATTGGTAGTAAATTTCTTTTTGTCTTTGTTTTGAGTAGGTTGATTTGCGGAAAGAATCAATTGTGATGCTTAGTGCTCCATCATCCTATCTCGTTATTACATTAGGTCCATTTTCTTCACCAACAGATGTTTTGGCATCGTTCTCTTGTGCAGTTGGTAATTTCCTGAAGCATTTTGCATATTAATATATTGTGTACAGTTGTAAGAGAGAGGCTAACAAGCTGAAGGGTGAAAAAGTGCTTATGTCTTCCTATGGGTAGGGTTGAATGACATAATAGTTTAAAGTGATTAGCATAAAATTAATTTTGACTAATATAATATTAACACGTATTGATCAATTGACCAACTTATCATGAAGTCAGGGCCGGTCCTGAGTTTTGAAGGGCCTAAAGCGGACAACAAAAAAATAGGCTTTTTGCGAATTGCTATTAAGACATGCATAAAAAAAGGGATTAATTACATTTGTTAGTACATTTTAGAAAATAATTACAAAAATCTTACACTAATAAAATAATTACAAAAACATTACACTTTTTTAGTTTTATTTACAATATTATTATAATTATGAGTCCTTAATTTAAGGGATTATTAATGGGGCATGTTTTTTGAATTGCGTGATAACTGCTATCTATTTTCTGTATAGGACTCTTCGTCTTCGTCTTAAGAGACGCTGAAACCCTCTTTTCTATTTCCTCTTTTTTCTTTCCGTTCGTCTTTTTTCTCTTTTTTCTTTCCGTTCGTCTTCGTCTATTGTATTATCCATTGATCGTTTTCGAAGTTCATAGCCATTTCGTTTGTGTTTTGTTTTCTTCACCATCGTTGTTTCTTGTTATCGTGATTACACAGTGTTCCAGTTGGTTTATTCTTCTTCGTTATCGATTCTGGTTGTGTATAATTTCAGGTTAGTTATTTTGAAATAGTTTAACGTATTATATATTAATGTAGTTTATCAGTCGAATGTATTATAGATTGTTGTATGGGTTTGTGTTATTTTTTATGTTTTGTATAGAATGGTTGATACAAGGAAGAAGGATGGGAAGAGGAAGAGAATATCGGAGCGTGATTCTGTCATGGACGTGAAGAAGTTTGCTGTTGATAGGAAGGGGAAGGAAAAGGATGTAGGTCGGAAATCGAGTAAGAATGAGAATAGGCTGGTGATACATAGTGATATCAAGCATTCTCAAGTGCAGTTAGATTCTGAGTTTGATGTTCCTGTAGTTTAGGCCAAAGGTCAAGTGCTTATCCAGAATATAATTCCAACACAGAGAAATTTAAAGGTGTGTTGATTTAAATTTTCTTATGGTTACCATTATATAATTATTTGGTTACTTATTAGTATGTATTTGGTTACTGTAAAATCATAATTATTTGATTACTTATTAGTATGTATTTGGTTACTGTAAACTTATAATGTTTTGGTTACTTATTAGTATGTTTTTGGTTACTGTGATATTATATTAGTGTGTTACTTTTATGGGTTGGTTACTTATTAGTATGTATTTGGTTGCTGTGATTTTTTTATTAGTATGTATTTGGTTACTGTAAAATCATAATTATTTGATTACTTATTAGTATGTATTTGGTTAATGTAAACTTATAATGATTTGGTTACTTATTAGTATGTTTTTGGTTACTGTGATATTATATTAGTCTGTTACTTTTATGGGTTGGTTACTTATTAGTATGTATTTAGTTCTTGTGATTTTTTTATTAGTATGTATTTTGTAAGACCCCAAACTTTTATAAATAAAGATGAATTTTTATAAATATTATTTTGAATATTATGGAATAAATTTGATATAATGTTATAGTTGTAGGTAATATTTATAAATTTTGCAAAGTAAGCAAGTTGTTATAAAATATTCGTTTGGTGGGGAATATTCTTTTTTTTGGGAAATATTCGTACGATGACTACTCAATCATTAAGTGGACCCCATAACGGAAGTATTGTCGTAGTTAGAAAACGACAAAATTATTTTTCTATAAAAATAACGGCAGAGGTGTTACTCATTAAAACCGTTGAACTACCTTAGATAAAAGTACGAAGAATATGCGTGAGTCAGATATAGTAGTACACGATATTGATTATTGATGCTTACGTGAGAAGTCACTCAATTTATGCTCAATTATTACTACAAAGAATTCACGATCATATCTCTTATATTATTGATTCAATTATTGTCACAAAGATCATCTCAGATAATATGTTATAGTATTAAATTATTAATTGAGACGACAAGTTATAAATGATTAATAATTGTTGAAAGATTAAATATGTGTTGATTAAAAATAAAATGATTTGTGGTAATATTTATTCAATCCTTGATGTATATAAAGAGTCTGTTATGAGACGTTTGTGGTAAGTTTGATTATTTTATGGGGGGGCATATGTCATCATCTAAGAGTCCTTCGTAAATAGTAATTACCTTTGTGAATAGTAATTACCTTTGTGAATAGTAATTACCTTTGTCAATAGTATTTACCTTCGTCAATAGTAATTACCTTTTGTGAATAGTAATTACCTTTTGAATAGTAATTACCTTCGTTAATAGTATTTACCTTCGTCAATAGTAATTACCTTCTTCAATAGTAATTACCTTCGTCAATAGTAATTACCTTCGTCAATAGTAATTACCCCTTCGCAAATAGTAGTTGTCCCTTCAATATTACCAAGAGTTAACTGCTTCTTCGGTGTTCCAAGGGTTAATTACCCTTCGCAAATAGTAGTTGTCTCTTCAATATTACCAAGAGTCATTTTGACCCTTCGTTAAGACCAAGAGCCACCCTCGCTTTTTCTATAAATAGAAAGCTCATTCCTTCATTATTTCTTATTTAATTCAATTCAAACTCCAGAGAGAGAAACTATATAGAGAAAGAAGAAAAGTATTTTGCTACTTCACTTTTCCAATATTCATTTCTTCTAAGGTAGGGAATATTATTTGTTCAGACTCGTAAAGGGTGTTATTTTTTTTTATTCATGAAGAGAACTTCGTTATTCCATTCTTTATTATTATTCATTGAATAACTCTGTAAAAGTGGCATACCCCTATACATGACCGTGATATGCTGAATACCCTATACTTGGTGAAATCCTTATATTATTCCATTCTTATTTATTCATTGGAATAACTCATATACGCGAATCCCCTATACTTGGTGACATTCTTCTATTATTTTATTATTCCGTTTGGAACATCCTCGTTTTTCAGGCTTTTACGCAGGACCGGTTCCGCTCTTTATTATTCATCTTTATTATTCTATTCGAATATCCTCGTTCGTGTGTTTTACACCGACTCGGTTCCGCTTTTTTATTATTCTCAGTATTTATTATTCGTTGAATAACTCGTTATGCAAGCAACCGCATGCATGGTGATTTCTTTTGTTATTTCATTCGCTATTATACTCGGGTTAAGTTAAAATTTTGACTTCTATACTCCATGAATTTAGTGGAATATCCTCGATATTTGCGCTTCATCCAAAGATTTTTAATGAAAATATTTTTCGAACATTCTTGAATTTTACTCTACAAAGCAAAGATCATGTCGACAATTTGGACGTTATTAGTTCCCTGAATAAATTAATTCGTGAACTTGTTTTATTGAATTATTATGTCATTGTCATCATCCTCATGTTATATTATGTTATCTTCGCTTACGTGCATAGATGAACTTAGTATGATTATGACCAGGATCATTCTAAGATAATCACGGCTTGATATAAATGATGTGACAAAAGTCCTCTCAAGTGGCACCTGTAATGCAAATGATGGATAGTTTTGGTATGATTATGACTGGGGGTGATTCTAAGATAGTCATGACCATTGATAATTTGATGAAAATCCTTGACCGTGGTATGTGGATGATTAGATATTGTGTGTTTATTCATTAAACCGAGTCTTAGTGATAAAATTGATGAAAACCTTTTAAAACCTAAAAGATAGTAGACTTTATTTTCTACTTGACTCTTTTAATGGATTCAGATATTCCGTGCAGCTTAAACCTGGTTGTCTATTGTATTTTATCGTTTAACATTGTTGAAGACTATTGATAATTTATTCTCGCATTATCTTAGTTATAATATTTCTTCGGGCTAGTTGAGCTCACCCTTTCTTTCACCGTTTTCTTCGTGAAATGAGAATATAAGCGGGGGACTAGCCTGGGAAAAGAGTGATGGTCCCAAGATAACATTAGTAGTCCTCACTATTCTATTAAATAGTGTGACAATAAATGTAATGAGGACTCTTGAGTATGGATATTGTCTAAATGACAATATTCCTATTAGAACTCTCGCTTTATGTATTGTCGTATGTTATACCTATGGATGTATAATTAAGTTTGTATTTGAATTTATGTACCATGTAAGTGGCGACCCAAGATGGGTGACGATACCTAATTTTGGGGGCGCCACAGTTATATCGAGCTTAGGATATGATCCCCGCTAAGATGCTAGATAAGAACTAGAGGGGAGAGACGGGAATTCCTTCGCTAGTATGACCTACCTAAGTTTATTTGTTATTTAATTGGCTCACGAGTATAGGGATAATATTTGATATATTAATTAACCCTGTGTTGTGGCGGTGTTTGGAAATGGCATTTGAAAATATTCACAATGGAGTGAATGTGACCGTTGTGACACCTTTAATCACTAATCAAAGTTAATGCAAAGGTCGACGAGGAACAAATTAGAGATATCCACGTAGTGAATGAAGAACTAATTGTTGCACCCGAGCTAGTTGCAGAGGTAGCAGCTGAGAGTGAGGAAGAAGAGGAAGAAGAGGAACCTGAGGAGAATTGGTTAGAAGAAATTTATTATCAAAACTTAGAATTACAAAATCGTGTTCGTGAGCTAGAAGAACAAAGTCAAGAACGGAAAACGGTCGTGGAACAAAGGGATACAACAATTCAAAATTGGGTTACTCGATATGTGATGCTCGAACAAAATCACGCCAAGGTGGTGTAAGATATTAAAGTTGGAATCGAAAATTTAAAAATCAAAGATCAATTTGAAAGAAGAAACAATCGAACGAAGGAGAATAGACGATGCATGGGTAAAAGCCGCACAACGCGTTGATAGTGTAGAAAAAGACGTCCGATCCAATAAAGCCAAAATAGATGAAATGGACTTTGCTTTTTGGACACAAGAATTGAGAACCCAACATCGAATTCGGAATTACCTGCATAGCGGCCAACCCGAATTCGATATGGATCGGAGAATAATGATTCAAATCATGGATCAGAATGTGAAGAAGCACTTAAGGGTGGAATGTACCCTATAGTAAAAGTCAAACTTGTAATTTAAGCGAGAGCGTTTGTCGAGAAACCCGAACGAAGTTATTACGGGTAAATTAATTATAAATTATCATGAAGTCTATACTTTATTCAATACAAGTTCTACCCACTCTTTTATTCTACCTAGTTGTGTTCAATGTTTAAATTTGACTCGGAAAAATTAGACTTTGATTTATCTATTGAAACTTCGTTGGGAGAAACCTTCGTTACCTCCAATCGCTTATTAATCTTGTTGTTTCAAATAAACACTTTCACGATCTTATCTCTTTGAAAATACTTGCCTTTGAGGTAATTTTTGAAAACGATTGATTAACTACTTATTATTCTTTTGTAAGGTTGTTAGCTTTCATATTCCTAACCAACTCGTTATACTAATTCAAAGTAACCAAACCCTAAAGTTAATCATCGTTATATCAAGATATAAGTAAAGAGCCCCGATCCTTTCGTTGTTGACTTCCTTGTGTGGAATGCACCAAGCCGGACTTTTCAGAGGCGACGCCGTGAATGACGATGACAAGTTGATAGGTATCATTGTGAGGTGCTATCTCAGTTAAAGGATGAAGTCACAGTTGTATCAATGTAACGTACTATCCAAGTCTTGGATAAGAGTAGCGCTTTTGAATGATATTTCTATCATTAATAAATTTCTTGACGATTCTTGAAGATTTCTAGCCTACCCTAGAGCGTGAAATCGAATTTTGTATGACCCAAAGAGAAAAACCCATTTCTTAAACCCTCAAATATTTCTTCAACTAAAAGGATCTCATTTTATTTAGGATTATGATGAAAGTCATAATAAAAGCATTGGACTAATGAAAATCATGGGTATATGAAGTATTAATAAGTGTTGTGATGAGTTATGTAGTTATTATGTGAAAACATGAAAGTTTCTTAGAAATCACAAAGGGTTGAAAAATCGATTTTGGTAAAAACGTAATATGAAATTCAATTGACCATATCTCCTATTATATTTTGAATTTTTGAGTGTGGTCAAGTCCTAGAGTTAGATCTATGAGTTTTGTAGCTTATCCAAGTGGAATCACTTTGGAAAAGGTGTTGTAGATTTTCGTGGTGGACTGAATTTAGCAAAAGAGTCCAAAGTTGTAAATTACAAAAACGCTATCGTCGTTAAACTTTAAGGGGCTGTTTTGGCCACTAAATTTATGTGAAAAATTCTGGCCTTTTGGGACATGAAAAAATATATGTTATAAAGTACCTCCTGTCCAAAAATGAGCTCATTCTGACTTAAAATGAATAAGTTATGACCATTTCAATATTTAAGTTTTTTGATTAAAAATGCTATAACTGGAGTTCTATAACTCTGATGACCATGAAATTTAAACTGGAGGTTCACATTAACATGTGTAAGGTCCTGCCTAGATTTGGGAATTTTTGGAGTTAAACTTGAGATAGCTAATTTCTTAAGGAATTAATTAGAAATTGATTTTTGAAAAATAATAAATAAATTTTAAAATTTCAGAAAAATATATTTTCATTATGGGACTATATTATGCTAAATCCCAGAAAAAGAAATATTTTTGGGACTGATTTGGTATTTTTCATGAAAATAGTTTAGTTATTTAATATATGAGTTAAATATGTTATGTGAAGTAACAAAGTTGAAAATAGGATTTTATGGCTAGAGAATCCTATATAGAGTATATGCATATTTTTTTGATGAGGGATTTGATAATTGGTGATGATATCTTATGAGTATGGCATTTTGAATGATTAAATGCATTATATGGTAAAAGCGTAAACAATTGAGATAAATTGTTTATAAATTTAAGAAGTGATTAAAATATTGTTATAATATTAATGATATTAGATTATGAGATTATTAAGTGATTGATAACATGGGGATATTCTTGAATCTCGGATAAATTATATTATAAATGTTTAATATTTATCCTTTATCTCATTTGATTGATTCTTTATATCATTATCCTCACGCTTATATTGTGTTGAAAGTCATCCGTGGCTTACGTGAATAGATGGACTTAGTATGATTATGACCAGGATTGTTGGGGTATAATCATAACCGTAATTGAAAACACGATTATCTTTGGTCAGTAGTAATGCATGGATAATTTGTGGTCGTGATACTAATGAATACACAATTATCTTCGACCAGTAGTGCATGGATAATTTGTGGTCGTGATACTAATGAATACACGATTATCTTTGGCCGTAGTGCATGGATAATTTGTGGTCGTGATACTAATGAATACACGATTATCTTTCGTCAGTAGTGCATGGATAATTCGTGGTCGTGATACTAATGAATATCCTCGGCCCGTAAAAGGTGGATGATTCGATGATATGGATTAATTATCGAAATGAGTCTCAAAGAATGAAATATTAATTCATGGATGTGGTAAAAGTCATCTTTCGTCAGTAGTGCATTGATAGACTTGGTATGATTATGACCAAGGATTATCTCGGTATAATCATGATCAGATTGAAAACACGAATATCCTTGGCCAAAGAAGTGCATGGATAATTCGTGGTGGTCGATACTATTGTCGCTGGCCTCAAAGATTATTGGTTTTACAAATTGTATATCTTTTGGCCCGTAGTGCAAAGATGAATTGTTAATGAATATCTTTGGGCGGATTGCTAAGATGAATTTAATATTTTTAACGATAAAGGTATTCAAGGTATCCTCACCTCTTTATCATATCAGTATCACGCACCCTAATTTCGAGGGCTTAAATTTCATAAGAAGGGGAGGTTGTAAGACCCAACTTTTATAAATAAAGATGAATTTTTTATAAATATTATTTTTGAATATTATGGAATAAATTTGATATAATGTTATAGTTGTGGGTAATATTTATAAATTTTGCAAAGTAAGCAAGTTGTTATAAAATATTCGCTTGGTTTGGGAATATTCTTTTTGTCGGGGAATATTCGTGACGACTACTCAATCATTGGTGGACCCATTAACGGAAGTATTGTCGTAGTTAGAAAACGACAAAATTATTTTTCTATAAAAATAACGGCAGAGGTGTTACATTAAAACCGTTGAACTACCCTAAGTAGTAAAAGTACAAAGAATAATGGCGTAGTCAGTATAGTAGCACACGATATTGATTATTGATGCTTACGTGAGAAGTCACTCACCTATGCTCAATTATTGCACAAAGAATTGCCGTGATCATATCTCTTATATTATTGATTCAATTATTATCACAAGATCATCTCGTATAATATGTTATAGTATTAAATTATTAATTGAGACGACAAGTTATAAATGATTAATAATTGTTGAAAGATTAAATATGTGTTGATTAAAAATAAAATGATTTGTGGTAATATTTATTCAATCCTTAATGTATATAAAGAGTCTCATGTTATGAGACGTTTGTGGTAAGTTTGATTATTTTATGGGGGGGTATATGTCATCATCTAAGAGTCCCCTTCAATAATAGTAATTACCTTTGTGAATAGTAATTACTTTGTGAATTTTGTGAATATAGTAATTACCTTCGTCAATAGTATTTACCTTCGTCAATAGTATTTACCTTCGTCAATAGTAATTACCTTTGTGAATAGTAATTACCTTTGTGAATAGTAATTACCTTCGTCAATAGTATTTACCTTCGTCAATAGTAATTACCTTCTTCAATAGTAATTACCTTCGTCAATAGTAATTACCTTCGTCAATAGTAATTACCCCTTCGCAAATAGTAGTTGTCCCTTCAATATTACCAAGAGTTAACTGCCTCTTCGGTGTTCCAAGGGTTAATTACCCCTTCGCAAATAGTAGTTGTCTCTTCAATATTACCAAGAGTCATTTTGACCCTTCGTTAAGACCAAGAGCCACCCTCAGTTTTTCTATAAATAGAAAGCTCATTCCTTCATTATTTCTTACTTAATTCATCAAACTCAGAGAGAAACTATATAGAGAAAGAAGAAAAGTATTTTGCTACTTCACTTTTCCAATATTCAATCTCTTCTAAGGTAGGGAATATTATTTGTCAGACTCGTAAGGGGTGTTATTTTTTTTTATTCATGAAGAGAACTTCTGTTATTCCATTCTTTATTATTCTATTGGAATAACCTGTAAAAGTGGCATACCCTATACATGACCTGTATATGCGGAATACCCTATACTTGGTGAAATCCTTATATTATTCCATTCTTATTTATTCTGTTGGAATAACCTGTATACGCGGAATCCCCTATACTTGGTGACATTCTTCTATTATTTTATTATTCCGTTGAACATCCTCGTTTCAGGTTTTACGCGGACCGGGTTCATCTTTATTATTCTCGTCTTTATTATTCTATCGAAATATCGTATCCTCGTGTGTTTTACACCGGATTCCGGTTCCGCTTTTTATTATTCTCAGATTTATTATTTCGTTGAATAACTCGTCTATGGCAAGTACCGCATGCACGGTGATTTCTTTTGTTATTTCATTCGCTATTATACTCAAATTGGTTAAAATTTTGACTTCTATACTCCATGAATTTAGTGGAATATCCTCGATATTTCAAGCGCTTCATCCAAAGATTTTTAATAAAATATTTTTCCGAGCATTCTTGAATTTTACTCTACAAAGCAAAGATCATGTTGACAATTTGGACGTTATTAGTTCCCGAATAAATTATTTCGTGAACTTGTTTTATTGAATTATTATGTCATTGTCATCATCCTCATGTTATATTATGTTATCTTCGGCTTACGTGCATAGATGAACTTAGTATGATTATGACCAGGATCATTCGGTATAATCATGGCTTGATATAAATGATGTGACAAAAGTCCTCAATGGTCTGTAATGCGTTGATGGATAGTTTTTGGTATGATTATGACTGTGGGTGATTCTAAGATAGTCCGCTTGACCATTGATAATTTGATGAAAATCCTTCGACCGTGGTACAAGGATGATTAGATATTGTGGTTTATTCATTAAACCGAGTCTTAGTGATAAAAATTGATGAAAACCTTTAAAACCTAAAAGATAGTAGACTTTATTTTCTACTTGACTCTTTTAATGGATCAGATATTCCGCAGCTTAAACCGGTTGTCTATTGTATTTTATCGTTTAACATTGTTGAAGACTATTGATAATTTATTCGCATTATCTTAGTTATAATATTTTATTACCGGGCTAGTTGAGCTCACCCTTTCTTTCACCGTTGTTTCTTCGTGAAATGAGAATATAGCCGGGACGGCAGTCTGGGAAAAGAGTGATGGTCCCAAGAAGATAGCATTAGTAGTCCTCACTATTCTCGTTAAATAGTGTGACAATAAATGTAATGAGGACTCTTGAGTATGGATATTGTCTAAATGACAATATTCCTATTAGAACTCTCGTTTATGTATTGTCGTATGTTTACTGACGGATGTATAATTAAGTTTGTATTTGAATTTATGTACCATGTAAGTGGCAACCCAAGATGGGTGACGTATACCTAATTTTGGGGGCGTCACATATTTGGTTAATGTAAAATCATAATTATTTGGTTACTTATTAGTATGTATTTGGTTACTGTAAACTTATAATGATTTGGTTACTTATTAGTATGTATTTGGTTACTGTGATATTATATTTTGGTTACTGTTATATCAGGTTTTGGTTACTACCATATTACAGTTTGGTTACTATTTTGTATTATTTGATTTATGTTAATGTTTCATTGAAGAAAACTGTTTGTTACTTTTTATTATATTTGTTTACTATGTATTTGTTTAGTTTATTCAGTTTGCTTAAATTATTATTGATTACATTATATGGTTACTGACGTAATGCTTACTTGATTACATTCAGTTTGCTTATGATTACCATCATGTAATTACTTGGTTACTTGTTAGTATGTATTTTGATACTGTAAGCTTATTATTTTGATACTATTTATGTTTTCTTAAGTTGGGAATTTGGTTACCTTTTTATGTTGTTATGTTTAATATGTTTTTGTCTAGTATACATGGTTTAATAAACATGGTTTAGTGTATAGGTTGTTTATGTATTGGTTACCATTAAAAGATGGTTTGGTTATCATCATAGAATTATTCGGTTACTTGTTTAGTATGTATTTGGTTACTAGGTTTAGTGTATATAACTATTTTTGGTATAAATTTTTTTATATTGGTTACTAATAACTGTTCAATTCTGGTTTTGTGTTTTTACAGTTATGGGATCTTTACTATGAGGAATGCAACAGAAAATTCACTGGAAAAGTAATATATTGGTGTGACATGGAAGTCCCCATAATTATTGCCAAGAAATTGAATGAAAGTCAGCTGGAGAAATTTAGGGCAACATGTTTTGGAAATTTTTTGGAGTTTGGTGAGCATCAAATGTATTCACAGATTATTCACCATCCTCTTGTAAGGGAGGTTCACCAAAGGGATGATGGTGTGATGTGATTTTTGTTTGGGGAGAAAAGGGTTAGGTTTGGGCTGCCTGAGTTTTGCCTGATTTCTGGGTTGAGATGGCAAGGCAATGATGATATAAGTGCGTATAAAGGTATGTAAAATCTGATTATTGAAAAATATTTTGGGGTTGAAGCTGTTACTCGTAGTAGTATAGGTAGGGTATTCCGGAAGGCAGTTTTTGATGACGATGATGAGGCTATTAGGATGTCATTGATTTTTTTGGTATTTAATTTTATTCTTTCAACAGTTTCTGAAAATTTTGTTGATGGGACAATGGTAAATTTTTTATGTTATGGTGATGTTAGTAGTTTTCCTTGGGGGAAAGTTACGTTTGAAATGACAAAGTACTCTTTGTCAAATGCTTTGAAGGGGCATATAAAGAAAGGAAGGAGTGGTGGTTCAACATATAATTTCTACAAGGACCATTATATTAAATTGTATAAGTTGAATGGTCTTCCATATGTATTTCAAGTGTTTATGTTTGAAACCATTTCAACTTTCAAAACTCGCGGTATATGCAACGACGAGCATCCGTCGGATGTCCGTTTATGTAGATGGAAGGAGCTAGTGAAGCCCCCTTCAAATGACAAGTTGAATGATCTAGTATTTTGTTCTGGACAGGTATGCAGTTTACTATTAAGAATGTAATTGGTTACCTTTAGTTAATTATTTGGTTATTGATTATTTGTGTGAAGTTTACTATTAACATAGTAGTTAGTTACCTTTATATACTAATTTAGTTACTTATTATATTATGTGTATGTTAACAATAAAAATGTTGTTGGTTATTAGAATATACGTAATCCTAACGATCATATTACACTCATGTTACTAATATTAATTTTGTTGGTTACTAGAATATACAAAGTTTGGTTACTTTTATACATTTAGTTGGTTACGATTTATATATATTCGTTAAAAGATATATGTTTTTGTTTACAAAGTTGATTCTTTATTTTATCTTTTGTTATCAGAATCAGATAATGTTTGTCGATACATTACTAAAGTTACTTATATGTATTTTCAAATTTATATATATGTTTGATTATTACTAATGTATATAAGTTTGGTTACTTTTATACATTTTTGATTCTTGATTTTGTTTTCAATTTTGTTTTTTCTTTATTTTATCTTTTTGTTATTGTAATTGTATAATGTTTGTCGGATGTTATACTAAAAGTACTTATTGGAAATTTGAGGGTAAAAGTTTGATTCCACGGCTAAGGAGAATGAGCGTCTTGATTTGGCGGGTTTCAAATCGAAGAAGGTTGAAAAGAAGTTGCAGGATGACAACATTGGAAGTGATATATCAGTCATTAAAGATGCAATTGATACACGGTTACGGCCGTTGGAGAAAAAAGTTTTTGAAATTAAGAAAGACGTTGTAAAACTGCGGGCTGATATGAAGGATGAGCTGCAGATTTTACATGTTCAGCTATGTAGAGACTTTATATTAATTATTAGAGATGAGTTACGGGGGATAAAAGATGGTGGGGTCAAAGAAGTTGATAGTGATTCTGATGATGATTCTGATTCTGATGAGGGTGGCGATGATGATGAGGCCGATGAAGCCGATGAAGCTGATGAAGCTGATGATGTTGTTGATGAACATGCTGATGAGGTTGGTGATGATGGTTTGAAAGCTGATGAGAAGAATGATGAATTTGAAAATGAAGTTGAAAATGAAGGTGATGATGTTATGGTTGAAGACCGTCATGTTGTTGAGGATGTTGAGGATGTTATGGTTGAAGACCGTTATGTTGTTGAGGATGTTATGGTTGAAGACCGTCATTTTGTTGAGGATGTTGATGATGTGTCAGATTTTGTTAAGAAGAAGGATGGGAATGAATCTGAGTATGGAAATGAAGTTGAACTTGATGGTATGGTTGAAGAACATCATGAAATAATAAATAATGATGTTCAAGAAAATGTCAAGGTTAGACTTTTTTTGTTTGTTTTATTTTGTGTTAGATGTCCTTTTTTTTAATGATTAATTGGTTGTTTTGTATTTTGAATAGAATGTGAAGAATGATGATGACATGCCAACTTTTGACATTTTAAGCCAATGCACCGGGAAAGAAATTGTTGTTTATGTTGCTGCTGAGGTTAGTGTTATAATGTCATGCCAACTTTTTTTTTTTGCATGCTTTAGGTTTTGGTTACTGTTATACCAGTACATGCTTTTGTTTTTGGTTACTGTTTCAATTTTACTGAGCAACCAACTCATAAATATATAGTAACCATTATAATGTTTCACAGTAACCAAATCAGCATTAGTTAGTAGCAAGTATAATGTTTCATAGTAACCAGTACTGCATTAGACAGTAACCAATACCGCATTAGACAGTATAATGTTACATAGTAACCAAGACATCATTAGACAGTAACCAATAATGCATTAGACAGTAACCAATACAACATTAGACAGTAACCAATACAGACAGTATAATGTTGCATATATTAGTTAACTGTATGTGTTTATGTGAAATTCTAATTGTATTTGTTACAATTTATGTCAATTGAAAAAGGGGAATAAATTTGAGACAGAAAGCAACTCTGTACTTGATGAGATGGTTTTGACCACCCAGGACATAGTCCAGTGTGATGAATTGGAGAAAAACATACATAAAGTCGGTGGAAGACCTGTTCGTGAACATGCAAAGAGTGCCATTTTGCGGTCTCCATATACAACAACGTTTGGATCGACAGGTTCATCGTCTAATGCTGTGGGTGCTAGTCAAAAAGTTGCAGTTCTTTCTGCATTCCCCAAAGTATGCATGGATATGCCGTCAAAATATGAAGAGGCATTGTTTGAACATTGGTTTAAAATTGGACTAAACAACAAGAAAAGGTTTGTTTTTTATTGTTAACAATGGTTTTTTATGAAACAAATAAATTTGTTTCATTGTAGAGTCTAATGGTTAATATTTAAATAAATGTAATGGTTACTATTATTTTATTTTCTGGTTAATGTTTTATGATGTTATGGTTACTATTTTATTATGAGTTGGATACCATTTTTTTGTGATCTCAAAATTGGATTTTGATTAATATCATATTATATGTTGGTTAATATGTAATTGTTATGTATATATCTGAGTTAGTTAAATTGGTATTGATTACATTAGATTTTTTGTTTGTTTTAATGTCATATTATATTTTTAGTTATTGTCATATCGTAGTTTTGGTTACTACCATATTACAGTTTTGGTTACTATTTTGTATTATTTGATTTATGTTAATCTTCCATTGAAGTAAACTATTTGTTACTTTTTATTATATTTGTTTACTATATATTTGTTTAGTATATTCAGGTTTGCTTAAATTATTCTTGATTACATGATGTTACTTTTTTTTCTTACTATTAAATTATTTTTTTGGTTACTATTATTTTATGTTTTGGTTACTATTTTATTATATATTGGTTACTATTTGATTATAGTTATTATATTAATATTTTTTGGTTATCAGGTTATTATTTTAATTAAGTTGTTGGTTAGTATGTTAATTATTAACTGTTCAAGTTTGATTTTGGGTAGTGTGTATATGAATACGGTAATTATTAATGTTATTGTGTTTACTAATATGATTTTATATTGAAGGATTGACAAATTCCCTGGGAAGAATGACATAATTTAACTTGCTTTTGTATTTGGGTCTATCCCAATTTCATCAAAAATGTGGTTCTTCAAATTAAAGACTCCTGGGAAATGGTTAGACGACGATGTGAGTTCTTTTTTTTAAATTATGTTTTTATAGTTATGGTTACATTATTTAGTTGATTTAGTAACTAGTGTTAACAGTGTTGGTTTCATTCATTACATAATTTCATTTTTCAGCAACTGTTAATATCTTTTTTTTTCCAGCACATCAATGTTGCATTATATTATTTTCGTAAATTGGCTAGACATTCTGATACTGTTCATATAAGGGCAACGACTACAGATTGTTGGTTCCATGGCAAGATGACCAGTCTTTTCGAGGAGTATACAAGTAAAAATGCAGATAAGAGTGTTTTGTCTGGGGAGGGTGATGTTGCCGAATGCATTCATGGGTTGTTTTTGGATATCAACACACCATGGAGAAATGTTGACTACATTTTGTTCCCCATTCATATGTCATCACCGGACCATTGGTTTTTGTTGACATTTGATGTGCATCGTAGGCGTCTAACTGTTTACAATTCTCTGCATCCCAAAAGGAAATCCATGCAAACAAAAATCATGGATGTTTGTGAGCCTTACATCTTTATTCTTCCCACTTTACTTCGCAAGACTGGTTTTTGGAGGGATAGGTGTGACATTGACTTTAGCAGTGAACCGTATCGTAATAAGGAGGAAGATGATATAATTGAGTTGGAATTTGCAGAGACGGTTTCTGAACAAGTTGAGGGGTAAGAGTTTCATTGTTTACATTTTTTTTAATTATTACATATATGTTGGATTACCATGTGTTTGCCTAGTATTCATGGTTTAATAAATTGGTGTTAGTGTTCATGTTGTTTATGAATTGGTTAGCATCATATAACTATTTTGGTTACTTTCATATAACTGTTTTGGTTACTATCATGTAACTGTTTGGTTACTTATTCAGTATGTTTTTTGTTACTGTTTGATTATGATTCAGAAAATATTCTTGTTCTCTCAACTTTGTATTTTTGTTATGTTTTATGTTGATTTGGTTAACATGTATTTGGGTAGTATACATTGGTTGTCTGAACTGGGTTTGGTCAATATGCTGATCATGTGTACCTTTTATGAATTGGTTACTTTTATATAACTGTTTTGGTTACTATCATGCAACTGTTTGGTTACTTATGCTGTATGTATTTTGTTAGTGTTTGCTTATGATTTGAAAAATACTCTTGTTCCATCAATTTTGTTGCAATATCATTTTCATTATAGGATGCTGGATATACATGTTGTTTATGCTTTGGTTACCATTAAAATTGGTTTTGGTTACTGTTATGTAAATATTTGGTTACTTATTTTGTTATATTTTTATTACTATTATAACTAAAAAGTAACCAAATAGGTTGGGTTAACATGTATTTGCATAGAATCCATGGTTTAATAAACTGTTTTTAGTGTAAATGTTTATGAGTTGATTACCATAATATAACTATTTGGTTACTATCAGATAACTGTTTTGGTTATTATCATGTAAATCTTTGGTTACTTATTCAGTATGTTTTTTGTAACTGTTTGCTTATGATTATGAAAATACTATTGTTCCCTCAAATTTATATTTTTGTTACTGTTTTATGTTGATTTGGTTATTACTGTTTTATGTTGATTTGGTTACCATGTATTTTTTGTTATTGTTTTTTTGTTTTGGTTGCCTTTAATTTATGTTTTGGTTAATTTTATATATAACTGTTTGGTTACTGCATAAAATAATATGTATTATTTATAGGTTGATTCTAGTTTTTGATTTTCGTTATCTTATGTCCATTTGTACAGTGATTACGGGATGTTCACTATTTGTTTTGCTGAGCATGTCATTCACCAGAAGTTTGATGAAATTCCTATTCCATTCCCCATTGCGAAATATCGGAAGAAGTTATGCACAAACCTATACATTCATGCGAGGAACAAACAGTTGGATGGATATGAGACTGACAGAGAATTCCCAGGAAGATTTGTTCCAGATTTTGAATAGTTCGGAACTTGTTGTTTTGTCTTTATGAATTGTTTTATGTACCAGTTTGATGAAATGTATAGTTTGGTAACCAAATATGTATAAAAGGGTAACCAGCTAATGTTTTGATATTAACAGAGATTTATAATATTGTACAGGACATATAACAATTTTTAAATGTATATGTGAGAGTATACATTGGTTGTATAAAGGAACAATATCACTTTAATTATAGGTTGCTGGATATACAGATTGTTTATGTTTCGGTTACCATTAAAATTTGTTTTGGTTACTTTTATCTAATTATTTGGTTACTTGTTTGTTATATTTTGTTTACTGTTATAACAAATAAATAACCAAATAGTTTAATATTATGGTCACCATATTTTTATATTTGGAACAATTATCAAGTGCGTGATATACTCTTAATGTAAATGCACTATATGGGGTTTTCTTGATAGTAAGTTGTGTGCTGCATTGTTTGAGATGTACAATTGGTAACCAAATAAGTATTAAAAGGTAACCAACTATTGTTTTGATAGTAACCACAGAGTTACAAGCTTGTTTTAGGACATTTATCAATTGTGAAATATAAACAAACAATATCAATTTCAATAAGGGATGCTATATTCACAGGTTGTTTTATGTTTTGGTTACCATTAAAACATATTATGGTTACTGTTATGTAATGATTTGGTTACTGTTATGTAACTATTTGGTTACTGTTATGTAACTATTTGGTTACTTATAATATTTAAGTTGTGGTAAACAAATTTATATAAAAATGTTTTAGAATATTTAACAATTGTACAATGTATATATATATGTGTGCTTTATATTGGAAACTCATAATGAAATCATAAATCAAAATATTAATCAATAACAATTTTGTTCTCTGTACACAATATAAAAATGTATATATATGTGTTCTTGTATTTACACTCTTAATGTAATTGCAATATACCTTTTTTGGTCTTAAAACAGGTGGATTATTGCATGTTTTCCTGTTGTGCCCTTTTTCTTGACTTTTCTTTGCATTTGTTTTGAATTTTATTTTAGACTGTGGTGTCGCATACCTCCCTATTTTTGGTCTTCCCGCTGGTCTTCTTGTGTTCGGTGGTTTTACACATATGTTTCTTACTTCCTCTGGTATATCCCAGTTTTCTTTGTCATCTAACGGCATGATGGAAGCTGAATATGTGTCAACCAAAGTTGTTTTATAGTAATTTTTCGAGCAAAAATCATAACAGCTCAAATTTCTCTTGTTCATAACAGCAGCAGCGTGTGGATAAGGCATCTCATGGTATTGAAATTTACGACATGTGCATGTCTTTTGGTCGATGTCCATAATATATTGTTTGGAGACATCGTAAACAGTGAAAATCACTAAGTTTGATGTCTCAACCTACAACACAAATTAAATGTTGTTAGTAACCAGTATAATGATTCATAGTAACCAACTCAGCAGTAGTTAGTAACCATTATTTTATATTAGTAACCAAACAAGCATCTGTTAGTAACCAAACAAGCATCAGTTAGTAACCAGTATAATGATACAGAGTAACCAAACAAGCATCAGTTAGTGACCAGTATAATGATACACAGTAACAAACTCTGCAGTAGTCAATAACCATTATAATTATATGCAGTAAGCAATTAAGTATTAGTTAGTAACCAATATAATATTTCATAGTAACCAGGTTACCATTAATTAGTAAACAAGTTAGTATTATTCAGTAACCATTATAATTTTGCACAGTAACCAATTCAACATTAATAAGTAATATTATGCAGTAACCAATACAATATTAGTCAATAACCAGTTCAATGATACATAGTATCCATCTCAGTAGTATTCAATAACCATTATAATGTTATGAAATAAGCAATTAAACAAGACAACATTAGTCAGTAACTAAGACAATTTCAAATATGGTGCAATAATTTATAATTTGTATTAGTTACCTTAAGTTTCTTTGATTTAATGATATTAGATTGCAACATTTCTTCAGCTATTGTGGAAAGTGTTGTGAATGTTGATAGGGCTGCTTGTTTGTTTGTGAAATACCATCTTTGAACCAGACAACGTAGGCATTCAATCATTGATGCAACTGGAAGATCCCTAATCATCTTGATTGCATTGTTAATAGATTCGGCAGTGTTTGAAGTCATTGTAGAGTATCTGCTTACAGTCCCATGGAGCCTGGTGCACTTCTCCAACTTGAACATTTCCTCCAAATATGTCCTTATTCGAGGATCAATGGCATCAAGTTTAGCCATGTGTTTGTTGAATTATTCAATAGTGTAAGCTTTACAAGCCCCGTTGTAAGCTTGTTTAAGTTCCTCTCCTCTATTTTTAAATCTATTTTTTATATTTTTCAGTACATGGTATGTGCAGGAACCATGCATGATGTCCGAAAACACAAAATTCAGTCCTTGTATAATGGCTTCATGTCTATCTGAGACAATGCATTGGCCTTCCCTAACTCCACAAGCAATTCTCAAATTAATGAAAAACAATCTCCAAGATAATTCATTTTCACTGTCAACCACTGCAAAAGTAATAGGAACAATGTTTCGGTTTGCATCTTATGTGCTAGCTATAGTAGTGTTCCCCCGTAAGTTGACTGTATGAACGTTCCATCGATTACAATTATTAGAAAGCAATGGTTCCATGCTTGAATGGATGCTCCAATGGCAAAGAATAAAAACTTGAAACGGCCATTTGTTTCCAACTCAAGCGATGTGACAGAACCTGATATGAAACATGAGCATTATCATTAGAATTACAAGTAGTATACATTATCCAAATCACTAGTATTTTGTAACCATTCAGTTGGTTAATGATATCCAAATTGTTTGAGTAGGGTAACCAAATCAGTTTAGTTGGGTAACTAAATCAGTTTAGTAGGGTAACCACCTAAGTATACAAAAACCAATAAAATGTCATTAGAATTACAAGTAGTATACAATATCCAAATCACTAGTATTTTTTAACCATTCAGTTGGTTAATGGTATCCAAATTGTTTGAGTAGGGTAACCAAATCAGTTTAGTTGGGTAACCAACTAAGTATACAAAAACCAATAAAATGTCATTAGAATTACAAGTAGTATACAGTATCCAAATCACTAGTATTTTCTAACCATTCAGTTGGTTAATGGTATCCAAATTGTTTGAGTAGGGTAACCAAATCAGTTTAGTTGGGTAACCAACTAAGTATACAAAAACCAATAAAATGTCATTAGAATTACAAGTAGTATACAGTATCCAAATCACTAGTATTTTGTAACCATTCAGTTGGTTAATGGTATCCAAATTGTTTGAGTAGGGTAACCAAATCAGTTTAGTTGGGTAACCAACTAAGTATACAAAAACCAATAAAATGTTTAAAATTGTTACCTGGATTAGTTTTCTTCAGCATGTGTAACCAAGATGGGATCATTGAGTAGTCGTGTGGATTTCCTCTAACCTTTTCCAACGCTTTCTCCTTCGATCTCCATGCTTTTTGGTAAGAGATAGACACATTGTATTCTGTCATCATGTCCTCCACAATATCAGTTGGTGTGTATATTTTTTTCAAATTTGTTAATTTGTGCATTATGCATTCAACGACCAACCCACTATTTGTCCGCTCTATGGTCTCCAAGCATTACGTTAAATTTGAACACGTGTGGATGTCGTTCAATTCTCTCACCTTGAACACCTTTGGTTTTTGAATACTTGATGCTCTCATTTTCCAATTGCAATTTTCATCATATACGCACACTAGCACAAAGTCTCTATGACTTGTTCGTTGTACTTTGTGTTGTCTGTTTTTCCTGATTGAATGCAGCCTCATAGCTTGTGATAGAATTTTTTTTCTTTGTAGGTTTGATGTAATCGTACTTCACGTTCATTCGGATCTGTTATTACATCATAATATCGTTCTTCTGTGTATGATCTGTCATGTTGTCTGTCTCATTGTTGTTCAATAATTTCCATTGCAATGTGATCATCATATTGCGTTCCATTTCGACAATCGTGCGTTGGTAGTGGAACTAGTGCTGAATTCCCTTGTGTTGATCTGATTGGTGTTACATTGTGAATTATAGTTTCTTCTACATTTGTCAAGTTTTGTAATATTGTTGTGCGTCCCCTTCTGTGTTCAGTTTCTATAATCACTGGGAATTTACCTTGCTCTTCAGATTTTCTACTGACTTCAATAAAGAATCTTAAGGTTGCTTCATCTGATATACTGATCGGTGGAATATCGTTTCTAATATGAAATTTGATTGACAATGTTGTTGCGTTTGTGTCTAGCCGTAATGCACTGCATACCATGTTTTGCATCTCTGTGAACGAACAAGTTGATAGAACTAATATGCCGGTAACTTCAAATTTGGTGTATTGGTTACTTTCAGTCCATGTACCGTTGAAATAAAGTAGAACTGGAATCATCTCCATTGTCTGTCAACAGAATAAGTATTTTTAAGTAACCAAATCAATGATAGCTAGTAACCAAACTACATGATGTTGATAACCAGAACATAAAACACATTTGTACATTAATCTTACACTAGTAATAATCAGTATATTTATATTTGTTACCAGTTAAATTATAACAGTTTTATGCAGGTAACCAATGTAGCCAATAAGTAACCAACATATTAAAACAAACCAAACTCCTAACAACATTATACATTAATCATGACAATATTATTCAATAACAAAATCCATTTAGATTGTAACCAAAGTAACCAAGTCAGCACTATAATTAGTAACCAGTGTAACCAATGTAATCAGTGTAACCAAATCAGCATTATAATTAGTAACCAAATCCATTTTAGACTGTAACCAAAGTAACCAAGTCAACATTTAATCAGTAACCAAGACAACACTATAATTTTACACAGTAACCAAGTCAACATTAGTCAGTAACCATTATAGTTTTACACAATAAGCAAGTCAGCATTAGTCAGTAATCAAAATAATGTTACATAGTAAGAAAATCAGCAGTAGTCAGTAACCAATTCAACATCAATTAGTAATTTTATGCAGTAACCAAGACAACATTAATCAGTAACTAAGACAACAATAGACAATTTAATGTTTTCGCAGTAACCAAAACAGAATAGTTAGTAACCAAGTCAACATTAGACAGTAACCAATATAATGTTAATCAGTAACCAAATAAAAAATAGTAAGTAACCAAGTCATCATTTTTCAATAACCAATCATCATTGTTCAGTAATATTATTCACTAATCATTATAATAATACACACAACCAACTCAGCAATTTACAGTAACCATATAATGTTACACAGTAATCGAATCAGCATTAATTAGTAACCAATATATTGTTACACATAATCCAATACATCATTAGATAGTAACCAAGACAACATTAGACAGTATCCAAAAACAACATTAGAGAGTAACCAACAGTTGCATGATAGTAACCAAATTATTTGATGAGTAACCATTAATATAAAAAAATCAGTAGAACTCATTTAAAAATTATAAAGCTATCAAATAAACATTATTTAGCAAACAAATTCACAATAAATAGTAACCAATTTATATCTATTTCGTAGCCATAATAGAAAACATATCAATGAATCAACAAATCGTTATATGAATTGTAGTAACCATTTTAAATTGTGAAAAACTTAAGAAAGGTTAGCAATATAGGAATTTGTAAAAAATAGAGGTAACTATATGCATATGAATTTTAAACTCACATACTTAAGTATTCAGATTTTTAGCGAAGTTGCTGCGATTTTGTTATTGAACTTCAACAATCACGGTAGTTCGATTGTTTTTGGTTACTGAAATCGAAGTTGTTGTTGATTTTGTATGCTATTTTGTGATCTCAGCTTGCAGTCGCGATGAATCCTTCTCCGATATCAGTGGTTTGTCGCGCCAGAAGAATTGGATTTCTCTGATTTCAAAGATGAATGTTATGTTCAGTCGCTTGATTCTAGGAGCGGTTGGAGATGAGAGAGTCGGTAACTGACGTGTAGGGAGAAAAAAGATCCGTAATTTTAGCAAGCCTAATATTATGTTGGCGTTATTTTTGTAATTATGTTGTTTGTGTTTTATTTTTGTAAATACTTTCTATATGTTGTATATTAGTGTTAAGGACCCTAAAAAAAGGAAGAACTTTTCCTGAACAAAAGAGCATCAATATGAAAAAATATCAAATATAATAACCGACTATTTCAATAAAGCATCATTTAGATATCACATTATCACTAAGTCAAAAAAGTAATTACCAAATAGGACCTCCTTTATTAAGAGTCTAACACTACTCCCAAACAATAAAAAAAAACCCAAAAAACTGAATCTGATGATGACCCCTCAGGTACATAATAATTAAATTGTTTTGTACAAATTATATGCTTTAAATATGTAGAATATTATAATAATCAGTATATGTAGAATATTACAGATTGATTATTTGCTTTAATATTTAAGTATTCTATTTAAGTAATAAAAGGAAGAGAATATTTAAGGGAGCCCTAAATATTTTTGGGCCTAAAGTCCGAGTACCTTGAGTTTTAGTCCAAGGCCGGTACTGCATGAAGTTAAATTTATGATAACCGAATCTGTTCAACATACAGCGTAGCTTCATGTGGTTCATGATTTTATCTTTTAAACAAACAGGAGAATCAAAAATACAAACCTCACTTGTTTTCCTTGTGCTACTATGATTAGCACTTAAAAATAGTCTGATTAAAATCAATTATTTAGTGCATTTCTATGTATGGAGACCAAATTATTTTTCATTAATTTAATGCCAACACTTTTGCTATTGCAATTCATTCATGAGGTGGCATGTTTATTTAGAATAGTCAGCTCATGATTAACTATGAATTACCCACTCTCTCTCTCTAAAAAAATTGTTTTGAGTGTATTAAGAAAGAAAATATACAATGTTTAAGGGGCATACCCAATAACATATTCTGAACATCATAATGTAAAGAAACTAGTATAACTGAAGGAAGAACATAACAATTACCAAGTAGCAAAAACAAAATCCTTGGAAACATGTTTGTGATATTTTGTGGAAGAGTGTAAACTACGTTTGATTAAATCAAGGATCTCTAGCTAAAAGTCCTTGTATTTCTCTCATTCCAAACTTTTGTACGCAGTAGTAGAGACACAGAGAGCAATAATTTGGGCTTTAAGCTTACAATCTTTTTAATTGTGTGCTAATAAATCTTCCTAGCTTGAAGTGGGATGGTGCCATTTGCAAGCTGTAAACACCTCAGTAAGAATTGAGTGGGAGTACCGAGAATCGAAGAAGATGTGGTGAAAATCTTTATTGTAGTTCTCACACAGTTTACAAAGAGGATCAATATGTCTGCCAATTCTTCTAATGACATCTGCAGTATATGTCACGCCCCCACCCTTAGAGAGGCGTGATTAGGGGAATTGGGTAAGGGGAAATGGTTTTAGAAGTAACTCTTGTTGCTTAAGTAAATTTATTTAAAACACTCCAATTCACACAAAAACTCAACATAAAAAATTTTAACGTTTGCTTACCACACCAATACATAAAAAAAAAACATCTAAAACAAAAGAATCATGCTTTAAAGATGTATTTCATATATAAGTGCACAAAAGCATGTTCATGAATTCACCGTTACACTTGGCACATATAGTGTCAAGTCATCACATACTTCCTTTCTTGCCTTCCTTTTCAAAGGAGACCCTGTAAAATTTACAACTCTTTCTTTGTTCAGTCTTTGGCATTGATTTCACTTTAATAGAAACTACACTTTTGGGGCTACATTTTAGTGTCAAAAATCTCCAAATTACGTAACGTTATATAATGAGTGAACTATAACTCTTCAAAATTGGTCTACACGTGCTGAAAATCGCATGAAGAATGTTATAAGCTGCACTTTTGCATAAAAACAATAAAATACTTGAGACACTTCCGATTAAGTTGATTTTTGGTATAAACAAACTAGACATAAGTGTCTTACAAATAAAAGTTTCTAACAAAGTTAACAGTAAGATCTTTTCAAAAGAACCTTAGAATAGACCATAAAATATAGGACTGCAGGTTACAATTTTCTGCATATGTATATGTTTATATAGATCACTTGTAACTCTTCCAAATACCAATATATGTTATATATACTTAACCAAATCATTTAATCAATCTCTAATAAGTTTGTAAGGATGAATAGCTTCACATTTTAACTTCAAGTACACATAATAATAAGCATGAAACATAGTAAAACATTTTTAATAAATCATGTAATACAATACATAGTAACAAGTCATGTGAAAAACAAACTAAGCATCAAAACAATGATAGATTACCAATTCAAGAGATGTACGTATTAGAGTTCTCTACCTTTTATATGTGAAGTACATAGGCTAAGAATCCTTTACAAATATGCTTAGTTTCTTCTTTGTATTTCCGTTGCTCTCTTGTTCAATTTTTTTCCCTTCTTTTTCTGTAAAGTTCCTTGCTTGTGTAGAGACAAGCAACTTAAGGGCTTATAATCAGATTTCTCTCCCTCTCTTACAAGCTTAAGTAGGTGATAGGTGTCAATAAGTATTTCTAGGTGTCATTTAACAAGAGAGCCTAGTCATCGTGCTTACTCACTGTTGGGTCATGATATTTTATCTCTTTGAGCTGAGTGTATTGGGCTTATTCTTTTTATTCTATTGGGCCTTTATTATTGAATTATGAAAATCATTAAGCCCAATCATCATATTATTTTCATTCCAAACTTATAAGACCGGGTCGGGTCAGTGAATCAATCCTTTAGACATTTTAAATATCTACAATCTTTGACCTGTAATGATGAAAAAGCATGTCGGTTGACTAAAGAACCTGCCATGCATTAATGTGGATGGGATTATAATCGGTCGGCGGTAGCAACAGTGATCAAAAAACAGAGAATAAACTACATGCAGTCGGCAGAACCCATCGGGTAAAGGGGAATGTGTCAGATAGTAGTGGATGGCACGATAATTCAGGCAAGGAGGGTATAACTTGGCAAGGAAGTCTCCACCAAGAGGTAGGTTCTCATACACTTCTTCATTTAGAATCAGATATTCACAGAGAATTATTATTATCTCTTGATATCAATACATTAGGCGATATAGCCTCCGTTTTCGAAAAACCTTGTGAATTCACATACTGACTCTCACGCCTGAGCTATCCCCCGACGGAACCGCCGTCAAGCTTGTGGTGTTTATTGTGTTTACGTTGCAGGATCAGGACGTTTTAGGTGATTGGGACGTGACGAAAGATCCTGGCGTTAACATTGGCGCTAGAAGGAGGGCTCTTTTTCAATCACAATTGTTTAAATTTGCTTCGAAAGATTATGAGGAGTAGAGATGGAACACCGGAAGGGCATGCAATGGCTGTTAGTTCATCACTGCCTCGTATTTCAGTAAAGGATCGCTTGGGTCCTTCTAAAAGTGCTCATGAGAGCACGGCTTCTAAGCACAATTCAGAAGAACTTCGTCCGAAGATCCATGGTGGAGCCAGACGGAAGTTAGTTTTCAACGCTGATAAGGGGCGTGATCCCAATCCGGAACGGGTAGGCGGTTCGCCAACCAGGACTCATCGCCGAAGTGGTCAAGAAGACCGAGCTACCAAGTTGGCGAGGATGGCGGACGAAGCGGATAAGGCTTTGGAGGTTCTGTTAAGACAAAGGGAAGATATAGCCGAACAGATGCTTCGGGTGAATGAGTTGAGAGACGAAGCATCTAGCCATTTTCATTCCGAAGGACGAAGTAGGCGTAAGGAGGTACCCCGTCGGAAGGGTAAGGAGCCGGAACATTCTATGCATGTGTCCAGGGATCATTCTCACAGTAGGAGGAGATCGAGAAGCAGAACGCCTTTGGTCTCGAAGAAGGCACTGACGGTCGTGGAATCAATTCATCGCGACGATGAAAGACGAAGAAGCAGGTCGAGAGAAATTATGCCAGAAACCCGAAGAGGAGAATACCGTCACAATCGTTCTCATCATGAGGATGAGATTTTACGACCTAGTAAATCAAGAAGTCCCGCAAGGGCAGTGAGATCGGCGCAGGAAGGGTCGATCCATTCGAAAGCCTAATGTCTTGGGAGAAGGAAATCTCGTCACAACCCGAAGGTGTTGATTTTCTGGTTAGAGAGTTGAAAGAACTCCGAAGACAATTGGCTGAGGTCCAACAGGTGAAAGATACTTCTGGAAAGAAAGCATCCCCTTTTTCCTCTGATATTCTCCGGGAGAAAGCAGATGCTACCAAAAAGTTACCTCGCATGGAAAGCTATGATGGGTCAGGAGATCCTTATGACCATAGTCGAGCGTCAATCGACTAATGGATTACTATGACTTTACCGATCTTCGCTAAATGTCACACTTTTTATTACTACTTTGAGAAAAGACGCGGATGTGGATGGGGACTTTACCATCGATTCTATCTCGTGGACCTGAACTTTGTGATAAGTTCCATGCTCGTTTTGAAGCAACAGAAGAAGGGGAAGCTTCTGGGCTCTTTAAAGACAAGTTGATGATTCACCAATGAATCTTTAGGCCAATATGTAAAGAGGTTTAGGGAAGCGGTCGGACAGGTGTCCGATCTTAATGATCTCCAAGCTGTTGGATTGTTCCAGAATGGGCTAGATCTAGTTAAATCGGAGAAATTGGTAAAGAAATTGATGTTTCACCATCCGAAAAGCCTAGCAGAAGCCTTTGACAAGGCAGAGGGCTATATTGTTGTAGAAGAGGCTATGAACAGTTTGAAGAATCCTTCTTTAAGCCAATTAAAGGAGGTAGAGGTTCCCAAGACTGATGTTGATCAGAGAAGAGGGGGAGGATACAACCAAAGGGCAGAAGGTAGTTCGAAGAAGTACAGTAACTCGTGGCGACAAGGCAGCAGTCGTACACCTGTTCCTACCCCGAAGGTTAATAAGGTTTACACCCAGTTGAATACAGAGAGGTCGATAATTTTGGATCAGATCCGAAACCAGCCTTTCTTTGAACCACCTCGCGATAATTACAAGACGGGACATGGCAACCCTCGCAAATATTGTGGTTATCATCAAGCTGCTGGTCATGACACTAATGAGTGTTGTAATTTAAAGGATTTTGTAGAGAGCAAGATTAAAAGTGGCTTGCTGATTCAATATGTGGCTGAGAAAGACCGTCAAGATCAGCAGGTTATCAATCGTACCGTTCAAACGGTTCAAGTACCGCCTATTCAAAATGCTCTACCACCGCCAAGACAAGTCGTTGATGTAATAACTGGTGGGTCTGTTGGGAAATTAGTAGGGAAGAAGAGGAGGTCTTATCTTGATTCAGTTATGTCAATTACAGATGCTACTCTGAAGATTGACAGGCCTTTCCCAGGAACTGTTATTTCATTTACAGATGCGGATTATCCTTCGGAGCCCATTGAACCGCATGAAGGGGCATTGGTAATCACTGGTATGAAGTGGGTTCGGTGGATTTGAAACGCATGCTGATTGATAACGGATCTTCGGTGGACATTCTTTATGCCCATGCTTATCAAAGAATGCATCTCGAAGGGCACAAAATGGAGGTCGGACAGGAGGCTCCTCTATATGGTTTCGGCAACGATCCAGTCAAAGTAGCGGGCACTATTGAACTCTCTGTCATCTTCGGCACGGCCCCTCAGCAAGTGGAGATAACTTGTAAATTTTACGTTGTACATGTGGATTCGGCCTACAACGCCATTTTAGGAAGACCTACTTTGACTGCTCTTCAAGCTGTCACTTCCATCCCACATTTCAAAATCAAATTCCCCACAGCACATGGAGTAGGAGAGGTGATGGGTGACTTAGATCTGGCCCGGAGATGTTATCGGAATTCTGTCATTTCATCCGGAATGGGGGTCAGTAAACAAAGAAAGACGATGGCAATTGAAATCGAACCCTTCACCGAGAGCAGCTCAGAACCGTTGGTGATCCCCGCTGGGGGGACGGAGGAAATTGAGTTGGTCATCGGAAAGCCGGACAAGACAGTGAGGATTGGTTGGGCCACGTAACCTTTTCTGGACAAATCTTATGGAACTCTTACGATGCTATGTCGATATTTTTGCATGGGAACCACAAGATATGCCCCGAGTTAGCGGGGAAGGTTCTTTGAGCATAAACCGGAGATAGATCCTTGAAAAAAGTTAAATCGTCGAAGAGGCGGATATTTGCTCCAGAGCGTCAAAAGATCATCGATGAAGAGGTTGCGAAATTGCTGGCTGCTGACTTCATCTACGAGATTGATTACCCGGAGTGGATAGCAAATGTAGTATTGGTGCAGAAGCATAATGGAAAGTGGCGGGTTTGCATCGATTACACCGACCTCAACAAAGCCTGTCCGAAGGACTTTTATCCTCTGCCCCATATCGATCAGCTCATCGATGCCACTTCGGGGTATGCATTATTAAGTTTTATGGATGCTTTTTCAGGTTATCATCAAATATCCATGTGCAAAGAAGACATTCCAAAAGCAATTTATTACACAGATTCGGTGTATGCATACAAAAAAATGACTTTTGGCCTCATTAATGCTGGAGCTACCTATCAGAGGATGATGAACTTCATATTCGATAGACAGCTGGGGAGGAACATGGAAGTTTATGTAGATGATATGATTGTGAAGAGTATGCAAATTCAGAAACATTTGGACGATCTAGAGGAATGCTTTCAAACTATTCGTCATCGACAACTGCGACTCAACCCGACCAAATGTACTTTCGGTCTTGGTGCTGGAAAGTTTCTGGGTTATCTGGTCAGTCAAAGGGGCATCGAGGCCAATCCAGAGAAGATCTAGGCCATCCTCGACATGAAGACTCCTCAGTCATTCAAGGACGTTCAGCGTCTGACTGGTAGGATTGCGGCTTTAAGGAGGTTCGTCGCCAGATCTGCAGAGAGATGTCTTCCTTTCTTTGATACATTGAAGGGACCGAAGAATGCGAAAGACGTTCCGATGGACTTCCGAGTGTGAAGACGCTTTCCAAAGTATAAAGACGATCTGTCTTGGCTCCTTTATTGGTCAAGCTTTGTCCCAAAGAGAGACTTTATATTTGTACCTCGCGCCGGTTCCTTAGCGATTGGAGCGATTTTGATTCGGAGATCGGTGGGAGGCAAAGATCCGATCTATTACTTCAAACCACGCCCCACGAGATGTGAAACCGGTATCCTAACATTGAGAAATTTGCCTTTGCTTTAATAATTGCCGGAGAAAGCTTGGCAAGTATTTTCAAGGTCGACTCCTGGTCGTCTACACGGATCAGCCATTGAAGAAGGTGATGAGCAAGCCAGAGGTCTCGGGTAGACTAGCAGCATGGACTATGGAGTTGTCCCAGTTTTTTATCGAGTATCATCCCCGAACTGCCATCAAAGGCCAAGCCCTGGCTGACTTTATGGTAGAATGCTCGTTTCACCGGCGGAGATGCGAGTCTTGGGAGTGAATCTTCCGATCGCAAATGGCCGTTCTTGGCAGGTCGAAGGCGTGGACGTTGTATGCAGATGGATCCTCTACGATGGATGTTAGTGGAGCAGGAATTATTTTAATAAGTCCGGAGGGATTCAAGTCCGCCGAGCCATCGATTCGGGTTTAAAGCAACGAATAATGAAATTTGAGTATGCGAAGCGGTGTTAGCAGTGTCCGATTAGCGAAGAGTCTCAAGTCCAACGATTAATTATCTATAGTGATTCTCAGTTGGTCGTTAAACAGCTGTCGAGAGATTATGAAGCTCGTGGGACCCGAATGATCAAATATCTGGCGGAGTTAAGAAACCAACTTCAATTTTTTGCTTCGTACGAGTTTCAAGGTATAGAGCGTTAACGACAATTCTCATCAGCGATGCTTTGTCGAAATTGGCCACTACGGATGCAGATGTCTTTCATGGATCGGTGTATTTGGAAATTTTGCGGTGAAATGAAAGTGTTGAGATGTAAACAAGAATGTGCATTGAACGAACAAACTGTTGGATGACCCCCTACATTGAGTATTTGGCAGATGGCGTCCTTCCTTCGGATCAAATGCTGGCAAAGAAGATCAAGTACAAGAGTACTAATTTTAGTCTTATTGATGGGGATCTTTATCGATTAGCATTTTCCTCACCATTATTGAAATGTTTGGTTCCGTCCGAAGCCGAGTATGCTCTTCGGGAAGTTCATGAAGGGATTTGCGGTGATCATATGGCTGCTAAGTCTTTAGCACATAAAGTACTTCGACAAGGTTACTATTGGCCGACAATTTTCAAAGAAGCTACAGAGTACGTCAAGAAATGTGAAAAATGCCAGCTCAATAGTCCGGTCCCACATCAGCCACCGGAAGAGTTATACTCGATTCTATCTCCTATACCCTTCATTTGTCTGGGGTGGATATATTGGAACAATTACCTAAAGCTAAAGGTCGAGTTACCGTTATAGTTGCTATTGATTATATGACTAAGTGGGTAGAGGCGAAACCACTTCGGTCGATAACAGAACAGGAGTGCTTAAAGTTTATGAAGGAGTCTGTGGTGTTTCGCTTCGGGATCCCTAAGATATTGATATCGGACAATGGACGCCAGTTCGTGGGTTCAAAATTTGAAGAATTTTTGAACGATTTGGGGATTCAGCACAAGAAGACTTCTGTGGCTCATCCACAGTCGAATGGACAAGTTGAGGTGACCAACAGGACGCTGCTGAACGGAATAAAGCGTAGATTGGATGAAGCTAAGGGGAGATGGCCAGAAGAATTGCTAAGCGTGCTGTGGGCATACCGAACTACGCCGAGGACTACTACGGGGGATTCGCCCTTCCGATTGGCCTATGGTACTGATGCCTTAGTCCCAGTCGAAATCGGATCTCCAAGTCTTCGGGTAAGTCAATTCAAAGAAATCTACAACGATGAAGGACTGAAGGCTAACTTGGACCTGCTAGACGAAGTCAGAGAGGAAGCTTTAATCAAATTGGCTGCTTATCAATGAAGGGTGGCCAAACATTATAACAAGGGCGTCAAATTTCGTAGATTCGAAGTGGGAGACTTCGTTCTCAGAGAAGCCGAAGCTTCTACACCTCAAAACACGGGAAAGCTAATGCCGAATTGGGAAGGGCCATATGAAGTAATCGAAGTACCAAAACCAGGTACTTATCGATTAAAGGCACTCGATGGTTCCGAGATCAAGAATACTTGGCATGCTGGCAGGCTTCGGAAGTATTTTCAATAAAGTTTAAGTCAGTTTATCGGAAGTCTGTACACAACTGTTCAATATCAATAAAAGATCACTTTTCCACAAATTATTACTGGTCTTATTGGTCCGATGGTCACTATGGTGTAAGGAGGTATGGTAGGACTCGCTGGCCATTCGATGGTAGCCCCAGGTCCTTTCGGTCCTATATTGATCTTATCAGGGTGGTAAGTCAATGGTCACTATTGGTCCGATGGTCACTATGGTGTAAGGAGGTATGGTAGGACTCGCTGGCCATTCGATGGTAGCCCCAGATCCTTTTGGTCCTATATTGATCTTATCAGGGTGGTAAGTCAATGGTCACTATTGGTCCGATGGTCACTATGGTGTAAGGAGGTATGGTAGGACTCGCCGCCATTCGATGGTAGCCCTGGATCCTTTTGGTCCTATATTGATCTTATCGTGGTGGTAAGTCAATGGTCACTATTGGTCCGATGGTCATTTATGGTGTAAGGAGGTATGGTAGGACTCATTGGCCATTCGATGGTAGCCCTCAGTCCTTTTTGGTCCTATATTGATCTTATCAGGGTGGTAAGTCAATGATCATTATTAATCCTTATGTCTTTGTTCTTATCTGTTTGTCGTCCAAATTTACTTCACATATGACTGATCTCACTCTTCGGTACCGATGAGTATAAATTATTTATTTTGTTTAAGTGCTGAGTTCAGTTTATCTAGTTCGATTAACTTGAATCTCGTCTCAGTAAAATTCAATTCACTTCATTGCATAAGTTAACTGTTATATGCCATATCTAGTTCATTAGTTCAACTTATTGACACTAAGTTATTGACAAGATACTGATCGGAACCGAAGTCATAATCAATACAGTTAAAGATTTATCAATAAACATAAAATGTTCATTTCATTTAAGTCGATTGAAAATTAATTACATGAGCATGAAAAGTTTAAATATTTACATAGAATCAAAAACATGATAAATATTCAGGCACCGCCTTCATCATCGGAATGAAAGCAAAGGTCTTAAAGAGTCCAATTTGAAAGAAAATTGATAGCTTCTCTTTCCCTCGTTCCCGACAGTCCTCATATCCCTCCGAATAAACCTTCATGATCTCTACATTAAGTTCATCCGAGTCCCTATACTCTGCCTGAATCTGCTTCCGAAGCTCTTCAGTCAGAATAGGGCCTCGTCCCTCAAGGTCCTTTATCTTATGGCGGAGCTTGTGACGCTTGGCCTTATGCCTTCGGACTTCATCTTGAATCCTCGTCTCAGCCTCACCAAGTTGTAGGACTAGGCTTCGATTGGCTGAAGAAAACTCCTCATTTTTCGCCTTCAGGAGTAAGTTCTCTTCAACCAAACCGGCATTCAGGTTTGTCAGGGTTTGTTGGCTGGCTTCGGACGCAGCCAATCCATCCCTCGTGGCCCTTAGTTCGTCATCGGATGTCTTCAAATCCATCTTAGCCCGATCCAGTTCTATCTGAAGACCGTTGATGGTATGAAAAGCATCTTCACGACCAGCTCTTTCTCGGTCCAAGGTCGATTTCAGCATGTTTATCTCTTGGCGCATGAAATCTTCCTCGGCCTCTCCATTTATGTGTCTCGGACGCAGTCGTCCGAAGACAGCATTAGCCTGCACATTTTCAAAGTACTCAAGTCAAATTCTAAAATGCTCAAAGGAAAATAGAGATATAGAGGAAGAAGTGATTGTTATTTACCTTGGCCAGATAACTCATTCCCTCGTCGAGAAGATTTCCGTCCGTATGATCACTGAACCGGTGGTCGTCAGTGTGCCGAACGAAAGCTCCGAAGAGGTCAAAAGGAAAGTTAGCGTTGAACCTGGGCCATAGGGTCGGAGATCCCACAGCCTCGGCATGATAACCTTGACCTGAAGGACCGGGCCGTTCGGGAGAGGGTCTCGGCCTTTCAGGAGAAAAAGTGGGCTGGTCGGGAGGTGTAGGGTCTGCGTGAATAGTTTCTGTTATGGGAGATTTGTTTGGAGTGGATTCTTTGGGTGGTGAAGTAGAGGCGGAATTTGGATGGCTCTCAGGGGTACGTTTCCTCTTCCTGGATAACGTTGGAATCCCTTCGTCCTGATCACCATCCTCTTCGATCTGTATTTCTACAGGGGGCACGAAGGGTGGAATGACCGAAGACTGAGGAACCCTGAGCTCTTCGGCGGTTAAAGGGGTTATTTTTGTTTTTAATTTTTTGGTCCTAAGTATACTCCTTCGATCAGGACGATCAAGTAAGCCGCCTGATCGAGGAATGGTTTTAGAGGTTGGTTCTATTTCTGGTGTGGGTTCAGGAGGAGTGACGAGAGAGGCTGACCTGGGTTTTCTAACAGCTCTTCTCTTTTGTCGAGGTTGAAGGGTCTCTTCTGGTATGATAACCTCTTCGGCCTCTATTTCTTCTATTTGAAATTCATCCGTATGAATTTTCGGTGTTGATTTACCGGGAGTAGCCGGTTGGTGTAGCCTCAATTGTTTAGAAGATATCCTGCGGAAAAAATCTTGAACTCCTTTATTTTACAGAGCTCTGGTCGATCAAAGATACTGCACAAATCAAACAATTCCATGTTACAATTATATATTATGGAATATTTTCAAAAAATATATACATATGAAATAAGCTGGTACTTACACTTATGGTCATATAACCATGCTTGCTTGAGAGGAGTCCGTACTTCCACTCTTCCTTTGGGGAAGTTGTCAAATAGCTCCATCATTTCCACTTCCGTTCTTGAAACATCTCCAAAGTCGTGCAGATATTTTTTCGTGGTTGCCCGGTTCGGAGAGAAGAGATCTCGGGCCTTTCGATTTAAAAAACCATTTCTCATGCCATCCCTATTGCTTGAAGGGTGTTCACCAATGAAACGTCTCACAAATTTTTCTCGGACTTGGAGAATGTTTCTTCGATGGCCTTGAACCCCTTCTCCCTGGATTGTACTATCTTGTAGACAGTGAAGAAGAAGTCCAGTGAGGGCTCGACGCCCAATTCATGGCAGAAGGCCACGAAGACCAGAATGTGGATGTAGGAGTTCTAGGGTAGTGATACATTGCCCTAGCAGTAATCTTCTCTATAACAGGTAAACAATCATTTCTTCATTTTCTTGTAAGTTTTGAGGAGATGAGGGACCCCTAAAATATTTATAGGAAGAGAGCCTATCGTAAATTCTAGGGTAGTGATCTCAGATGATATATCGGGAGGACCATTAGCAAGGAAGCACCGGCTTTTAGATCCATTAGGTTGAGCCCACAAATTACCCTCTTCTGTAACTGCTAAGCTTTCTTTATTTTTAACTTTCATTTCTTTTTTATTTTATGCCCTTTGTTGTGTTTTTCCCCAAGCCAATACCTGAAAATGTAGTTAGGACAATTAGCTCATGATCAACTCTCTCTTACCCTATTCTGTAATCAACATGCAAGTGCGTGCCAAGCGTTTTGAATTTTTTCATAGGCTATACGTATCCATATATTAAGTCTCTTTCTGCCACCGTTATCAAAAGTTGAAAACATTTACACTCGCTCTTTTCCAACTTTTTTCAAGCCCATTGCTCAATTTGGCATGACTGTTCATTTCAGTATGGAGTAACTTTGTTTAGCTATGACTAGAAACTTCATGCAAGAAAATGCATGGAGAAGAAAATATAACATTTAAGCTTTAGTCATATTGATAATCATGATTTATGAACTTTCATGGTAACATACTCCATATTGTCAAGTCTCTCTCTGCCACCAAGTTACAAACATTTTCACGGGTTATTTTCCAATTTTCTCAGAACCTTGCTTCAATTTTACAATACTGTCCATTTTATATATAAAATAAAATTTATTTATTTATGAACAGAAACTACATGCAAGAAAATGGACAGAGAAAAAAAGAAGCATTTAAGCTTATTTTTAAGAAATTTTATAGTAACACGCATTGCCCACATCATTTTCTCAACAATTATGTATATATGTTTGATATAAAAAGAATAGTTCTATGATATGCCTGTCATTTTAGGATGGCTATGATGATCTATGATAATATGTGAAGATCTGTACAGTCTTTACCAGTAAAAACAAGCTCATGATTTGAAATCTCATTTTTCTCCTCTAATGTGGAGTCTCCGGGTTGAAATTAATATCAGTTGAATCTTGAAAGGGAGTGGTTAACATGAAGTTAATTTTAAGAGATTCTAATTTCTACTAATGAAATCCACATAAACATTTGTATTGATACATATACAATCCTTCATAGTTTTGCCTACTATCATCCCACATTTCAGAGTAACTAAAGCAATTATAGTGTAACAAGATGGCATCCCCTGTTGATGCTCTTCTTACTCAACATGATTACTTATAAAAAAAAAAGAAAATAAAAAGTATTTCTCTTTGAGAATCATTGTTTGCCTTATAATAGATGTTTGATTTTATGTTGGAGATTCTAGTGATGTTTGTCGTTTATGGTTCATGAAGATCCAACTTTTTGTATAACGGTAATACCCAGTAAAAAAGAAAGAATAATAAATAATATTTAAAATTATATATTTTTAAAAAAATAGTTTAATTGGATTTTGTCTTTTAATTGGGTCAAAACTAATTTTAAATTATTTAAGTTTGGGTTTGTTAAACTTATTGAGCCCAATGCAAATTGATGGGTTGAATACCAAATTATAACAAGTATAACATATTATTAAGTCAAACCAGAGTTTTCCTAAAATTAATACTCTAAAAAACAAAAAAATAAAGAGGCGGAACGAGTGATAAAAGGAGGCTAAAATTAATAGGGTTTGAGAACAAGATTATTAAGATTGTATTCATCATATTCTTCTCCTCAAAAGGTAATTATTGTATTTGTTATTGTATACAAAATATATTTTTATTATTCTAATTTCAATAGGTATTATAGCAATTTGTTGTGTCGCCTGATTAATCATCCAGCGTGTTACTACAGTTTTAAATTGAAACTGACAATCTGAGATTTGTTTATATATTGGATAAGAAATAAATTTATTAATATGAGTTTGGTTCGTAAGCAGTTTATATATATGTACATTGTCGGCACAATTGTGAATAAGAGAAAAGGAGAATTCCCTTGCTTTTTGTAGTTCATATGCTATTCAGATGATTAAATGATTACACTAATTTAATAATATAATTTTCATCCATATATATATATATATATATATGTTATATATCATAATAGATTAGTAGTCAGTAAGTTTATATATGTAGTATGTTAATAGGTTTGATTGCTAAGTTAGAAAAATGCATTAGCAAATTCCATCGAAATAAGAAAGTGATAATATTTATTAATATTTTATTATTATTTTTAGAATATATATATATATATATATATATATATATATATATATCTGATTCGGATCAAATCATACCCTTATCTTATTACTCACCGTGCTCACCCCCCTTTAGCAGACCCATGACGGTGCCGGTCATACAACCATCGTTTATACTTTTAGCGACGCTATATGTTGTCCATCGCTAAAAGTATAGGCGACGATTTATATATATGAAATCGAATCGTCACGTGTCCGCGTCATAAAAGGGGGTGAGCACGGTGAGTAAGATAAGGGTACGCACTTGACTCAATCATGCATCTCTCTCTCTCTCTATATATATATATATATATATATCAAAACATAATTATTTGATTTTACAGAATGTTCATGTACTAATATTAAAGTATATAAATTATTAAAATTTACAATTTAGTAATTTAATTTAAGGTATTGTATTATTTTGGTGATTAGTTCAAACGGGGAGAGTCTAAACGAGTCAAATTTGGATTATAAATTTGGATATTGTATTATCGATTCCAGGTACGAATTTCGTACTCATTCAACGATATTCTTTTTAAATTTAATTTGTTCGTTTTGTTTCTCGTTTCGAAATTAGTTATTGTTTCCCATAATTATTCATTCTCAAATTCATGTGATAGTTTTGTCGTGGTATTGATACTTAGAACTCGTGTTTGTACTCCTGATCTAGTATATCATCTTTTGTATTTATTTTGATTTTTGTAGAAAGTACATGTTAATATATTTTGGAGACTTTGTGTGGATGATTGGTTTCAGTTAACATGTACATATTAGAACCCATTTGTGTTAATATTGTGTCTCATGTGCTGTGACATAGTATTTTTGTTAGAATATACCGTATGGTATACCTGAGCTATAACCGCATGTGATACACCTGTGAGGGTACCACATGCATGTCCTTTTGGCACAGAGGCATGACATCTTCCGTGGCGGTGTAATCTGTGACGCCCCCAAATTCGGGTATCTTCCAACCCGACAGATGGTGCTACACAGTACTACCATTCACACATACATTCAATTGAAATTACTCAAAAGAGTGAATATGTCTTCTATATATTCTAAAATAATATTCCCTTCCCAGGTTCTTTATAACCAATACATCTGTTTTTTGTCAAAATATCAAATAATTACAACATTAAACCTATACTATTACATAGACAGTTCAGTGGTCTGCCTTAGCCTTTCCTTTATCCTTAGAGGATCCTTCGGGTCGTTCAGTCTTAGCTGTATTCATATGGTTCAAGCAAGAGTGAACATAACTAGCTCAACAAGTATGACAATTTTATTTAAACAACATGCTTGAAACATAGGAATCATATATCTTCAATAATTGAACAATAGTTATAAAGTACTATCAATAATTTAAAATAGCACTTTTTTTTGCTTTAAAATATTTCACAATGAACCACGTTCATTAAACATATAATTTTGGTCCAAGACCTTGAGCATTCGTTCTTTCTTTGAAAAGGACAACCCGACACTAAGTCCGTAAGTTCGGTATTACTTACGAGCACGTCTAGGTGATCAGCCTATAGTACTCTATGTTGTACAACACTTCTTCTGTAAACATATTTACGTTTAAGTTTTGGCAACTTCACGTGCCTGTCGTTTGACGACAAAACGTTTGTTTATTCATACTTAGTCTTTCTTTGAAATCCATACCAAAACAGTTTGGCAAAAGATAGCAACTTTGATAACATTTTAATAGATTATAAGAAATCCAATAAATACATTAAGTCTAGGCGAAAGAACTGGCTTCGACCTCATCATATATTAATTCATGTGCAAGATACATGCATCTCAAAACTTGTCCAGAATGAACATAGACAAGGGTTAGAACAATTACCTTCAGCGTCTTCTACAGATTAAATACTTTTTGTTATTAGTCTTTAAGGATTCTATAATACATAACCACATAACATACCACATTAGGTCATAATAAAACATGTATGGACCCTAACGTATCTTACCCTTCTTCTCAATCTAATCGTTCATTAGATTTGTTTAACATTTGTTACGATTATCGCATCGTTTTACATTCACGTTCAAGTAATCTTTTATCAAACTTTAGTTATAATTCTCAACGTTATAATCATCATTGAGGATGTTACTTCAAGTTTATTAATGTTATAATTCACCATTAGTCAACTGTCTTTCTTTTTATCTTCATAAGCATTCTTTACTATTTCCTTCCTAGTGCTGGCGCTGCGGCGCCGGCTTCCTATACACTTCTCGCGCTACGACGCGAGTTCCCAGTACATGTTGCTCGGATCTGGCGCTGCGGTGCCATGCCCAGTACAAACATCCGCGCTACTGCGCCACTCTATAAAGGGTTGGGGCTTGCTTTGGCTGCTTATTTCACAAAAGCTTTTAAAGCTTTTGTTACGCATATGCAACACCTACCTTAACCTCGAGATGGGTTTAACAGTTTTCTTGTTTTGTGAATTTTTCGGCCTCATAACTTGATCATTATAAGTCTGAATTGGATCGTTCAAAAGTCGTTAGCTCACATATCACACGCTTTAAGTGTTCATATAAGAATTTTACATTTTCAAATCCGTTAACAGAGAATTCACCGTTTAAGTTTGTTGTTACGAAAACGATAAATGTTTGTGAATGTTCATAGCTATTTTCTTCGATCCAAGTCAAAATTTGACCATTTTCGAGTCCGCAACTCTAAAATTCAAGCTTAGACTATTCACCATCAAAAACTAATGTTTCCGAGTTCAATGTTAACTTTTAACTTCCATTCCGAGAATTTAATGATTTCGACGGTTATTGTCTAATTTCATAAATTTGGCCATAACTTTGTTACCTAAGATTTTTACACCATTCCAAATGGATTCATTCCAATAACACAACATGTATTATCTAAGCCTAAAAATGATGGTTTTAAACTTCTCCATCAACAAAAATATTACAATTCTTTAAGGCCTTACAATGGTTTATAACTTTCATAGTTATGATTTCACTTTCACATGGTTTATTAAGGTTTCATCCATTAATAACCACCCTTATCACTCCTTATCATACATGCTCTACCACTACTCACTTCTCTATCAAATGAAGAGATGAAGAGTCATGGTTTAGTATTCTTACCCTTGAAGTTCTCTTGCTTAATTCTTCTTCTTCCTTCTTTGTATAACAAGTATAACTCTTACTCACTTTTCTTTCTAAATATGAAAGCTCTAGGATGTTGGTGAATTTTGAACAAGCAAATAATCTAGCAACCTTCTCTTATTTATAGGAAATCCAAAGCTAGGGTATAATGGACTTTTAGGCCCTTCCACCTCCTTAATCATCTCCTTACTATTCATCCTTGGTCACTAAGTAAAACCACTTTACTTGGTCACCAAGATGGTGCCATGTGATCCATGGGGCCCACATGGGTTGCCCCATGGGTCTTTCTTACCCATCGGTTCGATCCACGAATTTGGTTCTTAATTTGGGCTTTAAGCTTAATAACTTTAACTTATCCATTGGGCTTGCATTATCAAACATTGGGCTTAACATTAATTTACTTGGGCTTGTACAACTTGTACACAAATCCTACAAGTCCAATACACTTAGCTTAAAGCTTATAATGTATTATCTACGTATTCCTCTCGTATGCTAACTCGTATACTCATTCATCATTTACGACATACCATCATTCATACATACTTGTATAATACCTCGTATCATACGTATTCATTACCTCATACAATACTTACGTATCATACGATCATCGTTTACTCATTAACGCTTTACTTTCCCTAACGTTCTCAAATTTAGTATGCAGGTTAAAAACTGCGTTTCCCATACATGAATTATTATTACATAATCCATCTTCCCTTATTATTCTATCGTTACGTATTTCTCGGAAGTTCAAAAATAATTCTCGAGCAGATATTGATGAATAGTGTTTTTCAAAAAATTTCTTGGAAAACTTTTATTTTTGTCTTGGAAATTCAAACACTTTAATTCTCTCACGTAGCCAAAATACTACGACATTCCAATATATTTTGGTTATAGAATAACATTCATCTTGCTTACTCATTATAAAATAATTTTATTCATTATTTAATAAAATAAAAGTATTTTACAAATAATCCAATTTTTTTGGTCATTACATTCACCCCTCCTTATAAGGATTCTGTCCCCAGAATCTCGCTTAAAATATTAAACAAACAACTGAGGATAATTCTTCCTCATCTTTTCTTCAAGTTCCCACGTTGCTTCTTCGGCATCGTGGTTCTTCCATAACACCTTTACTGAAGGTATAACTTTGTTCCTCATAACTTGCTCTTTTCTATCGATGATTTGAATTGGCATCTCTACATACGTTAAGTCCTTCTCAAAATGAATAGACTCATACTCTATTATGTGCTTATAATCTGGCTTATAAGGGCGTAATACAGATACATGAAATACATTATGTATTCGTTTTAAGTTTGGAGGTAATGCTATCATGTAAGCTACCTCTCCTACCCATTTTAATACCTCGAAAGGTCCTATAAACCTTGGACTTAACTTTCCCTTCTTTCTAAAGCATATCTTTCCTTTCTAGGGAGATACCTTTAGAAATACATACGAGCCTACTTCAAACTCTCGGTTTACTCGATGCAAATTCGCAAACTTCTTTTGTCTGTCTTGAGCTGTTAGCAGACGCATTCGTATCAGCTTGACTATATCCGTTATTTGCTGCACCAATTCAGGTCCTAACATTCGGCGTTCTCCCACTTCATCCCAACACAATGGTGTTCTGCACTTCCTTTCGTACAAGGATTCGTAAGGCGGCATGCCTATGCTAGCATGATAACTGTTGTTATACGCAAACTCTACTAATGGTAGGTGATCATCCCAACTACCCTTGAAATCCATGACACAATATCTCAACATATCTTCTAGTGTCTGAATTATCCTTTCGCTCTGTCAATCGATTTGTGGATGATACGATGTACTTAACTTCAACTGCGTCCCCAACTGTTCTTGTAGACTTCTCCAAAAGTTCGATGTGAATCGTGGATCACGATTTGACACTATCGAAACTGGTACTCCATATCTAGAAATAATTTCCTTAACATAAAGTTTAGCTAATCGATCTAAGTTAAACTTGACACTTATTGGCAAAAGTGAGCCGACTTCGTCAATCGGTCCACTATTACCCAAATAGCGTCGTACCCTTTCTGTGTGATCGGAAGTCCCACCATAAAGTCCATCGTGATATGCTCCCACTTCCACTCCAAAATCTCCAATGATTATAATAAGCCACTTGGTCATTGATGTTCGGTCTTAACTTTTTGACAAGTCAAGCACCTACTCACATATTCTGCTATCTCTCTCTTCATGTTCGGCCACCAAAAACTCTGTCGAAGGTCTTGATACATCTTAGTACTACTAGGATAAATCGAGTACCTCGAACTATGAGCTTCTTGTAACCCTTCCTCCTTTAATTCTGTCTCATTCGGAACCCAAATTCTTCCTTCAAATCTTAATAACCCCTCGTTATCAAGACTATACTTAATATCATTTTCCTTTGCTAGTCGCTTCTTCATCTGGTCACACTCATCAGTTTTGAGCTGTACGTCCTTGACTCTCTCTATAATGGTAGATCGAATCTCTGTTATAAAAAATCTCTGTCCCAATTCGCTCGGTAACTTCACCTCTAACTCCATTCTAGCCATCTTTGTTATTAACTCAGTTTGAACTGTTAACATAGATAACTTTTCCCGACCTTTCCTACTTAAGGCATCAACCACTACATTGGCTTTTCCGGGGAGATACAGGATATCGCAGTCATAATCCTTTATCAACTCCAGCCATCTCATTTGTCTCATATTTAAATATTTTTGTGTGAAGATATATTTTAGACTCTTATGGTCCGTGTATATCTCACATTTCTCTCCGTAAAGATAATGTCTCAATATCTTTAAGGCAAACACTACCGCAGCCAGTTCTAGATCATGAGTAGGGTAAACTTTCTCATAATCCTTCAACTGCCATGATGCATACGCAATGACCTTGCCATGCTGCATGAGCACGCAACCAATTCCTTTATGCGAAACATCTCTATAAACTACAAAATTTCCTGTATCATCAGGTAATGATAATACAGGTGCTTCACTTAACCTTTTCTTCAGTTCTTGGAAACTGTCTTTGCATTTCTCAGTCCATACGTACTTCACTGTCTTCCTTGTTAAGTTAGTTAACTGAGTAGCTATCTTAGAAAAATCTTGGATGAATCTTCGATAGTATCCTGCTAACCCTAGGAAACTTCGCACCTCAATCGGCATTTTTGGGTGTTCCCAATTCATCACTGCTTCCACCTTCACTGGGTCTACTAAAATCCCATTCCGGTCGATAACATGTCCTAAAAATTGTACCCTTTCTAGCTAAAATTCACACTTAGTGAATTTCACATATAACTTCTCCTTCCTTAGTGTCTCCAACACTATTCTTAGGTGTTCAACATGATCTTCTGGCGTCTTAGAATAGACTAGAATATCATCGATAAAAACTATGACAAACTTGTCTAAATATTGTTTGAACACTCTGTTCATCATATCCATAAATGCAGCTGATGCATTCTTCAACCCAAATGACATCACCAGAAACTTATAATGGCCGTAACAAGTCCTGAATGTTGTCTTTGGTACATCCTCCTTCCTAACCTTCAACTGATGATACCCCGTTCGCAAATTCATCTTAGAAAAATACTTTTCCCCTTTCAACTAATCAAAAAGATCATCGATCCTGGGCAGTGGGTATTTATTCTTTATCGTTAACTTGTTCAACTCTCGATAGTCGATACAAAGTCTTAACGATCCGTCCTTCTTCTTCACAAACAGTACCGGTGCTCCCCACATCGAAACACTCGGCTGAATGTACTTTCTGTCCAATAGTTCTTGCAACTGAACTATCAGCTCCTTCATCTCTACTGGCACCATAAGATATGGTGCCCTTGAAACTGGTGCCGCTTCTGGCACAATATCTATTACGAATTCGATCTCCCTATCTGGCGAAAGACCTGGTAATTCGCTTGGAAATACATCCACGAATTCTTTGACTATAGGTATTTGTTCCATCGTTCCTCCCACTCTCTAGGTATCAACAACATGACACAAATAACCTACACATCTCTTTCTTAACAATTTCCTAGTTTGTGTCATAGTAAGACAACACGAACGCCCCAACGATTTATTATCGTAAAACACTACATGAGGTTGTCTCGACGTTATAATATTTACACATTTCTTTTGGCAATCTATTATTGCACTATGGTTAAACAATCAATCCATCCCGAGAATTACATCGAATTCTCCCAACTTTATCGGTATCAAATCTACCGATAATTTATAACCTCGTATGTCTACACAACAACTCCTATGAATATTTTCAACGGGAATTATTTCTTCGTTTGCTACCTTGATAACCAAAGGTATAGGCAACCTCTTGGGAAGTAATCCTAATTATTTAGCAAAATCACATTCTATAAAAGAACAAGTAGCACCCGAATCGAACAACACATAAGCATTTATATCGTTGATCGGGATAATACCTGTAACTACATCCCCGATGCAAATTTGCATCTAGGACGATCATCATGTTAAAGGTAAAAGGGCCATCTACTACTCATTGAATTTGGACCACTAATAGCTAGCTTACCACTATTAGCGCCCTTATTCCCGTCAGTCCCCTTCTTTGGGCAGTTCTTCGCTATGTGGTTAGTTGATCCACATACAAAGCATCTATAGTTCTTCTTCGGACTTGGACAATTAGGTGAAATGTGCCCCTCCTGTCCACAATTGTAACACACTGACTTCCCCTTGAGACAGACTCCTAATTGAGTCTTCCCATAATTCTTTCATGCCTCCATCCTCTTCTTAGGATCTCCTTGCTTCACTCTGGTATTCCCAGAGTTAAAACCCTTCCTCTTCTAGCTATTGTCACTACCGCTGGCTCCCTCGATTTTCACTCCCCCATACACCTTATTCTTATTCTTCTTCTCTCTGTGGTATTGGCTTAGAGCCTCATTACCACCTTCGATGATTATCTCCTTCTCGAGAATGGTCCCAAAAGAAGTACTTTGGAACACTGATATCCGACTATAGAGCAAGGGTTTCAAGCCCTGCTCAAATCTCCTAGCCTTCCTCACCTCCGTGTCCACTTGGTGTAGAGCAAACCTCGCCAGTTCATTGAACTTGGCAGCATATTGGGGAACAATCATCTCCCCTTATTTCAACTCTAGAAACTGCATCTCCATCCTCCCCTGCATATTCGTGGGAAAGTAGTTCTCAAAGAAGATCTCCTTGAACCGCATCCACGTTAAGTTATCTATTTTGGCCCTAGCCTAGTTTTCCTCCCACCAGAAGTTGGCCTCCCCCTTCATCATGTAGGTAGCAAAAACAACCTTTTTCCCCTTGTCGACATTTGTAATAACAAATGCCTTCTTTATTTCTTTTACCCAAGTCTGGGCTTTTATGGGGTCCATAGTTCCTTTGAACTCCAGTGGACCTACACTCTTAAAATCCTTAAATGTAGTAACACGTACTACCGTAGGATTTACGGGTACATTCACCCTATTCTGGTTAAATGTAGCCATTAATAAATTAACAAACTCCTGCATCTGGTTAACCGGTCCCCCTTCCGGTAGATTCACATTCGCTCCTTGATTTCTTTGTCTTCTTCTTGGCGGCATCTTTTTGTTAAAGTAAATAACACTTCATTATTATTTCTTTCTTGTTGTTAGTTATTATTCATTATTAAATAATAACTCATACTCATTACACAATATGTTCCATAAAAGGCTTATATTGATTCGTTCCTCCTTGTAGTATAATACTACATCATTCATCATTACACAACCTAAGTTGATTATATTACTTTCTCGCTATTGCTTTCCAAAAATTGGGATTTACAAAAGACTACCCTTTCTTGTACAAAAGAGGGTTTTACATCACTACTTAAATACAACATATTTACATATCTATTCTACTCTAACTACTAGCTAGATTACATCTGCCTTATGGCATTCTCATAATCTGCCTTGGCAAGATCGGCTATCACATCTCGGCTGATAGTATGCTGGGTCTACCCCGTCTCCACAGGATACTCAGCCACTTGTTGCTGAAAATCCCCATGCGAACTCCTATGTATATAGGATATTCTGTTAACCTTCTGTTTCTTGGTCTTTAGCTCCTGCCTGAGCTCAAAGACCTCGTGTTTAAGCTCATGGACCCTGTCCCTGGCTAACACCTTCTCATCATGCTCTTCCTCCCACATGGACTTCATGCTCTTCTTATCCTCCAAGATAGCATGAAGTTCCTCCTTCAACTCCTTTACCTCCTTACAATACTGGATGTTTCTATCCAATACTACCATGAGTAGTGACTTCATTGACTCCCCCGGAGTCATCTCTTCTGCAGGTGCTATGGTGTTAAATGACACCACCTCCACCTCCTCTTCCGACATGCCATCAAACATAGACATGAGGTCTAGGTTTTTCGAGTCTCCAGACTCAACAACTACCACTTCTAGCTCTTCAACTGCAGGGTTCGGTATAATCTCTACTTGATTCACCGACTCTTCACTATCAATATATATATCCCTATACATAACGCTATCTTCTGACATATACAATAAAACAAATTAGTTTGATTAGTAAACATCATTAACATAATAAAAACACATATCACATTTTTAGGGTTAACTTCATCTTTTACTTTTTTAACTCTTTTTAAGGTTATGACTTAATGTTCTATTTCCCCCCTTAAGTTTTATAACTTATTGCTTTGATACCAACCTGTGACGCCCCCAAATTCGGGCATCTTCCAACCCGACAGATGGTGTTACACGGTACTACCATTCACACATACATTTAATTGAAATTACTCAAAAGAGTGAATATGTCTTCTATATATTCCAAAATAATATTCCCTTCCCAGGTTCTTTATAACCAATACATCTGTTTCTTGTCATAATATCAAATAATTACAACATCAAACCTATACTATTACATAGACAGTTCAGTGGTCTGCCTTAGTCTTTCCTTTATCCTTAGAGGATCCTTCGGGTCGTTCAGTCTTAGCTGCAATCATATGGTTCAAGCAAGAGTGAGCATAACTAGCTAATCAAGTATGATAATTTTATTTAAACAACATGCTTGAAACATAGGAATCGTATATCTTCAATAACTGAACAATAATTATGAAGTACTATCGATAATTCAAAATAGCACTTCTTTACCTTTAAAACATTTTTCAATGAACCACGTTCATTAAACATATAATTTTGGTCCAAGACCTTGAGCATTCGTTCTTTCTTTGAAAAGGACAACCCGACACTAAGTTCGTAAGTCCAGTATTACTTACGAGCACGTCTAGGTGATCATCCTATAGTACTCTATGTTGTACAATACTTCTTCTGTAAATGTATTTACGTTTAAATTTTGGCAACCTCACATGCCTGTCATTTGACGACAAAACGTTTGTTTATTCATACTTAGTCTTTCTTTGAAATCCATACCAAAATAGTTTGGCAAAAGACAACAACTTTGATAACATTTCAACCGATTATAAGAAATTCAGTAAATACATTAAGTCTAGGCGAAAGAACTAGCTTCGACCTCATCATACAATAATTCATGTGCAAGATACATGAATCTCAAAACTTGTCCAGAATAAACATAGACAAGGGTTAGAACACTTGCCTTCAGCGTCTTCTACAGATTAAATACCTTTTGTTATGAGTCTTTAAGGATTCTACAATACATAACCACATAACATACCACATTAGGTCATAATCAAACATGTATAGACCCTAACGTATCTTACCCTTCTTCTCAATCTAATCGTTCATTTGATTTGTTTAACATTGGTTACGATTATCACATCGTTTTACATTCACGTTCAAGTAATCTTTTATCAACCTTTAGTTATAATTCTCAATGTTATAATAATCATTGAGGATGTTACTTCAAGTTTATTAATGTTATAATTCACCATTAATCAACTGTCTTTCTTTTTATCTTCATAAGCATTCTTTACTATTTCCTTCCTAGTGTTTGGGCGCCGCATTATGACGGCTTCCTATACACTTCTCGTGTCATGCATGTGAGTGAGTTCCGATACATGTCGCCGGACCAGTCATTTGCGGCGTCATTCCCAGTACAAACATCCTCACTATGGCGCCACTCTGCAAAGGGTTGGGGCTTGCTTTGGCGCCACTTGCAAAGCTTTGAGCCGCGTTGCAGCGCCGACCCTGAGCCTCAGATGGCTTTGACAGTTTTCTTGTTCTGTGAATTTTTCGGCCTCATAATTTGATCATTATAAGTCCGAATTGGCTCGTTCAAAAGCCGTTAGCTCACATATCACACGCTTTAAGTGTTCATATAATAATTTTACATTTTCAAATCCGTTAACACAGAATTCACCGTTTAAGTTTGTTATTACGAAAACGATAAATGTTCGTGAATGTTCATAGCTAGTTTTTTCCATCTAAGTCAGAATTTGACCATTTTCGAGTCTGCAACTCTAAAATTCAAGCTTATACTATTCACCATCGAAAACCAATTTTTCCTAGTTCTATGTTAACTTTTAACTCCCATTATGAGAATTTAACGATTTCGACGATTATCGTCTAATCTCGTAAATTTGGCCATAACTTTGTTACCTAAGTTTTTTACACCATTCCAAATGGATTCATTCCATTAACACAACATGTATTATCTAAGCCTACAAATGATGGTTTTAAACTTGTCCATCAACAACAATATTATAATTCTTTAAGGTCTTACAATGGTTTATAATTTTAATACTTATGATTTCACTTTCACATGGTTTATTAAGGTTTCATCCATTAATAACCACCCTTATCACTCCTTATCATACATGCTCTACCACTACTCACTTCTCTATCAAATGAAGAGATGAAGAGTCATGGTTTAGTATTCTTACCCTTGAAGTTCTCTTGCTTAATTCTTCTTTTTCCTTCTTTGTATAACAAGTATAACTCTTACTCACTTTTCTCTCTAAATATGAAAGCTCTAGGATGTTGATGAATTTTGAATAAGCAAATAATCTAGCAACCTTCTCTTATTTATAGGAAATCCAAAGCTAGGGTATAATGGACTTTTAGGCCCTTCCACCTCCTTAATCACCTCTTTACTATTCATCCTTGGTCACCTAGTAAAACCACTTTACTTGGTCACCAAGATGGTGCCATGTGATTCATGGGGCCCACATGGGTTGCCCCATGGGTCTTTCTTACCCATCAGTTTGATCCACGGATCCGGTTCTTAATTTGGGCTTTAAGCTTAATAACTATAACTTATCCTTTGGGCTTGCATTATCAAACATTTGGCTTAACATTAATTCACTTGGGCATGTACAACTTCTACACAAATCCTACAAGTCCAATACACTTAGCCTAAAGCTTATAACGTATTGTCTACGTATTCCTCTCGTATGCTAACTCGTATACTCATTCATCATCTATGACATACCATCATTTATACGTACTTGTATAATACCTCGTATCATACTCGTATTCATTACCTCATACAATACTTACATATCATACGATCATCGTTTAGTCATTAACGCTCTACTTTTCTTAATGTTCTCAAATTTAGTACGCAGGCGAAAAACTGCGTTTCCCATACATGAATTATTATTACATAATCCATCTTCTCTTATTATTCTATCGTAATGTATTTCTCGGAAGTTCAAAAATAATTCTCGAGCAGATATTGATGCATAATGTTTTTCAAAAAATTTCTTGGAAAACTTTGATTTTCATTCTGGAAATTCAAACACTTTAATTCTCTCACGTAACTAAAATACTACGACATTCCAACATGTTTAGGTTATAGAATAATATTCATCTTGCTTACTCATTATAAAATTATTTTATTCATTATTTAATCAAATAAAAGTATTTTACAAATAATTCGATTTTCTCGGTCGTTACATGATCAGTCCACAACGTATCTGTTTCTTATTCCGGTGGGAGTTGGCCATTTAGTGTTTTGTTATGAGATTCGTATGGGTCGACCCAAGTTTTCTATTCTGTTCTTATCTGTAGATTGGTGATGTTTGTGCCTTACACGCCTTCTGATTTTACATGCATTGGATTTGCGGTCCAATGTGTATGACTTTCCTGTGTGGCATTATTTCACTTGCCTGTGTGGCAAGGTATATTTCTGTTTTATTTTAAGCTCGGTATGGAATAATCTCAGCCATTTGCTTTAGCCTATTATTTTGTTGTATTAATTTTGTTCGTTATAGTTCAGTTCATTAAATTGAGTTAGTTATCTCAGTTCTTTATTTTGTACTCTATATCTGTACTGGGCATTTGGCTCATGTTGTGTTTTTCTTCCGCCAGGTAATTAAGGGGATCAAGGGTAAGTGTGATGAGAGCTTCCTTCTATCCAATGGTTTTGATATATTTTGTTAGGCTATGATACATTGATTTTTTTAGAGTTGTAGTAGTTATTTCAGATTATGGTTTGAGCCAGTGTGACATTTATTATGGTTTGTCTTATGACATTCAATTATTATAAGATTTTGCTTTATTGATTTAGAGCTTTGTTATATATTCATCAGTTTTGTTGTGTTTTGAGTAACCTCTCTTTCTATTTCAAAAAGGGGGTGTTACAGAGTTGGTATCAGAGCTTAGGTTCTTTCTTGTAGAAAACCTATTTAGGTTTGACCTGTGAGATATGGGTAGACTTCTGAGTTAAGTTTTTGTTCTGTTTGATTTTTTGCTCAGCTATCATATCAACTATATTCAAATTTATCTTTAATCTGCTTTGTTTATATTCATGATCTCTTTCTTAGATGGCTTGTAGATTCGCTAGAGTTGTTGGGAGGCGAGGTAACAATAGGGGAAGAGGTGATGGTCAACCCAATGAGCAACCTAATGATCAGATTAATGCTCAATTGGCTACCTTGGTGAATCAGGCGATGAATCAGGCTTTACCTCAGTTGGTGGCACAAGTTGTATAGGCAATGCAACAGCCGCCGCCAGAAATTCCTGAACAAGAGAATCCGGGAAATAATGGTCAGCATGCAAATGTTGAGGAAGGGAATGCAGATGGTCCTAATCAACAGCTGGTTCTAATGTATGTATGATTGGAAAGGTTTCAGAAGCAGAAACCACAATCATTTAGTTCAGCTCCGACTCCAATTGATGCATAGAATTGGATTGCCCACTAGAAAAGATTTCAGATGTGTTGGGGTACTCAGATAATCAGAAAGTGTTGTTTGCAGCTTATAAGCTAGAAGGGGATGCACAGATGTCGTGGAAAGCAATGAAAGTAATAAAGGGCGATGGTTATGCTGAGGCACTTAGTTGGGCAGAGTTTTGTGAGGTCTTTTATCAGTAGTACTTTCCAGCCGCTGATAAAGAGGCCTATGCTAGAGACTATCTGTCCATTCGACAGAAAGATGATGAATCCATCACAGATTTAATGATTAGGTTCACCAAGTTGATAGGCTTTACGGGAACTTCTACAGGGACTACAACGGAATAGGCAGAGAAGTTTAAGTGGCGAATTCATTATAGGTATCGACAACATCTCATTATCACCAAATTTGCAGACGTGTCAGCAGTGGCCAATGCGACAAAGAATATTAAGATGGAGCGACAGGATTTTTGGTCTTCTAAACCAGATGGGAGTAGAAAGAGGGACATAGATGACCAGTATTGTCAAGCTTTAGGTCAGTATGAGAAGAATCAGGGTGGTAAGTGGAACAGGAACTGTGGTAGCCAACAGGGATAGTGGCATGGCCAGAATCAAAATAGGGGTTATTAGCAGATGCCTCAGCAAGGGTAGAATCACCAGCTTCAACTACCTTGGCATGGTCAGAATCGTCAACAGTGGCAGAATTGTTAGCAGGAGCAGAATCAGGGTCGTTATCCGGGACCAGCTGGTGGGGGTAATCTAAATTTTATTCTGATAGCTCCTTGTGCTACTTGTGGGGCTAATCATTCGAGGAGGCAGTGCCACAGAATCACCAGTGCATGCTTCTTGTGTGGAAAGCTGGGTCATATGGCTAGAGATTATACCGGGCCATGTGGTAATGGTGGAGGTAGTGATAATGGTGGCAATGGAGGTCAGCGTCAGGGTGGTCGAGTGTTTGCTTTGACATATAACCAGGTGGCAGGTGCGCCAGGTACTATTTTTGGCACTCTTTTAGTTGGCGATCACGAGGCTTCTATTTTGTTTGATATTAGTTCTACTCATTCAGTTATTGCTCAGTCTTTTGTTTGGCACCTTTGTGTGCCATTTCATTCTTTAGATTCTGTTATTTCTATTGCTACCCCAATGGGGATCTCTGTTGTTATTTTTGATTTGTATCGAGGGTGTCCGATCAGTTTTGGGGATAAGATTTATAGGGCTAATCTTTTTCTGATGAGTAAGCACGATTTCGATGTCATTATTTGGATGAACTGGTTGGATAAGCACTAGACCACTATCAATTATCAGGCGAAGAAGGTTATATTTGGAGATGTGAAGTCTCCAGAATTCGTGTTTCATGGTTCACAGCTGAGTAGAGTGGTGAATTTAATTTCAACTTTGAAGGCTGGGAAGTTGGTGGCAAAGGGTTGTGAGGGGTATTTGACATTTGTGAAGGATACCTCTAAGGGTGAGTCTCGTATTGAGGATGTTCCAATTGTTCGTGACTTTTTTGATGTGTTTTCTAAGGAGTTGTCAGGGTTGCCACTGCAATGAGAAGTAGAGTCTGCTATTGAGCTTGTTCCTAATGCAGAGCGTATCTCTAAGGCACCGTATCGGATGGCACCGTTCGAGTTGCAGGAGTTGAAGGAGCAGTTATAGAAATTGTTAGATTGATGTGTGATTCGGCCGAGTGTTTCGCCGTGGGGTGCTCCGGTCTTATTTGTGAAGAAAAAAGATGGGTCTATGTGGTTGTGCATAGACTACAGGGAGTTGAACAAGATTACCATCAGGAATCAGTATCCATTGCCGAGGATTGATGACTTGTTTGACCAACTTCAGGGGGCAAAGTATTTTTTAAAGATAAACTTGAGATTGGGTTATCATTAGTTGAGGGTGAGGGGTGAGGGATGAGGATATCCCTAAGACAGCTTTTCGTACTCGCTATGGGCATTACGAGTTTCTGGTGATGCCATTCGGGTTGACTAACGCTCTGACAGTGTTTATGGATTTGATGAATCGGGTGTTCAGGGAGTACTTGGACCAATTTGTTATTATCTTTATTGATGACATTTTGGTTTACTCCAAGTCTATGGAAGAGCATGAGGAACATCTTCGCACAGTGTTGAGGATTTTGCAGAAAGAGAAGTTGTATGCTAAATTCTCTAAATATGAGTTTTGGTTGGAGCATGTTGCATTTTTGGGCAACGTTGTTTCTGCTGAAGGCATTAAGGTGGATCCTGCGAAGGTTAAGGCTATCATTAAATGGCCAAGACCTACTACAGTGACAAAGATTAGGAGTTTCTTGGGTTTGGTAGGGTACTATAAGAGATTTGTGGAGGGATTTTCTTTGCTTGCCTTATCATTGACCTAGTTGATGAGAAAAGGCGTGAAGTTTGTGTGGAATGAGGAGCGTGAGAAGAGTTTCGAGGAGTTGAAGAAATAACTTGTGATAGCTTCTATACTTGCATTGCCGTCGTGGATAGGATGTTACCAGATTTATAGTGATGCTTCTAAGAAGAGCTTGGGGTGTGTTTTGATGCAATACGGTAGGGTGATTGCTTATGCTTCTAGGCAACTTAAACCTTACGAGGTGAACTACCCCACTCATGATTTGGAGTTGGCAACAGTGATTTTTGCCTTAAAGATTTGGAGGCATTATTTGTATGGAGAGACTATTGACATCTTCACTGTAGACACTCAAAATTTTGCATTCCTGTTACTAACCTTATAAGAGGGCAAAATTATCTTCCAGAGATAATACTGTAAGTCAAATCAGCTCAATCCCTGAGACAACCCTGGGATACTCAGTTTTCCATCTCGAAGACAACCCCGAGATACTCAGTTGCAATCCCGGAGACAACCCCGGGAGATTCAGTTCCAACCTCGGAGATAACCCCGAGGGATGCAGTTCCAGTTCCAGAGATAACCCCAGAAAAGTTAGTTCCAACCTCGGAGACAACCCCGAGGCACTCAGTTCCAACCCCAGATATAACCCCGGGAGATCAGACACACCTCAGAAATAACCCTCAGGACATTCAACACCTACAGTAGCCCAATCTCAGAGATAACCCTGAGCAATGACTGCTACATCTATGCAAAGCCAGAGATAACCCTAGTGATGGGCAAAATTGTCATTTTTCCACCTCAATAATACATTCACATCGTCTTAACATAATTTTAACCCATAATCCATACAGAAGTGTCCCATAAGAACCATAGCTCAAATCCCGAGTGACTGCTACACAAGACAACACACCAGATAGAATTTGAAGACTTGAAGATCTGGTCATGGACCCATCTTTCTGACTTCGTACAACCTCTTATCCCATGTCATTGTGTAGCTCTCTACAACAGCATTCCGGAAAGGTATAACACGCCTCAATCGGATGCTCGGATTGAAAGTTATGAAGGTTCGAGCGGACAACGCGTTGCACGAGTGCACGTACTTCGAGATGGCGGGACCCATATGGCCTGAGGTAACCCGGGCAGCCGCATATAGACCCGCGGCTGATGCTGGTAGACCCGCGACCATCAGTTTTATAAATAGAGGTCTTGGGCTGGCCATTTTAAGGAGAGAAAAAGCGAGAAAACTCTGCCCATTTCACTCTGTACACACTTCTATAGTGCTCCAAATTGAGAGCTTCCTTTTTCTAAATACTTGTGAGCTCGTGTTTTACAACACACTGAAATTTAACTGGTGGAAACCGAGTTTTCATTCGTTAAAAGCTATCTGAAGTCTTCCTGGCAGCCCACTGTAAGATATTTCAGATTTTTAAGCTTTTTATCACTTCTATACTTACATATCTACTCACGTTGAGAGTCGCATTATGTGGGTATGCTCGGATCGTTGATCCGTGGCTTTTTATTACTTATATATATATAAATTTTATATATATATATATATATATATATATATATCTTTCCATCAAACTCGATTTGATTGAGCCTGAATAAAATATTCGAAGCATTTATTGGTTTTTATATATATATATATATATATAAATACTTATATATACATCTCTTTCCATCAAAATTTGTTTGATTGAGCCTGGATATACATCCAGAGCGTTTACTGCTTTTGTATATATATAAATACTTATATATATATAAGTATATATATATATACTTATATATATACTACTATTGAACTCTATTCGATTGAGCTTGGGTGTGATATCCGGTGCGTATACAACTTATATATATATATATATATATTTACATTTCAGTCAGGCCTTGAGATCACTTCGTAGTATGTCTAGCCTGGAGTTCACTTCGTGGCCTTTTACTGCTTATATATATATAATTACATTTCAAGTCCTACCTGGAGTTCACTTCGTGGCAATTGATTGTTCATATATATATATATTTACAACTTTTATATATATAACTGTTTGTCAGCCTGCGGGTTAGATTTGCCTAAATCTGGCTATTTCACTTTAACCAGTTCATGATGACTAAACTGGAACCGTTGAAGCTGGAATGCTTAGATTTACTCAAATCTAATTCGTTTTCTAGCTTTTGCTACGAGCTATATTTGTTTAAATCTGGCTATTTCTCTCTTTAACCGGTTCATGGTGACTAAACTAGAACCAATGAAGCTGAAATAGTTTAGATTTATTCAAATCTAGTTCTTGTTTTAGCTTTTATACATATTGCTTTATCATGTGAGCCTAGGAATCATGTGATCACAGATTCAGTTCCTGAATCTAGATTCGGCTCCCGTGATGGACATTTTCAGCTGCAACTAGCTTGTAAATTATTCACGGTGTCTGAATTTCCTTAGATGGATCTCATTCCCACAAGGAGTTTGGCATTGCTATGTATCTTATTTTCTCAAAGATGCCTCGCATCTTGAAAATAATAAAAGCAATCAAGTCGAACACTTAATAAAATGAAAGTATCAAAGGCCTCAATTACTATTGAGTATAAGGGTTTGAAAAACCTATTTTACAAAACATCACTACCATATCTCGTTAAAATTGAACTTTTATACAAAAGTCAAACCCTTTGTATATAGGTGCGAATGAGGCATAACACTACTTCCAAGCAATTGCACATAGACCTACACACACACACACACACACACACATTCAGATAAAAGTTTAAATTGAAAAGTGGCGGTAACCGTGTTATCACGGAAGTTGGGGGATGCGTAACACCTTCCTTCCGCTTAATCAAGCCCCTGGACCCTAACGAATTTCGGTTTTGTAGACCAGTTAAACAGTGTCACATCACTAGGTCTTTGTGCAAACCTTTTCTCAGTTGATTTGGTGCAACCATTTAAAAATAACCAACTGGCGACTCTTACAGTCAAATCGTCGACATATACATGTCGGACCTTTTCAAACTTGTTTTTTCAAACAAATATCACCTAACCCGAGAACACCAAAAGACAAGAACAGAAAGGGACAAATAAAAATCCCATTTTCAAACAAATATCACTTACAACTTTGAACCTTTTCATGCTAGGTTCGAACTACGCAGAGCTGATCTCCCCCTTCTCAATGAGAGTACATAGGCAGCCATTCACGGTGCAGTCTGACCCCCTACCAAAACACAAAAACTTGTCAGCGGTACTGGGATCATCCTTAAACCTTCAAACTACACATCATCAGCTTAGACCAAAGGGATAGAATTACCTGGTCTCCCCACACAAATGGGAGAACCGATGACCATCTAAGTAACGGTTGAGTCCTGAAAGAGAAACACCAATCCATAAGAGATGGAGCTACCTGGGCTCCCCAATACAAAGGAGTACCGACGACCATCTGTGGGGCGGTCAACCTCAGAAAGGAAAGCCACAATCCTCTCTATAACCCCATATAGAAACCAGTCCCAAGACACTAAAGGGTAGGGAATACACAGATCAATGATCCATTATGAAAGATCCTGAGACATCTCAATGTCCATCCATCAAGGGAGAGTTCAGAATACATCAAGATCATAAGCCCTGGAGAAACAGGCAACTATCAAGCAAGTAACAAGGCATAACTAAACGAGAAGTGAATCAAAATATATTTCCCTGCCATTTAATACTATTTGATATATACAATGTGTACTGTACATGACAAAAATGGCTAAAACTTGTCTGTGCAGAAAAATCCAAGCTAATCTACAAACCCATGGATAAACGTGCTATCAAATCCAACATAGCATTTCTCTCAGAAGAAGGGGGTAACTTTGTAAGCTCCTGCCCTAGGGTATCTATACGAGCCAAAAGATCCACAACCATCTGCATGGTGACACTATGCTCATCTATAAATATGCTCATCTCTACAATGATATCAACAATATAAGATCTCAATGCAGTACTATTTGTAATGGCAGCATCTCGGGCAGACAAAGCACCATCTTATTTAATATCAGCTGCATCCCTATATGATCGAGCCTCATCCCGCTCAACAACAGCGCCATCCCTATGAGATAGAGCATCATCTCTCTCAACTAGAGCGACATCTCTACCAGAAAAAGTTGTCAACATCAAGGCTCTAGCCTGATCTCTCTCAAATGTCATCAGATGCAGACTCTTTTTGGAGAATGTGGAGTCACAGTAGCAGAAATTCTGGGGGAATCAACCAGAGCTGCGTCAACCTAACAAATAGCTCATCCTCAGTGGGAGAATAAGTGTCCTCCATAGGCTCCCCACTGTCAGAATTAACACCCGACTCTATGGATACAACCCCAACCGATGTAATCTCTGCCTCCAGCCATGCAGAATACTCTGTAGAACATCCTGGATGGCTAGTAGTAAAATCATCCCTCTCACACTGGGCCCAACATGCATAAACCCTGGACAAATCCTCTACTGATAAAAGCCGATATGACATATGCTGACCCAATGCCCTATCGAAGGGATGAACATCCTTGAACTGGTCAAACTATGACATCACAACTAATGGATGATAAGTGGTCACACCCCTCAAACCAACCATAGGAAGATAATCCATGCTAGATGCATGAGTGATGAAGCTGTAGGGAGAACTAAGCCCTGAACACGATAGAATATCAAATAGATCCTCGATCCCTGCCAAGAAAACTGACTAAGAATCAGCGTTTGTACACTCCACCGGCTGAAAGGAGTAAGACATGGCTACCTCATGGGAAAAACAATACCCATGGCGTTAGAATGTTCCAATCGGTCTTAAGTGTGTTATAAACCACACGTACAGTAAGACCAAATTGCCTGAAAATACCCCTACAGGATGGGTGTGACAATACGTGGCCGACCTTAAGGCTCTACCACAATCATCGATAAAATGGTATGTCCCTCCCGGAGAGCCCGCACTGCATATAGAACATCATCTCTCTCAACTAGAAGTCAATAGTGTTGATGTTTACATCATCTAACGTATCTATCTGATGTAACTCCTCCTGAGTCACTAAATCTCTTCCAAGAGGGAAATCAGGACGATACAATGGAGGATCTGCACCGACAAAACCTATTGGGTATTTTAGTACAAAAAAATGCACAAAGGAATAAAAAAAATAATTTTTGAAACCCAAAACAGGATCCATGCGAAACAGAAATTAATTCAGTGTTTTAGAGGTTATATCGATTATGAAAACGCTGAAACACTTTGAATCTCCAACGCAATCCCTCACGGTACTACGTCTCTATGGTATCCACATGAACGCCTGCAAATCTTCGCACGATTCTGCAATAAAGGGAGCTGCTGTACTAGCCACCAAAGGATTAGGATTTTTGAATTTCTCTCTAGTCTCTCTCTAAGAGCGGCTAGGGTTTTGGTAGGTTATTATGATTATTCATAAAATGGTTGCTATATATCATATATATAGCGGTTATAAAGGAATTAATCAAAAACCTAATTTAATTAAAATAAAATCTGAATATATATATATATATATATATATATCTTAATTAAGTCTTACTTAATTAATATACCTATATATAAATTATCCTATTAATTTAAATTAGTAATTTAAATACTATCAATTATATTGACATATTTAAATCTTTACAATTTAAATTAATTCCCTTTTAATTACGTTCTATGTGTGTGACGCTATAGGTTATTATTACGTTGACAATAATTTTAAAATCAAATTATAAAATTATAAACAGTGAGCGGTATCTAGTAATGCATCACTGCTACCTAAGTAATAATAAGATCGATGATTAGATGCAACCTTTTCGTGACCAATGTTTTAATGTAATTTAATCCTTTTAACCTTGACATCCTAGATTAAACTCGAGTCATGGAATGTGTCATACTCTTCATAATTTAATTTGAGTTTTCTTGATCAATGAGTAGACTATATGAAACAAATCACTATTTGAGTATGGCCATGCATTTCATAGTCCTACTCAATCAAGAGGCCTATGGATATCACCCCTAATATATAGGAGGGTTAAATTCCATCTAGATCACTCATATTCCTCACACGATTCATGATGTACCCAATAATCACCTTTATAGTCCAATTCTATTAAAGGTGACATTTGATGATATCAAAGTGCATAAATTCAGTGTAGTAATATAGTGATTTCGTGTCGGAGGATCATTACATCATTGTCACTATGAGAATCGCTAATGACACTTCGCATAATGTTCCACATAGAATTCTCATGGTGGGTCCGCCCAAAGACATCGTTTTCTAACACGCACTCTATGTATCGACTTAATATCTCATATATTTATGATTAAATGAGATTTGGTCATCAAATAATCCACATATTAGTCTCAATGCATCATTGTTGTCCCATCAACAATGATACCGATCAGGGACATTAAAGAGCAATGATACTAATTGTAATTATATAATCTCATGTTCAAGTCACATACTTGAAACTATATAATTTGTATCACTATTCTAAGGAATTTTATTATGTTAACATTTATATAATGCAGTAAATAAAACCATAATAAAATCATTCATTTATTTAATCAAATATAATATCAAAATGTTAAGCAATTATATCAAATAATTGGCCTCTAGGGCACAACCTCTAACAAAACCATCTTAAAATGGGTCACCTGAAGGGCTAGCCCCTGAGCTGAAAGGATCAAAAGAATCTTTCTCAGAAGGATCTCTGCCCAAATGCCGGATGAAAAAATACGTTCGGTCTAACTGCTGGGTCAAATTATTTATTTACGTCAAATGAGTAGGCTCTCGAACGCAGGCGATCCAATCCACCATCATGACGGAGCCAGGAACCATATCCCCCATAAACTATGTGGCGCGAGTTTGAGCTCTGATGGTACGAGGAGACCACCAGTGGTAGAATACCTCTTTAGTGAACGGTCCCCCTGACAAATAAAAGCCATCAACTCCCACCAACGGGATATCACTGATCGACGGCTGCGATACAAGCCAATAACGCCTGGCAGGAGGACAAATCGGTATACAGATATCTCTTGTGCTGCTCTTGATAGAACGCTCTCCTAAATAGAGCTCCCATCCTTCATCTGTGAAGAGAGGAATCCGATGGGTGGACATCACATGTTTGACCCCAGTCGGGAAACCACCCTAAAGGCCAACTGTCAAATGGTCCTCGAAATAGGGAACCCATGTAACGACATCATCTGTCAATAACTCCAACTGTAGGCGAGAATGGGTGAAACCCTCAGCTACACAAACCTCCACTAGTGTGGAGTGATGCCATCGCCGTCCCCGTGGATAGGTGTCCAAACCTAACAGGCTAATGGGAAGGAGACATAGAAGCCTCTCGTAGGCCCAAAACTGCCAACACAAAATTAAGCATCTGCGGTTAGTCAACACTCTTAACCCGAACAAAGGAAATCAAAAGAGAAATACTCACCAACAGGAATGGGTAAAATCCTATCCAAGCCTCTATCAAGCTCTGCAAGCGCATGCACATTTCCCTGAGGAAATAGGCAAAGGTATAGGAGCCCCAATCATACTCTCCAATACGGTCCACCTCACGTGTGGCGCTGACTAAAGAGAATGACATCGTGGAAGAGTTATCTGCCAGGAAACAACCACGGAGGATGACCAAGAACAATCGTCGAAGAATGCGATCCATGACCCTCCTATCATCGGGCAATAGCTTACTCAACGCCCCACTCATGGCGTCTACCATCAAAGGACCAGTGCAGACTGTTCTACCTTTGAGCGCTTCAGCCTGGACTACTAGCAAGGATCTAACAGTGGTCGAGGAAATGTTAGCCACACAAGGCACTAGCACCTTGGAAAACTCCATATCGGTGACAAATTGCCAATCCATTGACATCATCATCATCTCGCTATCGAGGGAATGGAGAGTTTGAGTCTGGTGAAACCAACACTCAAACAACGCCCTGAGGTAACCCCAGGGACAACGGCGGGGGATTATAGAAAAGAACCCCTCGAAGCCCCAAGTATGCACAAACTCTCGGTACTCTGGGTGAAGAGTCTGGTACAAAGAGTGTATATTAAACCAGTTCCCTCGAGGCTGCATAAAGCTGGGAACCTGCATCACAAAAGAAAACAAACATCAGAACACTTACTCCTCATCAATAGGAAAAAGGAAGATCAAACGCACCTTTACCTCGTTTGCATGTAAGTAGATCGAGGGGTGATGACTCAAATCATCCAGAAGCTCTAGATTCCTCACATTTATTGCTGATAACTCTCTGTGGGGAATAGAAGTAGCTAGAGCGGGAGCCGTAACTAGTACATCCTCCTCCTCGTCCTCAACATCTGGCACATCAACCCGGATAGGACGAATCACTGACTCCGTCAACCGACGAGGCTGTCGGGCTGGGCGAGGCCAAGGCACATCAGATGCTCTCCTCCTCACACCTGAAGAGGTCCTACGGGAGCTACTCGGCTAGTCTAGATCCATATATCTGGACACAAGTCTCTAAATCACCTTAGAAAGGGTGTGGTAAATTCTAACTTGGAGCTTTTTCAATGCATTTTATGTCTATATGCATGCATGTATTACTTTAACATGCACCTACAGTTGAGTTAAAAATGCATGTTCATTCAATGCCTAGACTCTTGGAAATTTTTTTCCAGGGTCTCCTTTATAAAAAGGACTATCCACATGCACGTAGGCATGACTAGGTGGCCATTTAGTAGCACACCAATCCACAGTCATAAACATCCTATATACATAAAAATATCAAAGGCACAATCTATAAAGGTAGCATAATTACCAGGATTACTTTGTTTTACAACCTTTGCTTATTTGTCCTCAAATAGGATAAGAAATAGCAGAAAAAAGGTGCCAATTTGACAGCTTCAAAAGTCAAATTCTTTCACATCATTATGTTCAACATGGTTAAATACTAACATTTACTATGTTGAATATTTTTTATCAAGTCATATCAGCATGCATATTCACTACTATGTGTTTAGAAGCATTTCATGTGATAACTCATTTTCCAATGGTACAGAACACTTGTACGATGACGAATTTTGCAGAAAATAGCCCTAACTCAGCAGATCTGAAGAAGAACTCTCGGATTCTCTATGCGGCTTCAATTGAAAATGACTTGTGAAAGGGAAAGCTGCCTAAAGTAGACCCATGCATGGCCACAGGTCTACCTACTGCTGCTGTAGGTCCACCTACAGTTATCCCAGGTGGTACCCACCCCCTTCGACTCGATCCAATTTGAGTTGCAAAGGAGGTCCCACAAGCTAAAAAGTCAAATCAGGGAAAAAGACGCTACGTGATTAAGCGGAAAAGCCTGAAATCTTGATTTTCAAAGACCAAACTACGGGTCTACATATCACTCATTGGTATTTACCTAAACATAAGATTCACAAATCCGATGAGCACAGCTGTTGAAAGCTGCCCTTTGTAATACCTCACAAAGGTCTAATGCTATCATAAGGGTTATAATTCCAATCACAACCATACATTTCATCAAAAATCTCTCCCCAGTGGAGATTTTATACAACTTTAGTCGTTGAAGCATATTTCAGTAAAGGTCAAGCAGCCTTAACGTTATCAACCATTGGCAAGTAAATCCAGTGAAGCATCGGAGGTGGTCCAATGATGTTAGCCATTGAGGCACATTTTAGCGAAGGTCAAGCAGCATTGATGTTATCAGCCGTTGACAAGTAAATCCAGTGAAGCATCGGAGGTGGTCCGATGATGTTATCCATTTAAGTAAATTTCAATAAAGGCTAGGCAGCCCTTAAACCCAGCAAAACATCAGAGGTGGTCCGATGATGTTAGCCGTTGAAGAACATTTCAGCGAAGGTCAAGTAGCCTTGACGTTATCAGCGGTAAGTAAATCCAGCGAAGCATCGGAGGTGGTCCGATGATGTTCACCCGTTGAAGTACATTTCAACAAAGGTTAGGCAGCCCTGACATCATCATCCATTAACAATTAAAGAACATTTTAGCCAAGGTCATCTAGGCCGCAGTTCCTGAGCCTTCAACGAGAAGTGGATGAGTACAATAAGAAGGCCCGAAGAGAGATGCGGAGACTTGCAGCGAGGCAGGACCATATGTTTGAGGCCATAAATATGTCTTTCACCTCATTGAACGCGACACTACAGAGTTTCAATCCTAATGCACAGTACCCATACCAACAGCCAACCCCAATGCCAAGGTTTCCACCTAGTGATTCAGATGACGAACAACAGCCACCACCCCCTAAGCGTAGGCGATTACAGGGAAGTCCTCACACATTTATTGCTTTATCTATACAATGAGGACATTGTAATTTTCAAGTTTGGGGGAGTTAGTTTAATTTTAATGTTCATGTTTAATTTCATTAGCTAGATTTGCATACGTTAGTTTTAGGATTATTAAATGTTGCATTCATGTAGTAATATAGTTGCATAGTAGCTTAGGATTGTAAATAGCTTAGGGTTGTAAATAATTTTATTAATTGTCAATCATGTTATGCTCATCGTTCATCATATATATATATATATAAACATTTAGTTAAGTATTGTGTTATATTGCATATGTCTAGCAGTTTGATGTAGTTTATTTTTATTTTGGCCAATGATGAGATTGTGATTAAGTAGACAAGTATTGTACCGATTATTAGAATTTTGATGTAGTTTCTGTTATGAATTGGATCTTTTATATGTTTGAAACTGGTATAATAAGGCTAGCATGTTAATAACACCTATGTGGACTGATTAGTTCAAATAGATACATAAGGAATTTCTAAAGGATAATGCTAGTTTAAATGAAAGAATGACAAGGATAGGCAGTAAAGACGAAGAATTAGGCAAGATCCTAAGTTTAGGGGAAAATTTGGGGTATATTAGCTTCATATATATAAAAATAAAAATAAATAAATATCGTGGCTAGTCTTGTTTCGTGGCCTTTGTTACTTGAGCAAGTACGCCCGATGGGATTGCCTTTACACCTAGCGCCCTAAGGTCTTTTATGGTCTGGGAGTCATTGGTTGAAAGCTCGCTAAGGGGTAGCATTGTTAGCCTAATGGAATGAGACATTGCACAATCATGGAAAATATCTATTAAAAAAAGAGAATAAAATAGGAAATAAGTGCAAAAAGCCCCCGTAATTAAAAAAATAAAGAATAAGTACCCTATGTGTACCCTTAATATTGGTAATTGCTTGGTTTTAGTTGGATCTCGTCTGTTTTTGAATTTCTTGAGTTTAAGTTGTACGATGCCTTCTAAGAGACTTATTATGTATTAAATTTGAATTTGCATCAGTTAGCATGGATGTTAAGCACACATGCACTATACCAGTAATAACGGTTTAAGATTCGAGGATTGATAAAGAATTATTGATTGGTTTCGATATGAAGTGTTGTAGTATTTGCTCGAATTCTCTAAGGCCGGAGGAATAATTTTGATTCTATGATACTACTGGATTCGTAGGAATATAGATTAGATGCATTACATCTCATTGCATTGCATTGTTTAGAATTTTGTTTTTGTTTTGTGCTCGTGGACTAGCACGGGTTAAGTTTGGGGGATTTTGATAAGTGGGTTTTATACCCACGAATCGGCTCCTAATTCAAGCTTAATCGGTATTAATTCCTTGATTTTATGTTTTGTTTTTATTTGTTTAGTGTTGTTTTATGTTTAGGTGTGGTGGCAAATGAATTAAAAGACTGGAGTTTTGTCGAAATTTGGCAAGTTTGGAGCTAAAAATGGACAATTAATAGGCTATGCCAAGTGGATCTGACTATTTCTTATATAAAACCACGGGCTAGGGGGGTTCAAACTTAAATGACAGAAGCTATAACGGCCGGGTTATTTCACAAAGAACACTTCACGGGTGGGGGTACGGAGAATTTTTAGTGTCCTGTTCTTTTCAAATGCTACAGAAACGTAAGCTTAAGTGTTGACAATGGCTTGGGACTCAACTATGGATGGAATTGTAATCAGAATACATGTCTAAGCATTTAATTAACAACAAAAAACAAGATCGAGATAACACACAAGTAATTAACTCTTTGGAAGCTAGATTTTGGAGCAAGAGCATTGGAGAGAAGATTTTGAAGGATTTTCACAATAATTACATATTTGGCTATAAAGAAGGGTGGTTCTAGATTTATTCTTCTTCTTTAGTTTAATACTTGTAATGGGAATGATGTTTTCTTTGATTAATTCAATTTTTATATCATTGATGATGGACTAAATTACTTTTTAGGCTTATAACGGATCTTTAGGTGGAACGATGATTATGTAACTTTGATTTTCAGTTTAATAAGCTATTCCTCAGTTTATCTATATTAATTTATGCTTGAATTTATGAATTGCTTGATCACTAATTCTTTGTGGACTTGTATTGTAATGATCCGAAATTTCAAATTATAATATTACATATTTATTGAGTTATATAAATATTTAATGGATGTGTTTATCATTGAATAAATATTTGTTTAATTGATTTGATTTTATTTGGTTAATTATTTGTTAAATAAATAATTAATGAGTCAAGAAAATTATTATTATGATGATATTTCAATTTGATGGTTAATTATTTGTATTGAGTTGTGTGATTAAATGATTTATTTAATTAATTGTTATTTGAATTAATTAAATTAAATATGAAAGCTTGATTAAGTAAAGTGTGGCAAATAACTATAGTATAAGGAGTTATTAAAAATAAATTAAAGTAGTCTTAATCTAGTTTTACCCAAACAATGCTTAAGGGTATAAACTCTTTAATTTTAAATGGTTTGCCAAGCAAGTCTTATGGCTTTTGAGATTTCTAGTTTTTGAAAATCAAATAAAATAAATAATATGAATAAAATAAATTAAATAAATTAAATAATATAACATATTTATAATAGATACGTTTCTTTTAACTGATGTTAATAATTAGGATTATTAAGGTCATCAGTTTTTTTTCTTTACGCTTAAGTGCTACATGACTTGGTATTTGGCAATATTGAGAAGAGAGTTCAGAGAATTGATAGAACTTTACAGTGAAACTTAGAGAGAGTTGAGAGGAAACTTGAGGATTTCGTAGCGATCATCAATGTGTTTAGTAAGAATTTCTGTCAAGCAACAAAAGGTATGTTCATAACTGTGATAATATATATATGTATATACATGTTTCACGGCAAGAGTTTTCTTATATTCTGTAAAATTAATTGTTGAATTATGGACATATATAGTTGATAATTGTGGTTATACATGTTTGTAATGCTGGAGTAATGTTCAAACAAGGAAATTGCATGCTAAATTGTTCGACAATAGGAAAAATATGATGTCAGTGTTTATGTTCTTCATATAGTCTAAGTATCAATTTTATTGGCCAATTTGTATGTGAAATTATAAATTAAAGTTTATATATGTTAGTTCATTGAGATACGAACATAATGTAATTTGAATGAGATGATTTGAGCATGTAATGAAATCACAGTGTTAATTTTTGGATGAATATAAAAAATATTGAGTTTTATATGAAAAACATGAAATTTGAGAAATTACAGTAGTATAATTGCTGTTAAGTTGTTCTATATTGATATATAAGTGAGGAAACAAGTTGTAATAGTGTTGTATCATTTGTATGTGTTAATTTCACTGTTTGATGAGTGAAATTCGTGTTAGTTGGCTTATGAAAAGTACCGTGGCTCTGTTCTGCATAACTGGGTTTTGCAAGTCGCATTGTGCACGCAATTTTGAAGCTTAAGCGCCAAGAATCGCCGTGCGCTGCAGCCTTTCTATATATAAAACTCGGCATACCGCAATGAAAGTGTCCATTTTCGCATTAATCAAGTCTGTTTATTCTGCAGACTTTGGTTGTTCGTTGTAGCTTAGCTTAAGGTTATGGAATGTAAGAATCATGTAACAAAAAGGTGAAATAGAGTCATGTTATGTGGATTATGAATTCAAAATTTTAAAAGTGATTAATAAACCGAGAATGCATTATGTGATAATTTGGTATACATAATAAGCGTTAGATAGGTGTTGCGAAGTAAAACACTTGGATTTTCTGAAATGTAAATGTTAATGAAGGACTTGTGCTTTAATGATAAGTTTAGCTAGAAATTAACATGTTATGGTATGTTAGCATATCTAATAGGTATTGTGGTTCTAAAATTATGTGTAGGTGATCATGAGTTTAATTTTATAGCTTACGCTCAAGGCAAGTTTCTAAACCCTATCTTTTTACATTGAGAAAGCTTTCTAACTCTACTCTTTCATTGAGTTAGTTCTATTATTACATTGTGTAACTTTATTCTTTTGGTTGAACGAGTTTTGTTATCTTATCTGTTATTGAATAAGTCAATTGTTCCTAAAATTCATTCGAGCAAACTTTAACTCTAATGTTATTTGAAATTCTCATTTGATTGATTCATTCTAACTTGTTTATAGTTAAACAAGTTTCTTAAGTTTTATTCTTGTATAATGAATGTAGTTTTGAATTCTAGTCCTTATTATTTAACTGTTTTAATTCTTTGCATGAGTTAATACCTTGATGGGCAAGTTCTAGTTTTCAACTTTGCTATCGCTTAACGACGCTCAATAATTTCATTTTTAATATTATAAAACTCTAACCTTAGCTTATTGATTATTCAAAGCAAAGGTTTACCATTTTACCCATTTTGTTGAATACTTATGCTCTATAGTTATTTCTAGCATGAGTTTAATATGTATAATTAGTTCATTTATGTTTCTCAATCGTTCCATGTTGTATTAAAACATCTGTTGTGATTATCAAACACTATTAATTCAACTAGTCCTCTAGTTGATGTTCATTAAACTTCAAATTACCCTTGAAAGCTTATCCAAACCAAACTTTCTTTGGGGCGGACTTGTACTCTAAATACTGAGATGAACAACCCTATTATTATTAGGGGATAACTTACGCGTAGCGTTAAATGTTTGTGCACAATACATGGTACGAAGGGCTTATCCCCCTAAGCACGAGGAGTCCTTATAGTCTTTACGATCAAGTAAAGTTGGAGTTGAAAGATTACTCACAACTATGAACATAGTTCATGGTCTTATGACCCTTAGTTAGATATATTGCATATTTTGGATTCCAATTTTTGATTGTCATCGTTAGAGTACTATTCAGTTTTGATGAGCTTTTTGTTGGCAGTTATTATTGTTATTCTCCTGTTGATTCATTATTTTGTCCAGTGAGCAATTGTTTTGCTCACTCTTGCATATTTATAAACTCATTGCAGCTAAAGTGGAGAAGGTAGATGAACCTTCAACTAACAAAGGAAATGGAAAATTGTACAAGTGATGCTGATTTGTACTTTTATTTATTATGATGATCTTAGACATTATTTTAATGATGTTATGTAATAATTTAATTCCGCATTTGAATGATGATTAAAGGTTAGATAACCTGGGATGTTTTGAGTTTAATTATGTAACCCTATTTAAAGGGAGGATTTTATGGTTTAAATATTATTTTATTTGGGTAGATAGTATGAATGTTTGAATAGTGAGCACCAAATCTTGTGGGAATGAAGTACCTTGATTTGGGGGTGTCATAGGTTGGTATCAAAGCTTTAGGTTATGAACCTTAGGTGGGGAAAAGCCTTAGGAAGTAACCTTTGAAAAGATAGTGATGATATACTCTTATCGAGTTTTAGGAAAGAGAAAGTAATAAAACACTTATGTGCTTATGTGATTACAATTTATGTGCTCGTGAGTGTCGAGTAGTAATGATTAGTAATTGAAACTTAAACTTTGGTTGACAGGATGACTATTATAGGAGGATCCAGTCAGGCTAGAGAGGAGGAGCCTCGAGATATTCAGGTGATTTGGGAATGCCTACTTCCAAGGAAACAGCCTCGCTTTCATTACATAGTAGTTGAAAGGAGAGAGAGTACCTGATGAGGAGGATGAGATAGAGACGGACGAGGAGGATCCCGTGGAGCTGCCACAGTCGGGGGATGAGGAGGATGAAGAGGAAGAGCTTCCACTTAGTTCGATAGCTGCCCGTATATATGATGAGGTGTATGACCGTAATGTGGAACTTCAAGATACCGTCGAGGAGTTGCAGGAGATAGTAGCTGAACAACAGACCTCGATGGCACAGAAAGACGATGAGATCCAGGATCGAGAAGAACGACTGAACAACGTTGAAGAGAAGCTGGTCTACACTGAAGGAGAGAATGAGCGAATGATGGAAAAGATTGCAAAACTGGAGTATAAGCTGAAAGAAGAATCTACAAAAAGGGCAAGAGCTGAAGATGCGTACAATGAAGCTTATCAACGAGCCGGAATGGTAGAGAGAGACGCGTAAGCAAAGAGGAGGAAGATGGAAGAGATGAACAACGTATTCAACACCGTGATTAATCGAGCTCAAGATCGAGTCATGGGTTATCCGATTCAGTTTAAGACGCTACCATCATACATATTGGATCGCCAAACAATGTTCCGAATCATGGAGGAATAGTGTCGTAAGGCTACGCAGTATCTTAGTAGGACATTGTAGTGATATGTAATTGATATGTGATTAGAGAATAAACAAAATGTAAATCTCGGGTATGATATAACCAATGGGATAGATGATGTTATCCTGCAACTGTTATAGTTCAGGAAAGAAATGTAAATAGCAGTGATGCTATTGTTTTGATGTTTTCTTTAAAAGATAATGAATGAATAAAAGTTATTATTTTATTCAAAGTGTTAAGTGTGGTGTGACAAACTTTTATGATATGCAACTTAAGTATATAATACTTAAAAGATTAAATAGAATCTGATGAGTGTATTTTTAACAGAAAATGGCTTCAAGATGTCAACCACCACGACGGAGAACCACTGAGGAAAATAACAATAATAATGTGGAAGGAAACCCAGTTCAGTAGCTAGTGACGTTACTGACCGGTGCTTTGCAGAATCAACCTCAAAATCAAGGTACAACGTTTAAGGACTTTAAGGCGGTTGGACCACCAGAATTTTGAGGGTTCATGAATCCAGTTGAGGCTCAGACCTAGATTATGGAGATCGAGAAGGTTTTTAATGTTGCTAGGGTAGAAGATAATCGGAAGACTGCTTTTGCAACATTCATGTTGAAAGCAGAGGCTAGTTATTTGTGGCAGGCCAATAAAACTCGGGAAGGACTAGGGGTGATGGCCTGGGATAGGTTTAAGGAGTTGTTCTTCGAGACTTATTTCCCAGAGAGTTCGAAGAGTCAGCTAGAGGTTCAGTTTTTGGAATTGAAGCAGGGAACAATGTCGGTGTCTGAGTATGACACAAGGTTCAATGAGTTGGCAAGGTTTTGCCATATCGTGTCAAAGACAGCATTTGTGGCGTAAAAGCGAGAGAGGTTTCGAGGTGGATGAAACCCCGATTGACAAAGAGGGTCTCCCTATTCCAATTGAAGACATTTGCAGCAGTGATGGAGATGGCAACAACCTGAAGAGGAAGTAGAATGGGAATGGGGGAGCTGGAAATCAGCAAAGAAACCAACAAAATAAGAAATTCGAAGCATGCGCTACGTGTGGAAAGTTTCACAAGGGTGTGTGTTTGCTGGGAAAACGAGTATGCTTCAATTGTGGTCAGGAGGGTCACATCGCCCTAAATTGCACTCAAGCTAAGAAGAATGTGTGCTTCACGTGCGGATCCTAGGATCACTTTGCTCGTGAATGCCCTAAAAAGAGATCTAGTGAGTCAATTAGGAGCAAAAGAAATGCTAGTGGAGGAGCATTGGCTATTGCTGGACCAACATCAACAAACAAGCCCACAGCCAGAACCTTCAACATGACGGTTCAGGACGCCGTGCAATCAAAAGATGTCGTGTCAGGTATTATCCCAATCAATGATATAGATGCATATGTATTATTTGATTCGGGTGCTATTTGTTCGTTTATATCTGATGATTTTGCTAAAAAGTTAGAAATACCTTGTGATAAGTTGAAATTCCCTTTAAACATAGAAATTACGAATAGGGAAGTGATTCCTGTTAGGTTCGTGTGTCGACGTCGGGATTTTTGGTGTCCCTTTTCGTTACTTGTTCTTTGGTGTTCTCATGTTAATGTGAGATTTGTTTGAAAAAACAAGTGAAAAAGGTCCGACATGTATAATGTTGACGATTGACTTTAAGAGTAGCCAGTTGGTGTATTTAACAGGTTGCACCAACGTAACTGAAAAAGTTAGCACATTGACCCAATTATTTGACACCGCTAAACGGTACGTGAAACCGAGATTCATTAAGGGTTAGGGCTTGATTATGCGAGAGGAAGGTGTTAGCACCCCACACATCGGAAATGTAAATATATAAAAGCAATAAAATATATATATATATATATATATATATATATATATATATATATATATATATATATATATGAACATGATCAACCGCCATTAAGTAAACTCAAAGTGGGACGAAATGTAAATAAAGTCGTAAAAGCGATCAACCGCCACGTAAGTAAACTCTAAGCAGATGTAATGTAAATAAAATGTAAAAGGCCACGTAAGTAGACTCTGTGCCTAATGAAATGTAAATATATATATATATATATATGTACAAATATATATATATATATATATAAAAGCAGTAAACGCACTGGATGTAAATCCGGGCTCATCGGATATGTCCGACATCAATTATATATATGTATATATATAAAAGCGAGTAAACGCACCGGATGTAAAATCCAGGCTCATCAGATATGTCTGACAGCAATTATATATAAATATATATATAAAAGCAATTAAACGCTCCGGATGTAAAATCTGTGCTCATCGATGTAGATCGACCACATTTATATATATAAGTATATATATATATATATATATATATATATATATATATATATATATATATGTATAAAAGCATATAAACGCCCGCATCAAGTTCAGGCTCAATCGAGGCATAACTCGATAATGTTAGTCCATATATATGAAACATATACATATATTAGTATATATATACAGACAGAAATGAAAACCACGGACCGAAGTCCGGGCAAACACACTCACACGACTATCAACGTGTACAACAGTGTGTGATATATGAGAAAAAGGCTTTATAGAATGTAAGAAGGCTTACAGTGGGCTTCCAAAGTAGACTTCTTAGACTTTAAATGGATAAACACTCAGCTCCCGCCGGATAAAAAGTAGCTATATGTGAGCTAACTAGTGTTTAAAGAAGAGGAAATACTCAAAAGATGTATATGTAGAGGAAAATGGACAGGGCTTCCTCGCCTTTTTCCTTCTCTCTCTCCTTTAAAATGGCTGACCCCTCAACCTATATTTATAGACTGATGGCCGCAGATACTGCGGCAGTCGCAGTTGTACCTGCGACTGGTCGGTGGATCCGAGCCTCGTGGGTCCCGTCATCTCGTAGTACGTGCAGTCGTGCATTGTAATGTCCGCTCAAACTTGCAGAACTTCAATCTGAGCATCCGAACGAAGTATATTTGTACTTCTTCGGATCGCTTGTGTCGAGAGTTACATAATGACATAGATTAGAGGTTGTACGAAGTCAGGAAGAAGGGTCTATGCCCATGGTCTTCAAGCTTCAAATTCTATCCAAAGTACTGCCACACGTAATAGTCACTCGGGATTGTCAATCCTCGGCTCTTGTGGGATATTATTGTATATATGTTTATATTAAGTGTTGAGACAACGTGCCATTTGTCGAAGGAACAAGATGATGTGTGACTCCTTGCCGGGGTTATCGCCGGTTTGAGTTGAAAGTAGACGTTGCTCAGGGTTACAGCTGAGATTGGACCACTTGTTGGTATGCTGTGATATCATCTTGTTGAGATAGTAAGATGATGTGTTGACTCCTCACCGGGGTTATCGCTGATTTAAGCAGAAAGAAGACGTTGCTCAGGGTTACATTTGAGATTGGACTGCTTGTTTGTATGCCTCACTGTCATCTGGATTGAAGCTGATTGCATGTGTTTGAAACAAGCATTTTCGGGGGTTATCGCCGAAACTGCTATGGCTTCCCTTGGGGTTATCACCAAGGATGGGGTTGCTACTCCCAGTGTTGTCTCTAGGACTGGAACTAAGCATCGCGGTGTTATCGCCGAGACAGATCGTCATCTCCGTGTTATTCTGGGGTTTTTGATCTGCATATCTCGGGGTTATCTTCGAGATTGGAAATGACACTCCCGGTGTGTGTTCCGGGTTTGAGATGATGTTCCCGCTTTATATTTTGGGTTGGAGCTGAACTTCCGGTAGTATCCGGCATGGATGTAAATTATTTTTCAGGGTTATCTCCAAAAGACAAATCTACCCTCCTGCAATGTTAGGAATAGGAGTGTAGAAAATTTCGAGTGTCTAAAGATGCCCCTCTTTATCATATTCATGCAATGCAAGGCATGGATAGGATAAAGAATCATAGATACTTGAAATGCAAGCAAGATAAACATGATGCTATATGCAGCAACATGATGCAAATGCATGTAGAATGCAGGAATGATTGTCATGTAATCCTGCTGGGATGACAATCAGTGATGGCTTGGACATGCGATCCAAGTCTTCAAGGATGTTGACGTTGGGACTACCACCAAAGTCTTGAATCCTAGACACTGGTTTATACTCCATAGAGGTACCTCTTGTGTTGAAGAGATCTGTGGGAATAAAGCTGTCTGTTTTGAGGATGTGTATAACATGTTCCCTCATACTGTCAAAGTTACTGCCAATAGTTTTGTTGCTGTCAAGGTTGCCTGACCTCCGTTGATATGTGTATCACTGGATGAATCCCTACTGGGTGCATTGTCAAGGCTGCTTGACCTTCATTGATGTATGTGTCAATGGTAACATTGCGTTGTAGCCCCCGCCGGGGAAGGTTACTTCGATGGGTTTACTTGCCATCGGCTGATATGATGTCAAGGCTGCTTGACCTTCATTGATGTGTGTATCAATGGTTACATCATACAGAATTTCACGGGATACGTAGATGCTTAAAAGATGTGTGCAGACTTGACCCCGTCGTGAGACGTAGATGTTTGATAACTTCAACATAGAATAACCCCATTTGGGAGGTTTGATATTTCATGGTTTCGCATTGTAACCCCCGCCGTGGATTGTTTAGGGTTGTAACCCTGCAAATGATGGCATCAGACCTTTATGGGGTATTGCCGAGCATGGTTTATGAAAGCTAAGCTCATTGGTATAGTATACCCTGCATCCAAGCGAATACCATTGAGACGACGTGAGTTTAACTCTGACCGACGAGAAACCAGGATTTTAGGTTGTTCCGCTCCATCACGTAGCATTTTTATTCCTGATTTGGCCTTTTCAGCTTGTGAGACCTCTTTTGCAACTCTAACTGGAGCGAGCCGGAGGTGTGGGACCCATGTAGGGGGGCCGCAGGTGTACATGCAAGAGCCGCAGGTGTACCTTCAGGAGCCGTAGGTTAACTTGTGGCCAATTATATAGGTGGCTGGTCGCTTTCGTAAGTCATTTTCAAGTTGTGCAGCGAAGGAAATCCAAGAGCTCTTCTTCAGATCTGCTGAGTTCGGGCAACTTTCTGCATATTCTACCACCGTACAAGCGTTCTTCATCATCTCCGGTAACACATGCATGTATTTTTTCCAATTTCATTCATTGAAAATGACTTATCGCATTTAAATGCATTTAGACACATAATAGTGAATATGCATGCTGACATGACTTGATAAAAAATATTCAACATAGTAAATGTTAGTATTAAACCATGCTGAACACAATGATGTGAAAAATTTTGACTTTTGAAGCAGTCAAATTGGTACCTTTTACTGTCATTTGTTATCCTATCTGAGGACAAATGAGTAAAGGTAGAATAGTAAAATAATCCTGGTAATTAGATTACACTTACGGATTTTTACTGTGATGTGATGAATGCATCTGATGATGTATATGATCGTGGTATGTGTGTGCTACTGAATGGCCACCTAGTCATGCCTATGTGCATGTGGATAGTCCCATTTACAAAGGGGCTATGGCAAAATTTTCCAAAAATGTAGGTATTGAGTAGTTATGCATTTTTAACTCTACTGTAGATGTATGTTAAAATAATGCATGTATGCATGTAATCATAGAATGCATTTTGAAAAAGACTCTGTGCACGAAATTACCACACCCTTTCTAAGGTGATTTGGACACTTTGTTGATATGAGGATTATGGATTTAGATCCGTAAGCAGTTCTCGCAGGACCATTTCGTGTACGGAGGAGGGCTTTTGAAGAGCCTCTCGACAGATTCGTGAGAGACAAACCTCGTCGTTCATGGAGGCGGTGGTACATCCTATTCGGGTTGAGGTGCGCGAATGTCGAGGACGAGGAGGAGGATGTACCGATTCGAGGTTCCCGCTCTCCCGCTGCCAGACGTGTTCCCCCGTAGGGAATTGCAGTATTCAAGTGGCGAACCCGGATCTTCTGGGTGACTTGAGTAGGCATTCTTCAAAAGATACCGCACGCAAATGAGCTATGAAGTTAGATCTTTAATCTTCCTTATTTCCTATTGATGAGGAGTCAAAGAGTCTCGATGTTGATCGCAGATTTGATGTAGGTTCCCGCCTTCACACAAACCTCGAGGGAACTAGTTTAGCATCCACTCTATGTATTAGGCCTGCATGATGACTATAGAGTGATCGCCCATGGTGGGATTCGGGGAGGTTCTTTCTATTCTACCCCGTCATTGTCCCCTCGGGTTACCTCGTGGCATTATTCGAGTGGTGGTTCCACCTGCACTACCACTCCATTTGCTAGACTGCGAGGTGATGATGACTCCGATGGATTGGCGGTTTATCAGAGGTATGTAGTTTGGAGAGGAACCGGTGCCTTGCACATCGGATATCACCCCTACTGCCATCAGATCCCTGTTGGGAGTTCCGACGGAAGCGCTCAAGGGCAGGACTGTTCGTACAGGTCCTTTGAGCATAGATGCTATGAGCGGGCTATTGAGTGAGCCTATACCCGATGATGTGAGAGTCAGGGATTGCATTCTTCGGCGATTATTCCTGATGATCATTAGGGGTTGCTTCATAGCAGATAATTCCTCTACGGTGTCCTTTGCTTTGATTAGCACCACTCGACACGTGGACCGTATAGAAGAGTATGATTGGGGTTCCTATACCTTTGCCTACTTCCTCAAGGGAATGCACATACGATCGCAGGGCTTGACTGAGGCGTGGTTAGGATTCTACCCATTTCTGCTGGTGAGTGTTTCTCTTGTCCTTTCCCATGTGTGGGTTAAGAGTGTTGACTGACAGCAGATGTTTGCCTTTGTGTTGGCTGTTTTGGGTTTATGAGAAGCTTCCTTGTCTGCGTCCTATGAGCGTGTTAGGTTTAGATACCTATCCACGAGGACGGAGATGGCATCATTCCATACTGGCGGAGGTCCCTGTTGCTAAGGGTTTCACTCATTGTCGCCTTACAATTTGGAGTTGTTGATGTACCGATGTCATCACATGGATTCCCTACTCTGGAGAGCATTTGGAAGTTGGCTTTGAGGATGGGCACCCGACTGGAGTAGAGTACATCATTTTCACCCGCATGATTCCTCTCTTCATAGATGGAGGACGAGAGCTCTATTTAGGAGAGCGTGCTATCAAGAGCACTACATGAGAGATTTGTATGCCAATCTTGGCTCCTGCCAGGCGTTATTGGCCTGTTTTGCAGTCCCCTGTCATTGACATCCCATTGATGGGGATTGACGGCTTTACATTGTCAGAGGGCCCCTGTTCTCAGGAGATGTTCCAGTATTGGTGGATCCCTCGTACGATTGGAGCTCAGACCCGCGCCACACAGTTTATGGGGGATATGGTTCTAGGATCCATGATGATGACGGATTGGCTAGCCTGTGTCAGAGATCCGACTCATGTGATACAGATTGACAGATTGACGCGGCAGTTGGATCGGTCACATGTTTTCATTCGGCATTTGGGCAGAGATCCTGCAGAGGTAGATACTTTTGATCCTTCCAGCTCTGGCGCTGGTCCCTCGGATGACCCATATGGTTTTGCCGGCGTAGATCCTCCTTTGTATAGGCCTGACATCCCTGTAGATAGAGATCCAGTGACTCAAAAGGAGTTACATCAGGTGGACAGCATCGATGATGTGGACATCGACACCATTGACTTTTTCTGATGTATTTCTTTTGATAGGCCTCTATTAGCTGCTGGGTAGCTTTGCCCCATTCTCGCTATATCTTTTGGTAGGCCTCTATTAGATGTTGGGTAGCTTCACCCCATTTCCCTATATTTTAGCTGTATAGAGATGTATTAGATGATGATATACTTAGGAATGTATGCACAGTTTTCCATTCCCTATATCATATTGCCATCTATTGTATCATGCATGTTATTGTTATCCATATGTATGTATATCTAGAGATATTCAGCATTGACCCCTGGATAGTCTTATGACACTACCGCATGCATGATGTCTTCTTCAACAGCTAGTCAGATTGATCATACCCCACCATTTGTGGTGGTAGCTGGTATGCGATCATGGTATGATAGTATATCACCATCAAACATGGTGATCGTAGATGATTTGCTTCAGCATACTATGACTTTACTGATGTTTCAGGTTCCTCCAGGATTTATAGAGGGCATGCTAGAGCACTGGGTACCGGACAGACAGGTATTCCGCTTTGGGACCCGTGAGTTGACTCCTACTTTGGAGGAGTATGCACGATTGACGATGCTGCCTCTGGACAGACCTTGCGTGCACATGGTGACAGGAGACATGAGTAGACAGTTCATGACTCTCAATAGGATTGAGGCGCAGAGTAGTGCAGGATGAGATTACATCCGGCCATGTTATATCCCATCATTTCTTCGTTTGATGTGTTTGGCTCGAGGATGACTATGCACGAGATTAGGGATTTCACCACACCGGAGGATCATCATGCTCACCAAAGAGTAGATGTACTGCTTCTATGCGTATTGTCATACATATACATGCCACGGTACATGGATGAGCTAGACATCAGCGTCATTATGGCAGTGAGAGCTCTCAGGGAGGGTCGTACCATTGTACCGATGATTATTGCAGAGACCTTGAGGTCGGCTACATATTACTGCACTTATCCGGCAGGAGTGTTCACAGGTAGCTCGGTCATGCTGTATGTGTGGTTCATGTCAAACTTGAGACCGATTGGCACATTTAGACATCATGGATTTTGTTTCACCCATGAGATAGCCATGTCGTATACTTCTTTCAAATTCACTTGAGGTGTACATATGCTCTATCTTGGTCGCGCTTCGCGTAGATTGAGATCCGTTTGATATATTGCCTTGTTCAGAGCTTAGCTCACCCTACATCTTCATTACTCATGCTCCGGGCATGGATTATCTCCCTCTGGCTGGTTTGAGGGGCATGATCACTTGCCACCCACTGGCCGTGATGTGTCAATTTGACCAGTTCCAGGATTTTCATCCGTATGAGGTGGCAGTGAGTCAGTCGGCTGGCCACACCGCTTATCGATGGAGGATAGGTCCAGTTGTATGCCCTTTGGGATCGATGCAAGAGTCTGGCTTGAGTTTTCGCCGTTATCCAGTTGTTCTGCAGAGTATTCTCGCATGGATGGAGACAGAGATCGCATTGGTCAAGTGGCAGATCCACAAAGGCAGAGATCGATTCTAACGATGAGGAGCCTATAGAGGAGGCTGTCATTCCCACCGATGACTTGACTACTGGGCTGCCATCATTTACGATAGATTCTCCCACCCCGAGTGCCACCGTTACTCAGTATTCGACATAACATTTAGAGTAGAGCTTACATCTGATGACCTATGACAGAGATCAGGCTAGGGCCACGATGTTGACAGCTCTTGATGAGAGAGATACTGCTATGTTAGAGAGGGATGAGGCTAGATTAGCCAGGGATGCATTGATAGTTGAGCAGGATGCCGCCTTATCTACTAGGGATGTGGCCATTGCAGACAACACTTTAGTGAGATCCCAGATGACGGTCAGTCTGGCTGACATGAGTGCTTACATTGATGAGCATTATGCCACCATGCAGTTAGCCTCTGACCTGCTAGCTCGTGTAGATACCCTTGGGCAGGAGCTTGCAGTGCTTCCTCCGTTTTCAGAGAGGGATGCTATGTTAGATCTGATAGTTCGCATGTATACAGATCTGTAGATAGCTTTGTATTTTCCTGCACAGACTAGCTTAGCCATTTTGTTATGTATACAAGATGGATGTATATATCAAACAATATTATATATGGGTGGAAATATATTTTGACTCACTTTCCTTTTAGTTATGCCTTGATACTTGCTTGATGTTTTCCTGTTTCTCCAAGGCCTTGATCTTGATGCATTCTGAACTTATCCTTGATAGATGGACATTGAGACGTCGCAAGGTCTCGCAGAACGGATCATTGATTACTGAAAATCCCTACCATCTTTGATGTCTTGGGACAGGTATCTGTATGGAAAAATGGAGAGGAGGGTAGTTTCTTCCTCTCAGAGATTGACCGCACCACAGATGGTCGCTAGTACTTCTATTTGTGAGAAGCCTAGTTAATTCCATCTCTTATGGGTTCGTATTTCTCTTTGAGTCACGATCGCAGCTTAGATGGTCACTTAATCTTCTATTTGTGAGAAGAGGTTGGATAATTCCATCCCTTTGATCTGAAACCGATGAAGTGGGGCAATTTAAAGGTTGATCCCAGTATCGTGTGACAAGTATGTTTGTTTTGGTAGGGGTTAAAGTATGCACACAAGCCAATCATGTTTGATGATAAAGCATATACTTTGTAACAATCTTATTCATTTATTAATAAAAAGTATTAATTTATTAAAGGCTTTTAATTATCTACATGATGTCGTTTTTATAATATGTGATAAACCCATAGTTTTAAGCAATGCTTTTAGAATAATGATGATGATCATTCTAATGAGATCTAAATTTTTAGAAAGCTTAAAACTAAAATAGTTCCCAATCATTGGATTACTAAATTGGGGATTAGTGAATCCGGATAGATCGGGTACATACGCTGTTTGCTCATCGATGAGGATGATTGATCTCATGATCATTTGTGTGGAGACACTAAAAAAGTATGTAGGTGCTTATTAGAGAATAAGTTCATCGAACGTGGCTCGCTAAGGAATACCTAATGGAGTTTTATTTGCTCGTCAATAGAATTCTCAGAGTGATAAAGTACAAGTAATCCTTCGACTTGAGATCATCATAGTATCTTGTGTATGATGAGTTATACTTTGACTTATTCCTTAAGACCCTTAGGGTATATCAAAGGGTATGCTTGGGTATAATAAGTTGTATATGGAGATAATGTATGATCAATAAAGAATCTACCACTTCTAATAAAAAAGAGAGAATGTCCTATGTGATTCGATAAATGACAACCCAAAGAGTCTCGGGTTAAGGCGTAATGAAATTAGAAAGGAGTTTCTAATTTGCATTATTTGGAGTTGCATTTAAGGATCTAAATACATATAATTAAATAAAATAAGACTTTGACAAAGAATTCCATGTCTTATATTTAATTGGGACATCAGATGGTGGAAGGATTGAATTGACATCAAGAACTATTTACTCAAAGGTTCTTTAATGATTAATGTTGAAATCTATATTATCCGGAAAGTCGTTGATCGCTAGGGGAGGCTTATCCCTATCAGTAGAATAAATATTATTTATTTAAATAAATTAATTGTTTAATTTATTTATTTAAATAAGATTAGAATTGTTCTAATTGATTTATTCACAACCGGCTTAATATGGAGAACCTAAAGGGTCACACCATAAAAGGAAGAATAATTATTTAAGAAGTTAATGGCATAATCGTAATAATATGTTATATATTTAATTTAATCTATGGTGATAGAATAAATTAAATAGTTTAATATTTATTATTTAATATTTTAGAAATATTAAATATAAATTAATAAGAGGAGTCTTATTAATATTATTACAATTATTATTATTTTAATTTCTAAAAGAGTTTAGGAATTAATTTAATATAAGTATTTCATTTATTCCTAATTGGATTAGGAAGGAAAATTAGTTAAAGGAGTTTAATTAATTATCCCTAATAAGATTAGGGAGCTTAATTAATTAAAAGAATTTAATTAATTAAATAAAACCCAATTCCTTAATTGTTAAGGTGGGTTGCCCACATCTATAAATAAGAGGAGTCTTATTATGGGTGGTATGGGTTGTTGATTTTTTCAACATAATTATATAATTCCAATTTGTGGGAGAGTACACCTTTTCTATGTAGATAGAAAAACTAGGGTTCGAGCCAATACCCACCTTTCTTTGAATTTTCTTCTTCCTCGTGGATCACCCCAGAGGCCAAACATTTGGGTGGCTAACGCTGATCAAAGGAAGGAACCAAACCCGTGGATTCAAGTTGAACGCGAAAAGGATTGGAGGTGAACTTGTACCGAGGAAGCTCGATCTTCAAGGGTATGATGATTTATTCTTTATCTTTTTCGCTTAATTAATAATTGTGCATAAAGGGTGATCCGTATATGGTTTGTAAAATTTTTAAACTCGATTTTACACGCTCTTTTTTTTATGCAATTTGATCATTTATGAATATTACAAACCTAATAAAGGGCATCGAGCCAAACTTTTTATGCTAATTATTAATTGTTTTAATTTGATATGTATATTGATATGTGTTTAGAACAATTTAATTGGGCATAATTTTATCAGATAAAATTTATTAAAAAAAAAAAAAAAAAAAAAAATTTTTTTTTTTTTTTTCAAAAAAAAAAATTCATTGCAAATTTTTTTTTTTTTTAAATCTAAAACGTGATTATATAAGTATTTAATTTAAAGCAAAAACGAAAATCGAAATCAATGATAAATTAAAAATTAATGCATACAATATTTATATAAATAAAAAAAAAAACTTAAAAAAATATTACAATAATATTATATAATTTAATTATATAATCATATAGCATTAATGATTAAAGTAATCATTACAATATTATATATATATATGAATATAATATATATATAATTATATATATATATATATATATATATATATATATATATATATATATATATATATATATATATATATATATATATATATATATATATATATATATATATATATATATATATATATATATATATATATATATATATATTTATATAATTTTATTATTAAAATAAAAGTTTATTTTAAATTTAAAATAAAAGGTTTATTTTAATATTAAAAAAAATTTTATTTTAATTTTAAAATAAAATTGAATTGGATTCATGATAACTAATTGGAGTTGAAAATTGGATTCCATCTTTCCTTAAATAAAGGAGTTTATTTAGATATGAAATAAGATTTCATATTATTCAAAATAAAAAGAGTTTATTTGTGAATAGGAAAGAGAATCCTAATTTCCTTAAATAAAGGAGTTTATTTTTAGATATGAAATAAGATTTCATATTATTCAAAATAAAAGAGTTTATTTGTGAATGAATAGAAAGAAAATCCATGTTTCCTTAAATAAAGGAGTTTATTTAAATATGAAATAAGATTTCATATTATTCAAAATAAAGGAGTTTATTGTGAAAAGAAAGAAAAATCGTGTTTCCTTTAATAAAGAGTTTTTTTTTATAATGGAAAGATTCATAATTAATTAAAATAAAAGAGTTTATTTTAATTAAAAAGATTTTTTTTACATGGAATCGATTCCATAATTAATTAAAATAAAAGAGTTTATTTTAATTAAAGATTTTTTTACATGGAATTAGATTCCATAATTAATTAAAATAAAAGAGTTTATTTTAATTTTTTTTTACATGGAATTCGATTCCATAATTAATTAAAATAAAAATAAAGAGTTTATTAAAATAAAAGAGTTTATTTTGATTAAAGATTTTGATTAAAATAAAATAGTTTATTTTATTCAAAATAGGATAAATTAAAATAAAATAGTTTTATTTTGATTTAAATTTGGATTAAAATAAAGGAGTTTATTTTGATTCAAAATTAGATTTTATACTAACTAAATTTGCCCATTAAAATGATATCAATATATATATTAAATGTTTATTATTCATAAGATGAATGTTATTTATCGATGCATATGATGATGTGTATGATAATAAATGGGATTGATTATGGACTATCGACCAATGCGATTGGATTTTATTTTAGTTGGATGCATGAATGTATGGGTTTTATTAAATGGGGTCTCACAGACTGCCTTCTCTAATTTTTTCTTAATGTAAATTTATCTCTCCTCCTATGTACTTCCCTCGATCACGATCAAGGTTTCTATTTATTTTAAATAGTTTTGTAATAGGAATAGTTAGAATTATTTTGAAAAATTGGAGATCAAGGAGCAAGGAGCGCTTTGAAGACCGCTTTGTAATGGAGCCCAAGTTTAAATGTAATAGTTATATTTAAATATTATTTTCGCACCTTAGAGTTTGACCTTTTGGTTCACTTGTGTGGCTCTAGTGAACCAAACTAGAATAAAAGTCCATAATCAATCCGGTAGTAGAATATAGTATTCTATATGTGCATGCTTATATATATATATATTATATATTATGCAAACATGCTTCAGATGTTCATTAATACGACGCGTATTTTATATATATATATATGCATGCGCTAAACAAGATGAGACAAATTAATAACAAAACCCTCAATTTTTTATATTAAGTCCTAAGCTGCTCAAAGATATTTGGAATATCGAACGTCGCTTTCTAGCATGATAAAATTAATAGAGTATTAAATATTTAATATGAGTTTGTTGTGTCACCACAAGGCAAGTATTAAGTATTTAAGATGTTAATTTATCACATTTGATGCTTATAAAGAAAATTGAACAATATTGTTTTGTTGTGTCACCACAAGGATGATATTTTTCTTTTTGAATATATGGAGTGCTAGGTTTGACTTAACTTGGATAATTTTGATTCTGGATGTGCCACCACTGATCAAAATAATCTAAGAGGCAAAATAAAAGGAGTTGATAGTTGATGTAATTGACAAAAGTTGTCTACCTATTTATTTATATATAGTTTGTTGTGTCACCACAAGGCTATATACATTTGAAATGGGATCCTTATTCTCACTAGCAAATCTTTAATTAGATTTTATTTAACTATATAAGTGAGGGTAATATAGTTGAAGAAGAAAATAGTGGGAGATACCAATTTAAAACAAGACCTAAATTATTTTGGTAATTAATAAAAGAATGTATGTTAAAATGTTGTTAATTACAAATTCATTTACGTAATTTTACAATGTCTAAAATTACTATCATCATGGGAAGCATATTAGATGCTAAATTAACCGCATCAATTAAAACGGATTGGTTAAGGAATTTGAGAATAGTTCTCATAGTCGAAAAGCTATCTTATGTCCTTAATACGCCTATCCCCTCGCAATGGTTGCGCATAATGCCTCCGAGGAAGAGATTGCTACTTTTAGAAAGTGGCAAGAGATGATGCACAAATTGGCTCAACGCATCATGCTCAGATCCACGAAAGTAACGAGCTTCAGCCACAAGATGAAACTATGGATGCTCCTACTATATTCCCGCACATCAAGTAGTTGATGGTGAGGAAAGTAGGACCGATAGATATCGACATCTAAGGAGCTCTTCCGATCTAGAATGGCCAATGGCACTATAAGATGCATAAAAGTTCTTAACATAATCAATTTGATTGATCAATTAGACAACCGGTTTTGTCATGGATGGAGAGTTGAGCCAAGATTTGATCTTGCACTCACTCCCTGACTTCTTTCACAATTGTTGTGAATTTTTCATATGAACAAGCTAGATATCGCCTTTCGCCGATTTGCTTAACATGTTGAAAAATGTTGAGAGTCACTTTCCAACCAAGAAAGACCAAGTCTTACCGGTAGGGGCCAAAGGATCTTTCTAAAAGAAGAACGATTCAAAGAAGGTAAATAGTAAAAGGCATAAACAAAGGATAATAAGAACAAAATCGACACGGATAAAGCAAAGGAGTTTGCTTCCACCGCAATAAGCCCGACATCGGAAAGAAAATCATGAGAAGCATCTTGCAGAGGCTAACCAAAGAAGCTTAGTGAAGTTTTGCTATAAATACGCTTTTGTTCATGATTTAAATAAAAATTTTCTTTAAGTCAAGGTTCTACTTGGGTATTGGATACCGACTTTGGTTATCATAAATATAGATTTATGAAAGGACCAAGTAAGTAGAAAGTTAAACAAATATAAGTAATCCTATGTGTGGGAAATGAAGCAAAGGTTGCAACATTAGCCATAGAAACTTATAGTTTAGCAATGCCTACGGGCAAATCTATTAAGTCAATAAGTTGTTATCAGATTCCAGTTTCTGTTAAAAATATTATTTCCATTTTATTGTTGGACAATGAAATTTTGGTATTATAATTAAGAACAATTGTTGTTCTATTTATAATAATAATGTTTTGTATAGAATCGAATATTACTTAATAAATTTTGTATACTGATTGACTTTACATGAAAATAATTTTGCATATTGAACAAAACTAGTATAAGAAAAGGAGATGATCATTCAAAGAGTTGAATGTGTGTATTTGTTGAATACAAGTGTGAATTATTTGAAAGGTTCAAAGAATTCGTAATGAAACAAATTGGCAAAGTATTAAGATTCTTTGATTAGATCAAGGAATAAATACTTGTGCAATAAGTTTCTAGATCATCTCAAATGGTTTTTCATAATGGACACATCCTCGATACATAATAATTGATTGATGTATCCGAAAGGAAAAATCGCACTTGTTGGACATGGTGGTGCGGTCCATAATGATTTTACCGACATTCCAAAGATCCTTCAGGATCATGTCCTAGAAATGGTCAGATATCTATTTAAAAGGTAACCTCAAAATCCGCCCCAAGACTCCATAAAAGTTATGGACAGGAGGATTCCTAATCTTAAGTATGTTAAGATAAGGGGTTGTCCAACTTATGTGAAAAGGTTTCAAAGGATAAGCTTGGGACAAGATTTGACATGTATGATTTGTGGGACATCCTAAAGTAAGTTTTAGGTATATGTTCTATAATCCTACTTAGCAAAAGGTGTTTGTTACATAAACACGCCTTCTAAGATAAAGGTGTTTATCATTAAAAGGGCTAGTGGGAGGATAATAGATCTTCAAGAGTTCAAGAACCACAAAACACTATAAGTCAAATAAGAGGAACCTCGTAGATGATCTATTGTACCACAAACCAATCAGAATCGAATAGTATCCAAGATACCTAGGAGGTATGGATTCATCATAGATGATGATGATGAGGTACACATCATAGAAGATGATGATCCAGCTATACATACGATGAGTAATGACACTTTGAGAAATGGATGAAGCAAGTTTCTCAAATATGGAACATTCGCTTTTGATGAGGCAATCAAAAGAGTTTGATTTTATCAAAATAAGAATGAACCTAGTGTGTACAAAAGGGTCATGGGAGCATCGTGAAATTTCTAGTATTATATGTTGATATACTACTGATGAAGGAATGACATACCAATGCTACAATCAAGAAAGATAAAGTTGTCTAAACATTCCTCCATGAATGATTTGGGAAGAGTATCTTAATTGGGGATATAAATCTATATAGATAGATTTAAGAGGATGCTCGACTTAACCCAAGGAACGATATTCATTTGATGCTAAAGTCGCTTAGCATGGCAAACTCCAAGAGATGTCTCATGTCGATGAGCTATGGAGTGTATCTCTTAATAGTCCCCACAGACACTAAAAAAAGAGAGATCGCATGAGTGACAATCATGTATGCAATGAAATATACGAGACCGATGTCGATCACCATATTTGGAGAAGTTCACTATGAGTCGCTGAAAACATCTTAAAGTGCTTAACCAAGACTAAGGATGTGATCATATTCATGGTGGGTCTAAATTAAAACTAGAGGGCTTAATGCACTCAAGTTTTTCGTGCATGCATCAAGATGAGTAAAATCCACTTTAAGGTAAAGTGTTACCTTGAACAAAGTGGGCAAAGTTGAATCGAAAGGTTCCAAACAAAGAAAGAGTTGTCGGTTTAGTGATAAAGACAAAGTATATAGCTATAAATGAAGTCGCAAGTTGATTGTTTGGATTAAAAGTTCATTACGTAACTAGGAATAGTTCCTAAGTCTCATCTTCGATCTAAACATGTGTCAGGGCACTTTCATTTGATTATTAGAATCATTGAAAGATGGGAAATCACTATAGAGATAGTGGACTCTCATGAACAACATTACATATCCATTAACTAAAGCTTATCCAACAAGCAGGATAATCGCCACTTAGAGAAGAAAGAGTATATAAGATACCATGATTTATCGGGCTTTTTAGTGCAAGTGGGAGATTGAAAGTAGTATGCACACAAGCCAATCATGTTTGATGATAAAGCATATACTTTGTAACAATCTTATTCATTTATTAATAAAAAGTATTAATTTATTAAAGGCTTTTAATTATCTACATGATGTCGCTTTTATAATATGTGATAAACCCATAGTTTTAAGCAATGCTTTTAGAATAATGATGATGATCATTCTAATGAGATCTAAATTTTAGAAAGCTTAAAACTAAAATAGTTCCCAATCATTGGATTACTAAATTGGGGATTAGTGAATCCGGATAGATCGGGTACATACGCTGTTTGCTCATCGATGAGGATGATTGATCTCATGATCATTTGTGTGGAGACACTAAAGCAAGTATGTAGGTGCTTATTAGAGAATAAGTTCATCGAACGTGGCTCGCTAAGGAATACCTAATGGAGTTTTATTTCGCTCGTCAATAGGAATTCTCAGAGTGATAGTAAGACAAGTAATCCTTGGACTTGAGATCATCATAAGATTCGTGTATGATGAGTTATACTTTGACTTATTCCTTAAGACCCTTAGGTATATCAAAGGGTATGCTTGGGTATAATAAGTTGTACATGGAGATAATGTATGATCAATAAAGAATCTACCACTTCTAATAAAAGAAGAGAAATGTCCTATGTGATTCGATAAATGACAACCCAAAGAGTCCTTGGTTAAGGCGTAATGAAATTAGAAAGGAGTTTCTAATTTGCATTATTTGGAGTCAGTGCATTTAAGAATCGAAATACATATAATTAAATAAAATAAGACTCGATAAAGAATTCCATGCCTTATATTTAATTGGGACATCAGATGGTGGAAGGATTGAATTGCATTTAAGAACTATTTACTCAAAGGTTCTTTAATGATTAATGTTGAAATCTATATTATCCGGAAAGTCGCTGATCGCTAGGAGGCTTATCCCTATCAGAATAAATATTATTTATTTAAATAAATTAATTGTTTAATTTATTTATTTAAATAAGATTAGAATTGTTCTAATTGATTTATTCACAACCGCTTAATATGGAGAACCTAAAGGGTCACACCATAAAAGGAAGAATAATTATTTAAGAAGTTAATGGCATAATCGTAATAATATAGTTAAGTATATTTAATTTAATCTATGGTGATAGAATAAATTAAATAGCTTAATATTTATTATTTAATATTTTAGAAATATTAAATATAAATTAATAAGAGGAGTCTTATTAATATTATTACAATTATTATTATTTTAATTTCTAAAAGAGTTTAGGAATTAATTTAATATAAGTATTCTCATTTATTCCTAATTGGATTAGGAAGGAAAATTAGTTAAAGGAGTTTAATTAATTATCCCTAATAAGATTAGGGAGCTTAATTAATTAAAAGAATTTAATTAATTAAATAAAACCCAATTCCTTAATTGTTAAGGTGGGTTGCCCACATCTATAAATAAGAGGAGTCTTATTATGGGTGTATGGGTTGTTGATTTTTTTCAACATAATACATAATTCCAATTGTTGGAGAGTACGCTTTTCTATAGAGATAGAAAACTAGGGTTTGAGCCAAAACACCCTTCTTCTTGAATTTTCTTCTTCCTGGTGGATCACCCCAGAGGCCAAACATTTGGGTGGCTAACGCTGATCAAAGGAAGGAACCAAACCCGTGGATTCAAGTTGAACGCGAAAAGGATTGGAGGTGAACTTGTACCGAGGAAGCTCGATCTTCAAGGGTATGATTTTATTCTTTATCTTTTCGCTTAATTAATAATTATGCATAAAGGGTGATCCGTATATGGTTTGTAAAATTTTAAACTCGATTTTACACGCTCTCGCTTTTTTATGCAATTTGATCATGGTATGAATATTACAAACCTAACATTTCTATGGGGAGCATCGCTTCCATCGCATACACTAACGAGTAGGGGTTGCCCCAGTGGAAGCACGCATTGAAGTTCTGTAGGCTAATAAAGTTAGGGGCAAGAGGTTAGGCCATCCTTTGTGATTGGCGGACATTTTTTGCATGATCTTCTTGATGTTTTTATTAGCCGCTTCAACAACACCATTCATCTTCGGATGGTAGATGCCAGAGTTGAGATGTTTGATGTGGAATTTTCTACATAATTCCTCCATCATGTTGTTGTTGAGGTTTTTAGCATTGTCTGACACAATGACCTCTGGTTGTCCATATCGACAAACAACATTATTTCTGATGAAAGCAATGATGACTTCTTTAGTAACCTTGGGGAAGGAAGCTGCTTCAACCCATTTGGTGAAGTAGTCGATCATGGTAAATATGAATCGATGTCCATTACTGGCTTTGGGCTCGATGGGCCCGATCACGTCCATTCCCCACATTAAAAAGGGCCATGGCGAACTCATATTATGGAGTTCCCTTGGAGGGGCGTGGATAGCATTCCCATGGATTTGACATTGATAGCACCTCTTGACGTGATCATCACCGCGACTTTTGAGTGTAAGCCAATAATGTCCTGCTCGAGAATTTTTTCGACAAGTAGGGGTCCGCCATGTGAGGGCCACATACTCCACTATGGATCTCATCCATGAGTCAGCCGAGCTTGGTCTTTGTCCAGACATCCGAGGAGACCTAATCTCGCATCTCTTTTTGTAGAGTGCATCTCCGCTCAGGTAGAATTTCATAGCAAGTCGATGAATCCGCCTCTTCTCAGTTAGGCTCGCCTCACCGGGTGTAGATCCATCTCATAGATACTCCTTGATATGTTGATACCAAGGGTTGTGGATGGGAGGCAACTCATCCGATACTTCTCCAATGTAATTCCCATAGACTGGGGCTTTTTGCATAGCAATCGTGATGCTTGGCATATTTTCCTTGTCAGGTATGTAAACCAAGGAGGCCAACGTTGCTAATGCATCTGCAAAGTCATTCCTATTACGAGGAATATGTATAAAGGAGATTTCTTCGAACTCCAAAGCCATCTGTAGAACTTGCCGATGGTAAGGCAGTAAATGTAATTCTTTGGTTTGATAGATTCTTGTGGATTGCTTGATTACCAATTCAGAATCCCCAAAGACAGTTAACCACCTGATACCCATTGAACGGGCAAGTTTGAGCCCCATGATACAGCCTTTATACTCAGCTGTGTTGTTGGTGTTGACAAACTGCAATTTGATGGCGACAGGATATTGCTCCCCCGTACAGGATATTAAAACTGCTCCGGCTCCAGAGCCTCTGAGTTAACAGCTCCATCAAAATACATTTTCCACGAACGACATGTATCGTACTGATGTGGTAGCTGAATTGTCATTACTCCTTCATCAGAAAAGTATGTTTCTAAGGGTTTGTAATCCCCTGTAGGTGTAGCGGCCAATTGATCTGCAATTCCTTGACCTTTGACCGAATTTTGAGTCACGTAGACGATGTCAAATTGCTGTAGGATCAACTGCCATCTGGACCGTCGACAATTTAGTATGGGTTTGCTGAACACATACTTAAGAGGATCTACGCGGGATATGAGATGGGTTGTGTGACCATGGAGATAATGCTGTAATCTCATGGAAGCCCATGCTAAAGCACAACAAGTCTTCTCGATCAGAGTGTACTTGTGTTCACTGATGCTGAATCTTTTGCTGAGGTAATAGATAGCTCGCTCTTGGCCTCTATTGTCTTTCTGACCCAGCATACAGCCCATATCATTGTCATTTATGGACATGTACATGAACAGGGGAACATCATCCCTGGGAGGTACCAAAACAGGAGCGTTAATTAGTTGCACCTTAATTGTGAGGAAGGCTTTTTGACACTCATCATTCCATTTCATGGAGGAGTTCTTCTTTAACAATTTGAAGATTGGCTCACAAGTTGCCGTGAGTTGAGAAATGAATCGGCTAATGAAGTTGATCCTTCCCAAAAATCCCTCAGATTTCTTCTCTCGTCTCGAGGAATGGGCATTTCCTTGATGGCCTGGATTTTAGTAGGATCCAGTTCAATCCCTTTGTGGCTGACTAGGAAGCCTAGAAACTTTCCTGACTTAACACCAAAGGCGCATTTGGCGGGATTCAACTTTAAGTTGTACTTACGCAACCTGTTGAATAGCTTCTTGAGATGGTCTAAATGGTCATCCTCCTTTTGGGATTTGACAATGATGTCATCCACATAGATCTCTATCTCTTTGTGCATTAAATCGTGGAAAAGAGCCATCATAGCTCGCTGGTAGGTTGCCCCGGCATTGATGAGGCCGAATGACAACCGTCTCAGAGTAAAAAGGTTCCCAAGGCGTGATGAAAGAAGTTTTCTCATGATCTTCCTCAGCGACCATAATTTGATGGTACCCCGCAAAGTAATCAGCAAAGGAGTACATGCCGTACTGAGCAGTATTGTCAATGAGAATGTGGATAAATGGCACGGGAAAGCTATCTTTAAGGTAAGCTTTGTTCAAATCCCAATAATCCACGCAAGCTCGCACCTTCCCCGGTTTAGGGCACGGAATAATGTTGGATATCCACTCCAGATATGTAGACACCATGATGATGCAACTTGAAATTGTTTCACAATTTCTTCTTTAACTTTTAAACTCCACTCGTGTTTCAATCGCCGAGCTTTTGTCTAACCGGCTTGAATCCTTCTTTAATGGGAAGGCGATGAAGAACAATGTCAAGTGGACAATCCCACCATGTCTTCATGAGACCATGCAAACACATCCCCGGAATTGGGCTAATAAAGGCAACCATGTCATTCTCGTTGATTTGTGGTAAGGTCCGAACCAACTGGATTAGCTTATGGTTGTCTAAGGTTCCAGAGATTGAAAGGAGTGGTTTGATCAAGATTGGGTTTGGGTTTGTCAGCGACCCATTCCTTAATCTCTTGAGGTGTCTCAATGTCCTCTTGGATGTCCATCAAGTCTGAGTCCAACTTTGCATCAAAGTTACAGCCCTTGTGGAGAGAAGGAACCTCATCAGCAAGTACATGCACATCTAAATTCAAAGTCCTGAAAAAAAATATGCTTTCACTTAATATATGCAACTGTTCGATCATACAAAAGTGTTAGCATGTACGTGATAAAATAACTGCTAGTGCTGTAAAGGAAAGCAAACAATTAAAGTTATCTACAGGGCAGAGGGATTTTTTGCCCATTTTACCCTCGTCGACCAATGTATGGAGTGCTGCTCCAATTGTCGAGGGAAAAGTCCTGATGGACTGCAGTGATAGAAGGATCATCAGTGTCCTCCTTTTCCCGAATGATAACCATGACATCTGGGCAATCATCGTCTGGGGTGTATCTGTTGGTGTGTTCATCATGAACAATGACACGAATGCCTGCTATCATCAAGGCAAGGTTATGTTTACATTTCCATTCCTTTTCTTCTGCTTCGGGATCAGGAATCAACACCTCTTTAGCTTTGATTGGCACTGGTTTTGGAAATAACATAGCCACAACATGGGATGGCACCTTTACTGGAGATTGCATCAACTCATGCGGTAAAGGTATAGAAAATCGCCGTGCGGCGGAAGTTTGAGTAACCTGCTTATGCTTATGAGGGTTCCTGTGAGTGGAACTAGAAGAATATCCTAGCCTGACTGTCCCAATTTGACTGGACATTTGGATAGGGTGCTTAATACCCCGTTGATCCTTACCAAGCCCTTGTCCAGGTTGATAACCCAATAACATCATTTCTTGAGTGGCTGACATAACCTCATCAGAAATCTTGGGTACGGGAAGTGGCGCTCCAATAGAATGGTATTACGTGTTACTCACTTCCAGATTATGGAAACTGGCCGGCTCAACTTCTGAATTGAAGCTGATAATTGGTAGAGTTCCTGATCTAGGACATTCCGGCTCAGCATTGGCAGTGACTAGACTATTGTTGATGATGTATTTGAGTTGTTGATGTAAGGTGGAGGGAACAGCTCCAGCCATGTGTATCCATGGTCTCCCCAATAGTAGGTTGTATCCTGAATCTATCTTGAGGACGTGGAAGGAGACGTTGAATGTATTAGGACCAATCTCAATTGGCAATTCAATCTTTTCAACAGAATTTTGCCGAGATCCATCAAAAGCTCGGATGATCGTATGGCTACTTTGGATTCGATTGAGATTGATATTCATCTTCACCAAGGTGGCATAAGGATAAATATTCAGAGATGAACCTCCATCTATCAATACTCCAGCTAGGATGTACCCGGAAGACAACACTGCGATGTGCAGTGGTTTGCAATGACCGGTCCTTTTAGGAGGTATGTCGTCATCAGTGAAGGATATCATATTGCTGTTGAAAATGTGATCAACCAAATGTTGAAATTTTTCTACATTCACTGATTTTGGCAGGTAGGCTTCTTCCAAAACCTTTAGCAAGATTTTCCGATGCTCCTCAGAAGAGAAAGCCTGGTCCAGAATTGAAATCTGGTGTGGAGCTTCTCGCAAACTTTGGCTTTGTTATGGCCCATAGTACGGAGGAATTTTTCAATCTTCTCCATGGAAAACTTCTCCTTTACTTCACAAGTAGGCTTGATAACCCGTTGAGGAAGGTACAGTGGATTTTTTTTCGACACTGTAGCAGTAGTATGAGACGTGGATCCTTCAGCTTCTCCATAATTCCATGGAACTTTGTGTAAGCTGACAACAGGATGTTATAGTCTGCAAGGTAGAGGAATTGGCTCTGGTGCGACCACTTTCAAAAGATTGTCAACTCCTTTGAGATGAATTGGTTGTATGGGAAATACTTTGACAGTCTCATCATCCGCTTTGGATATAACTGCTACTGATCCCTTCCATTAGGGCATGCATTCCCACCCTTAAGTTGCACAGTGTAATCATCCGCTATTTGCAGGACACCGCTATCAATAAAATTCTGAATGAGATGGCGGAGTGCCCAACATTCTTCTGTGCTGTGACCGCGAGAATGTGAATGATATTAACACATTTCATCAGGATTGAACCTCCCTGAGCGGGGATTGATTGGAGGTAGAAGGAATGTGATTCTTCTTTCGTTGATCAACATTTGAAGTATCTCCTCCATAGATTGGCCCAAATAGGTGAATTCCCTTTTATTGGCGAAATCCTGACGGGCTTTAGCACTTGCTCGCTTTGCAACCTTATCATCCATAGCTTCGCTTTCTGAAGGTGTTGATGAAGCATTCATAACAAATGGAGGGAGATAGGCGTGCTCCTGCCGGATTAATTAGCGTGTAACTTAATGATGGTGGGTCACCAGTTCTGCCACTTGCTCAATTTTTTTGCAAAGAGCTTTCATTTTTTGTTCCATGGTAAACTGGAACTTTGCATAATCCCATTTATCAACACCATCTTTGATGGGTTGGGATGATTCACCAGTAGAATTAGAACCATGTCCAGTGCTCCAACTGATCATGTTGACCTCTTCTTCTTTGTGTTAAGGAAGAGGGTTGTCTTTGTTAGGTTTGTAATATTCATGAGCGCAATCAAATTGCATAAAATTAGCGGAAGCGAGTAAAATCAGAGTTTAAAACTATTTACAAACCATATACCCGGATCACCCTTTATGCATAATTATTAATTAAACGAAAAGATAAAGAATAAAATCATACCCTTGAAGATCGAGCTTCCTCAGGTACAAGTTCACCTCCAAATCCTTTCGCGTTCAACTTGAATCCACCGGGTTTGGTTCCTTCCTTTGATCAACGTTAGCCACCCATATGTTTGGCCTCTAGAGGTGATCCACAAAGGAAGAAGAAAATTCAAGAAGAAGGGTTGGTTGGCTAAACCCTAGTTTTTCTATCTCTATAGAAAAGGTGTACTCTCCCAACAATTGGAATTTTGTCGTATGTTGAAAAAATCAACAACCCCCATCACCCATAATAAGACTCCTCTTATTTATTGATGTGGGCAACCCATCTTAACAATTAAGGAATTGGGTTTTATTTAATTAATTAAATTCTTTTAATTAATTAAGCTCCCTAATCTTATTAGGGATAATTAATTAAACTCCTTTAACTAATTTTCCTTCCTAATCCAATTAGGAATAAATGAAAGTACTTATATTAAATTAATTCCTAAACTCTTTTAGAAATTAAAATAATAATAATTGTAATAATATTAATAAGACTCCTCTTATTAATTTATATTTAATATTTCTAAAATATTAAATAATAATATTAAGCTATTTAATTTATTCTATCACCATAGATTAAATTAAATATACTTAATATATTATTACGATTATGCCATTAACTTCTTAAATAATTATTCTTCCTTTTATGGTGTGACCCTTTAGGTTCTCCATATTAAACCGGTTGTGAATAAATCAATTAGAACAATTCTAATCTTATTTAAATAAATAAATTAAACAATTAATTTATTTAAATAAATAATATTTATTCTACAATAGGATAAGTTCTCCCAATGATCAACGACTTTCCAGATAATATAGATTTCAACATTAATCATTAAAGAACCTTTGAGTAAATAGTTAATGCATAATTCAATCCTTCCACCATACAATGTCCCAATTAAATATAAGACATGGAATTATCGTCAAGTCTTATTTTATTTAATTATATGTATTTCGATCCTTAAATGCACAAACTCAAATAATGCAAATTAGAAACTCCTTTCTAATTTCATTCGCGCCTTTGCCAAGGACTATTGGGTTGTCATTTATCGAATCACATAGACATTTCTTCTTTTATTAGAAGTGGTAGATTCTTTATCGATCATACATTATCTCCATGTATAACTTATTATACCCAAGCATACCCTTTGATATACCCTAAGGGTCTTAAGGAATAAGTCAAAGTATAACTCATCATACACAAGATACTATGATGATCTCAAGTCCAAGGATCACTTCAGACTACTATCACTACAGAATTCCTATCGACAGCAAATAAAACTCCATTAGGTATTCCTTAGCGAGCCAACGCTCGTTGAACTTATTCTCTAATAAGCACCTACATACTTGCTTTAGTGTTCCACACAAATGATCATGAGATCAATCATCCTCATCCAATGAGCAAAAGCAACGATGTACCAATCTATCCGGATTCACTAATCCCCAATTTAGTAATCCAATGATTGGGAACTATTTTAGTTTTAAGCTTTCTAAGAATTTAGATCTCATTAGAATGATCATCATCATTATTCTAAAAGCATTGCTTAAAACTATGGGTTTATCACATATTATAAAACAAAGATCATGTAGATAATTAAAAGCCTTTAATAAATTAATACTTTTTATTAATAAATGAATAAGATTGTTACAAAGTATATGCTTTATCATCAAACATGATTGGCTTGTGTGCATACTACTTTCAATCTCCCACTTGCACTAAAGCCAATCGCCATGGTATCTTATACTCTTCTTTCTAAGTGACGATTATCCCATCGTTGGATAAGCTTTAGTTAATGGATATGTAATGTTGTTCTTGAGAGTCCACTAACTCTATAGTGATTTCCCATCTTTCAATGATTCTAATAATCAAATGAAAGTGCCACAACACATGTTTAGATCCAAGATGAGACTTAGGAACTATTCCTAGTTTCAGAATGAACTTTTAATCCAAACAATCAACTTGCAGCCTTCATTTATAGCTATATACTTTGTCTTTATTACTAAACCAAGAACTCTTTTGTTGCTTGGAACCTTTCAATTCATCGCACCATTGCTCAAAGTAACCCTTTACCTTAAAGTGGATTTTCTGTCATCTTGGTCTGTCTGAAAAACTTGAGTCCGTTAAGACCTCTAGTTTTAATTTAGACCCACCATGTATGCTCACATCCTTAGTGCCAGTTAAGAACTTTAAGATGTTTTTCACTGACTCATAGTGAACTTCTCCATAATACGACCGATCAACATCGTGTCTCAGATATTTCATCAGATACATGATTGTCACTCATGCGACTCTCTTTTTGGAGTCTATGGGGACTATTAAGAGAGATACACTCCATAGCTCATCATCATGAGACATCTCTTGGAGTTTGCCATGCTAAACGACTTTAGCATCAAATGAATATACGTTCCTTGGGTTAAGTCGAGCATCCTCTTAAATCTATCTATATAGATGTATATCCCCAATTAAGATACTCTTCCCAAACCATTCATGGAGGAATGTTTAGACAACTTTATCTTTACTGATTGTAGCATTGGTATGTTATTCTTCATCCGTAGTATATCATCATGTAGTACTAGGAATGTCACGATGCTCCCACTGACCCTTTTGTACACACTAGGTTCATTCTTATTTTTGATAAAATCAAACTCTTTTGATTTGTTTCATCAAAACGAATGTTCCATTTTTGAGAATATTGCTTCAATCAATTTCTCCGAGTGTTCATAACTCTTAACTCATCGATGTAATCTGGATCATCATCTTCTATGATGCGACGTCATCATCATCATCATCTATGATGAATCCATACCTCCTAGGTATCTTCTTGACTATTCCGCATTTACGATTCTGGTTTGGTACAATAGGTCTATCTACTGTGTTCCTCTTATTTGACTTATAGTGTTTTGTGGTTCTTGAACTCTTCAAGATCTATTATCCTCCCACTAGCCCCTTCAATGATAAACACCTTTATCTTAGAAGGCAAAGCGTGTTTTACAACAAACACCTTTTGCTAAGTAGAATTATAGAACATATACCCTAAACTTACTTTAGGATGTCCCACAAATCGACACTTTGTCAAATCTTGTCCCAAGCTTATCCTTGAAACCTTTTCACATAAGTTGGACAACCCCTTATCTTAACATACTTAAGATTAGAATCCTCCCCATCCATAACTTTTTATAGAGTCTTGGAAATGGATTTTGAGGTTACCATTTTCAGAGATATGCAAAGCCATTTCTAGGACATTATCCCAAAAGGATCTTTGGAATGTCGGTAAAATCATTATGGACCGCATCATGTCCAACAAGGTACGATTTTTATTTCAGATACATCAATCAATTATCACGTATCTGGAGGCGTCCATTGTGAGAAAATCATTTGAGATGATCTAAAACTTATTGCACAAATATTTATTCCTTGATCTAATCAAAGAATCTTAATACATTGCCAATTTGTTTCACTTCTGAATTCTTTGAACCTTTCAAATAATTCATACTTGTATTTCATCAAATACACACATTCAACTCTTTTAATGATCATCTCCTTTTCTTATACTAATTTATTCAATATGCAAAATTATTTTCATGTAAGTCAAGTATACAAAATTTATTAAGTAATATTCCATTCTATACAAAACATTATTATTATAAATAGAACAACAATTGTTCTTAATTATAATACCAAAGATTTCATTGTCAACAATAAAATGGAAATAATATTTTTAACAAGAATCTGGAATACAATAACAACTTATTGACTTAATAGAGATTTGCCCGTAGACATTGCTAAACTATAAGTTTCTATGGCTAATATGGCAACCTTTGCTACATTTCCGCACATAGGATTACTTATATTTGTTTAACTTTCTACTTCGCTTGGTCCTTCATAAATCTATATTTATGATAACCAAAGCTCAGTATCCAATACCCAAGTAGAACCTCGACTTAAAGAAAAATTTATTTCAATCATGAACAAAAATCAGATTGTAAATCAAACTTCACTAAGCTTCTTTGGTTAGCCTCTGCAAGATGCTTCGCAGCTTTTTTCAGTTGTCTCAGCTTATTGCAAAAGGAAGCAAACTCCTTTGCTATCCATATCGCTTTTGTTCTTATTATCCTTTGTTTATGCCATTCTATTTACCTTCTTTGAATCTTTCTTCTTTTTTCGTAAGATCCTTTGGCCCCTACCAAGAAGACATGGTCTTTCTTGGTTGAAAGTGACTCTCAACATTTTTCAACATGTTAAGCAAATCAAGCAAAGTCGATATCTAGCTTGTTCATATGAAAAATTCACAACAATTGTGAAAGGAGTCCGGAGTGAGTGCAAGATCAAATCTTCGCTCAACTCTCCATCCATGACAAAACTCGTTGTTCTAATTGATCAATCAAATTGATAATGTTAAGGACTTTTATCATCATCGCATAGTGTCATCGGTCATTCTAGATCGGAAGAGCTCCTTAGATATCTCGATATCTATCACCCCTACTTTCCTCACCATCAACTACTTGATGTGCGGGAATATAGTAGAAGCATCCATAGTTTCATCGCCGACGTCAAGCTTGTTACTCATAGATGCGAGCATGATGCATTGAGCTAATCATGCATCATCTTGCCACTTTCTAAAAGTAGCAATCTCTTCCTCAGAGGCATTGTTCGCAACCATTGCGAGGATAGGCGATTAAGGACATAAGATAGCTTTTCACTATGAGAACTATTCTCAAATTCCTTAACCAATCCGCTTAATTGGCCCGATTAATTTAGCATCTAATATGCTTCGCAGAGTGATAGTAATTTTAGACATTGTAAAATTTCAGAAATGAATTTGTAATTAACAACATTTTAACATACATTCTATTATTAATTACCAAAGTAAATTAGGTCTTGTTTTAAATTGGTATCTCCCACTATTTTCTTCAAACTATATTACCTCACTTATATAGTTCGGCAAAATCTAATTAAAGATTTGCTAGTGAGAATAAGGATCCCATTTCAAATGTATATAGCCTTGTGGTGACACAACAAACTATATATAAATAAATAGGTAGACAACTTTTGTCAATTACATCAACTATGCAACTCCTTTTCTTTTGCCTCTTAGATTATTTTGATCAAGTGGTGGCACATCCGAATCAAAATTATCCAAGTTAAGTCCGACCTAGCACTCCATATATTCAAAAAAGAAAAATATCATCCTTGTGGTGACACAACAAAACAATATTGTTCAATTTTCTTTATAAGCATCAAATGTGATAAATTAACATCTTAAATACTTAATACTTGCCTTGTGGTGACACAACAAACTCATATTAAATATTTAATACTCTATTAATTTTATCATGCTAGAAGGCGACGTTCGATATTCCAAATATCTTTGAACGCTTAGGACTTAATATAAAAAAAATTGAGGGGTTTGTTTTTAATTTGTCTCATCTTGTTTAGCGCGCATGCACATATATATATAAAATACGCATCATATTAATGAACATGCGAAGCATGTTTGTATAATATATAATATATATAGTATAACCATGCACATATAGAATACTATATTCTACCCGGATTGATTATGGACTTTTATTCTAGTTTGGTTCACTGGAGCCACCAAGTGAACCAAAAGGTCAAACCCTAGGGGTGCAAGAAATAATATTTAAATATAACTATTACATTTAAACCCGGGCTCCATTACAAATGGGTCTTCAAGCGCTCCTCATTTCCTTGATCTCTAATTTTTCAAAATTAATTCTAACTATTCCTATTACAAAACTATTTAAAATAAATAGAAACCTTGATCGTGATCAAGGGAAGTACATAGGAGGAGATAGAATTTACATTAAGAAAAAATTAGAGAAGACGAGGTACGCTGAGACCCATTTAATAAAAACCCATACATTCATGCATCCAACTAAAATAAAATCCAATCACATTGGTCAATAGTCCATAATCAATCCCATTTATTATCATACACATCACCATATGCATCAATAAATAACATTCATCTCATGAATAATAAACATTTAATATATATATTGATATCATTTAATGGGCAAATTTAGTTAGTATAAAATCTATTTTTGAATCAAAATAAACTCCTTTATTTTAATCCAAATTTAAATCAAAATAAAACTATTTTATTTTAATTTATCCTATTTTGAATAAAATAAACTATTTTATATTAATCAAAATCTTTAATCAAAATAAACTCCTTCATTTTAATTAATTATGGAATCTTATTCCATGTATATAAAAAAATCTTTAATTAAAATAAACTCTTTTATTTTAATTAATTATGGAATCCAATTCCATAAAAAATATATATTAAAGGGAACACGGATTATCTTTCCTATTCACAAATAAACTCCTTTATTTTGAATAATATGAAATCTTATTTCATATTTAAATAAACTCCTTTATTTAAGGAAATTAGGATTCTTTCCTATTCACAAATAAACTCTTTTATTTTGAATAATATGAAATCTTATTTCATATCTAAACAAACTCCTTTATTTAAGGAAAAAAATAGAATTCAATTTCAACTCCAATTAGTTAGCATAAAATCCAATTCCAACTCTAATTAGTTAGCATGAAATTCTAATTTTAAAATTAAAATAACCTTTTTATTTTAAGATTAAAATAAACTTTTATTTTAAAATTAAAATAAACTTTTATTTTAATAATAAAATAATTAAAATAATAAAATATATATATATATATATATATATAATTATTATATATATATATATATTATATAATACCACGCATCTTAGTAAATATCCAGGTTTTGGTTTCTTGAAATAAAATGCGCTGATAATGATTTCTATTACAACATTCAAGCTTCTTGTAAAAACCGTGCACACAGCAACTTAATGATTCCAACGTGAAATCCTGTTTCTTTTCAAAACCGAAAATTCCTTGCATTGCCAAAAAAATGGTTAATTTAGGTTTTTGTTTTTTTATATAAACGACTTGAATGAATTTCCGTGGCCATTAAAAATTCCGTGCATCCTTGTGCAATCTTTGCTTGGATAACAGGTTATTAATAAACTCCTAACTTACATGCAAATCATGTTATTAATAAAAAATTAAAACTGGAAATCGGTAATTCATTTTTTTTAATGTTGCACGGTGGGTTTTTAATTTTATACAATAAAATTTTGCCCAATTAAATTGTTCTAAACACATATCAATATACATATCAAATCTGAACAATTAATAATTTACATAAAGGTTTGGCTCTGATGCCACTGTTAGGTTTGTAATATTCATGAGCGCAATCAAATTGCATAAAATTAGCGGAAGTGAGTAAAATCAGAGTTTAAAACTATTTACAAACCATATACCCGGATCACCCTTTATGCATAATTATTAATTAAACGAAAAGATAAAGAATAAAATCATACCCTTGAAGATCGAGCTTCCATAAGTACAAGTTCACCTCCAAATCCTTTTCGCTCAACTTGAATCCACTGGGTTTGGTTCCTTCCTTTGATCAACGTTAGCCACCCATATGTTTGGCCTCTAGAGGTGATCCACCAAGGAAGAAGAAAATTCAAGAAGAAGGGTTGGTTGGCTAAACCCTAGTTTTTCTATCTCTATAGAAAAGGTGTACTCTCCCAACAATTGGAATTTTGTCGTATGTTGAAAAAATCAACAACCCCCATCACCCATAATAAGACTCCTCTTATTTATTGATGTGGGCAACCCATCTTAAAAATTAAGGAATTGGGTTTTATTTAATTAATTAAATTCTTTTAATTAATTAAGCTCCCTAATCTTATTAGGGATAATTAATTAAACTCCTTTAACTAATTTTCCTTCCTAATCTAATTAGGAATAAATGAAAGTACTTATATTAAATTAATTCCTAAACTCTTTTAGAAATTAAAATAATAATAATTGTAATAATATTAATAAGACTCCTCTTATTAATTTATATTTAATATTTCTAAAATATTAAATAATAAATATTAAGCTATTTAATTTATTCTATCACCATAGATTAAATTAAATATACTTAATATATTATTACGATTATGCCATTAACTTCTTAAATAATTATTCTTCCTTTTATGGTGTGACCCTTTAGGTTCTCCATATTAAACCTAGGTTGTGAATAAATCAATTAGAACAATTCTAATCTTATTTAAATAAATAAATTAAACAATTAATTTATTTAAATAAATAATATTTATTCTACAATAGGGATAAAGCCTCCTAGCGATCAACGACTTTCCAGATAATATAGATTTCAACATTAATCATTAAAGAACCTTTGAGTAAATAGTTACTGCAGACAATTCAATCCTTCCACCATACAATGTCCCAATTAAATATAAGATATGGAATTATTGTCAAGTCTTATTTTATTTAATTATATGTATTTCGACTCTTAAATGCACAACTCAAATAATGCAAATTAGAAACTCCTTTCTAATTTCATTCGCTTCGCCAAGGACTCATTGGGTTGTCATTTATCGAATCACATAGGACATTCTCTTCTTTTATTAGAAGTGGTAGATTCTTTATTGATCATACATTATCTCCATGTATAACTTATTATACCCAAGCATACCCTTTGATATACCCTAAGGGTCTTAAGGAATAAGTCAAAGTATAACTCATCATACACAAGATACTATGATGATCTCAAGTCCAAGGATCACTTGTACTACTATCACTACAGAATTCTATTGACAGCAAATAAAACTCCATTAGGTATTCCTTAGTGAGCCACGCTCGATGAACTTATTCTCTAATAAGCACCTACATACTTGCTTTAGTGTCTCCACACAAATGATCATGAGATCAATCATCCTCATCCAATGAGCAAGCAACGTATGTACCAATCTATCCGGATTCACTAATCCCCAATTTAGTAATCCAATGATTGGGAACTATTTTAGTTTTAAGCTTTCTAAGAATTTAGATCTCATTAGAATGATCATCATCATTATTCTAAAAGCATTGCTTAAAACTATGGGTTTATCATATATTATAAAACAGCATCATGTAGATAATTAAAAGCCTTTAATAAATTAATACTTTTTATTAATAAATGAATAAGATTGTTACAAAGTATATGCTTTATCATCAAACATGATTGGCTTGTGTGCATACTACTTTCAGTCTTGAATGTGAGGTTGATCGGGTCTAGTGACCACGATCTCACCATTGTCTATTAAATCTTGAATCTTATGCTTCAAGGCCCAAAATCTTGAGTATCACGTCTGGGTGCCCCGGCATGGTAAGAACACTTCCGAGTAGCATTAAAACCCTTCCCATTAGGGTTGGCTGGTGGAAGAAGATGTGTAATTTTCCTCTGAGCAGTCAGAAGAGTAAGAATATTCTCGAGCGAGTCCCCTAAGGGTGTGAACGTTCGAGGCCGCTTCACTTATCCACTTTTAGGTAATGGAGGGTTTCAAGATTGTGCTGGAAAAGGGGAGTAGTTTCTCCACTGCATAGGCATGCTTGGATTGCCTTTTTGTCCTTGTAGTATCAAGGAAACATCCTCCTCTTTCTTTTTATAGACCCTCCGGGGGTTGTTTCCATAAGATCCGGACTGGATGTGTTCAGTAACTATTTTAAGAGCGGCTAGGTCTTAAATCTTACCGGACTTCAATCCCATTTCAGCCATCTCGCCGTGTTTGATAATTTCAGAAAATGGTTTGCCAATACCAGCTAGAACTCTTTCATAGAAAGGAGCTTCCTGTATATCTATGAAAGTCATGACCATTTCTGATTCTGTCATGGAAGGAATAACTTGAGCAGCAAGGCGCCTCCACCTTTAGCATACTCTACGAATGACTCGTTAGACTGTTTCTTGACTTTGGTAATTTGGTACCGGTCAGGAGCCATCTGAGATTGAAAACTGTATTGAGTGAGGAAGGCGTGGGCCAACTCTTTGCAACTATGGATCTTATAGTTGTCTAATCTAGTATACCATGAACGGGCTTCTAGTGGGACTTTTTCAAGCAAATGTGATTCTCGAGCTTTTCATTCTCAGCATAAGATCCGAGTTCTCCAATGAACACTTTTAAATGTGTATAAGGATCCCCTAATCCGTCATACTTTTCAAAATCAGGGGCTTTAAATTTTTCTGAATAATGAACACCAGGGAATATGCAAAGGTCTGTATATAAAACACTACCATAAGTTCCAATCCCTTTGAGAACACGAATGGTTTCCTCCATTTGAAGGACTTTCTTCCTGATGTCACCATTGTCTGGATCTCTTTAGAGATGGGTGTCTTCAGTGTCTTTGTTGGTTGTATCCAACTGATGTTCTGGAATTGTTTTTTCCAGACCTTGAACTCCTTGTGTAGAGGGTTCTGTATGTGTAGGTATCTTCGTACCCTGAGTAGACTGGTGTAATTCTTTCAGTAGAATAGCCAAGTTTGTTATTTGTTTACTCAATCCGTCAAATTCTTCTCGGAAGCAGAGATTAGATCTGTTAGGAAGAAGACATGATTGGTCAGAAGCTTGTGGCCTTTTGGATTTTGAGAATGTAACAGCCCAATTGCTTCCCTACAAAAGACTTATGTAGTTTAGTCTTAAGGTAATGTAAATGTTATCAAAACATGTCCGTTTTAGGAATTTGTCCTGCAAAACCGGTTTGTTAATTGATAACATGTTATGCACAGATATTCTTCATATTTTCCATTACATATGGATGAACATGGAATAAAATTACAAGTAAATGCTTTTACAAGTAATTGAAAATGGAAAGCATGAAGAGACTTTCCTCCTCGTTTGGTTTATCAGAGGTTGACTTACCTTAGGGTTACTCTTGCGGCTTTTCGGCATGAAGGTTCCCAGATCATCGTAATCTACTCGACGAAAAGTTAATCTGGTCTTTCAACTGGAGCGAATCTGAGTGGTGCCTTTCCTGAGCCCTGGGGAATTATTCTTCCCACGGGTCCAGTAATCAAACACCGACAGGATAGCCTCTTGGTGGAGGGACCACACAACATACATTCACATACAACGTGTCTCACCGTTTATGCAAAATGATGACATGTGCGAAGCACTAATATCACAGATAGATATTTAGCAGTGCAATAATTAAGATGCATTCGTACACATTCATCAGAAATGTAAATTTAACAATCACACACAAGCATATAACAATTTTGAAAATCTTGTAATAGCGCCTTAAGCCCTCTTACTGAAGTCCCCAGCAGAGTCGCCACCTGTCGACGTCGGGATTTTTGGTGTCCCTTTTCGTTACTTGTTCTTTGGTGTTCTCATGTTAATGTGAGATTTGTTTGAAAAAACTAGTGAAAAAGGTCTGACATGTATAATGTCGACGATTGACTTTAAGAGTCGCCAGTTGGTGTATTTAACTGGTTGCACCAACACAACCAAAAAGGTTAGCACATTGACCCAGTGATTTGACACTGCTAAATGGGTCTGTGAAACCGAGATTCATTAAGGGTTCGGGGGCTTGATTATGCGGAGGGAAGGTGTTAGGCACCCCCCCGACATCCGTGTTACCACGGTGACCGCCACTCTTCAAAGAAATTGTTATATGAATGTGTATGTGTGTGTGTGGATCAATGTGCAATTATTTGAAAGTAGTGCGAGGCCAAGTTCGCACCTATATATACAAGGTTTGAATTTTATAGAAAAATTCAGTTTTAACCAAGATATAGCAATGAAGTTTTATAAAAGAGGTTTTTCAAACCTTATGCTCAATAGGAATTGAGACCTTTTCATACTTCCATTTTATTAAATGCTCCGCTTGTTTGCTTTTATTTTCGAGATGCGAAGCATCCTCGAGAAAATAATATACAGCAGTGCCGAACTCCTTATGGGCATGACAACCATCCAAGAAAACTTCGAGAATTGTAAAAAAATAATGTACAAGTCGCTATAAACTAAAAAATGTCCATCATGGGAACCGAATCTAGATTCATGAGACTGAACTGTGATCACATAATTCCTAGGCTCACATGATACTGCAATTTGTATGGAAAGCAGTAAGCAGTTATATATATAAAAGCTGTAAATATATATATACAGACTTGATCAACCACCACGAAGCAACTCCATGGGGGATCAGAAATGTAAATATATAAAAGCGGTATATATATATATATATATATATATATATATATATATATATATATATATATGAATATGATCAATATATAAGTAAACTCCAAAGGGACGAAATGGAAATAAAAGTCAGTAAAAGCGATCAAGCGCCACGTAAGTAAACTCCAGCGCGGTGACAGAATGTAAATAAAAGTTGTAAAAGGCCACGAAGTAGACTCTGTGCCTATGAGAAATGTAAATATATATATATATATATATATATATATATATATATATATATATACAAAAATATATATAAAAGCGAAGAACGCACACGGATGTAAATCCGGGCTCATCGGATATGTCAAACAACAATTATATATATGTATATATATAAAAGTGAGTAAACGCATCGGATGTAAAATCCAGGCTCATCAGATATGTCTGACAACAATTATATATAAATATATATATAAAAGAAATTAAACGCTCAGGATGTAAAATCCGGGCTCATCGATGACAGATCGACCACATTTATATATATATATATATATATATATATATATATATATATATATATATATATATATATATATATAAATGTAGATAAATGCTCTGCATCAAGTCTCAGCTTAATCGAGGCATAACTCGATAATGTTAGTCCATATATATGAAATATATACATATATTAGTATATATACTGAGACATAAATGAAAACCACGGAATAGAAGTCCAGTAAAACACACTCACACACGACTATCAGCGTACAACAACGGTGTGTGATATATGAGAAAGAGGCTTTATAGAATGTAAGAAGGCTTACGGTGAGGCATGCCAAAGTAGACTTCTTAGACTTTAAATGGATAAACACTCGGCTCCCCACCGGATAAAAAGTAGCTATATGTGAGCTAACTAGTGTTTAAAGAAGAGGAAACACTCAAAAGATGCATATGCAGAGCAAAATGGACAGGGCTTCCTCACCTTTTTCCTTCTCTCTCTCCCTTCAAATGGCTGACCCCTCAAATTTATATTTATATCTTGATATGTGGTATACTGCAGTATACAGTTGTACTATATTGGTGGTCGTGGTGGATCCGAGCATCCGAACGAAGTATAGCTGTACTTCTTCGGATCACTTGTGTCGAGAGTTACGTAATGACATGGATTAGAGGTTGTACGAAGTCAGGAAGAAGGGTCTATGCCCATGGTCTTCAAGCTTCAAATTCTATCCAAAGTACTGCCACACGTAATAGTCATTCAGGATTGTCAATCCTCGGCTCTTATAGGACATTGTTGTATGTATGTATGTATGAAGTGTTGAGACGACATGCCATTTGTCGAAGGAATAAGGTGATGTGTGACTCCTTGTCGAGGTTATCGCTGGTTTGAGTTAAAAGTAGACGTTGCTCAGGGTTACAGCTGAGATTGGACCACTTGTTGGTATGCTGTGATATCATCCTGTTGAGACAGTAAGATGACATGTTGACTCCTCATCGGGGTTATCGTCGGTTTAAGCGGAAAGCAGACTTTGCTCAGGGTTACCTCTGAGATTGGACTGCTTGTTTGTATGCCTCACTGTCATCTGGATTGAAGCTGATTGATTGTGTTTGAAATAAGCATTTCTGAGGTTATCGCCGAAACTGTAATGGCATCCCTTGGGGTTATCACCAAGGATGGGGTTCTTACTCGGTGTTGTCTTGGGACCTGGGCGGGCGGCGTGGTGTTATTATCGTAGAGACACGATTGTCATCTCCAGTGTTATTCTTGGGTCTTTTGATCTGCATATCTCGGGGTTATCTCTGAGATTGGAAATGACACTCTCGGTGTGTGTTCTGGGTTTGAGATGATGTTCCCGGTTTGTGTTCTGGGTTGGAGCTGAACTTCCGATAGTATCCGGCATAGATGTAAGTTGTCTTTCAGTGTTATCTCCAAAAGAAAAATCTACCCTTCTGCAATGTTAGGAATAGGAGTGCTGAAAATTTCGAGTGTCTACATCGTGTACAAGAACTATAGGGTGAACATTAAGGGGAATGTTATGAAAGTAGATTTAATCCCGATAAAACTCGGAGAGTTTGATGTTATTTTGGGAATGGATTGGCTATTCAATTATGGAGCGGTAATTGACTGCCAAAAGAAGTGTGTAAACCTTATGACTCCGTCAAGGGTAGTTTTTCATGGTAGCAAATCGCCTAGACAAATGAAATGTTTAACAATGATCCAGGCCAAAAAGTTATTGAGTTAGGGCTGTGTGGGGTATTTAGCTTACATAGTCGATACTCAAAATGAGAGGGGTGTGAAATTGGAGGAAATACCAGTGATTAGGGAGTTCGTGGACGTGTTTCCGGAGGATTTGCCTGGACTTCCGCCTGACCGAGAAATTGAGTTCGTGATCGACTTAGCACTAGGAACTGCTCCGATATCGAAGGCCCTGTACAGAATGGCTCCTGTGGAAATGAAGGAACTAATGGTGCAACTACAAGAGTTGTTAGACAAGAAGTATATTCAGCCAAGTGTGTCACCGTGGGGAGCACCGGTGTTATTCGTGAAGAAGAAGGATGGATCAATGCGTCTTTGCATTGATTATAAAGAATTGAACAAAGTCACTATTAATAACAAATATCCATTACCAAGGATAGATGACTTGTTTGATCAATTAAAGGGTGCTAGATATTTTTCGAAAATAGATTTGAGAAGTGGGTATCATCAATTGAAAGTGAGGAAGGAGGATGTACCGAAGACAGCTTTCCGAACTCGGTATGGACATTATGAATTTTTAATAATGTCATTTGGTTTGACAAACGCCCCTGCAACGTTCATGGATTTGATGAACAGGGTGTTTAAACTATTTTTAGACAAGTTTGTGGTGGTATTTATCGATGATATTCTGGTGTACTCTAAAACTCAAGAGGAACACATGGAACACTTACGTCTGACGTTGGAGATGTTAAGAAAGGAAAAGTTGTACGCGAAATTCTCAAAATGTGAATTTTGGCTGGAACGTGTACAATTTCTTGGGCATGTATTCAATAAGATGGGATTTCTGTGGATCCATCAAAAGTCGAAGCTGTGATAAATTGAGAACAACCAAGAACTCCATCAGAAGTAAGAAGTTTCTTGGGGTTGGCAGGATATTATAGACGATTTATTCAAGATTTTTCCAAGATTTCTACTCCGTTGACAAATTTGACAAGGAAATCTGTAAAATTTGTTTGGACAGAGAATTGTGAAGAAAGTTTTCAAGAATTAAAGAAGAAGCTCAGTGTGGCACCTGTATTGTCATTACCAGATAATACAGGAAATTTTGTGGTGTATAGTGATGCTTCACAAAAAATATTGGGTTGTGTCCTTATGCAGAACGACAAGGTTATTGCGTATGCATCAAGGCAACTGAAAGACTACGAAAAAGGGTATCCGACTCATGATTTAGAGTTAGCAACGGTTGTGTTCGCACTAAAGATATGGAGACACTATCTCTACGGAGAAAAATGTGAGATCTACACAGACCATAAAAGTCTGAAGTATATTTTCACACAGAAAGACCTGAACATGCGGCAAATGAGGTGGATGGAATTAATAAAGGATTATGATTGCGAGATCTTTTATCATCCGGGCAAAGCTAATGTGGTTGTAGATGCCTTGAGTAGGAAAGGCGGCGAAAAGTTGATGTTGTTAACAGATAAGGAGGAGCTTATTGCAGCAATGGCAAGGCTAGAGCTGAAAATCAAATTTCCAGAAGAATCCAATGAAAAATTGTTTTAGATAGAAGCTAGTCCAACTTTGGTGGACAACGTGAATAACGCACAACTATAGGATGAAGAATGCAAGAAAATAAAGCAAAGTGTAGTCGAGGGCAAAGAAATGAAGTACCAGGTCGATACTGCGGGAATGCTAAGATTCGAGGGACGAATTTGGGTTCCAGCAGTACATGATATTAAATAAGACATCTTGACGAAAGCTCATAGCTCAAGATATTTAATTCATCCAGGAAGTACGAAAATATATCAGGATTTGCAGCGTCATTTTTAGTGGCCGAACATGAAAAGAGATGTTGTAGAATGCGTTGCAAAGTGCTTGACATGTCAGAAAGTGAAGGCCGAGCATTAACGACCAAGCAGATTACTTCAACTGTTGGAGATACTAGAATGGAAGTCAGAGCATATCACAATGGATTTTGTTGTAGGTCTTCCAATGACTCATAAAGGATACGATGCGATATGGGTGATAGTGGATAGATTGACAAAATCCGCACACTTTTTGCCAATAAAAATTAGATTTAATCTTGACCAGCTTGCAAAACTATACGTTAAAGAGATCGTCTCAAGACATGGTGTTCCAGTGTCAATTGTATCAGACAGAGATCCGAGGTTCACATCAAATTTCTGGAAGAAACTACAAGAATGCATGGGAACGCAATTGAAGATGAGCACAACGTATCATCCGCAAACCGATGGGCAAAGCGAAAGAATGATCCAGACACTGGAAGATATGCTTAGAGCGTGCATCATGAATTTCAAAGGAAATTGGGATGATCATCTACCATTGGTGGAATTTGCATACAACAACAGTTACCACGCAAGCATTGGTATGCCACCATATGAGGCGTTATACGGTAGGAAGTGTAGAACTCCACTATGCCGGGATAAAGTTGGAGAACGACAATTGTTAGGCCCAGAACTGGTTCAATAGACCGCTGAAGTTGTAAAACTTATCAGAGCAAGATTGGTAGCTGCTCAAGATCGACAGAAAAAGTACGCTGATCAACACAGGTAGAATCGTGAATTTGAAGTAGGAAGTTTCGTGTTTCTAAAAGTTTCTCCTTGGAAGGGGAAAATTTGTTTTGGCAAGAAAGGAAAGCTCAGCCCAAGGTTTATTGGACCTTTCAAAATTCTACGTAGAGTGGGAGAGGTGGCTTACGAAGTAGCTTTACCTCTAGAATTAGAGCATGTGCACAATGCTTTTCATGTGTCGGTGTTGCGACCGTATAAACCCGATTATAAGCATGTGATTGAGTATGAACTGTTGCAGTTCAGTAAAGATTTGTCTCACTAAGAGATTCCTATCCAGATAGTCGATAGGAAAGAGCAAGTGCTCAGGAATAAAGTGATACCTTCTGTGAAGGTGATATGGAGGAACCACAACGTCGAAGAGGCTACGTGGGAACTTGAAGCGAAAATGATGAAGAATTACCCTGAGTTATTTGTTTAGTCCGTGTCTTCGATTCTGGGGATAGAATCTTTGTAAGTAGGGGAGAATGTGACGATTTGATTGTTTGAATTGTGATTCTGGGGACAGAATCCTTGTAAGGAGGGAAGGATGTAACGATCCAAAATTTCAAATTACAATATTACATATTTATTGACTTATATAAATATATAATGGAATTGTGATTCTGGGACATAATCCTTGTAAGGAGGGAAGGATGTAACGATCCGAAATTTCAAATTACAATATTACATATTTATTGAGTTATATAAATATTTAATGGATGTGTTTATCATTGAATAAATATTTGTTTAATTGATTTGATTTTATTTGGTTAATTATTTGTTAAATAAATAATTAATCAGTCAAGGAAATTATTATTATGATGATATTTCAATTTGATGGTTAATTATTTGTATTGAGTTGTGTGATTAAATGATTTAATTAATTAATTATTATTTGAATTAATTAAATTAAATATGAAAGCTTGATTAAGTAAAGTGTGGCAAATAACTATAGTATAAGGAGTTATTAAAATAAATTAAAGTAGTTTTAATATAGTTTTACCCAAACAATGCTTAAGGGTATAAACTCTTTATTTTTAAATGGTTTGCCAAGCAAGCCTTATGGCTTTTGGGATTTCTAGTTTTTGAAAATCAAATAAAATAAATAATATGAATAAAATAAATTAAATAATATAACATATTTATAATAGATACGTTTCTTTTAACTGATGTTAATAAATAGGATTATTAAGGTCATCAGTTTTTTTTCTTTGCGCTTAAGTGCTACATGACTTGGTATTTGGCAATATGGAGAAGAGAGTTCAGAGAGTTGATAGAACTTGACAGTGAAACTTAGAGGGAGTTGAGAGGAAACTTGAAGATTTCATAGCGATCATCAGTGTGTTTAGCAAGAATTTCTGTCAAGCAACAAAAGGTATGTTCATAACTGTGATAATATATATATGTGTATATACATGTTTCGCAGCAAGAATTTTCTTATATTCTGTAAAATCAATTGTTGAATTATGGACATACATAGTTGATAATTGTGGTTTTACATGTTTGTAATGCTGGAGTAATGTTCAAACACGGAAATTTCATGCTAAATTATTCGACAGTAGGAAATTTATGATGTCAATGTTTATGTTCTTCATATAGTCTGAGTAAGTATCAATTTTATTGGCCAATTCGTATGTGAAATTATAAATTGAAGTTTATATATGTTAGTTCATTGAGATACAAACATAATGTAATTTGAATGAGATGATTTGAGTATGTAATGAAATCAATGTTAATTTTTGGATAGGTATCAAAAATATTGAGTTTTATATGAAAAACATGAAATTTGAGAAATTACAGTAGTATAATTGCTGTTAAGTTGTTCTATATTGATATATAAGTGAGGAAACAAGTTGTAATGGTGTTGTATCATTTGTATGTGTTAATTTCACTGTTTGATGAGTGAAATTCGTGTTAGTTGGCTTATGAAAAGTGACGTGGCTCGCTGCTCGCATAACTGGGTTCTCTACAAGTTCGCAAGGCCTTGAATGTCACGTGGTATGCGACTTCCTATATAAAACTCCCGCGGCCGTGTGAGTGCCCATTTTTAGACACTGAAGTCTGTTTATTCTGCAGACTTTGGTTATTCATTGTAGCTTAAGGTTATGGAATGTAAGAATCGTGTAACAACAAGGTGAAATAGAGTCATGTTATGTGGATTATGAAATCAAAATTTTAAAAGTGATTAGTAAATCGAGAATGCGTTATGTGATAATTTGGTATACATAATAAGCATTAGACAGGTGTTACGAAGTAAAACACTTGGATTTTCTGAAATTTAAATGTTAATGAAAGACTTGTACTTCATTGATAAGTTTAGCTAGAAATGAACATGTTATGGTATGTTAGCATATCTAATAGGTATTGTGGTTCTAAAATTATGTGTAGGTGATCATGAGTTTAATTTTATAGCTTACGCTCAAGGCAAGTTTCTAAACCCTATCTTTTTACATTGAGAAAGCTTTCTAACTCTACTCTTTCGTTGAGTTAGTTCTATTATTATATTGTGTAACTTTATTCTTTTGGTTGAGCGAGTTTTGTTATCTTATCTGTTATTGAATAAGTCAATTGTTCCTAAAATTCATTCGAGTAAACTTTAACTCTAATGTTATTTGAAATTCTCATTTGATTGATTCATTCTAACTTATTTATAGTTAAACAAGTTTCTTAAGTTCTATTCTTGTATAATGAATGTAGTTTTGAATTCTCGTCCTTATTATTGAACTGTTTTAATTCTTTGCATGAGTTAATACCTTGATGGGAAAGTTCTAGTTTTCAACTTGCTGTCAGTTAATGTACGTTCAATAATTTCATTTCTAATATTATAAAACTCTAACCTTAGCTTATTGATTGTTCAAAGCAAAGGTTTACCATTTTACCCATTTTGTTGAATACATATGCTCTATAGTTATTTCTAGCATGAGTTTAATATGTATAATCAATTCATTTATGTTTCTCAATCGTTTTATGTTATATTAAAACATTTGTTATGATTATCAAAAACTATTAATTCAACTAGTCCTCTAGTTGATGTTCGTTAAACTTTAAATTACCCTTGAAAGCTTATCCAAACCAAACTTTCTTTGGGGCGGACTTGTACTCTAAATACTGAGATGAACAACCCTATTATTATTAGGGGATAACTTACGCGTAACGTTAAATGTTTGTGCACGATACATGATATGAAGGGCTGATCCCCCTAAGTACGAGGAGTCCTTATAGTCTTATGACTGTTAAAGTTGGAATTGAAAGATTACTCACAATTGTGGACATAGTTCATGGTCTTATGACCCTCAGTTAGATATATTCCATATTTTGGATTCCAGTTTTTGATTGTCATCGTTAGAGTACTATTCAGTTTTGATGAGCTTTTTGTTAGCAGTTATTATTGTTATTCTCCTGTTGATTCATTATTTTATCCAGTGAGCAATTGTTTTGCTCACTCTTGCATATTTATAAACTCATTGCAGCTAAAGTGGAGAAGGTAGATGAACCTTCAACTAGCAAAGGAAAGGGAAAATTATACAAGTGATGCTGATTTGTACTTTTATTTATTATGATGATTTTAGACTTTATTTAAATGATGTTATGTAATAATTTAATTCCACATTTGAATGATGATTAAAGGTTAGATAACCTGGGATGTTTTGAGTTTAATTATGTAACCCTATTTAAAGGGAGGATTTTATGGTTTAAATATTATTTTATTTGGGTAGATAGTATGAATGTTTGAATAGTGAGCACCAAATCTTGTGCGAATGAAGTACCTAGATTTGGGGGTGTCACATGTATGGATTCGAGAGAGGAAATACGAGTTTAGACTTAGTTAATATAACATGTGTTCTTGAATTCTGTGAATGAATGGAATCTTGATTTATGTTAGGGTAGAGATATGCCTAGCATCGCATGTAATCTAATAGAGAACTTGAACTTAAACCTTCTTTACTTATAATTCACATAGAAATATAGCGAGTTAGTTAATTAAGGTGTTTAACTTAATTCTATCTAAATTGTGGATTCAAGTTAATATGGTGTTAGTGCATCGAGAGGTGGCTAATTCTACTTGAGTGTTCTTGATTAATAAACTGGGATAATGAGTTAAACTGGAATAAAGGGTAATAATCAGAGTGAAGCTTAGGGTGAAGTTGTAAGCTTAATTCTCCAATAATTGTTTAAAAATTTAGTTTTTATATTTGTTGATTGTTTGGTATTTTTAATAATTTTAGTTTTTATAATTATAATTTTCATATTGGATAGTTTAATAAAATTTGGATTAATATAAGGGTGATAATTGTTAGGATTAAATTCGTACTAATTCTCTGTGGGAACGATACTCTACTTTCATTGTGTTACTTGCTGACCACGTATACTTGTGTGTTGTGCGTAACTATATTTTACCCAACATCTATAGATGCCCCTCTTTATCATATTCATGCAATGTAATGGCATGGATATGATAAAGAATACTAGACACTTGAAATGTGATAAGATAATCATGATGCAATGTACAACAACATGATGCAACTGTATGATGCATGTGGTTTGTTGGACCGTTTTTCAACGGAGTGTGATGACTGTTTGCTCCCACGACTTCTGATGGGGGCTGGAGTTATCACTGATGACCTTGATGAACTTCTTGGACATGTGATCCAAATCTCTTAGGAACTTCCAAGATGTTGACGTTGGGGTTATCACCAAAGTCCTTAATCGTTGGCACACCTGCGGCCAGCCGTGGGTGGCTTTAAGGCACTTGGTGCTTTCACAAGTCATTTTCATATTGTGCCATACAGAGAATCCGAGAGCTCTTCTTCAAATCTGCTGAGTTCGGCCGTCTTTCTGCAAAATTTGTCACCGAACAAGTGTTCTACACTACCCTGGTAATGTATGCATGTCTTTTTTTCCAATTTTTATCTGATGGAAAATGAATTATCACATGAAATGCGTCTAAGCACATAGTAGTGAATATGCATGCTCATATGAATTGATAAAAATATTCAACATAGTAAATGTTAGTATTTAACCATGCTGAACATAATGATGTGAAAAATTTGACTTTTAAAACAGTCAAATTTGCACCTTTTTCTGCCATTTCTTATCCTATTTGAGGACAAATGAGCAAAGGTGGTAAATCAAAGTAATCTTGGTAATTAGGCTACCCTTATGGATTGTGACTTCGGTAGTGTAATGCATATATGATGTTTATGACTGTGGGCAGGTGTGCTACTGAATGGCCACCTAGTCATGCCTATGTGCATATGGATAGTCCTATTTACAAAGGAGACTCTGGCAAAAATTTTACAAAAGTCTAGGCATTGGGTAAAATGCATTTTTAACTCTACTGTAGACGTTTGTTAAAGTAATGTATGCATGCTGTAGACACTCGAAATTTTCTGCACTCCTATTACTAACATTGCAGGAGGGTAGATTTGTCTTTTGGAGATAACCCTAAAAGACAGCTTACATCCATTTAGGATACTACCTGGAAGTTTAATTCAACCCTAACACACACCAGGAATGTCATTTCAATCTAGGAGATAACCGAGATATCTGAGATCAAAAGACCGACAACAACACCGGAGAGGACAGTTCTATCTCGGGGATAACACCGCGACGCTCAGTTCCAGTCCTAGAGAAACACTAGGAGTAGCAACCCCATCCTTGGTGATAGCCCTAAGAGATGCCATTGTAGTTCTGGCGATAACCCTATAAATTCTTGTTTCAAACATATGCAATAGCTTCAACAACAGACATCTTGTCGAGGCACACACACCTCAGACCCGGAGTTAACAAACGGGCAGACAGGAACACCCACAGATGACAATGAGACATACAAGCAGCAGTCTAATCTTAGATGTAACCCTGAGCAACATCTGCTTTTCGCTTAAACCGGCGATAACCCCGGTGAGGAGTCACAATGTCATCTTACCATCTCAACAAGATGATATCGCGACATACCAACAAGTAGTCCAATCTCAGTTGTAACCCTGAGCAACGTCTACTTTCAACTCAAACTGGCGATAACCCCGGCGAGGAGTCAAACGTCATCTTGTTCCTTCGATAATGGCACATCGTCTCATCACTTCATACATACATACATACAACAATGTCCCACAAGAGCCAATGATTGACAATCCCGAGTGACTATTATGCGTGGCAGTACTTTAGATAGAATTTGAAGCTTGAAGACCATGGGCATAGACCCCTCTTCCTGACTTCGTACAACCTCTAATCCATGTCATTGCGTAACTCTCGACACAAGCGGTCTGAAGAAGGTCAGATATACCTCGTTCGGATGCTCGGATTGAAGTTCTATAAGTTCGAGCAGATATTACAGTGCATGAGTGCACGTACTACGAGACGACAGGACCCCCAAGGCTCGGATACATCACGACCAGCCGGAGGTACAACTGTGGCTGTCGTAGGTGTACCTGCTGCCATCCGTCTATATATACAAGCCTTGGGGTCAGCCATTTGAGAGGGAGAGGAAGGGAAAAAGGTGAGGAAGCCCTGTCCATTTTACTTTGCATACACATCTTTTGAGTGTTTCCTCAATTCTAAACACTAGTTAGCTCATATATAGCTATCTTTTATCCGGCGGGAGCTGAGTGTTTATCCATTTAAAGCAATAAAAGTCTAATTTGGCAGCCCACTTTAAGCCTTCTTATATTCTATAAAGCCTTCTTCTTATATTAGCACACACTGTTGTACACGTTGAGAGTCGTGTGAGTGTGTTTGCCCTGACTTCAGTCCGTGGTTTTCATTTCTATCTGTATATATATATATATATGTATATATATTTCATATATGGACTAACATTATCGAGTTATGCCTCGATTGAGCCTGAATTTTTGATGCGGAGCGTTTAATTGCTTTTATATATATATATATATATATATATATATATACTTATATATATAAAGCGTGGTGGGACTGCATTCGATGAGCACGGATTTTATATCCTATGCGTTTAATTGCTTTTATATATATATATATATACTTATATATATAATTGTTGTCGGACATATCCGATGAGCCTGGATTCACATCCGGTCGTTCACCGCTATATATATATATATATATATATATATATATATATATATATATATATATATATTATTTCTGCTCTACTGGAGTTTACTTGGGGCCTTTTTTACGATTTATTTACATTTCGTCCTACCTAGAGTTTACTTGTGTGGCGGTGATCGCTTTTACTGACTTTATTTACATTTCATCCACACAGAGTTACTTCATTGGTGGTTGATTATGTCCATATATATATATATATATATATATATTTACCGCTTTTATATATTTACATTTCGATCCCATATGGAGTTTGCCGTGGTGGTTGATCATGTTTGTATATATATATTTACTGCTTTTATATATATATAAATGCTATCGCTTTCCATACAAATTGCGATTATCGTGTGAGCCTAGGAATCATGTGATCACTGAGTTTTTTTTCATGAATCTACATTATTTTACAAATGTCTCGAATTTCCTTGGATGGTCATCATGCCCATGAGGAGTTCTAAGATCGTTGTATATTATTTTCTCGAGAATGCTTCGCATCTCGAAAATAATAAAAACAAACAAATAGAACATTTAATAATAAAATGGAAGTATAAAAAGGTCTCAATTCCTATTGAGCACAGGGTTTGAAAAACCTCTTTTACAAAACTTCATTGCTACATCTTGGTTAAAACTGAATTTTTCTATAAAATTCAAACCTTGTGTATATAGGTGCGAGCAAGGCCTCGTACTACTTTCAAATAATTGCACATTGATCCACACGCACACATTCATATAACAATTTCTTTGAAAAGTGGCGGTCATCGTGGTAACACGGATGTCGAGGGGTGCCTAACACCTTCCCTCCGCATAATCAAGCCCCCGGACCCAAAATGAATCTCCGTTTCACAGACCCGTCTACCAGTGTCAAAACACTGGGTCAATGTGCAAACCTTTTTCGGTTGCATTGGTGCAACTAGTTATATACACCAACTGGCGACTCTTAAAGTCAAATCGTCGACATTATATATATCAGACCTTTTTCACTTGTTTTTTCAAACAAATCTCACATTAACATGAGAACACCAAAGAACAAGTAACGAAAAGGGATACTCAAAAATCCCGACGTCGATAGGTGGCGACTCTGCTGGGGACTCCAGTAAGTTGGCTTAAGCCGCCATTACAAGGTTTTTCAAAATTGTTATATGATTATGTGTGAATGTTGCATTTACATTTATGATGAATGTGTACGAATGCATTTTAATTACTGCACTGCTAAATATCTATCTGTGATATTAGTGCTTCTCACATGTCATCATTTTGCATAAACGGTGAGACACGTTGTATATAAATGTATGTTGTGTGGTCCCTCTACCAGGAGGCTATCCTGTCGGTGTTTGATTACTGGACTTATGGGAAGAATGATTCCCCTGGGCTCAGGAAAGACACCACTCAGATTAGCTCCAGTTGAACGACCGGATTAACTTCCCGTCAAGTAGATTACGATGATCTGGGAACCTTCATGCCGAAAAGCCGCGAGAGTAACCCTAAGATAGGTCAGCCTCTCATAAACCAAACGCGGAAGGAAGTCTCTTCATACTTTCCAATTTAAATTACCTGTAAAAACATTTACTTGTAATTCTATTCCATGTTCATTCATATGTAATGGAAAATATGAAGAATAATTGTGCATGACATGTTATCAATTAATAACCGGTTTTGCAGGACAAAATTCCTAAACGGACATGTTATGATAACATTTATATTACCCTAAGACTAAACTACGTAAGTCTTTTGTAGGGAAGCAATTGGGTCTGTTACCCGTTCAAAGTCCAAAGAGGCCACAGGCCTACAGCCAATCATGTCTTCTTCTGATCAGTCTAATGCTGTTTCCCGAGAAGAATTTGACGGATTGAGTAAACAAATCATAGACTTGGTTGTCCTACTAAAAGAATTACACCAGTCTACTCAGGGTACGAAGATACCTACACATACAGAATCCTCTACACAAGGAGGAGTTCAAGGTCTGGAAAAAATAGTTCCAGAACATCAGTTGGATACAACCAACAAAGACTCTGAAAACACCCATCCAGACACCGGTGATATCAGGAAGAAAGTCCTCCAAATGGAGGAAACTATCCGCGTTCTCAAAGGGATTGGAACCTATGGCAGTGTTTCATATACAGACCTTTGCATATTTCCTAGTGTTCAATATCTAGAGAAATTCAAGACCCCTGATTTTGAGAAATATGACGGATTAGGGGATCCTTATACACATTTAAAGGTGTTCATCGGAGAACTTGGGTCTTACGCAGAAAATGAAAAGCTCTGAATGCAGCTGTTTCAAAAAAGTCTAACTGGAAAAGCCCGTTCATGGTATACCAGATTAGACAACTCTAAGATCAATAGCTGGGAAGAGCTGGCTCACGCCTTCCTTACTCAATATAGTTTTCAATCTCAGATGGCTCCTGACCGGTACCAAATTACCAAGGTCAAGAAACAGTCTAATGAGTCATTTAGAGAGTATGCTCAAAGGTGGAGGCGCCTTGCTGCTCAAGTTATTCCTTCCATGACAGAATCAGAAATGGTCATAACCTTCATAGATGTACAGGAAGCTCCTTTCTATGAAAGAGTTCTAGCTGGTATTGGCAAACCATTTTCTGAAATGATCAAACACGGCAGATGACTGAGATGGGATTGAAGTCCGGTAAAATTCAAGACCTAGCTGCTCTTAAAGCTGTTGCTGAGCACATCCAGTCTAGATCTTATGGAAACAACCCCTGGAGGGTCCATAAAAAGAAAGAGGAGGATGTTTCCTTGATACTACAAGGACAAAAAGGCAATCCAAGCATGCCTATGCAGAGGAGAAACTACTCCCCTTTTCCAGCACAATCTTCAACCCCTCCATTGCCTAAAAGTGGAGAAGTAAAGCGACCTCAAACGTTCACACCCTTAGGGGACTCGCCGAGAATATTCTTGCTCTTTCCGATCGCCGTAAGAAAATTACACATCTTCTTCCACCAGCCAACCCTAATGGGAGGGGTTTTAATGCTACTCAAAAGTTTGCTTATCATGCCGGAGCACCTGGACATGATACTCAAGATTGTTGGGCCTTGAAACATAAGATTCAAGATCTAATAGAAAACGGTGAGATCGTGGTCACCAAACCAGATCAACCTCATGTGAAACACAACCCTCTTCCTCAACACAAAGAAGAAGAGGTCAACATGATCAGTTGGAGCACTGTACAAGGTTCCAATTCTAACGACGAATCATCCCAACCCATCAAAGACGATGTTAACAAATGGGATTATGCAAAGTTCCAGTTTACCATGGAACAAAAGATGAAAGCTCTTTCCAAACAAATTGAACAATTGGCAGAATTGGTGACCTACCGGCATCAAGTCACACGCCAATTAATCAGGCAGGAGCATGCCTATCTTCTTCCTTTTGTTATGAATGCCTCCTCACCACCTTCAGAAAGCGAAGCTATGGAGGATAAGGTTGTGAAGTGAGCAAATACTAAAGCCCGTCGGGATTTTGCCAATCAGAGGGAATTCACCTATTTGGGCCAATCTATGGAGGAGATACTACAGATGTTGATCAACGAAGGAAAAATTACCTTCCTTCTCCCTCCCATTAATCCACGCTCAGGGCAATTCAATCCTGATGAAATGTGTCAATATCATTCACATTCTTGCGGTCATAACACAGAAGAATGTTGGGCACTCCGCTACCTCATTCAGAATCTTATTGATAGCGGTGTCTTGCAAATAGAAGATGATTACATTGTATAACTCAAGGGTGGGAATGCATGTCCTACCAAATGGAAGGGATCAATAGAAGTTATATCCAAAGTGGATGATGAGACTATCAAAGTATTTCCTATACAACTAATTCAACTCAAAGGAGCTGACAATCCTTTGAAAGTGGCCGCACCAGAGCCAATTTCTTTATCTTTTAGACCACAATATCCTGTTGTCAGCTTACACAATGTTCCATGGAATTATGGAAACGCTGAAGGATCCACGTCTCATACTACTGCTACAGTGTCGAAGGAAATCCACTATACCTTCCTCAATGGGTTGTCAAACCTTCTTGTAAAACAAAGGGGAAGTTGACCATGGAGAGGATTGAAAAATTCCTCCACACTATGGGCCAAAATGAAGCCAAAGTGGTTTTAAGCTTGCGAGAAGCTCCACATCAGATTTCAATACTGGACTTAGTTTTCTCTTCCGAGGATCATTGGATGATCTTGCTGAAGGTTTTAGAAGAAGCCTATTTGCCAAAATCAGTGGATGTGGAAAAATTTTAACATTTGGTTGGTCACATTTTCAACAACAATGTGATATCCTTCACTAATGACGACATACCTCCCGAAGGGACCGGTCATTGCAAGCCTTTACATATTGCAATTTTGTCTTCCGAGTACATGCTAGCAGGAGTATTGATAGATGGAGGCTCATCTCTAAATATATGTCCTTATGCCAACTTGGTAAAGATGAATATCAATCTCAAGCGGATCCAAAGAAGCCATACGGTCATCAGAGCTTTTGATGGATCCTGACGAAATTTCGTTGGAAAGATTGAATTGCCAATTGAGATTGGTCCTAATACATTCAATGTATCCTTCCACGTCCTCAAGATCGACTCAGGATACAACCTACTATTGGGGAGACCATGGATACACATGGCTGGAGCTGTTCCCTCCACGCTACATTAACAACTCAAATACATTATCAACAATAGTCTAGTCACTGTAAACGCTGAGCCGGATTGTCCTGAACAAGGAACTCTACCAATTACCAGCTTCAATTCAGAAGTTGAACCGACCTGTTTCTAAACTTTGGAAGTGAGTAACACGCAATACCATTCTATTGGAGCGCCACTTCTCGTACCCAAGATTTCTGCCGAGGTTATGTCGGCCACTCAAGAAATGATGTCATTGGGTCATCAACCTGGACAAGGGCTTGGTAAAGATAAGCAGGGTATTAAGCACCCTATTCAAATGTCCAGTCAAATTGGAACAGCCGGACTAGGCTATTCTGCTAGTTCCAGTTACTGGAATTCTCATAAGCATAAGCAGTTTCCTCAAGCTTCCGCCGCACGACGATTTTCTATACCTTTACCTCATGAGTTAATGCAATCTCCAGTAAAGGTTCCAGCCCATGTTGCGGCTATGCTGTTTCCAAAACAAGTGCCAATCAAAGCAAAAGAGGTGTTGATTCCTGATCCCGAGGCGGAAGAAAAGGAATGGAAACGTAAACATGACCTTGTCTTGATGATGGCAGGAATTCGCGTCATTGTTCATGATGAACATACAAATAGATACACCCTCAGGACTTTGCCCTCGACAATTGGAGCAGCACTCCATTCATTGGTCGACGAGGGTAAAATGGGTAGAAAATCCCTCTGCCCTGTAGATAACTTTAATTGTTTGCTTTCCTTTACAGCACTAGCAGTTATTTTATCAAATACATGCTAACACTTTTGTATGATCGAACAGTTGCATATATTAAGTGAAAACATCTTTTGTTTCAGGACTCAGAATTTAGATGTGCCTGTACTTGCTGATGACATGCCTTCTCTCCACAAGGGCTGTAACTTTGATGCAAAGTTGGACTCAGACTTGATGGACATCCAAGAGGACATTGAGACACCTCAGGAGATTAAGGAATGGGTTGTAGACAAACCCAAACCCAATCTTGATCAAACCACTCCTTTCAATCTCGGAACCTTAGACAACCCTAAGCTAATCCAGATTGGTTTAGACCTTACCACAAATCAACGGAATGACATGGTTGCACTATTAACCCAACTCCAGGATGTGTTTGCATGGTCTCATGAAGACATGGTGGGTTTGTCCACTGACATTGTTCTTCATCGCCTTCCCATCAAAGAAGGATTCAAGCCAGTTAGGGAAAAACTCAGGCGATTGAAACCTGAGTGGAGTTTAAAAGTTAAAGAGGAAATTGTGAAACAATTTCAAGCTGGCATCATCATGGTGTCTACATATCCAGAGTGGATATCCAACATTGTTCCCGTGCCTAAACCAGGGGGAAAGGTGCGAGTTTGCGTGGATTATCGGGATTTGAACAAAGCTTACTTTAAAGATAGCTTTCCTGTGCCCTTTATCCACATTCTTATTGATAATACTGCTCAATACGGCATGTACTCCTTTACTGATTGCTTTGCGGGGGACCATCAAATTATGGTCGCTGAGGAAGATCGTGAGAAAACTTCTTTCATCACGCCTTGGGGAACCTTTTGCTACAGACGGTTGTCATTTGGCCTCATCAACACCGGGGCAACCTATCAACGAGCTATGATGGCTCTTTTCCATGATTTAATGCACAAAGAGATAGAGATCTACGTGGATGACATCATTGTCAAATCCCGAAAGGAGGATGACCATTTAGACCATCTCAAAAAGCTTTTCAATAGGTTGCGTAAGTATAACTTGAAGTTGAATCCCGCCAAGTGCGCCTTTGGTGTTAAGTCAGACAAGTTGCTAGGTTTCCTAGTCAGCCACAAAGGGATTGAACTGGATCCTACCAAAATCCAGGCATCAAGGAAATGCCCATTCCTCAGACAAAGAAGGAAATATGGGGATTTTTGGGAAGAATCAATTTTATTAGCAGATTCATTTCTCAACTCACAGCAACCTGTGAGCCTATCTTCAAGCTGTTAAGGAAGAACTCCTCCATGAAATGGAATGATGAGTGTCAGAAAGCCTTCCTTATAATCAAAGAGCAACTGATTAACGCTCTTATTTTGGTACCTCCCAGGGATGATGTTCCCCTGTTCATGTACTTGTCCATAAATGACAATGCCATGGGCTGCATGCTGGGGCAAAAAGACAATAGAGGCCAAGAGCGAGCTATCTATTACCTCAGCACAAGATTCAGCATCAGTGAACACAAGTACACTCTGATCGAGAAGACTTGTTGTGCTTTAGCATGGGCTTCCATGAGGTTACAGCATTACCTCCATGGTCACACAACCCATCTCATATCCCGAATGGATCCTCTCAAGTATGTGTTCGAGAAGCCCATCTTTGAATTATCGATATCCGGATGGCGATTGATCCTACAACAATTTAACATCGCCTACGTGACGCAAAAGTCTGTCCAAGGTTAAGGAATTATGGATCAACTGGCCGCCGCACCTGCAGGGGACTACAAACCCTTAGAAATATACTTTCCTGACGAAGGAGTAATGACAGTTCAGCGACAACATCAGTACGATACATCTCGTACGTGGAGATTGTTTTTTGATGGAGCTGTTAACACAGAAGGCTCTGGAGCTGGAGTAGTTTTAATATCCGCACGGGAGCGATATCCGTCATTAAATCAAATTGCGGTTTGTCAAAGCACCAACAACATAAATGAGTAGTATGAAGGTCACGATCATGGGGCTAAAACTTGCCCGTTCAATGGGCATCAGGCGGTTAACTGTCTTTGGGGATTCCGAATTGGTAATCAAGAAATCCAAAGGAATCTATCAAACTAAAGAATTACATTTGCTGCCTTACCATCGGCAAGTTTTACAGATGGCTTTGGAGTTTGAAGAAATCTCCTTTCTACATGTTCCTCACAATAGGAATGATTTTGCAGATGCCTTAGCAACGTTGGCCTCCTTGGTTTACATACCTGACAAGGAAAACATGCCAAACATCACGTTTGCTCTGCAAAAAGCCCCAATCTATGGGAATTACGTTGGAGAAGTATCGGATGAGCTACTTCCCATCCACAACCCTTGGTATCAGCATATCAAGGAGTATCTACGAGATGGATCTACACCCGCTGAGGTGAGCCTAACTGAGAAGAGGCAGATTCATTGACTTGCGATGAAATTCTACCTGAGCGGAGATGCACTCTACAAAAGATATGCAGGATTAGGTCTCCTTAGATGTCTAGATAAAGACCAAGCTCAGAGACCCATGGATGAGATCCATGGTGGAGTATGTGGCCCACATATGAGCTTCCCCTTACCTGTCAAGAAAATTCTCAGAACGAGACATTATTGGCTTACACTCAAAGCTGACTGGGATGATCACGTCAAGAGGTGCTATCAATGCCAGATTCATGGGAATGCTATCCACGCCCCTCCAAAGGAACTGCACAATATGAGTTCGCCATGGCCCTTCTAATTGTGGGAAATGGATGTGATCGGGCCCATCAAGCCCAAATCCAGTAATGGACATTGATTCATATTCACCATGATCGACTACTTCACCAAATGGGTAGAAGAAGCATCCTTCCCTAAGGTTACTAAAGAAGTTATCATTGCTTTCACAGAAACAATGTCATTTGTCGATATGGACAACCAGAGGTCATTGTGTCAGACAATGCTAAGAACCTCAACAACAAAATGATGAAGGAGTTATGCAGAAAATTCCACATCAAATATCTCAACTCCATCCTCTACCATCCAAAGATGAATGGTGTTGTTGAAGCGACTAATAAAAACATGAAAAAGATAATGCAAAAAATGTTCACCAATCACAAAGGATAGCTTGACCTCTTGCCTTTGACTTTATTAGCCTACAGAACTTCCATGCGAACTTCCACTGGGGCAACCCCCCTACTCATTAGTCTATGGGATGGAAGCAATGCTCCCCATAGAGGTGGAAATGGAATCCCTCAGAGTATTGATGGATGCTCAGTTGGATGAAGACCAATGTGTACAAGACATGTATCACCAATTGTCTCTGATAGACGAAAGGAGAACTGCGACAATCTTCCATGGTTAGTTATATCAGCAAAGGATCGCACGGTCCTACAACAGAAAAGTCCGACTACGACAATTCAAACAATATGACTTGGTTTTGAAGAAGATCATTGATAGCCAAGATCAATCTAAGGGAAAATTCGCTCCTAACTAGGAAGGCCCATTTGTTGTCAAGGAAGTATTGACAGGAGGTGTTCTCAAATTACAGGAAATGGATGGTGATGAATTTCCACAGCTTATCAACTCAGACACCGTGAAACAGTACTATGTCTGAAGTTACCATCAAACAAACATCCTGGTTTTGATCATCAAATCACCAATCTTTCCGGTTTTGAACCCATTCATTTTTGAATACTCTTCTGCCCCTCAGGGAAACATACACTTCAAACCAGTAGCCTGATTTTACCTCACTTGGAATCAGCAGTCTGGTTCCACTTCATTTTCAAACTTTCATACAATTTCGGTTATCCTGAAGACGGGATTAAACTTTTCTATGCATGTAGTTTTTCCTGAAGACGGGATTAAACTTTTCTACGCTTGCAGTTTATCCTGAGGACGGGATCAAACTTTTACACAATTGCAGTTTGTCCCCATTATGGGATCAAACTTTCTTCTCCCCGAAGTATAGCCTGCACATGGAATTTACACTTCTCTTTTCTTTCAATTCGTCCTGAGGGGCGAACTACGTTGACCTGATCTCCTCTTCAATAAGAGTACGTAGGCAACCATATTTTATATGGCCCGGTCGCAATAAAGAAAAACAACAAAAACATTTTTACCCTTGCTCTACAAAATAACAAAAACAACAAAAATACTTCTACACCCATCTGCCTTCCGCATTCAACGTTGAACCTCCTACACTAGGTTCGAACTATGCAGACTTGATCTCCTCTTCAATAGGAGTATGTAGGCAGCCATTCATGGTGCATTCTAACCCCTACCAGAACAACATACTTGTCACACGGTACTGGGATCAATCTTCAATTTGCCCCATTTAATCGGTTTCAGATCAAAGGGATGGAATAACTCAACCTCTTCTCACAAATAGAAGATCCGGTGACCATCTAAGCTGCGATCGTGCCTCAAAGAGCAATACCAACCCATAAGAGATGGAATTAACTACGCTTCTCACAAATAGAAGTACTGGCGACCATCTACGGTGCGGTCAATCTCAGAGAGGAAGAAACCATCCTACTCTCCACATTCCATACAGATACCAGTCCCAAGACACCAAAGATGGTAGGGATATACAGAAATTAATGATTCGTTCTAAGAGATTTTTGACATCTCAATGTCCATCTATCAAGGATAAGTTAAGAATGCATCAAGATCACAAGGCCCTGGAGAAATAGGCAAATATCAAGCAAGTATCAAGGCATAACTAAAAGGGAAGTGAAGCAAAATTTATTTCTCTGCCATATATAATACTGTTTGATATATACATCTGTGTTGTACATGACAAAATGGCTAAGCTAGTCTGTGCAGGAAAATACAAAGCTATCTATAGATCTGTGTGTATGCAAACTATCAGATCTAATATAGCATCCCTCTCTGAAGACGGAGGAAGCACTGCAAGCTCCTGCCCAAGGGTATCTACATGAGCTAGCAGATCAGAGGCTAACTGCATGGTGGCATAGTGCTCATCAATGTAAGCACTCATGTCGGCAAGAGTGACAGTCATCTGGGATCTCACTGAAGTGCTGTCTGCAATGGCCACATCCCTAGCAGATAAGGCGGCATCCCGCTCCACTATTAATACATCCCTGGCTGATCTAGCCTCATCCCTCTCTAATAGAGCAGTGTCTCTCTCATCAAGAGCTATCAACATCGTGGCCCTAGCCTGATCTCTCTCATAGGTCATCAGATGTAAGCTCTGCTCTAAATTCTGTGCCGAATACTGAGTAACAGTGGCACTCGGGGTGGGAGAATCCATCACAAATGCTGGCAACCCAACAATCAAATCATCGGTGGGAATAATAGCCTCCTCTATAGGCTCCTCATAGTCAGAATCAATCCCCTGCACTGTGGATACTGCCGCAGCCGGTGCAGTCTCTGTCTCCATCCATGCGGAGTACTCTGCAGAATAACCTGGATGATTGACAGAAAACTCAGCCAGCTCTCACTGATCCCAACAGGCGTACAACCTGGATCTGTCCTCCGCTGATAAACGGTGTGACGTGAAGCGCTAACTCACTGCCCCCTCATACGGATGAAAATCCTGGAACTGGTCAAACTGACATATCACGGCCAGTGGGTGTTAAGTAATCATGCCCTTCAATCCAGCCAGAGGGAGATAATCCATGCCCGGAGCATGAGTAATGAAGCTGTAGGATGAACTAAGCCCTGAACACGACAATATGGCAAACGGATCCCTAATCCCTGCCAGGAAAGCTGACCATGATGCAACATCTGTGCACTCTGCAGGCTGAAAGGAGTATGACATGGCTATCTCCTGGGTAAAACAAAACCCCTACCGTCTAAATATGCCAATCGGTCTCAAGTGTGACGTAAACCACATATACAAAGATGCCGAACTACTGTTAACACTCTGCCGGATAAGTAAGCAAAGAAGGTATGTAGCCGACCTCGAGTCTCGTGAATGATCATTTCCAGATAATGGTACGACTCTCCCTGAGAGCTCTTATTACCATAATGACGCCGATATCCAGCTCATCCATGTACCGCGACATGAAGACGTATGACAATACACATAAAAGCAGTACATCTACTCTGGCTGAACGCCAATGGTCCTCCGGTGTGGTGAAATCCCTGGAATGCCGTGCATAGCTGTCCTCAGAGCCAAACCTGTCAAAAGGAAACGCAGGGATATCACATGGCCGGATGTAATCTCGTCCTGGACCATTCTACGTCTCAATCCGGTAAGGATCATGAACTGTCTGCTCATGTCTCCAATAGCTATATGCACGCAAGGTCTGTCCAGCAGTAGCATCGTCAATCGTGTATACTCCTCCAAAGTAGGAGTCAACTCCTAGGTCCCAAATCGGAAAACCTGTCTCTCCGATGCCTAGTGCTCTAACATGCCCTCTACAAATCCTGTGGGAACCTGAAACATCAACAGGGTTAAAGTATGCTGCAACATATCATCTACGATCACCATGTCTGATGGTGATATACTATCATACCATGAGTGCATACCAGCTACCACCATAAATGGTGGGGTATGATCAATACGACTAACTGTCAAAGAAGACATCTGTACGGGCCGTGTCATAAGACCATCCAGGGGTCAATGCTGAATATCTCTGGACATACATATGCATAACATAATAACATGCATGATACAATAGATGGCAATATGATATAGGGAATGGAAAACTATACATACATTCCTAAGTATATCATCATCTAATACATCTCTGTACAGCTAAAATACAGGGAAATGGGGCGAAGCTACCCAACATACAACAGAGGCCTATCAAAAGAGATAGCGAGAAATACATCAGAAAAAGTCAAGAGTGTCGATGTCTACATCATTGATCCTATCCACCTGATGTAACTCCTCCCGAGTCACTGGATCTCTATCTACAGGGATGTCAAGCCGATACAAAGGAGGATCTGCATCGAAAAAACCATATGGGTCACCTGAGGGACCAGCGCCAGAGCTGGAAGGATCAAAAGTATTTACCTCTGCAGGATCTCTGCCCAAATGCCGAATGAAAAGATGTGACCGGTCCCAATTCTTTGAGTCAATCATCAATCTATGTCACATGAGTCGGATCTCTGACACAGGCTAGCCAATCCGTCATCATCACGGATCCTGGAACCATATCCCCCATAAACTATGTGGCGTGGGTCTAAGCTCCAATGGTACGAGGGATCCACCAATGTTGGAACATCTCTTGAGAACAGGGGCCCTCTGACAATGTAAAACCATTAATCCCCATCAATGGGATGTTAATGACGGGTGACTGCGAAACATGCCAATAATGCCTGGCAGGAGGCAAGATCAGTATACGAATCTCTCCTGTAGTGCTCCTGATAGCACGCTCTCCTAAATAGAGCTCCCATCCTCCATCTGTAAAGAGAGGAATCCTGCGGGTGGAAATGATGTACTCTACTCCAGTCGGGTACCCATCCTCAAAACCAACTCCCAAATGCTCTCCAGAGTGAGGAATCCATGTGATAACATCGGCTGTCAATAACTCCAACTATAGGCGACAATGAGTGAAACCCTCAGCAACAGGGACCTCCGCCAGTATGGAATGATGTTATCTCCGTCCTCGTGGATAGGTATCTAAACCTAACACGCTCACAGGACGAAAACAAGGAAGCCTCTCATAGGCCCAAAACTGCCCACACAAAGGCAAACATTTGTTGTCAGTCAACACTCTTAACCCATACATGGGAAAAGACATGAGAAATACTCACCAGCAGAAATGGGTAGAATCCTAACCACTCCTCGGTCAAGCCCTGCGATCGCATGCGCATTCCCCTGAGGAAGTAGGTAAAGGTGTAGGAACCCCAATCATACTCTCCTATATGGTCCACGTGTCGAGTGGTGCTGATCAAAGCGAAGGACACCGTAGAAGAAGAGTTATACATGGCAAGCTGACCTAATTATCATCAGGAACAATCACCGAATAATGCGATCCCTGACTCTCACATCATCGGGTATGGGCTCACTCAACAGCCCGCTCATTGCATCTACGCTCAAAGGACCTATACGAACAGTCTTGCCCTTGAGCGCCTCCGCCGGAACTCCCAACAAGGATCTGACGGCAGTAGGGGTGATATCCGCCATCCAAGGAACTGACTCCCCTCCAAACTCCATACCTATGATAAACAACCAATCCATCAATATCATCATCACCTCACAGTCCAGCAAATGGAGTGACTGAGTCTGGTGAAACCACCGCTCAGACAATGCCCTAAGGTAACCTCAGGGACAACGACGGGGTAGAATGGAGAAGAACCTCCCGAATCCCCTGCCATGGACGATCGCTCTGTAGTCATCATGCAAGTCCTGATACATAGAATGGATGCTAAACCAGTTCCCTCGAGGCTGTGTGAAGTCGGGAACCTACATCAAATGCAGATCAACATCCGACTCCTTGACTCCTCATCAATAGGAAATAAGGAAGATTAAAGATCTAACTTCATACCTCGTTTGCGTGCAGGTATACTGAAGGATGCCTACTCAAGTCACCCAGAAGATATGGGTTCGCCACTTGAATACCTGGCAATTCCCTACGGGGAAAACGTATAGCAGGAGCAGGAACCTCGAACGGTACATCCTCCTCCTCGTCCTCGACATTCGGCACCTTAACCCGATAGGACGTATCACCGCCTCCGCCCCCTTTGTAAATGGGACTATCCATATGCACATAGGCATGACTAGGTGGCCATTCAGTAGCACACCTAAACACAAGTCATATACATCCTGTATGCATCATTACATTGCAGTAAAAAATCCGTAAGTGTATTCTAATTACCAGGATTATTTTGCTTGTCAACCTTTACTCATTTGTCCTCATATAGGATAAGAAATGACAGTAAAAGGTGCCAATTTGACTGCTTCAAAAGTCAAATTTTTTCACATCATTATGTTCAGCATGGTTTAATACTAACATTTGCTATGTTGAATATTTTTTATCAAGTCATATCAACATGCATATTTACTACTATGTGTCTAAATTCATTTTATGCGATAAGTTATTTTCCAATGGACAGAAATTGGGAAAAAATACATGTATATGTTACTAGGACAGTGAAGAATGCTTGTACGGTGGCAGAATATACAGAAAGTTGCCCAAACTCAGCAGATCTGAAGAAGAGCTCTCAGATTTCCTTCGCTACGCAACTTGAAAATGACTTATGAAAGTAATTAGTCGCCTATACATAGGTACGGTTGGCCACAGGCTGACCTGCGGCTCCTGCAGGTACACCTGCGGCACTTCTACATGGGTCCCACACCTTTGGCTCACTCTAGTTAGAGTTGCAAAGGAGGTCTCACAAGCTAAAAAGGCCAAATCAGGAATAAAAGTGCTACGCAATTGAACGGAATAGCCTGAAATCCTAGTTTCTCGTCAGTTAGTGTTAAACTCCCGTCGTCTCAAAGGTATTCGCCTGAATGCAGGGTATACTATACCAATGAGCTCAGCTTTCACAAATCATGCTCGACAATACCCCACAAAGGTCTGATGCCGTCATTTGCAAGGTCACAACCCTAAAACTTCCCCGGCGAGGGTTACAACGCAAAACCATGAAATATCAAACCTCCCCAACGGGGGTTACAACGCCGAAGTTATCAACATCTACGTATGCCCGGCGGGGGTCACAACGCGCATCTTTTAAACTTCTACGTATCCCCGGTAGGGGTTACAACGCAATACAACCATTGATACACACATCAATGAAGGTCAAGCAGCCTTGACATCATGTCAGCCGATGGCAAGTAAACCCATCGAAGCAACCTTCCCCGGCTGGGGCTACAACGCAATGCTACCATTGACAAACACATCAATGAAGGTCAAGCAGCCTTGACAATGCATCCAGCAGGGATTTATCCGGTGATACACACATCGGTCAAGATCAGTGACCTTGATAACAACAAACTGTTATAAAGAATCTCGACAGAATGAGGGAATATGTTATACACATCCTCAAATGGACAAAGCTTTATCCCCACAGATCTCTTACACACAAGAGGTACCTCTATGGAATATAAGCCGATTATTCAGGATTCAAGACTTTGGTGATAGCCCCAACGTCAACATCCTTGGAAACTTGGATTGCATGTCCAAGCCATCACTGATTGTCATCCCAGCAGGATTACCTGACAATCATTCATGCATTGTACATGCATTTGCATCATGTTGCTGCATATAGCATCATGTTTATCTTGCTTGCATTTCAAGTGTCAAATATTCTTTATCCTATCCATGCCTTGCTTTGCATGAATATGATAAAGAGGGGCATCTATAGACACTCGAAATTTTCTACACTCCTATTACTAACATTGTAGGAGGGTAGATTTGTCTTTTGGAGATAACCCTGAAAGACAGCTTACATCCATTCTGGATACTACCGGAAGTTCAGTTCCAACCCGGAACACAAACCGTGAACATCATCTCAAACTCGGAACACACACTGGGAATGTCATTTCTAATCTCGGAGATAACCCCGAGATATGCAGATTAAAAGATCAACAACAACATCAGAGAGGAGAGTTCTATCTCGACAATAACACCGCGACGCTCAGTTCCAATCCCAGAGAAACACTAGGAGTAGCAACCCCATCCTTGGTGATAATCCCAAGAGATGCCATTGCAGTTCCGGTGATAACCCCAGAAATGCTTATTTCAAACATATGCAATTAGATTCAACCACAGACATCCTGTCGAGGCACACACACCTCAGACCCGGAGTTAACAAACGGGCAGACAGGAACACCCACAGATGACAATAAGACATACAAGCAGCACTCCAATCTCAGATGTAACCCTGAGCAACGTCTGCTTTTCCCTTAAACCGGCGATAACCCCGGTGAAGAGTTACAACGTCATCTTACCATCTCAAGAAGATGATATCGCGGCATACCAACAAGTAGTCCAATCTCAGCTGTAACCCTGAGCAACGTCTACTTTCAACTCAAACCGGCAATAACCCTGGCGAGGAGTCAAACATCATCTTATTCTTTCGACAATGGCACGTCGTCTCAACACTTCACACATACATACATACAACAATGTCCCACAAGAGCCGAGAATTGACAATCCCGAGTGACTATTACGCGTGGCAGTACTTTGGATAGAATTTGAAGCTTGAAGACCATGGGCATAGACCCCTCTTCCTGACTTCGTACAACCTTTAATCTATGTCATTGCGTAACTCTCGACACAAGCGGTCCGAAGAAGGTCAGATATACCTCATTCGGATGCTTGGATTAAAGTTCTGTAAGTTCGAGCGGACATTACAATGCATGAGTGCACGTACTATGAGACGACGGGACCCGCGAGGCTCGGATGCATCACAACCAGCTGCAGGTACAACTGTGGCTACCGCAGGTATACCTGTGGCCATCCGTCTATATATACAAGCCTTGGGGTCAGCCATTTAAGAGGGAGAGGAAGGGAAAAAGGCGAGGAAGCCCTGTCCATTTTACTCTGCATACACATCTTTTGAGTGTTTCCTCACTTCTAAACACTAGTTAGCTCATATATAGCTATCTTTTATCCGGCGGGAGCTGAGTGTTTATCCATTTAAAGCAATAGAAGTCTACTTTGGCAGCCCACTGTAAGCCTTCTTATATTCTATAAAGCCTTCTTCTCATATTAGCACACACTGTTGTACACATTGAGAGTCGTGTGAGTGTGTTTACCCGAACTTCGGTCCATGGTTTTCATTTCTGTCTGTATATATATACTTATATATATATATATATATGTATATATTTCATATATGGACTAACATTATCGAGTTATGCCTCGATTGAGCCTGAATTTGATGCGAGCGTTTAATTGCTTATATATATATATATATATATATATAAGCGTGGGTCGACTACATCGATGAGCCTGGATTTTATATCTGGTGCTTTTAATTACTTATATATATATATACTTATATATATAATTGTTATCGGACATATCCGATGAGCCTGGATTCACATCCGATACGTTTACTGCTTATATATATATTTGTACATATATATATATATATATATATATATATTCCTGTTCGGCCTGGAGTTTACTTCGTGGCCTTTTACAGCTTTATTTACATTTCGTCCTACCGGAGTTTACTTGCATGGTAGTTGATCGCTTTTTACAAACTTTATTTACATTTCGTTCCCACTCGAGTTTACTTCGTGGTGGTTGATCATGTCCATATATATATATTTACCGATTTTATATATTTACATTTCCGATCCCCCATGGAGTTGCTTCGTGGTGGTTGATCATGTTTGTATAGATACATTTACAACTTTTATATATATAACTGCTTACTGCTTTCCATACAAATTACAGTATCATGTGAGTGTAGGAATCATGTGATCATAGGTTCAATTTACTGAATCTAGATTTGGTTCCCATGATGGACATTTTTCAATTGTAAGTTTTGTACATTATTTTACAAAGGTCTCGAATTTCCTTGGATGGTCATTATGCCCATGAGGAGTTCGAACATCGTCAGATATTATTTTCTCGAGAATGCTTTGCATCTCGAAAATAAAAGCAAACAAGCCGAACATTTAATAATCAAATGGAAGTATGAAAAGGTCTCAATTCCTATTCAGCACAGGGTTTGAAAAACCTCTTTTACAAAACGTCATTGCTACATCTTGGTTAAAACTGAATTTTTCTATAAAATTCAAACCTTGTGTATATAGGTGCGAGCGAGGCCTCGTACTACTTTCAAATAATTGCACATTGATCCACACACACACACATTCATATATCAATTTCTTTGAAAAGTGGCGGTCACTGTGGTAACACGGATGTCGGGGGGGCGGGGGATGCCTAACACCTTCCCTCCGCATAATCAAGCCCCCGGACCCAAAATGAATCTCGGTTTCATAGACCAATCTAGCAGTGTCAAAACACTGGGTTAATGTGCAAACCTTTTTTGGTTGCGTTAGTGCAACCAGTTAAATACACCAACTGGCGATACTTAAAGTCAAATCGTCGACATTATACATGTCGGACCTTTTTCACTTATTTTTTCAAACAAATCTCACATTAACATAAGAACACCAAAGAACAAGTAATGAAAAGGGACACTCAAAAATCCCGACGTCGACACATGCATATAGTTATAAAATGCATTTAAAAAGCTCCAGGTTAGAATTTACCACACCCTTTCTGAGGTGATTTGGAGACTTGTGTCCAGATATGGATCTGAATCTGCCGACTATTTCTCACAGGATCACTTCAGGTGTGCGAAGAAGGGCTTCTGATGTATCTCGACCCTGTTCAGTTAAAAGCGAGTAAACGCTCCAGACATAAGTTTAGGCTTAATCGAGGCATAACTCGATAATGTTAGTCCATATAAAAATATATAAACATATATATATATATATATATATATATATTTAAGTATATATATATAGACAAAAATGAAAACCACTGACTGAAGTCCGAGCATACGCACACAACACGACTCTCAATGTGTAGAATAGTGTAAGCTAATATGAAGAGAAAGGATTTATAGAGTATAAGAAGGCTTATAGTGGGTTGCCAATGTAGGCTTCTATAACTCTAAATGGATAAACACTCAGCTCCCACCGGTAAATATATAACTGTATGTGGGCTAACAGGTGTTTAAAATGAGGAAACACTTAATATAGGGTGTGTACAAAGCAGATTGGACAGGGTTTCCTCGTCTTTTCTCCTTTTTAAAATGGTTGCCCCAAGCCCTCTATTTATAGAGGGGGGAGCCGCAGGTGTACATGTAGCAGCCGTAGATACACCTGCGGCTGCCCGAGGAGCCCCGGGTTCTGTGGGTCCCGTCGTCTCGAAGTACGTGCACTGTAATGTCTGCTCAAACTTGCAGAACTTCAAACCGAGCATCCAAATGAGGTATATACGACCTTCTTCGGGCTGCTTGTGTCGAGAGTTACGCAATAACATGGATTAGAAGTTGTACGAAGTCAGGAATACGGGACCATGCCCATGGTCTTCAAGCTTTAAATTCTATCCGGTGTACTGCCACGTTTAATAGTCACTCGGGATTGGAACTCCTTGGTTCTTATAGGACATTGTTGTATGTATGAATGTCTGAAGTGTTGAGACGACGTGCAAGTGTTGAGGTTGTAAGATGACATGTGACTCCTCACCGGGGTTATCACCAATTTGAGTTAAAAGCAGACGTTGCTCAGGGTTACATCTCAAATTGGACTTCTTGTTTGAATGCCGCAATGTCATCTGTGCGAATGCCTGTTTTCCTGGTGTTAGCTCCAAGTCTGAGGTATGAGTGCCTCGACGGGAGGTCTGATTGAAGCTGATCACATGCATTTGAAACAAGCATTTTTGGGGTTATCGCCGGAACTACAACAACATTCCTTGGTGTTATCGCCAAGGACGAAACTCGGGATTATCTCCGAGGTTGGAAATGATCCTTCCAGTGTGTGTTTTGGGATTAGAAATGATGTTCCCAGTGTGTGTTCCGGGGTTGGGACTAAACTTCTGGTAGTATCCGGAATGGATGTGTGCTGTCTTCCAGGGTTATGTCCGAAAGACGAATCTGCCCTCCTGCAATGTTAATAACAGGTGTGAAGAAAATTTTGATTGTCTACAGATGCCCCTCTTTATCTTATTCATGCAATGCAAGGCATGGATAGGATAAAGAATCCTAGACACTTGAAATGCAACAAGATAAACATGATGCTATGTACAGCAAAATGATTCAAATGTATGATGCATGATTGTCGATTAGTCCTGTTGGGATGACAATCACTGATGTCTTGGACATGCGATCCAAGTCTTCAAGGATGTTGATGTTGGGGTTATCACCAAAGTCGTAAATCCTAGACATAGACTTCATTCTCCATAGAGGTGCTTCTTGTATACAAGAGATCTGTGGGGATAAAGCTTTGTCTGCTTGAGGATGTGTATAACATATCCTATCATCCTGTCGGAGTTACTGCCAATAGTATGCACTTGTCAGGGTTGCCTGACCTCCGTTGATGTGTGTATCACCGGATAGATCCCTAATGGGTGTATTGTCAAGGCTGCTTGACTTTCATTGATGTGTGTATCAATGGTTATATCGTGTTCTGACCCTTGCTGGAGAAGGTTACTTCGATGGGTTTACTTGCCATCGGCTGATATAACGTCAAGGTTGCTTGACCTTCATTGATGTGTTTATCAATGGCTGAATTGCGTTGTAACCCCCACCGGGGATATGTGGATGCTTTGTAACTTTAGCGTTGTAACCCCTGTCGGGGATACTTCATTATTTCGTAACTTCAGCTTTGTAACCCCCGCCGGGGATACGTCTAGGGTTGTGACCCTGCACTAACGGCATCGGACCTTTGCGAGGTATTGTCGAGCATGATTTGTAAAAGCTGAGGCCATTGGTATAATATACCTTATACATAAGCGAATACCAATGAGAGAGATGGGGCCAGATTGCGGCCCATGAAAACCAGGATTTCAGGCTATTCCACTCAATCGCGTAGCATTTTTTATTCCTGATTTGGCCTTTTCAGCTTGCGAGACCTCCTTTGCAACTCTAATTGGAACGAGCTGGAGGAGGGGGATTTGAGGATGGGTACCCGACTGGGATCGAGCACGTTATGTCCACCCGTAGGATTCCTCTCTTCTTAGATGGAGGATGGGAACTCTATTTAGGAGAGCGTGCTATCAGGAGCACTACATGGGAGATTCGCATGTCGATCTTGCCTCCTGCCAGGTGTTATTGGCCTGTTTCCCAGTCACCCGTCATTGACATCCCATTGTTGGGGATTGACGGTTATACATTATCAGAGGACCCTGCACTTAGGAGATGTTCCAGCACTGGTGGTTCCCTCGTACCATTGGAGCTCAGACCCGCGCCACACAGTTTATGGGGGATATGGTTCCAGGATCCATGATGATGATGGATTGGCTAGCCTGTGTCAAAGATCCAACTCATGTGACACAGATTGACAGTTTGACCCGGCAGTTGGACCGGTCATATTTCTTTATTCGGCATTTGGGTAGAGATCCTTCAGAGGCAGATACTTTTGATCCTTCCAGCTCTGGTGCTGGCCCCTCAGGTGACCCATATGGTTTTGTCGGTGCATATCCTCCCTTGTATAGGCCTGGCATCCCTGTAGATAGAGATTTAGTGACTTAGGAGGAGTTACACCAGGTGGACAGGATCGACGATGTAGACATCGATACCATTGACTTCTTCTGATGTATTTTTCTCGTTATCTCTTATGATAGGCCTCAGTTAGCTGCTGGGTAGCTTTGCCCCAATTCCCTGTATTTTAGTTGTACAAAGATGTATTAGATGATGATATTGTGAGACCCCAAATTTTATGAATAAAGATTTAAATTTCTAGAAATATTTTTTTAAAATAATATGGAATGAATTTGATATAATGTTATAGTTGTTGGTAATATTTATAAATTTTTCAAAGTATGCAAGTTATTTTATAATATTTGATTGGTCAGGGAATAATCGTTTTAACAGGGAATATTCATACGCCGACACAATCATTGGTGGACCCCACAACGGAATTATAGTCAGATTTAGAAAACGATAAAAATATTTTTATAAAAATAACGGCGGAAGTTTTATCGTTAAAACTGTTAAACTACTCAGTAGTAAAAGTACAGTAATATGAGTGGTTGCATAGTAGCGCACGGTATTGATTATTGATGCTTAAGTGAGAAGTCACTCAGTTTTGTTCAATTATTGCTACAGTAATTACTGCATAATATCTCACGTTATTTGATTCAATTATTGTCGATATTTTATATATTATTAAATCAATAATTGAGATGACAAAGTTATTAATATTATTATTTGCAATATTAACGATGTTCAGAAGTTCGCCAAGAGAGGTTTGGTCACCTAATTGCGCCAATAGGGAGAAATCCTTATTGAAAGCCCCTCTTTCTTGGGAACGAATTTCGGTCGATTAATATTGTGAATTATAATAATGATGATAAATGTTGTTAAACATATTGAGGTGTCTTTTTATGAAGTCACGAAGTTTATATATATATATATATATATATAAATTTTGTTTTATTAGTATTATTAATGTAATAAAACGGAAAAGCTTTTATATATAAAAAATGTAATACTTTTATAAAGTTATTTGTTTTATTAGACTATAAATAGAATATATTATATTCTATCATATAGTAGTGTTTTGCATAGTAAAATCTTTTATATAAAAATGTAATACTTTTATAAAGTTATTTGTTTTATTAGACAATAATTAGAATATAATATATTTTATTATATATAGTGTTTGTATAGTGCTGCGTAGTGTTTTGTATAGTAAAATCTAAAATTTTTACATGAAACAAAATACTTTTATTAAGTTATTTGTTTTATTAGATAATAGTTAAAATATATTATATTTTATTATGCATAGTGTTTACATAAGGCTCGTATAGTAGTGTTTGTATAGTAAAATCTTTTTATATAAAGCAGAATAATTTTATAAAGTTATTTGTTTTATTAGACTATAAATAGATTATATTATATTTTATTTAAAAGATTTTATTTTATTAGAATATTTTATTAATACTGCAAGTAAATCAATATGGACTGTCCATTTTAAAGTAAATCAATCTGGACCGTTCATGAATTAGTTACTATTCAGTCCATTCTCCTGTAAATAGAAGCTCATTCCTTCATTATTTCTTACGAATTCATTGAAACTCTAGAGAGAGAAACTATAGAGAGAAAGAAGAAAAGTATTCTGCTACTTCACTACTCCTATATCCAGTTTCTTCTAAGGTAAGGGGTATTATTTCTTTCGTATTCATAAAGAGAAGTTCTGTTATTCCATTCTTTATTATTCTGTTAGAATAACCTGTATATGCGGGCTACCCTATACTTGGTGAAATTCTTCTGTTATTTCATTCTTTATTATTATGTTGGAATAACTTGTGTATGCAAAGTACTGCATACATGGTGAAATTCTTCTGTTATTCCATTCTTTATTATTCTGTTGGAATATCCTGTCTGTGCGTATTACGCATGACCTGGTTCCATTATTTATTATTCTGTTGGAATAACCTTTATGCATGCGATTGATTATTTATTATCGTATGCACGGTGAAGTCTTTTGTTATTTCATTCTTTATTATTCTATTGAATAACTTTTTGCGTCTCATGCGATTCTATCACATGCCTAGTGAAGTCTTTTGTTATTTCATTCTTTATTATTCATTTTGAATATCATATCGCATGCGGCCACGCAAGACCTGGTTCCATTATTTATTATTCTGTTGGAATAACCTATCTGTGCGGTCTATCACATGCATGGTGAATTCTTCTGTTATTCCATTCTTTATTATTCTGTTGGAATAACATGTCTATGTGGATTACCACATACATGGTGATTGAACCTTCATATTCATTTCTTATTAAATTGTTGAAATGATCTGTCTACGTGGATTACCGCATGGCGGGCAAAAATCCATTTTCAGTTTTATATATTGTGTTTTATTCAGTTGGTTAAAGCTTTGACTTCTATACTCCATGAAATTAGTGGAATATCCTTGATATTTGCGCTTCATCCAGTATCTTTTCATGGAAATATTCTTCTGAGCATTCTTGAATTTTACTCTACAAAGCAGTATAATGTTGACAATTTGGAGGTTATTGGTTCCTGGATAAATTATTTTTTGAACTTGTTTTATTCGATTCTTATATCATTGTCATCATCCTCATGCTTATATTATGTTGAAAGTCATTTGTGGCCTGTTGTGCATAGATGGACTTGGTATGATTATGACCATGGATTATTCGGTATAATCATGACCGTAATGTTAAATATGATGTGGTAAAAGTCCTCATTTGCCCATAGTGCATTGATGGACGGTTGTTGGCATGATCATGACCATTGATGAATACACGAATATCCTTGGCCCGTAGTGCATGGATAATTTGTGGTTGTGATACTAATGAATATCCTTGGCCCGTAATGCATGGATAATTTTTGGTTGTGATACTAATGAATATCCTCGTCAGAAAAGTGTGGATGATGATGAATTATTTATTGTCGAGTCTCAAATGATAAAAGTGATGAAAAACCTTTTTAAAACATAAAAGACAGTAGATTTTATTCTCTACTTGACTCTTTTAATGGATTGCCTATTCCGCTGCAGTTAAACTTGATGTTTGTTATATTTTATCAGTTTAACATTGTTGAAGACTAATGATAATTTATTCTACATTATCTTAGTCATAATATTTCTTACTGGGCTAGTTGAGCTCACCCCTTTCTTTCACTGTTCTCTTCAGGAAATGAGAACGTAGCCGGGACTTGTTGGGGAACGGAGTGAAGGTCTTGATGATAGCATTAGTAGTCCTCACTATTCTGTTAAATAGTGTGATAATAAATATAATGAGGACTCCATTGAGTGTGGATATTGTCTAGATGACAATATTCTTATTAAAACTCTCAATTTATGTTTTGTCGTATTTTTACACGACGTTTGTATAATTAAGTTATATTTGTATTTTGTACCATGTATCTGGAGACTTAAGATGGGTGATGTAAACCTATTTTGGGGGTGTCACAGTTGGTTTCAAAGCTTAGGGATATGATCCCTGGCTGAGATGTGAGACAAGAACTAGGAGGGGAGAGACGGGAATTCTTCGCTAGTATGACCTACTTAAGTTTATTTGGTATTTAATTGGCTCACGTATATAGGGATAATATGTGATATGTTAATTAACCCTTGTTTTGTGTTTGAAACAGTGTTAAATTTGTCGAGTTATTAGACCGTATCCTATTTGATCCCATTTGGTCGATAATGAGGGCGTCGATAATGACGCGAATATTTCTAAGAGGTTTGAAACCCGATATACGCCATAACCTCATTTCTCACAAACATTGTTTATATTAGGATGTTGTGAATAGGACTCGATTATTGGAGCGCGATAATGAGTCAAAGACAACCAAAAGGCAACGACACCAACAACACGATAATAATCTTACCGGTAGCAACGACCATCGGAACAACGATAACCATCGTGGAGGAAATTATCATGCTAAGAATGGTAACCACTTCGGTGGTAATCATGGCCAAGATAATAGAAGTGGAAAATTCTAGAAGAGAAGATTTAACGATGATGGGAAGACGTCGGCAGCAGCAACAAATTCTAGGGGAGGAGAACGACCGCCAGTTAGATGCTATAGATACGGAGAGGAGAGACACATAAGTCCAAACTGTTCACAGCCTTCCAAGGTATATTTTAGTTGTGGAAAAGATGGTCACATAGCTCGATTTTGTCTTGTAGCGAAATTAAGTCCAGCTGGGACGGTGGCACCAAAGGCGGATACGAACAAAACAAAGTCGGTGGTTTCAGGAAGAGCGTTTTTTGTGACTTCTCAAAAAGCGAGTAACCCGAACGAAGTTAGCACAGGTTAGTTAATTATAAATTTTTGCAAAGTCTATACCTTATTAGATAGCGATTCTACCCATTCTTTTATCTTTCTTGTTTGCGCTCAACGTTTAAATTTGACTCCGGAGAAGATAGACTTTGACTTATCTATTGAAACTCTGTTTGGAGAAACCTTCGTTACATCCACTATTTATAAATCTTGTTTAATTCAAATTGACACTTTCACATTATCTGTCAATCTTATCTCTTTGAAAATACTTGCATTTGATGTGATTTTAGGAATTGATTGGTTAACTACTCATTATGCCAAAATTGATTATTTTCGTAAGGTTGTTAGCTTTCATATTCCTAACCAACATGTTATACGAATTCAAGCAACTAAACCACTAAAGTCAATCATTATCATATCAAGCCATAAGTAAAGAGCCCCGAACCTTTCGTTGGTGACTTCCATGTGTGGAATGCACCTAAGCCGGACTTTCCGTAGGGGACGTCGTGAATAACGGTGGCAAATTCATCGGTATCAATGTGAAATGTTATCCAAGTCTTGGATGAGGGTCACAGTTTTGAATGATATTTCTATCATTAATAAATTTCTTGACGTATTCTTGAAGACTTCTTGGCCTACCCCAGAGCGTGAAATTGAATTTTGTATTGACCCCAGTACAAAACCTATTTCTTCAACCCTTAAATATTTCTTCAACCAAAACGAACGTATAATGCGCCAAAGACGTTGGCTCGAGCTGTTGAAGATTATGATCATACCATTCAATATCATTGTGGAAGAGAGAATGTGGTAGCTGACGCGTTGAGTAGAAGATCATATGCGTTTACGAGTGCGATGTTGTTAACACAAAAACCCATTTCGTACAACTTACAAATGATGAAGATAGAGTTAAAGACTCTAGGGACCCACGTGAAGATAACAAATATACGAGTAGAATCAACTTTAATCGATAAAGTTAAAGCCGTGCAAGCTACATACTCAGAGCTGATGAATGTGAAGAAGAAGGTTCAAGAGGGCGTTATTCTAGAAGCAAGAATCGATGAATAAAGGAAATCTCAACCCTCGATTTAATTGGCCCATTTGAAATCCTCGATCGAGTAGGAACTGTGGCCTATAGACTCGTTTTACCGCCAAGTATGTCGCGTGTTCATAACATTTTTTTTACGTATCGATGTTACGTAAATATGTGGACGACCTGAACCACATTATTGAATTAGAACTAGACGAGATAGCAGAAGATTTAACGTATGTTGAGATACGTGTTAAAATCTTGGATAAGAAGGATCATATTCGACACTCAAAGGTTATACCTCAAGAGTTGGAATATGAAATGAAGTCAAGGTATCCTCACCCTTCTAAGATAACAGTAACGCATATAAATTTCAAGGGCGAAATTTCATAAGGAGGGGGAGATTGTGAGACCCCAAATTTTATGAATAAAGATTTAAATTTCTAGAAATATTTTTTTGAATATTATGGAATGAATTTGATATAATGTTATAGTTGTGGGTAATATTTATAAATTTTACAAAGTATGCAAGTTGTTTTATAATATTTGATTGGTCGGGGAATAATCGTTTTAACAGGGAATATTAGTATGACGGCACAATCATTGGTGGACCCCACAACAGAATTATTGTCGGATCGAGAAAATGACAAAAATATTTTTATAAAAATAACGGCGGAAGTTTTACCGTTAAAACTGTTGAACTACTCGATAGTAAAAGCAAAAGAATAACGTGTGGTTGCATAAGTAGTACCAGTATTGATTATGATGCTTACGTGAGAAGTCACTAAGTTTTGTTCAATTATTGCTACAAGAATTGTTGCATAAGATCTCACTTTATTTGATTCAATTATTGTCGATATTTTATATATTATTAAATCAATAATTGAGATGACAGAGTTATTAATATTATTATTCGCAATATTAACGATGTCTAGAAGTTCGCCAAGGAGAGATTTGGTCACCTAATTACGCCAATAGGAGAAATCCTTATTGGAAAGCCCCTCTTTCCGGGAACGACACGGTCGATTAATATTGTGAATTATAATAACGATGATAAATGTTGTTAAATATATTGAGGTGTCTTTTTATGAAGTCACTAAGTTTATATATATATATATATATATATATATATTATATATATAAATTTTATTTTATTAGTATTATTAATGTAATAAAATAGAAAAGTTTTTTATATAAAATGTAATACTTTTATAAAGTTATTTATTTTATTAGACTATAAATAGAATATATTATATTCTATTATGATATAGTGTTTTGCATAGTAAAATCTTTTTATATAAAGCGTAATACTTTTATAAAGTTATTTATTTTATTAGATAATAATTTAATATATTATATTTTATTATGCATAGTGTTTGTATAGTGCTCTGATATAGTATTTCAGATAGTAAAATCTTTTATATAAAATGTAATACTTTTATAAAGTTATTTATTTTTTAGATAATAATTAGAATATATTATATTTTATTACGATAGTATTTACATAAAGTGTCTGCATAGTGTTTGCATAGTAAAATTTTTTTATATAAAACAGAATATTTTTATAAAGTTATTTATTTTATTAGACTATAAATAGAATATATTATATTTTATTTAAAAGATTTTGTTTTATTAGAATATTTTATTAATAATGTATAGTAAATCAATATGGACCGTCTGCTTAAAAGTAAATCAATCTGACCGTTTATGAATTAGTTACTATTTAGGTCCATTCTCCTATAAATTGAAGCTTATTCCTTCATTATTTCTTACTTAATTCATCGAAACTCTAGAGAGAGAAACTATAGAGAGAAGAAGAAGAAAAGTATTCTACTACTTCACTACTCCTATATCCAGCTTTCTTCTAAGGTAAGGGGTATTATTTCTTTCAGTATTCATGAAGAGAACTTCGTTATTCCATTCTTTATTATTCATTGGAATAACTCAGATACGCTGCTACCCTATACTTGGTGAAATTCTTTCGTTATTCCATTCTTTATTATTATGTTGAATAACTCGCTATCATGCGGCAAGTACCGCATACATGGTGAAATTCTTCCGTTATTCCATTCTTTATTATTACGTTGGAATGTCTCGTCATGCAAGCGCATACACACATAATTCTTTGGTTCCATTATTTATTATTCATTGGAATAAACATGCACATGCGGTTTATCGCATGCACGGGGAAGTCTTTTGTTATTTCATTCTTTATTATTCGTTGGAATAACTCATGCATGCAAGGATCTATCACATGCCCGGTGAAGTCTTTTGTTATTTCATTCTTTATTATTCATTGGATTATCACATTCGTGTGTTTACGCATTTGACCGGTTCCATTATTTATTATTTTCATTGAATAACTCGTTATGCATGATCTATCGCGACGCATGGTGAATTCTTCGTTATTCCATATTTTATTATTCCATTTGAATAACTCGTTTATGTGGATTACCACATGCATGGTGAATGACCCTCCGTATTCATTTCTTATTAAATTATGGAAATGATCTGTCTACGTGGATTACCGCATGGTGGGCAAAAATCCATTTGCAGTTTCATATATTCTGTTATACTCAGTTGGTTAAAGCTTTGACTTCTATACTCCATGAAATTAGTGGAATATCCTTGATATTTGCGCTTCATCCAGTATCTTTTCATGAAAATATTCTTCTTAGCATTCTTGAATTTTACTCTACAAAGCAGTATTATGTTGACAATTTGGAGGTTATTGGTTCCTGGATAAATTAATTCTTGAACTTGTTTTATTGGATTCTTATATCATTGTCATCATCCTCATGCTTATATTATGTTGAAAGTTATCTGTGGCATGTTGTGCATAGATGGATTTGGTATGATTATGACCAAGGATTATTCGGTATAATCATAACCGTAATGTTACAAATGATGTGGTAAAAGTCCTCATTGGCCTGTAGTGCATTGATGGATGGTTGTTGGCATGATCATGACCATTGTTGAATACACGAATATCCTTGGCCCGTAGTGCATGGATAATTTGTGGTTGTGATACTAATGAATATCCTTGGCCGTAGTGTAGGGATGATGTGGATTATTTATTGTCGAGTCTCAAATGATAAAAGTGATGAAAACCTTTTAAATCATAAAAGATAGTAGATTTTATTCTCTACTGACTCTTTTAATGGATTGCTTATTCCGCCGCAGATTAAACATGATGTTTGTTATATTGTATCGTTTAACATTCTTTCAAGACTAATGATAATTTATTCTACATTATCTTTGTCATAATATTTCTTACTGGGCTAGTTGAGCTCACCCCTTTCTTTCACTGTTCTCTTCAAAAAATGAGAACGTAGCTGGATGATAGCATTAGTAGTCCTCACTATTCTGTTAAATAGTGTGATAATAAATGTAATGATGACTCTATTAAGTGTGGATATTGTCTAGATGACAATATTCTGATTAAAACTCTCAATTTAAGTTTTGTCGTATTTTTACACGACGTTTGTATAATTAAGTTGTATTTGTATTTTGTACCATGTATCTGGCGACTCAAGATAGGTGATGTGTACCTATTTTGGGGGCGTCACAGATATACTTAGGAATGTTTGTACAGTTTTCCATTCCCTATATCATATTGCCATCTATTGTATCATGCATGTTATTATGTTATGCATATGTATGGATATCTAGAGATATTCAAAGATTGACCCTGGATGGTCTTACGATTACTACCAGTATAGATGTCTTCTTGACGATTAGTCAGATTGATCATACCCACCATTTTGGTGGTATCCGTATGCGCTCATGGTATGATAATATGTCACCACTAGGCAGGGGTGGCCAGTAGATGATTTTGCGAAGACACTATGACATTGTTGATGTTTTGTGTTCCCTGCTGTGGTTTATAGATGTTATGCTAGAGAATTGGGTACCGGAGAGACAGGTCTTCCGATTCGGGACCCGAGAGTTGACTCTTACTTTGGAGGAGTATGCACGGTTGACGATCTTCCGCCATTGGACAAACCTTGCGTGCAGTACACGGCGATCGGAGACATGAGTAGATGACGATTCATGACCCTCACGGCATTGAGGCGTAGAGTGGTCGGAGACGAGATTACATCCGCCACGTGATATCCAAGTGTTTTCTGTTTGACAGATTTGGCTCTGAGGATAGTTATGCACGGCATTCCGGGGATTTCACCACACCAGAGGATCAGTGGCATTTGGCCAGAGTGGATGTACTACTGCTGTGCGTATTGTCATACGTCTACATGCCACGGTACATGGATGAGTTTGACATCAGTGTCATTATAGCAGTGAGAGCTCTCCGGGAGGGTCACACCATCCTACCGATGATTATGGCAGAGACATTGAGGTTAGCCACATATTGCTGCACTTATCCGGCAGGAGTGTTCATAGGCAGCTCGGTCATGCTGTACGTGTGGTTTATGTCACACTTGGGACCGATTGGCACATTCAGACGGCATGGATATTGTTTCACCCATGATATAACCATGTCGTACTTCTTTCAGCCTGTGGAGTGTACAGATGCTGCATCTTGGTCAGCTTTCCTAGTAGGGATTGGAGATCCATTCGCTATATTGCCGTGTAAGGGCTTAGCAAACCCTACAACTTCATTACTCATGCTCCGGGCATGGATTATCTACCTCTAGCCGGTTTGAGAGGGATGATCACCTACCACCCACTGGTCGTGATGTGTCACTTTGACCAGTTTTAGGATTTCCACCCATTTGATGGGGCAGTGATTCAGCATTTCGCTTCTCGCCACTTATCATCAGCGGACAGATCCAGGTTGTATGCCTATTGGGATCAGCGAGAGCTAGCTGAATTTTCTGTCAGTCTTCCGGGTTATTCTGTAGAGTATTCAGCATGAATGGAGATAGAGACTGCATCGACTATGGTAGTATCCACAGTACAGGATATAGATTCTGATGATGAGGAGCCTATCGAGGAGGCTGACATTCCCATCGATGGGGACTTGACTGCTGGGCTGCTAACATTTGTGATGGATTCTCCCACCCCGAGTGCCACTATTACTTAGTATTCAGCATAACATTTAGAGCAGAGCTTACATCTGATGACCTATGATAGAGATCAGGCTAGGGCCGCGATGTTGACAGCTCTTGATGGGAGAGACGCCGCTCTTTTAGAGAGGGATGAGGCTAGATCAGCCAGGGATGCATTGATTGTGGAGCGGGATGCCGCTCTATATGCTAGAGATGTGGCAATTGCAGACAGTACCTTAGTGAGATCCCTTATGACTGGCATCCTTGCCGATATGAGTGCATACATAGATGAGCATCATGCCACCATACAGTTAGCCTCTGATCTTCCAGCTCGTGTAGATGCCATTGGGCAGGAGCTTGCAGCTTTACCTCCATCTTCAGAGAGGGATGCTATGTTAGATCTGATAGTCCGCATACACATAGATCCGTAGATAGCTTTGTATTTTCCTGCACAGACTAGCTTAGCCATTTTGTCATGTACAACACGGATGTATATATCAAACAGTAGTATATATAGCAGAGAAATATATTTTTATTTACTTCCCTTTCAGTTATGCCATGATACTTGCTTGATATTTGCCTGTTTCTTCAGGACCTTATGATCTTGATGCATTTTGAACTTATCCTTGATATGTGGACATTGAGCCATCACAGGATCTCTCAGAACGGATCATTGAACTGTATGTATCCCTACCATCTTTGGTGTCTTGGGACTGGTATTTGTATGGAAATGTGGAGAGGAATGTAGCTTTTCCTCTCTGAGATTGACCACACCATAGATGGTCACCAGTACTTCTATTTGTGAGAAGCCTAGTTAATTCCATCTCTTATGGATTGGTGTTGCTCTTCGAGGCACAACCGCAACTTAGATGGTCACCGAATATCCTATTTATAATGAGAGGTTGGGTAATTCAATCCCCTTGGTCTGAAGCCGATAAAATGTTGTAGATTGAAGGTTAATCCCAGTATCGTGTGACAAGAATTTTTGTTCTGGTAGGGGTTTGACTGAGCCATAAATGGCTGCCTATGTACTCCTATTGAGGAGGAGATCAAGTCTGCGTAGTTCGAACCTGATGTATGATGTTCAACGCTGAATGTGAAAGGCAGATGGGTGTAAAAGTATTTTTGTTGTTTTTGTTTTTTGTAGAGGAAGGGCAGAAATGTTTTTGTTGTTTTTTATTTATTGCGATCGGGCCATATAGAATATGGTTGCCTACGTACTCCCGGGTATCAAGGAAGTCAGGTCGACGTAGTTCGCCCCTTAGGACGAATCACAGCCAAAGAGAAGTATGAATCCCATGTGCAGGCTATACCGCGGGGAGAAGATAGTTTGATCCCATAATGGGGATAAACTGCAAGTGTGGAAAAAGTTTAACCCCGTCTTCAGGACAAACTACAAGCGTAGAAAAGTTTAATCCCTTCTTCAGGATAAACTGCAGGTGTGAAAAGTTTAATCCCGTCTTCAGGATAACTGAAATTGTATGAAAGGTTTGAAATGAAGTGAAACCAGGCTGCTGGTTTGAAATGTATGTTTCCCTGAGGGGCAGAAGAGTTTGTAAAAAGAGAGGGTTCAAAACCAGAATGACTGGTGATTGGGTGATCAATACCAGGATGTTTGCTTGATGGTAACTTCAGACACAGTACCATTTCACAGAGTCCATGTTGATTAGCTGTGGAAATTCATCGCCATCCATTTATTGTAGGCTGAGAGTGCCTCCTGTCAATACCTCCTTGACAAAAAACGGGCCTTCCCTGTTAGGAACAAATTTTCCCTTAGATTGATCTTGGTTGTCAATGATCTTCTTCAAAACCAAGTCATGTTGTTTGATCTGTCGTAGTCGTACTTTTGTATTATAGGATTGTGCGATCCTTTGCTGATATAACTAACCATGGAAGATAGTCGCGGTTCACCTTTCATCTATTAGAGAGAATTGGTGATACCTATCTTGTACCCATTAGTCTTCATCCAACTGAGCATCCATCAACACTTTGAGGGATTCCATTTCCACCTCTATGGGGAGCACTACTTCCATCCCATAGGCTAATGAGTAAGGGGTTACCCTAGTGGAAGTACGCATTGAAGTTCTGTAGGCTAATAAAGTCAGAGGCAAGAGGTCAGGCCCTCCTTTATGATTGGCAGACATTTTCTGCATGATCTTCTTGATATTTTTATTAGCCGCTTCAACAGCACAATTCATCTTTGGACGGTAGATGACGGAGTTAAGGTGTTTGATTTGGAATTTACTACATAACTCCTCCATCATTTATTTGTTGAGGTTCTTAGCATTGTCTGACACAATGACCTCTGGTTGTCCATATCGATAGACTACATTGTTTCGATTGAAAGAAATGATTACTTCTTTAGTAACCCTGGGGAAGGAGGCTGCTTCTACCCATTTGGTGAAGTAGTCGATCATGGTGAATATAAATCGATGTCCATTACTGGCTTTGGGCTCGATGAGCGCGAGATCACGCCCATTCCCCACATCGAGAAGGGCCATGTATAACTCATATGTGGAGTTCCTTGAGGGGCGGATAAGCATTCCCATGAATTTGGTATCGATAGCATCTCTTGACGTGATCATCACAAATACTTTGAGTGTAAGCCAATAATACCCTGCTTTTGAGAATTTTCTTGACAAAAGGCCGCCATGTATGTAATACATACTCCACCATGGATCTTATCCATGAGCCTTCGAGCTTGGTCTTTGTCCGCATATCCGAGGAGACCTAATCTACATCTCTTTGTAGAGAGTGTATTCCGCCAAGTAGAATTTTATAGCAAGTCGATTGGATCCGCCTCTTCTTAGTTAGGCTCTCCTCACGTGTGTAGATCCATCTCACGGATACACCTCGATATGTTGATACCAAGGGTTTTGGATGGGAGGTAGCTCATCCGATACTTCTCCAACATAGTTCCCATAAGTCGGGCCTTTTCAGAGAGCAAATGTGATGCTCATGGCATGTTTTTCCTCGTGTATGTGAATCAAGGAGGCTAATGTAGCTAGATCCGCAAAATAATCCGGAAAATAAACATAAATTGTTTATGTACAATAATTCCTAATCATTCTATAACAAATTGATTTCCCAAGATATAAACATAAATTATTTGCGGAACATATACACAAATTGTTTATACAATACACTTTACACATTTCCCAAAATCGAGTAACCTTAACTTACACAAATCATAAACTATCTAACACATGACATTATTATCAAACTATACTATTACAATCTAGCTACACATTTTATCCCAAGCAGAACTTGGCATTATCCTTTTCCTGTATCCGAACGCATTCGCCTTATCTGCAATGTTTATCATGATATAACAAGGGTGAGAATGAAAGTTGCCCAACAAGTTTAAATACAATTTAAGGATATATCATGATTGAAAGAGTCTGGATAATAGGCTGGCTATAATTCATCAATATAATTGAGAACTAGCACGAACAAACTTTTGACTGAACAAGTATTGAACATGAACAAATCTATCTGGACCAACTGGTAATGAAGGTGATCAGCCTTTCATACCTGACTTATACATGCAATATGTATAGGAGTACAATTCCACATGGCAATCAATAATGATTAACCATAAGTATATCTGAATAAAACAACTCTTAGTAGAGTTAAGTAAAACTGCATCAACCATTGATTACCGCTTTATGCAATTTATAAGCTTTATCAAAGACCTATTATTGGTAATATAGATTTCAATATTAGAATAATATCATCACAATATAATACTTTTATAATATATAACACATAGAATAACATAAACACATAATACATAATTCTATCACCATACAACACATAACACCTAGCATCAAGTCAAAACTATTTAAGTCGAGTTGAAGTTGGAGAAAATTCTAACATCCCGACGACAAGTTTCGGACAAATCATCGAGTTTAAGTTCAATTAAACTCGCTTAAACACTTAACAATATCTTAGAAAATTTTCTTATCGGTCAAAACAATTTTCATAGATTTGCAATAATTTTAAGATAACAGCTACCTTTAATTCACTTAATATTAATAATCTTGATAATATTTAATTTCCCTCTTAGTATTATTAGTTCACTAATAATACTTTTACTCGCTTACTAATATTATTAACACCTTAATAATATTTTAATACCTTACTAATATTATTAATCCTCTTAATAATATTTTAATCATGCATTAATATTATTACCTTAATAATATCTTACTTATGCTTTAGTATCATTAATAAATTAATAATACTTTTAATCATTTACTAATATTTTATTTATTTACTAATATTATTAATTATTTAATAAAATTTTATTCATTTACTAATATTATTAATTATTTAATAATATTTTAATCATTTATTAATGCTTAAATCAAATATTATTAACCATTTAATAATATTTTAAAGAAGTTTTAATATTAATATTTTTATTTACTTAACAATATCATATTCTAATATTATTAATATCATAATAATATTTTAATAATTTATTGGATTAATAAACAATTTATTCTAATTGTTCATCCTTTATAAAACCTCTTATTTAATATCCATAAAAGGTCATAAATACAATTTCTTATCATAAATTACCAAAATGCCCTAAGATAGTCATGATGTAACATATTATGAGTATTCAAGCATAAAAATCACATTTTTATTATTAAAGACATCATTTAGCTATTTATTTCCTTTTATTCATAACTTAATCATTTTTTGGAAAAATAGCAAACTGACTCCAAAAATTCTCAACTTCTGGATTTTGACAGAATATGAACCAACAATGATCTCCTAATTTTTCTGGAATTTTAGAAAATGATTTACTATTTTTAAAGTGCCCAAAACACTCGGAACTTGCTCTATTTTTCATAAATTGAGTTTTGCTCAGAAAAATATAAAATATTTAGGGTATGCTCTCCTAGCACACATGAACCTACTGTAAAAATTTCGGAAATTTCCAGTGTTTACACAGTGATATATTCGATGGTTAATATTTCGGAGTCCTTTACGGAAATAGTCATTACACACAATCTATAATTCAAAATGTGTCCGTTCTTTTTCCTACATGTAGATAACTTCTCAAGGTACCTCTGTGATTTTTCCCAGATTTTTAAAAGACATGCAACTGTCTAAAATAGTCCCAAGAAAATGGGAACAATAACTATTTTAGGGTTTTCAACCCTTAACATTCAAAGTGGACTGTTTTGGGGAAAACAGTCCCAAAGCTTTCAAAACTTCCTAGATTTGTGTTCTACCACTTGGGTTTACTAGGTAACTCATGTATGTAGCATCGCCCTTCGACGAATCACAAATCCAAGTTGTAAAACTTGAGTTACACAAGATTTAGTGGAAGGAAAACAAGAGTTTTCACCCTTGGAGAACATATGCTCATTTTCTTCCTCTAAGCCTTTGATCCAACACTCAAGATACTTAGTTCCATACATGATGATATGTAGAACTAGGGTATCTTGATTATTTGTTCATAACCCCAATAAAACTCAAGCTATAAAACAAAGTAGAAGAAGAAAATGAAAGTTAGGTTATACCTTGATTTAATGGCTACCTTCCTTGAGTTAGCAAAGTAAGTAATGAACTTAGGATGCATCAATTAATTAGAACTCCTCTCTCTCTCTCTCTCTCAAAATCGAACCTCTCTCTCTTTTCTCTCTCTTAAAGTTGCTAGCTTGGGAGAAAAAGTTAGAAGAAAAAGAATGAGAGAAAGTGAAGTATTCTAGCAAATGAAATGGTTGATTCATTATTATCCCCTATACTTTCCTTGTCCCATGGATAAAAGGCTTCACCTTATCCCATTTAATTAAGCTTAATCATGTGGTTAAGAGTGCTTAATAGATTTGCAACCAATGAGAACTTGACAACCATGTACTTGTGTGTAAGAGTTACTAATTATGGACATTGTTTAGCTTAATTAGTTGCCTTAAAAGGCCTAATAGGGCCAGCTATATATATACCCACTAATTCCTTTATTTAGCCTTTATTTTAATGCATAAATTAGATAAATCAAAGGTCTAAAATACCCTTAATCAAGTAGACTAAGTTTGGGCTTGCATTTTATTTCTTTTGGGCTTCCTCTTTAATTGTTTTGGGCCATGTAATGAACATAGTCTAACAATTTTAATATATGCTACCCAAATTTTTTATTTAGGGTGTCCATTTTCAATCTTATGAAATTTAATTACTTATATATGTGACTTTAGCTCATAACCTAATTAGGTTTACACGATATAGGTTTAAAATTATTAGTCACTTGAAATAACAAGATTATTCACTTAAGTTAGTATACATATTAAATACTAACCTTTCCTTATTACCATAACCTTAGGTTATTTAATTGTCTCACCTAATGTATAATTAGGTTACTGAAGCTTTCATTTTTTTAATGAAATCTATAAATGTATATCTCCATAACTATAGTATATATGTTTATTGATCCATGTACCAATTCACATATGTTGTCACATATTAAATCACTGTATAACACAAAGTTTTAAATATCAATAATGTACATACATATATAGTGACTTAAAATTCACTGTTATTAACCCATAGGGTTTTCAAAAAATCGAAAATTAATATATCTAAATTGTAATTAGGATTCTCGAATTAAATTAAACTTTCTCATTCATAAATCAGTCTTATTAATTCGGATTATTTTATCCCAATTTAAATTGCTAATTTAGCAATTAAGTCCATAACTGTACATTAGGGTTTCTAAGTTCCAAATTAGGGTTTTGGATTCCCAGAACTGAAATTAGGGTTTCAGAACCAGTTTCTAGGGTTTCTTACCCATCATTAGGGTTTTCTAACTGAACGTTGACGTGCTTAATAATATTAGGGTTTAATACTGATAAAATTTATCTGGTCTACCCTTGACCCTTAACCACATATTTTGAACACATATAATACCATATCCACATAACATATTCACATATACACTTAATCCTGAATAATTCACCAAAAAGCACACACAGATTTTGAAATCCTCAAAATTCCATCCCAAAAATATCAAACGCATACACTTATTTTCTGTCTAGGTCTATTATTTGACCTTAAATCAATCATTTAAGATTTTAATAAATTGTCTAATTTCTCAAGTTGTCATATTCACCCCTTCTTCTAAGAATTTCATCCCCGAAATTCACATTACACCTTACACCATACTGCTTACACCATTCACACATCATCATATGCTACTCAATACACCACTCACAAGAGTAAAAGTGTTTTTAAATTTGTGCTGAGGGGTGATATAGACCATGAACACATAGTTTTAACGGTATTCATACTGCAAAACAATACATTACTTGGTATGTTTACAATCACAAAGAAGGTAAACTACCATTACTAGTACTTTAGGTGATTAGCCTATCGAACCCTTACGTCATGCATAATGTATTAATTATGTCTAGCGACTATTTACGCTATTAGATTGGATTATTTATCCAAACAACATAGTTCACCTCAGTCTTATCATAGGATTCCGCACCAAAACAATTTGGTTTAGAAAATTTCTTTCAATGAACACTTAGAGTTTTCATAAACATTAGTTTAGCTGAATTGAATAGCGTAAACTCACATCAATAATTCAATTCAATCGAATTATTTAGGTGTAGCCAAGCCCCGTTGGCAAATTAAAATTTTGAAAACATTTTCGAGAATGACGTAATGATGCCGCGATCTTTATATAATAAATTGGTTTGAGGATGCCGTTATTGTATGACTTTGTCATAACACATCATACAATAGTGGAACAACGACTTTAGATCAGTTTCACACTAAGTATTCATGTATTTACAACTCCATCACCTTTTTATCATCTCTGCACCAGGTTACATGGTACATGAGTGATAAATAAAATAACTTTTGATATTTCAAATCATTTGCGTCTAGCCAAAATAAGTAGCATAGACTGTACTTTAAACCGTTTCAAAAATGATTACGAGTCTACATTTTTTTTAAAAGCACATAGTGCGTATTTAGCTTGATGTCAAAATTTTGAAGTCTAGCATAGCTAGGAGTTTTGGAAAACTTATGTCTCCACTAACAATCGTTTGCTTAACAATCTATCTGTTCCTATTATCCTCAATACTCCATTCACACATAACTATACCTAGTTCATCAAACCATACTTATGAGTTCATGAATTACCACAATCATATGAGTTTAAGAACTTGTCTACATAGACCTTTTGGCGTCCATTCACTGAGGGGTTCATAAACATTTCATATAACTATGAGTCAAAATGTCACATAAGTATAAATTTTAAGAACTCGTACTTAACCTTATATTCTCTATTTATGACCTATCTACCTTTTATACACATGAGAAAGGAATCACCCTCTTAACATGCATATAGCAAATAGCGCGACACAAACATTTCAATGATTATCATTGCGTAAACTAAGTGGTTTTACACCAAGTACAATTCCCTACCTATACAAGGAATCATACAACTCAGCTGCTGACATGAGTCCTCAATTGAATCCCCACCTATTACTAACTCCCTTCTCAATACGAATTTCATTTAACTCGTATTCATAATCCTTTCCTGTATTTGTACCAATTCATGGTACAACTACCACACAACATCTTTGCTGTAAACTTTCCAATCATCAGATTGATTCTTTTTTCATATTATAACCTTATCATATCACGGAGTGATCACATCGTATATAATACGATTTATTTCTATATCTTGATCGTTTTGTTTTACAATCTCCTATCCCTACACTTGTAGTCTTTTAGACTCTATCTATTCACCACTCATTGTTTAACTTTATTATCGAGTTAGGGAACTTTCAGTTATCTTAATAACTAGCCGAGATTCGTCTTTGAATCTCATCGATCAACTAACTCTATGTGAGTTAGATATTATCCTAATCATTGCAGGTTATTGGTCTCGTGTATTCTACCTAAGCTTCATAACCAATGACTTTGATACCAACCGTGATAGCCCCGAATACGGGTCCCAAATCACCGCGGATTTGGTTCAATCATTCTATAACTATTTGCAGAAGATATAAACATAAATTGTTTATACAATACACTTTACACACTATTTACCCAAAATCGAGTAACCTTAACTTATACACAAATCATAAACTATCTAACACATAACATTATTATCAAACTATACTATTACAATCTAGTCAAGACATTTTATCCCAAGTGAACTTGGCATTATCCTTTTCCTCAGATCGAACGCATTCGCCTTTATTTGCAATGTTTATCATGATATAGCAAGGGTGAGCATGAAAGTTGCCTAAATAAGTTTAAATACAATTTAAGGATATATCATGATTGAAAGAGTCCGAATAATAAAGTGGCTATAATTCATCAATATAATTGAGAACTAAAGACGAATAAACTTTTGATGAACAAGTATTGAACACTTGAAAAAATATATCTGGACCAACCTGGTAATAAAGGTGATCGACCTTTCATACCGACTTATACATGCAATATATGCAGAGTACAATTATCCATGGCAATCAACAATGATTAACCATAAGCATATCTAAATAAAATAACTCTTAGTAGAGTTAAGTAAAACTTTCCTGAACCATTGATTACCTATGCTTAATTTATAAGCTTTATCCCAAGACCCTATTATTAATAATATAGATTTCTATATTAGAATAATATCATCACAATATAATATTATTATATATATATATATATCTAATAACCTAAACACATAACACATAATCCTATTCTACATACACATAACATCTAGCATTAAGTCAATCTATTTAAGTCCGAGTTGAAGTTTACAAAATTCTAACATCCCAACGGTTAAAGTCGGACAATCATCGAGTTTAAGTTCAATTAAACTCGCCTTAAACACTTAACAATATCTTAGAAAATTTTATTATCGGTCAAAACAATTTTCATAGAAATAATTTTAGGATAACAACTACCTTTAATTCACTTAATATTATTAATCTTGATAATATTTAATTAACCTCTTAGTATTATTAGTTCACTAATAATACTTTTACTGCTTTTTACTAATATTATTAACACCTTAATAATATTTTAATATCTTACTAATATTATTAACCTCTTAATAATATTTTAATCATTCATTAATATTATTACCTTAATAATATCTTACTTATGCTTTAGTATCATTAATAAATTAATAATACTTTTAATCATTTACTAATATTTTATTTATTTACTAATATTATTAATCATTTAATAATATTTTATTCATTACTAATATTATTAATCATTTAATAATCATTTAATAATTTATTAATGCTTAAATCAAATATTATTAACCATTTAATAATATTTTAAAGAAGTTTTAATATTAATATTTTTATTTACTTAACAATATCATATTATAATATTATTAATATCATAATAATATTTTAATAATTTATTGGATTAATAAACAATTTATTATAATTGTTCATCCTTTATAAAACCTCTTATTTAATATTCATAAAAGGTCATAAATAACATTTCTTATCATAAATTACCAAAATGCCCTAAGATAGTCATGATGTAATATATTATGAGTATTCAAACATAAAAATCACATTTTTATTATTAAAGACATCATTTAGCTATTTATTTCTTTTTATTCATAACTTAATCATTTTTTTGGAAAAATAGCAAACTGACTCCAAAAATTCTCAACTTCTGGATTTTGATAGAATATGAAGCAACAATGATCCCCTAATTTTTCTGGAATTTTAGAAAATGATTTACTATTTTTAAAGTGCCCAAACCACTCAGATCTTGCTCTATTTTTCATAAATTGGGGTTTGCTCAAAAAAATATGAAATATTCAGGGTATGCTCTCCTAGCATACATGAACCTACTGTAAAAATTTCGGAAATTTCCAGTGTATACACAGTGATATATTCGAAGGTTAATATTTCGGAGTCCTTTACGGAAATAGTCATTACACACAATCTATAATTTGAAACGTGTCCGTTCTTTTTCCTACATGTAGATAACTTCTCAAGGTACCTCTGTGATGTTTCCCAGATTTTTAAAAGACATGCAACTGTCCGAAACAGTCCCAAGAAAAATGGGAACAATAACTATTTTAGGGTTTTGAACCCTTAACATTCAAAGTTGACTGTTTTGGGGAAAACAGTCCCAAAGCTTTCAAAACTTGATATATTTGTGTTCTACTACTTGTATTTACTAGGTAACTCATGTATCTAGCACCACCCTTTGACGAATCACAAATCCAAGTTGTAAAACTTGAGTCACACAAGATTTAGTGGAAGAAAAACAAGAGTTTTCACCCTTGGAGAACATATGCTCATTTTCTTCCTCTAAGCCTTTGATCCAATACTCAAGATACTTAGTTCCATACATGATGATATGTAGAACTAGGGTATCTTGAGTATTTGTTCATAACCCCAACAAAACTCAAGCTATAAAATAAAGTAGAAGAAGAAAATGAAAGTTAGGTTATACCATGATTTAATGGCTACCTTCCTTGATTTACCAAAGTAAGTAATGAACTTAGGATGCATCAAAAATTAGCACACCTCTCTCTCTCTCTCTCTCAAAACCGAACCTCTCTCTCTCTTTTCTCTCTCTTAAAGTTGCTAGCTTGGGAGAAAAAGTTAGAAGAAGAAGAATGAGAGAACGTGGAGTATTCTAGCAAATGAAATGGTTGATTCATTATTATCCCCCATACTTTCCTTGTCCCATGGATAAAAGGCTTCACATTATCCCTTTCAATTAAGCTTAATCATGTGGTTAAGAGTGCTTAATAGATTTGCAACCAATGAGAGCTTGACAACCATGTACTTGTGTGTAAGAGTTACTAATTATGGACATTGTTTAGCTTAATTAGTTGCCTTAAAAGGCCTAATAGGGCCACCTATATATATACCCACTAATTCCATCATTTAGCCTTTATTTTAATGCATAAATTAGATAAATCAAAGGTCTAAAATACCCTTAATCTAGTAGAATAAGTTTGGGCTTGCATTTTATTTCTTTGGCTTCCCCTTTAATTGTTTTGGGCCATGTAATGAACATAGTCTAACAATTTTAATATATGCTACCCAAATTGTTTATTTAGGGTTTCCATTTCCAATCTTATGAAATTTAATTACTTATACATATGACTTTAGCTCATAACCTAATTAGGTTTACACGAAATAGGTTTAAAATTATTAGTCACTTGAAATAACAAGATTATCCACTTAAGTTAGTATACATATTAAATACTAACCTTTCCTTATTACCATAACCTTAGGTTATTTAATTGTCTCACCTAATGTATAATTAGGTTACTAAGCTTTTCATTTTTTAATGAAATCTATAAATGTATATATCCATAACTATAGTATATATGTTTATTGATCCATGCACCACTTCACATATGTTGTCACATATTAAATCACTGTATAACACAAAGTTTTAAATATCAATAATGTACATACATATATAGTGACTTAAAATTCACGGTTATTAACCCTTAGGGTTTTCAAAAAATAAAAAATTAATATTTTTAAATTGTAATTAGGATTCTAGAATTAAATTAAACTTTCCCATTCATAAATTAATCTTATTAATTAGGATTATTTTATCCCAATTTAAATTGTTAATTTAGCAATTAAGTCCATAACTGTACATTAGGGTTTCTAAGTTTCGAATTAGGGTTTCGGATTCCCAGAACTGAAATTAGGGTTTTAGAACTGGTTTCTAGGGTTTCTTATCCATCATTAGGGTTTTCTAACTGAACGTTAACGTGCTTAATAATATTAGGGTTTGATACTGATAAAATTTATCTGGTCAACCCTTGACCCTAAAACACATATTCTGACTACATATAATACCATATCCACATAACATATTCACATATACACTTAATCCTGAATAATTCACCAAAAGCCTACACATGATTTTGAAATCCTCAAAATTCCATCCCAAAAATATCAAACGCATACACTTATTTTTTCTTCTTAAATCAATCATTTAAGATTTTAATAAATTATCTATTCGACCTTAAATCAATCATCTCAGTAAAATTTAAGATTTTAATAAATTATCTAATTTCTTGGATTGTTTGATTACCAATTCAGAATCCCAAAAGACAGTTAACCGCCTGATGCCCATTGAACGGGCAAGTTTTTGCTCCATGATATAGCCTTCATACTCAGTTGTGTTATTGGTGGCGATAAATGCAATTTACCTACGTGACGGATCGCTTCCCCTGCATCTGGGATATTAGAACTGCTCCGGCTCCAGAGCCTTTTGTGTTAACAGCTCCATCAAAATACATTTTCCATGTGTGGCATGCATCGTACTGATGGTGTTGCTGAACTGTCATTACCCCTTCATCGGGGAAGTATGTTTCTAAGGGTTTATAATTCCCTGCAGGTGCGGCGGCCAGTTGATCCGCAATTCCTTGACCTTTGACAGACTTTTGCGTCACATAGACGATGTCAAATTGCTGTAGGATCAACTGCCATCTAGACAGTCGACAATTCAGTATGGGCTTACTAAACACATACTTGAGAAGATTCATGCGGGATATGAGATGTGTTGTGTGACCATAGAGGTAATGTTGTAACCTCATGGAAGCCCATGCTAAAGCATAACAAGTCTTCTCAATCAGAGTATACTTGTGTTCACTGATGTTGAATCTTTTGCTGAGGTAATAGATAGCTCGTTCTTGGCCTCTATCGTCTTTTTTCGCTTTCAAAGACATGCAAATGGCATGGCATTGTCATTAATGGACAGTACATGAACATGGGAACATCATCCCTGGGTGGTACCAAAACAGGAGCGTTAACCAACTGCTCTTTAATGGTAAGGAAGGCTTTCTGACACTCATCGTTCCATTTCATGGAGGAGTTCTTCCTTAACAGCTTGAAGATGGGCTCACAGGTTTCTGTGAGTTGAGAGATGAACCTGCTAATGAAGTTGATGAAAGTAGTATGTACACAAGCCAATCATGTTTGATGATAAAGCATATACTTTGTAACAATCTTATTCATTTATTAATAAAAAGTATTAATTTATTAAAGGCTTTTAATTATCTACATGATGTTGTTTTATAATATGTGATAAACCCATAGTTTTAAACAATGCTTTTAGAATAATGTTGATGATCATTCTAATGAGATCTAAATTCTTAGAAAGCTTAAAACTAAAATAGTTCCCAATCATTGGATTACTAAATTGGGGATTAGTGAATCTCGATAGATTGGTACATACGTTGCTTGCTTTCATTGGATGAGGATGATTGATCTCATGATCATTTGTGTGGAGACACTAAAGCAAGTATGTAGGTACTTATTAGAGAATAAGTTCATCGAACGTGGCTCGCTAAGGAATACCTAATGGAGTTTTACTTGCACTTCGTCAATAGGAATTCTGTAGTGATAGATGTACAAGTGATCCTTGGACTTGAGATCATCATAGTATCTTGTGTATGATGAGTTATACTTTGACTTATTCCTTAAGACCCTTAGGGTATATCAAAGGTATGCTTGGGTATAATAAGTTGTGTAAAATGGAGATAATGTATGATCAATAAAGAATCTACCACTTTATTAAAAGAAGAAAATGTCCTATGTGATTCGATAAATGACAACCCGGTAGTCCTTGGCATAAGGCGTAATAAAATTAGAAAGGAGTTTCTAATTTGCATTATTTAGTGTTGTGCATTTAAGGATCGAAATACATATAATTAAATAAAATAAGACTTGACACTAATTCCATGCCTTATATTTAATTGGGACATTGTATGGTGGAATGATTGAATCAGACAGTAACTATTTACTCAAAGGTTCTTTTATGATTAATGTTGAAATCTATATTATCCGGAAAGTCGTTGATCGCTAGGGAGGCTTATCCTATTGTAGAATAAATATTATTTATTTAAATAAATTAATTGTTTAATTTATTTATTTAAATAAGATTAAATTGTTCTAATTGATTTATTCACAAGGTTTAATATGGAGAACCTAAAGGGTCACACCATAAAAGGAAGAATAATTATTTAAGAAGTTAATGGCATAATCGTAATAATATGTTATGTATTTTTAATTTAATCTATGACGATAGAATAAATTAAATAGCTTAATATTTATTATTTAATATTTTAGAAATATTAAATATAAATTAATAAGAGGAGTCTTATTAATATTATTACAATTATTATTATTATTTTAATTTCTAAAAGAGTTTAGGAATTAATTTAATATAAGTACTCTCATTTATTCCTAATTAGATTAGGAAGGAAAATTAGTTAAAGGAGTTTAATTAATTATCCCTAATAAGATTAGGGAGCCCCTTTAATTAAAAGGGTTTAATTAAATAATACCTTATTTTAATAGGTTACTTGATATCTATATAAGAAGAGTCTTATATCGGATATCAATACTACGTGATAATTCCAATGGTTGGAGAAGTACGCTCTTTTCTATGGGATAGAAAAACTAGGGTTTAGCCAACCACCCATCTTCTTGAATCCTTCTTCTTCCTTGGTGGATCACCTCAGAGGCCAAACACATGGGTGGCTAACGTTGATCAAAGGAAGGAACCAAACCCGTGAATTCAAGTTGAGCCTTAAAAGGATTTGGAGGTGAACTTGTACCTAAGGAAGCTCGATCTTCAAGGGTATGATTTTATTCTTTATCTTTTCGTTTAATTAATAATTGTGCATAAAGGGTGATCCCGGTATATGGTTTGAAAAATTTTAAACTCGATTTTTACACGTTTTCCGCTTATTTATGCAATTTGATTGCAAGTTCTTGAATATTACAAACTAATAACGGTGGCATCGAGCCAAACCTTTATGCGAATTATTAATTGGTCAGATTTAATATGTATATTGATATGTGTTTAGAACAATTTAATTGGGCATAATTTTATTGTATAAAATTTATTTAAAAAAAAAAACGAAAGCATGTTATAAATCATGAGACGTCTTCACTTGATTACTATGAAGTATCATATATGATCCACGATTACTTACCGTAATATTATATATACAATATCTTTGAATGGTATATATATATATATATATATATATATATATATATATATATATATATATATATATATATTATATTAACTTAGAATGACTAAGAAGGCCACGTGAAGGAACATAGTCGGGAAATTGATTACATATATATATATATAATATATATTTATATTAGTAATATATATATATATATATAAAATATGTTTTAATTATTTTATTATTAAAATAAAAGTTTATTTTAATCTTAAAATAAAAAGTTTATTTTAATATTAAAATATAAAGTTTATTTTAATTTTAAAATTAGATTTCATGCTAACTAATTAGAATTGGAATTGGATTCCATGATAACTAATTGGAGTTGAAATTGGATTCTAACTTTCCTTAAATAAAGGAGTTTATTTAGATATGAAATAAGATTTCATATTATTCAAAATAAAAGAGTTTATTTGAGAATAGGAAAGAGAATCCATGTTTCCTTAAATAAAGGAGTTTATTTAAATATGAAATAAGATTTCATATTATTCAAAATAAAGGAGTTTATTTGTGAATAGGAAAATGAATCAGACTTTTCTTAAATAAAGGAGTTTATTTAGATATGAAATAAGATTTCATATTATTCAAAATAAAGGAGTTTATTTGTGAATAGGAAAGAGAATCCGTGTTTTCTTTAAGAAAAGGAGTTTTTTTTTTACATGGAATTGGATTCCATAATTAATTAAAATAAATGAGTTTATTTTGATTAAAATAAAATAGTTTATTTTATTCAAAATTGGATAAATTAAAATAAAATAGTTTTATTTTGATTTAAATTTGGATTAAAATAAAGGATTTTAATTCAAAATTAGATTTTATACTAACTAAAGTTGCCCATTAAATGATATCAATATATATATTAAATGTTTATTATTCATGAGATGAATGATATTTATTGATGCATATGATGATGTGTATGATAATAAATGGGATTGATTATGGACTATTGACCAATGTGATTGGATTTTATTTTAGTTGGATGCATGAATGTATGAGTTTTATTAAATGGGGTCTGCACCTACTCGCCTTCTCTAATTTTTCTTAATGTAAATTCTATCTCTCTACTATGTACTTCCCTCGATCATTCGATCAAGGTTTCTATTTATTTTAATTAGTTTTGTAATAGGAATAGTTAGAATTAATTTTGAAAAATTGGAGATCAAGGAGCAAGGAGCGCTTGAAGACCCGTTTATAATGGAGCCCCGGGTTTAAATGTAATAGTTATATTTAAATATTATTTCTTGTACCCTAGGGTTTGACCTTTTAGTTCACTTGGTGGCTCTAGTGAACCAAACTAGAATAAAAGTCCATAATCAATCCGAGTAGAATATAGTATTCTATATGTGCATGCTTATACTATATATATTATATATTATGCAAACATGCTTCACATGTTTATTAATACGACGCCGTATTTTATATATATATATATATACGCGCTAAACAAGATGAGACAAATTAATAACAAACCCTCAATTTTTTATATTAAGTCCTAGCGCTCAAAGATATTTGGAATATCGAACGTCCTTTCTAGCATGATAAAATTAATAGAGTATTAAATATTTAATATGAGTTTGTTGTGTCACCACAAGGCAAGTATTAAGTATTTAAGATGTTAATTTATCACATTTGATGCTTATAAAGAAAATTGAACAATATTTTTTGTTGTGTCACCACAAGGATGATATTTTCTTTTTGAATATATGGAGTGCTAGGTCGGACTTAACTTGGAAAATTTTAATTTGGATGTGCCACCACTTGATCAAAATAATCTAAGAGGCAAAATACAAGGAGTTGCATAGTTGATGTAATTGACAAAAGTTGTCTACCTATTTATTTATATATAGTTTGTTGTGTCACCACAAGGCTATATACATTTGAAATGGGATCATTATTCTCACTAGCAAATCTTTAATTAGATTTTCTTAGAACTATATAAGTGAGGTAATATAGTTTGAAGAAAATAGTGGGAGATACCAATTTAAAACAAGACCTAAATTATTTTGGTAATTAATAAAAGAATGTATGTTAAAATGTTGTTAATTACAAATTCATTTACAGAATTTTACAATGTCTAAAATTACTATCACTGCGAAGCATATTAGATGCTAAATTAACTGTAATCAATTAAAGCGGATTGGTTAAGGAATTTGAGAATAGTTCTCATAGTTGAAAAGCTATCTTATGTCCTTAATACGCCTATCCCCTCGCAATGGTTGCGCATAATGCCTCGAGGAAGAGATTGCTACTTTTAGAAAGTGGCAAGATAATGCACTGATTGGCTCAACGCATCATGCTCGCATCCATGAAAGTAACGAGCTTGTTGTCCAGTGATGAAACTATGGATGCTCTTACTATATTCCCGCACATCAAGTAGTTGATGGTGATGAAAGTAAGACCGATAGATATCGAGATATCTAAAGAGCTCTTCCGATCTAGAATGGGCAATGGCACTATATAGATGCATAAAAAGTTCTTAACATAATCAATTTGATTGATCAATTAGGACAACTGGTTTTGTCATGGATGGAGAGTTGAGCCAAGATTTGATCTTGCACTCACTCCCGGACTCCTTTTACAATTGTTGTGAATTTTTCATATAAACAAGCTAGATATCAGCCTCGCTGATTTGCTTAACATATTAAAAAATGTTGAGAGTCACTTTCCAACCAAGAAAGATCAAGTCTTACTGGTAGGGGCCAAAGGATCTTCTCAAAAGAAGAATGATTCAAAGAAGGTAAGTAGAAAGGCAAAAACAAAGGATAATAAGAACAAAACTGATACGGATAGCAAAAGAGTTTGCTTCCACTGCAATAAGCCTGGACACTGGAAAAAAACTGCGAGAAGTATCTTACAGAGGCTAACCAAAGAAGCTTAGTGAAGTTTTGGTTATAAATACAAATTTGTTTATGATTTAAAATAAATTTTTCTTTAAGTCAAGGTTCTACTTGGGTATTGGATACCGACTTTGGTTATCATAATTATAGATTTATGAAGGGACCAAGCAGAAGTAGAAAGTTAAAAAAAGTTAAGTAATCCTATGTGTGGAAAATGAAGCAAAGGTTGCTGCATTAGCTATAGAAACTTATAGTTTAGCACTGCCTTCGGGCAAATCTATTTAGCCAATAAGTTGTTATTGTATTCCAATTCTTGTTAGAAACATTATTTCCATTTTATTGTTGGACAATAAAATTTTTGGTATTATAATTAAGAACAATTGTTGTTCTATTTATAATAATAATGTTTCAGATAGAACCTAAAGATTACTTAATGGATTTTGTATACTTGACTTACGTGAAAAATTATTTTGTAAATTGAACAAACTAGTATAAGAAAAGGAGATGATCATTCAAAGAGTTGAATGTATGTATTTGTTGAATACAAGTGTGAATTATTTGAAAGGTTCAAAGAATTCGAAGTGAAACAAATTGACAAAGTATTAAGATTCTTTGATTAGATCAAGGAATAAATACTTGTGCAATAAGTTTCTAGATCATCTCAAATGGTTTTTCTCATAATGGACACTTCATGATACGTAATAATTGATTGATGTATCCGAAAAGAAAAAATCATACCTTGTTGAACATGGTACGGGCCCAAAATAATTTTACCGACATTCCAAAGATCCTTCAGGATCATGTCCTAGAAAATGGTACGACATATCTCTGAAAAAAGGTAACCTCAAAATCCAAGCCCCCAAGACTCCATAAAAGTTATGGACGGGGAGGATTCCTAATCTTAAGTATGTTAAGATAAGGGGTTGTCCAACTTATGTGAAAAGGTTTCAAGGATAAGCTTGGGACAAGATTTGACATGTATGATTTGTGGGACATCCTAAAGTAAGTTTAGGGTATATGTTCTATAATCCTACTTAGCAAAAGGTGTTCGTTATGCGAAACACACGCTTCTAAGATAAAGGTGTTTATCATTAAATAGGGGCTAGTGGGAGGATAATAGATCTTGAAGAGTTCAAGAACCACAAAATACTATAAGTCAAATAAGAGGAACTCGTAGATAATTCTATTGTACCACAAACCGAATCATAAATCTAGAATAGTACCGAAGATACCTAGGAGGTATGGATTCATCATAGATGATGATGATGAGGTACATCATAGAAGATGATGATCCAAATTACATCTGATGAGGTAAGAGTTCTAGTGTGTACAAAGGGGCGAGTGGGAGCGCCGTGACATTCCTAATATTATATGTTGATATACTACGGATAAGGAATGACATACTAATGCTACAATCAGTAATGATAAAGTTGTCTAAACATTCCTCCATGAATGGTTTGGGAAGAGTATCTTAATTGGGGATAAAATCTATATAGATAGATATAAGAGGATGCTCGACTTAACCCAAGGAACGTATATTCATTTGATGCTAAAGTCGTTTAGCATGGCAAACTCCAAGAGATGTCTCATGTCGATGAGCTATGGAGTGTATCTCTCTTAATAGTCCCCACAGACTCCTAAAAAGATAGGTCGCATGAGTGACAATCATGTATGCAATGAAATGTACGAGACCTGATATTGATCGGTCATATTCTGGAGAAGATCATTGTAAGACAGTGAAAAACATCTTAAAGTTCTTAACCGGCACTAAGGATGTGAGCATACATGGTGGGTCCGAATTAAAACTAGAGGGCTTTACAGACTCAAGTTTTTCGTATGCACCAAGACGATCAAAAATCCACTTTAAGGTAAAGTGTTACCTTGAAGAGTGGTGTAGTGAATTTGAAAGGTTCCAAACAAAGAAAGAGTTCTTTGGTTTAGTGATAAAGACAAAGTATATAGCTATAAATGAAGTCGCAAGTTGATTGTTTGGATTAAAAGTTCATTACGTAACTAGGAATAGTTCCTAAGTCTCATCTTGGATCTAAACATGTGTTGTGGCACTTTCATTTGATTATTAGAATCATTGAAAGATGGAAATCACTATCTGAGATAGTGGACTCTCATGAACAACATTACATATCCATTAACTAAAGCTTATCCAACAAACAGGATAATCGTCACTTAGAGAAGAAGGGTATGAAATACCATGGCGATTGGCTTTAGTGCAAGTGGGAGATTGAAAGTAGTATGCACACAAGCCAATCATGTTTGATGATAAAGCATATACTTTGTAACATTCTTATTCATTTATTAATAAAAAGTATTAATTTATTAAAGGCTTTTAATTATCTACATGATCTTTGTTTTATAATATGTGATAAACCCATAGTTTTAAGCAATGCTTTTAGAATAATGATGATGATCATTCTAATGAGATCTAAATTCTTAGAAAGCTTAAAACTAAAATAGTTCCCAATCATTGGATTACTAAATTGGGGATTAGTGAATCTCGATAGATTGGTACATACGTTGCTTGCTCATTGGATGAGGATGATTGATCTCATGATCATTTGTGTGGAGACATTAAAGCAAGTATGTAGGTGCTTATTAGAGAATAAGTTCACTGAACGTGGCTCGCTAAGGAATACCTAATGGAGTTTTACTTATCTGTCAATAGAATTCTCAGTAGTGATAGTAAGACAAGTGATCCTTGGACTTGAGATCATCATAGTATCTTGTGTATGATGAGTTATACTTTGACTTATTCCTTAAGACCCTTAGGGTATATCAAAGGGTATGCTTGGGTATAATAAGTTGTACATGGAGATAATGTATGATTAATAAAGAATCTACCACTTTATTAAAAGAAGAGAAATGTCCTATGTGATTCGATAAATGACAACCCTAAGTAGTCCTTGGTTAAGGCGTAATGAAATTAGAAAGGAGTTTCTAATTTGCATTATTTAGTGTTGTGCATTTAAGGATCGAAATACATATAATTAAATAAAATAAGACTTGACACTAATTCCACGCCTTATATTTAATTGGGACATCAGTATGGTGGAAGGATTGAATTGTACGCAGAACTATTTACTCAAAGGTTCTTTTATGATTAATGTTGAAATCTATATTATCCGGAAAGTCGTTGATCGCTAGGAGGCTTATCCCTATTGTAGAATAAATATTATTTATTTAAATAAATTAATTGTTTAATTTATTTATTTAAATAAGATTAGAATTGTTCTAATTGATTTATTCACAACCTAGGTTTAATATGGAGAACCTAAAGGGTCACACCATAAAAGGAAGAATAATTATTTAAGAAGTTAATGGCATAATCGTAATAATATGTTATGTATATTTAATTTAATCTATGGCGATAGAATAAATTAAATAGCTTAATATTTATTATTTAATATTTTAGAAATATTAAATATAAATTAATAAGAGGAGTCTTATTAATATTATTACAATTATTATTATTATTTTAATTTCTAAAAGTGTTTAGGAATTAATTTAATATAAGTACTCTCATTTATTCCTAATTAGATTAGGAAGGAAAATTAGTTAAAGGAGTTTAATTAATTATCCCTAATAAGATTAGGGAGCCCCTTTAATTAAAAGGGTTTAATTAAATAATACCTTATTTTAATAGGGTTACTTGATATCTATATAAGAAGAGTCTTATATCAGATATCAATACTACGTGTTAATTCCAATGGTTGGAGAGTACATTCTTTTCTATAGAGATAGAAAAACAAGGGTTTAGCCAACCACCCATCTTCTTGAATCCTTCTTCTTCCTTGGTGGATCACCTCTAGAGGCCAAACACATGGGTGGCTAACGTTGATCAAAGGAAGGAACCAAACCCGGTGAATTCAAGTTGAACGCGAAAGGATTTGGAGGTGAACTTGTACCTGAGGAAGCTCGATCTTCAAGGGTAAGATTTTATTCTTTATCTTTTCGTTTAATTAATAATTGTGCATAAAGGGTGATCCGGGTATATGGTTTGTAAAATTTTTAAACTCTGATTTTTTACACGTTTCCGCTTTTTTATGCAATTTGATTGCGTTCTTGAATATTACAAACCTAATAGTTGATTCTTCCCAAAAATCCCCGTCTTTCCTTCTCTGTCTGAGGAATGGGCATTTCCTTGATGGCCTGGATTTTGGTAGGATCCAGTTCAATCCTTTTGTGGCTGACTAGGAAACCTAGCAACTTGCTGAGGGAGAGACACCTAAAGATCTAATGATAGAAGGTACTCATACTGAGGGGGAGATGCCTCAAGATCTTCCACCAGAGGATGCTCCAGTTGAGGGGGAGCTATTGACATTTCAAAAGAATGATCAAGCAGAGGGGGAGGATCATGACACCTCAATTATTGAAAAAGAAATTCCTGGAGGAGATAATGAAGAACCAGTGCAAGAACATCCTGAAGCAATCGACATAATGGAATCCTCCAGTGAAAATAGAGAAGAAGATGATGAGGTTGAGAACATAGCTGTAGGCATTGATGGGCACAGAAGAGCCACCTATGAGCAACTATTTGCATATCTTCCTATGATGCCCTTCCACCGAGCTCAAATTCTGAACTCTTGGCATCACATGTTCTGGATTTTCAAAGAGTATCCAGCTATCTCAGTACTTGCAAATGGATTCCCAGGGAAATTCAATTTTGTCAAGAAGCTTCTCTCCAACAACCCTTCCTCAGAGAACACACTTGAGGTACTATCTATCCCCACTTCTTTCAGAATTAATCACTTGCCACCACCCTCATTTAATCAATTCTATGAATTCCCGCAATGGTTGGAAGTAATTCTTCATCCACTGAATCAATTTCCAGTTATTGAATCTCAAAATTTTGTAACTGAGGAACTAAATAAGATCAACTCCCTAATGTTCACTCAGCCTACTTCCTCTACGATCCCTGACTCTATCCCCTTGGTAGAGTATCCACCACAAATCGTAGAGTCACTAAGCTCCAACATCTAAACACAGGCCCCTCCTTCAGATATTCCCTCCTCATCTAGAAATTAATGCTTCAATCTTGAACTTGCTCTCTACTCACTGCAAGATAAATTCAAGAGCACGTCACCTCCCTCACAAATTCCAAATCTAGATGAAATCCTGTCAGAACTATCCACAAAGGCTGATTTGTCAGCTATGTCTGAGAAAGTGATCAAAGAACTAGACGAGAGCTTTGAAGATAATACTACACTGATACAGCTGAGATTGACATCAATGATCAATGCTGCAAACAATCTTCCAAGCTCCCTGAGCTCTGAACTGTCTAAAACACTCAAAGAGATTATCAAAGAAATGCTACAAAGCATAAAGGACAAGGATGATATTCACTTCCTCGCAGCTAAAAGACATCGGGACGCTGTCTTGATTCTACAGAAAACTCAAGAATCTCAGAACCAACTGATGATACAAAGCATCCAAAATCTTCAAACTGCTGTCAAAGAATTTCAACAATTCTATGTCAGAAATGGCCATCAAATAGACAACATTCTCTCCATCCTTCAGCAAAGGGAAGCTAGGTCTGAAGCTCTAATCGAAGAAAATAGAGAAGACATTGCTCAGACCAAGAGTGAGCTCAACGAGCTTGTTCAAGGCCTTAATCGTCTTTCAGATGACATTCGAAACCTTGATGCTGACATAAAGGGGGAGAATAAAGGTAAAGGAGGAGATCAGGGAGGCAAAGGCAAAGGCAAAGGCAGAGGTCTCCAACCTCAATCCTCAAGGAATCCTTCTGCAAGGCAGATCCACTAGCAGACTCCACGATCCAGCCATCAGACTCAACGATCTGATTAGCAGGAAATATTAATGGCTCAACCCTTAAGGAGTCTAGGGCCAGTCACCAGCTCTCATATGGTAGCAACGACAGGTCTAAGAATGCCAATTGGAGATCCTGCATTCATGAATAAACATGATCACAATCCAAGGCTAAGCCCAAGTGAGCTGGAAGATCTGGCCAGAAGAGATGAAGCAAGCAGAAAGAGGAGAGCTGAGGAATATGCAAATCCTCCACGAAGCAAAAGGTCAAAGAAATAGAGATAAGTTGAATTTCAAATTATATTGATGTAGTCATTCTTAAATGTAAAATCTGTCTCCATACATCAATAAATTCATGCTTATTCTCTAGAAATTTCAGCTACTCACTGAAATACTAAGTCATGTTTACTTTTCTGCAACTGCATATAAAACTTTATAATCATGACAACAAATCTCCTTGGTTATGTCTGAAAGTAGTATGCACACAAGCCAATCATGTTTGATGATAAAGCATATACTTTGTAACAATCTTATTCATTTATTAATAAAAGAATTAATTTATTAAAGGCTTTTAATTATCTACATGATGCTGTTTTATAATATGTGATAACCCCATAGTTTTAAGCAATGCTTTTAGAATAATGATGATGATCATTCTAATGAGATCTAAATTCTTAGAAAGCTTAAAACTAAAATAATTCCCAATCGTTGGATTACTAAATTGGGGATTAGTAAATCCGGATAGATTGGTACATATGTTGCTTGCTCATTGAATGAGGATGATTAATCTCATGATCATTTGTGTGGAGACACTAAAGCAAGTATATAGGTGCTTATTAGAGAATAAGTTCACTTTGAACATTGACTCATTAAGGAATACCTAATGGAGTTTTACTTACTCATCGTCAATAGGAATTCTGTAGTGATAATAATACAAGTAATCCTTGGACTTGAGATCATCATAGTATCTTGTGTATGATGAGTTATACTTTGACTTATTCCTTAAGACCCTTATGGTATATCAAAGGGTATGCTTGGGTATAACAAGTTGTACATGGAGATAATATATGATCAATAAAGAATCTACCACTTCTAATAAAAGAAGAGAAATGTCTATGTGATTAGATAAATGACAACCCAAGAGTCCTTGGCTGAAGGCGAGAATGAAATTAGAAAGGAGTTTCTAAATTGCATTATTTGGAGTTGTGCATTTAAGGATCGAAATACATATAATTAAATAAAATAAGACTTGTGAAAGAATTCTATGTCTTATATTTAATTGTGACATTGTATGGTGGAAGGATTGAATTATACAGTAACTATTTACTCAAAGGTTTTTTATGATTAATGTTAAAATCTATATTATCTAGAAAGTCGTTGATCGCTAGGAGGCTTATCCCTATTGTAGAATAAATATTATTTATTTAAATAAATTAATTGTTTAATTTATTTATTTAAATAAGATTAGAATTATTCTAATTGATTTATTCACAACCTAGGTTTAATATGGAGAACCTAAAGGGTCACACCATAAAAGGAAGAATAATTATTTAAGAAGTTAATGGCATAATCGTAATAATATGTTATGTATATTTAATTTAATCTATGGTGATAGAATAAATTAAATAGCTTAATATTATTATTTAATATTTTAGAAATATTAAATATAAATTAATAAGAGGAGTCTTATTAATATTATTATTATTATTATTATTATTTTAATTTCTAAAAGAGTTTAGGAATTAATTTAATATAAGTACTCTCATTTATTCCAAATAGGATTAGGAGGAAAAATTAATTAAAGGAGTTTAATTAATTATCCCTAATAAGATTAGGGAGCCCATTTAATTAAAAGAGTTTAATTAAATAATACCTTATTTTTTTAATAGGGTTACTTGATATCTTTATAAGAGGAGTCTTATATCAGATATCAAGAAGACGTAATAATTCCAATAGTTGGAGAGTACGCCTTTTCTATAGAGATAGAAAAACTAGGGTTTAGCCAACCACCCCTTCTTCTTGAAAATTCTTTTTCCTTGGTGGATCACCTCTAGAGGCCAAACACTTGGGTCGCTAACGTTGATCAAAGGAAGGAACCAAACCCGGTGGATTCAAGTTGAACGCGAAAAGGATTGGAGGTGAACTTGTACCTGGGGAAGCTCAATCTTCAAGGGTATGATTCTTATTTGTTCTTTCTTTTCGTTTAATTAATAATTGTGCATAAAGGGTGATCCGGGTTTATGGTTTGTAAAATTTTAAACTCTGATTTTTACACGTTTCCGCTTATTTTTGCAATTTGATTGCGTTCTTTAATATTACAAACCTAACAGTGGCATCAGAGCCAAACCTTTATGCAAATTATTAATTGTTCATATTTGATATGTATATTGATATGTGTTTAGAACAAATTTAATTGGGCATAATTTGTAGTACAAAATATAAAATAAAAAAAAAACCGCAATTCACTGATCCGTGTTTTTGGCTGATTTATTTTTCAAAAACTGATCTGTGATCCGCGTGGTGGCCAGATACTTCTTGGAGGTAAATTATATATATATATATATATATATATATATATATATATATATATATCCAGGATTCAAGAAATCATGTTTTTTTTTTTGAAACGCTCCTGTAAAAGTTTTTTTTTGGCCACGTGAATTACTTTTGTTTATGTAAGGATTTTCCATGCAACAAGGGATTCGTCAGGAGGAGATTATATATATAATATATATATTAACGTAATATATATTTATATATATATAATAATTTTATAATTAAAATAAAATATTTAGTTTAATCTTAAAATAAAAAGTTTATTTTAATTTTAAAATTGGAATTTTATGCTAACTAATTAGAGTTGGAATTGGATTCCATGATAACTAATTGGAGTTGAAATTGGATTCTATTTTTCCTTAAATAAAGGAGTTTATTTTGATATGAAATTAGATTTCATATTATTTAAAAAAAAAAGGTTTATTTGTGAATAGGAAAAAGAATCGGTCTTTCCTTAAATAAAGGAGTTTATTTAGATATGAAATAAGATTTCATATTATTCAAAATAAAGGAGTTTATTTGTGAATAGGAAAGATAATCCGTGTTTCCTTTAATAATTTTTTTTTACATAGAATTGGATTCCATAATTAATTAAAATAAAGGAGTTTATTTTGATTAAAGATTTTGATTAAAATAAAATAGTTTATTTTATTCAAAATTGGATAAATTAAAATAAAATAGTTTTATTTTGATTTAAATTTGGATTAAAATAAAGGATTTTAATTCAAAATTAGATTTTATACTAACTAAAGTTGCCCATTAAATGATATCAATATATATATTAAATGTTTATTATTCATAAGATGAATGTTATTTATTGATGCATATGATAATGCGTATGATAATAAATGGGATTGATTATGGACTATTGACCAATGTGATTGGATTTTATTTTATTTGGATGCGTGAATGTATGGGTTTTATTAAATGGGGTTCTGCGTGCCTCGCCTTCTCTAATTTTTCTTAATGTAAATTCTATCTCCTCCTATGTACTTCCCCTCGATCACGATCAAGGTTTCTATTTATTTTAAATAGTTTTGTAATAGGAATAGTTAGAATTAATTTTGAAAAATTGGAGATCAAGGAACAAGGAGCGCTTGAAGACCCGTTTGTAATGGAGCCCGGGTTTAAATGTAATAGTTATATTTAAATATTATTTCTTGCACCCCTAGGGTTTGACCTTTTGGTTCACTTGGTGGCTCTAGTGAACCAAACTAGAATAAAAGTTCATAATCAATTCGTAGTAGAATATAGTATTCTATATATGCATGCTTATACTATATATATTATATATTATGCAAACATGCTTCGCATGTTCATTAATATACACGTATTTTATATATATATGTGCATGTGCGCTTAAACAAGATGAGACATTTAATAATAAATCCTCAATTTTTTATATTAAGTCCTAAGCGTTCAAAGATATTTGGAATATCGAAGCGTCAGCTTTCTAGCATGATAAAATTAATAGAGTATTAAATATTTAATATGAGTTTGTTGTGTCACCACAAGGCAAGTATTAAGTATTTAAGATGTTAATTTATCACATTTGATGCTTATAAAGAAAATTGAACAATATTGTTTTGTTGTGTCACCACAAGGATGATATTTTTCTTTTTTGAATATATGGAATGCTAGGTCGGACTTAACATGGATAATTTTGATTCGGATGTGCCACCACTTGATCAAAATAATCTAAGAGGCAAAATACAAGGAGTTGCATAGTTGATGTAATTGACAAAAGTTGTCTACCTATTTATTTATATATAATTTGTTGTGTCACCACAAGGCTATATACATTTGAAATGGGATCCTTATTCTCACTAGCAAATCTTTAATTAGATTTTCTTTGAACTATATAAGTGAGGGTAATATAGTTTGAAGAAAATAGTGGGAGATACCAATTTAAAACAAGACCTAATTTATTTTGGTAATTAATAAAAGAATGTATGTTAAAATGTTGTTAATTACAAATTCATTTACAAAATTTTACAATGTCTTAATTACTATCACATCGCTGAAACATATTAGATGTTATTTAAGCTGGATAGTATTAAATGGATTGGTTAAGGAAAATGAGAATAGTTCTCATGGTGAAAAGCTATCTTATGTCCTTAATACGCCTATCCTCGCGATGGTTGCAGAGCAAATGCCCACGAGGAAGAGATTGCTACTTTTAGAAAGTGGCAAGATGATGCATGATTAGCTCAATGCATCATGCTCGCATCCATGAGTAACGAGCTTGATGTCAAGATGAAACTATGGATGCTCCTACTATATTCCCGCACATCAAGTAGTTGATGGTGAGGAAAGTAGGACCGATAGCTATCGAGATATCTAAGGAGCTCTTCCGATCTAGAATGGCCAATGGCATTATAATGATGAGATAAAAGTTCTTAACATAATCAATTTGATTGATCAATTAGGACAACTGGTTTTGTCATGGATGGAGAGTTGAGCCAAGATTTGATCTTGCACTCACTCCCGGACTCCTTTCATAATTGTTGTGAATTTTTCATATAAACAAGCTAGATATAAGCTTCGTTGATTTGCTTAACATGTTGAAAAATGATGAGAGTCACTTTCCAACCAAGAAAGACCATGTCTTACTGGTAGGGGCCAAAGGATCTTCTGAAAAGAAGAACGATTCAAAGAAGGTATATAGAAAGGCAAAATCAAGGATAATAAGAATAAAAAGCGTCACGGATAGCAAAGGAGTTTGCTTCCACTGCAATAAGCCTGGACACTGGAAAGAAACTGCGAGAAACATCTTGCAGAGGCTAACCAAAGAAGCTTAGTGAAGTTTTGGTTACAAATACAATTTTGTTCAAGATTTAAAATAAATTTTTCTTTAAGTCAAGGTTCTACTTGGATATTGGATATCAACTTTGGTTATCATAAATATAGATTTATGAAGGGACCAAGAAGAAGTAGAAAGCTAAACAAAGATAAATAATCCTATGTGCGGGAAATGTAGCAAAGGTTGTCATATTAGCCATAGAAACTTATTGTTTAGCAATGCCTACGGGCAAATCTATTAAGTCAATAAGTTGTTATTGTATTCCAGTTCTTGTTAAAAATATTATTTCCATTTTATTGTTGGACAATGAAATCTTTGGTATTATAATTAAGAACAATTGTTGTTCTATTTATAATAATAATGTTTTGTATAGAACTGGAATATTACTTAATGGATTTTGTATACTTGATTTACGTGAAAATAATTTTGCAAATTGAACAAACTAGTATATGAAAAGGAGATAATCATTCAAAGATTTGAATCTATGTATTTGTTGAAATACAAGTGTGAATTATTTGAAAGGTTCAAAGAATTCAGAAGTGAAACAAATTGGCAAAGTATTAAAATTCTTTGATTAGATCAAGGAATAAATACTTGTGCAATAAGTTTCTTGATCATCTCAAATGGTTTTCTCATAATGGAAACATCCTGATACGTAATAATTGATTGATGTATCTGAATGGAAAATTTGTACCTTGTTGGACATGGTGCGGTCCATAATGATTTTACCGACATTCTAGTATCCTTCTAGGATCATGCCCTAGAAATGGTACGCATATCTCACGAAAAGGTAACCTCAAAATCCTCGCACCAAGACTCCATAAAAGTTATGGATGGGAGGATTCTAATCTTAAGTATGTTAAGATAAGGGGTTGTCCAACTTATGTGAAAAGGTTTCAAAGGATAAGCTTGGGACAAGATTTGACAAGTACAATTTGTGGGACATCCTAAAGTAAGTTTAGGGTATATGTTCTATAATCCTACTTAGCAAAAGGTGTTTGTTGCGCGAAACACGCCTTCTAAGATAAATGTGTTTATTATTGAAGGGGCTAGTGGGAGGATAATAGATCTTGAAGAGTTCAAGAACCACAAAATACTATAAGTCAAATAAGAGGAACACTGTAGATAGACCTGTTATTACACCACAAATCATAATCATAACCGGAATAGTCTGAAGATACCTAGGAGGTATGGATTCATCATGGATGATGATGATGAGGTACGTATCATAGAAGATGATGATCCAGAGTTACATACGATGAGGTAAGTGTTGTAGACACTCAGAGAAATGGATTGAAGCAAGTTTCTCAAATATGGAACATTCGTTTTGATGAGGCAATCAAAAGAGTTTGATTTTATCAAAAATAAGAATGAACCTAGTGTGTACAAAAGAGTCAGTGGGAGCATCGTGACATTCCTAGTACTATTTGTTGATATACTACGGATAAGGAATGACATACCAATGCTACAATCAGTAAAGATAAAGTTGTCTAAACATTCCCCCATGAATGATTTGGAAGAGTATCTTAATTGGGGATATAAATCTATATAGATAGATTTAAGAGGATGATCGACTTAACCCATGGAACGTATATTCATTTGATGCTAAAGTCGTTTAGCATGGAAAACTCCAAGAGATGTCTCATGTCGATGAGCTATGGAGTGTATCTCTCTTAATAGTCCCCATAGACTCCTGAAAAGAGAGGTCGCATGAGTGACAATCATGTATGCAATGAAATGTACGAGACCGATGTTGATCGGTCATAATTCGAGAAGATCACCATCGACGGTGAAAAATATCTTAAAGTACTAGCAAGAAACTAAAGATGTGATTAAAATTTATCTTTGGGTCTTAATTAAAACTAGAGGGCTTATGAGACTCAAGTTTTCGAGCATGCACCAAGACGACAGAAAAATCCACTTTAAGGTAAAGGGTTACCTTGAGCATGGTGCGATTGAATTGGAAAGGTTCCAAATAGCAAAGAGTTCTTTGGTTTAGTAATAAAGACAAAGTATTTAGCTATAAATGAAGTCGCAAGTTGATTGTTTGGATTAAAAGTTCATTCTGAGAACTAGGAATAGTTCCTAAGTCTCATCTTGGATCTAAACATGTGTTGTGACACTTTCATTTGATTATTAGAATCATTGAAAGATGGGAAATCACTATAGAGATAGTGGAATCTCATGAACAACATTACATATCCATTAACTAAAGCTTATCCAACAGCATGATAATAGTCACTTAGAGAAGAAAAGTATGAGATACCATGACGATTGGCTTTAGTGCAAGTGGGAGATTAAAAGTAGTATGCATACAAGCCAATCATGTTTGATGATAAAGCATATACTTTGTAACAATCTTATTCATTTATTAATAAAAGTATTAATTTATTAAAGGCTTTTAATTATCTACATGATGCTGTTTTATAATATGTGATAAACCCATAGTTTTAAGCAATGCTTTTAGAATAATGATGATGATCATTCTAATGAGATCTAAATTCTTAGAAAGCTTAAAACTAAAATAGTTCCCAATCGTTGGATTACTAAATTAGGGATTAGTAAATCCGGATAGATTGGTACATATGTTGCTTGCTCATTAGATGAGGATGATTGATCTCATGATCATTTGTGTGGAGACAATAAAGCAAGTATGTAGGTGCTTATTAGAGAATAAGTTCACTGAACGTGACTCGCTAAGGAATACCTAATGGAGTTTTACTTGCCTGTCAATAGGAATTCCTGTAGTGATAGTAGTACAAGTAATCCTTGGACTTGAGATCATCATAGTATCTTGTGTATGATGAGTTATACTTTGACTTATTCCTTAAGACCCTTAGGGTATATCAAAGGGTATGCTTGGGTATAACAAGTTGTACATGGAGATAATATATGATCAATAAAGAATTAACCACTTCTAATAAAAGAAGAGAAATGTCCTATGTGATTCGATAAATGACAACCCAAGAGTAGTCCTTGGCGGCGAGAATGAAATTAGAAAGGAGTTTCTAATTTGCATGATTTGGAGTTAATGCATTTAAGGATAAATACATATAATTAAATAAAATAAGACTTGTGGTAATTCCATGTCTTATATTTAATTGGGACTTTGTATGGTGGAAGGATTGAATTGTACGGTAACTATTTACTCAAAGGTTCTTTTATGATTAATGTTGAAATCTATATTATCGGAAAGTCGTTGATCGCTAGGAGGCTTATCCTATTGTAGAATAAATATTATTTATTTAAATAAATTAATTGTTTAATTTATTTATTTAAATAAAATTAGAATTGTTCTAATTGATTTATTCACAACCTAGGTTTAATATGGAGAACCTAAAGGGTCACACCATAAAAGGAAGAATAATTATTTAAGAAGTTAATGGCATAATCGTAATAATATGTTATGTATATTTAATTTAATCTATGGTGATAGAATAAATTAAATAGCTTAATATTTATTATTTAATATTTTAGAAATATTAAATATAAATTAATAAGAGGAGTCTTATTAATATTATTACAATTATTATTATTATTTTAATTTCTAAAAGAGTTTAGGAATTAATTTAATATAAGTACTCTCATTTATTCCTAATAGGATTAGGAGGAAAATTAATTAAAGGAGTTTAATTAATTATCCCTAATAAGATTAGGAGCCCATTTAATTAAAAGAGTTTAATTAAATAATACCTTATTTTTTTTAATAGGGTTACTTGATATCTTTATAAGAGAGTCTTATATCGGGATATCAAGAAGACGTAATAATTCAATAGTTGGAGAGACGCCTTTTCTATAGAGATAGAAAAACTAGGGTTTAGCCAACCACCCCTTCTTCTTGAAAATTCTTTTTCCTTGGTGGATCACCTCTAGAGGCCAAACACTTGGGTGGCTAACGTTGATCAAAGGAAGGAACCAAACCCGGTGGATTCAAGTTGAACGCGAAAAGGATTGGAGGTGAACTTGTACCTAAGGAAGCTCGATCTTCAAGGGTATGATTCTTATTTGTTCTTTCTTTTCGTTTAATTAATAATTGTGCATAAAGGGTGGTCCGGGTTTATGGTTTGTAAAATTTTAAACTCTGATTTTTACACGTTTCCGCTTATTTTTGCAATTTGATTGCGTTCTTTAATATTACAAACCTAACAATGTCAACATCAAATAGGGGGAGATTGTTGGAAGAATGCATATTGTGATTTGATGTTTTATGAAACTACTCATGATTATATTAAAGTCCTTCAAAGAATATATGTACAAGGACTTAGTGATAGATCAAAAGTGTTAGGTTGATCTTAGCCTTTAAAGTTCACTTGTATAGATAAAGAGATCAAATCTGTTAGGTTGATCTATGGCTCGAAAGAAATAGATAAACTCGTAGTCTATCCGGCTGATCAACAGAATGCAGAAGCTAAGGCAGGATCGTAATACTGAGATGATCGTAGTGTATCTGCCTTGAAGGGCCTCTCCACGAATCGAAGAGTGGTCCAGACGTTTGCTGAAACTAACTCTGTGATCGTAGTGTGCTCTCGGAAACGCAGAATCTGCAAGACGAGCAAGTGAAGATCGTAGTGTGCAAATTCTTTTGAGAAATCGTAGTGATCTCTTACGAACAGGCACCAATATTACAAGACACTACGATATTGATAGTAGAGTGTCATCTTCTTTATGTCAGAAACATCAAACCCTATCGTTCATCTAAAGATAGACTCCAACAAATATGGAATGGGTTTTGAACATTGAAGCTCTCACCAGTCCCAACGTACAAAAGATATCCTTAATATTGATCAAAAGAAACGTACTCAAGAAGATAAGAAAAGGACCATTGGGCAGAGGAAAACACCTTTTGAGATGTTAGGTGAGAAAGCAGTCTGCTGTGTTAGGGGGCCAAAGTGTAATTCAGAAGATGTGCAGAAAAGTCTCCATCAAAGCTCAGAAATGTAAAACTCATTTAATGGCTCATTAGATGACTTTAACGGATAGATTGTAAGATCACATATATATAGATCAAAGATATATGAGGAAAGGAGTAGCAAGTACTGAACAAAAACGTATAAGAACACTCAACGCTCAACTCTACGATCTGAGAAAAAGGAAAAGCTTGCTCAGCTACTCAGTTCTTTCGAACAAGTGCTTACTAACAACTGAATAGCATCAATCACGATCTAAACAACATTCAATCAACTGAAGTAAGAGTTCCAGGTCTGAAGGACTTGAAGAGTTCTAAGTGAACTGTGAGAGACCAAGTCTGCTGGGCTTGAAGAGTTCAAGAGTGAACTAAGAAGTACCTAGACTGCTGGTCTAGAAGGAATATGTGAGATTCAAGAAGTGTAACAGACATCCTTAGTGGATTTCCTACTCAAGGAGTAGAAGAGTGGACTAGGAGCTTTTAGTGCTCTGAACCACTTAAAACTATTGTGTTCATTAACTGTTATAACTGCAATATCTGCTATAACTGTCATAACTGCCTCAATCTCATTAACTCAAGATATATAACAGAAGGTTTTTCACATATACTCATTCCGTTGTGCATTGATTACCATCACCTTAAAAAGATTAAAAGAAAAAGTTTTAATTATCTATTCAACCCCCCTTCTAGATATCTATCGTGCCTATTGGGAACTAACAAAGTACATGCCGTATTGAGCAGTATTGTCAATGAGCATGTGGATAAAGGGCACGTAAAAGCTATCTTTAAGGCAAGCTTTGTTCAGATCCCGGTAATCCATGCAAACTCGTACCTTTCCTCCAGGTTTAGGCACGGGAACAATGTTAGATATCCACTCCGGATATGTAGACACCATGATAATGCCAACTTGAAATTGTTTGACAATTTTTTCTTTGACTTTTAAACTCCACTTAGGTTTCAATCGCCTGAGCTTTTGCCTAACTGGCTTGACTCCTTTAATGGGAAGGCGATGAAGAACAATGTTAGTGGATAAACCCACCATGTCTTCATGAGTCCATGCAAACACATCCTAGAATTGGGTTAATAGTGCAACCATGTCATTCCGCTGATTTGGGGTGAGGTCTGAACCAATCTGGATTAGCTTAGGGTTTTCTAAGGTTCCAAGATTAAAAGAAGTGGTTTGGTCAAGGTTGGGGATAGGCTTATCTATGACCCATTCCTTAATCTCATGAGGTGTGTCAATGTCTTCTTGTATGTCCATCAGGTCTGAGTCCAACTTTGCATCAAAGTTACAACCCTTGTGGAGAGAAGACACCTTATCAGCAAGTAAAGGTACATCTAAATTCAGAGTCCTGAAATCAAAAGATGATTTCACTTAATATATAAAACTATTTAATCACACAAAGTGTTAGCATGTACTGATAAAATAACTGCTAATACTATATAAAAAAGCAAGCAATTAAAGTTATCTACAGGGCAAAGGGATTTTTTGCCCGTTTTACCCTCGTCGACCAATGCATGGAGTGCTGCTCCAATTGTCGAGGGCAAACTCCTGATGGACTGCAGTGATGGAGGGGTTGTCATTGTCCTCCTTCTCCTGAATGATAACCATGATATCTAGGCAATCATCGTCTGGGGTATATCTGTTTGTATGTTCATCATGAACAATGACATATAAGCCTAACATCATCAAAGCGATGTCATGTTTACGTTTCGGCTCCTTTTCTTCCACTTTGGGATCAGGAATCAGCACCTCTTTTGCTTTGAATGGTACTAGTTTTGGAAACAGCATAGCCATAATATGGGCTGGCACCTTTATTGGAGACTGTATTAACTCATGCGGTGCAGATGGAAGAAATCGCCGTGTGGCAGAAGCTTGAGGAACCTGCTTATGCTTATGAGGATTCCTATGACTAGAACTGGCAGCATAGCCTAGTTCGGTTGTTCCAATTTGACTAGACACTTGAATAGGGTGCTTAATACCCTGCTGATTTTTACCAAGGCCTTGTCCAGGCTGATGACCTAATGACATCATTTCTTGAGTGGCCGACATAACCTCAGTAGAAATATTGGGTACGGGAAGTGGTGCTCCAATAGGTTAGTATTGAGTGTTACTCACTTCCAAGGTATGAAAACTGGCTAGCTCAACTTCTGAGTTGAAGCTGATGATTGGCAGATCTCCTTGTTCAGGACATTCCGGCTCAGCGTTAACAGTGACTAGACTGTTGTTGATAATGTATTTAAGTTAGTGATGTAGTGTGGAAGGAACAACTCTAGCCATGTGTATCTATGGTCTTCCCAATAGTAGGTTGTATCCTGTATTTGGACCAATCTCAATTGGCAGCTCAATCTTTCCGACGGAATTTCATTGGGATCCATTAAAAGCTTTGATAACCGTATGGCTGCTTTGGATCCGTTTGAGATTGACATTCATCTTCACCAAGGTGGCATAAGGACAAATATTCAGAGATGAACCTCCATCTATCAAAACTCCAGCTAGCATATACCCGGAAGATAAAACTGTAATATGTAATGGCTTACAATGACCAGTCCCTTCGGGAGGTATGTCATCATCAGTGAAGGATATCACATTGTTGTTGAAAATGTGATCAACCATATGTTGAAATTTTTCCACATCCACTGATTTCGGTAAGTAGGCTTCTTCCAAAACCTTCAATAAGATCTTCCGATGATCCTCAGAAGAGAAAACCAAGTCCAGTATTGATATCTAATGTGGAGCTTCTCTTAAGCTTAGAACCACATTGGCTTCATTATGGCCCATATTGCGGAGGAATTTTTCAATCTTCTCCATGGGAATCTTCCCCTTTGCTTTGAGAATAGGTTTTATCACCCTCTGAGGAAGATACAGTGGATTTTCCTTCGACACTGTAGTAGTAGTATGAGACGTGGATCCTTCAGCTTTTCCATAATTCCATGGAACTTCGTATAAGCTGACAACAGGATATTGTGGTCTGAAAGGTAACGAAATTGGCTCTAGTGCGGCCACTTTCAAAGGATTATCAGCTCATTTAAGTTGAATTGCTTGTATGAGAAATGCTTTGACAGTTTCATAATCCTCGTCGGATATAACTGCTACTGATCCCTTGTATTTGGTAGGACATGAACTCCCACCCTCAAGTTGCATAGTGTCATCGTCTGCCATTTACAGGACACCGCTATCAATAAGATTTTGAATGAGATGGCGGAGTGCCCAGCATTCGTCTGTGCTGTGACCGCGAGAATAGGAATGATATTGACACACTCCATTAGTGTTAAATCATCCTGCACGGGGATTGATTGGAGGTAGAAGGGATGTAATTCTTCCTTCATTGATCAACATTTGAAATATTTCCTCAATAGATTGGCTCAGATAGGTAAACTCCCTCTGATTGGAAAAATCCCGACGGGCTTTAGCATTGGCTCTCTTTGTAACCTTATCCTCCATAGCTTCGCTTTCTGAAGGTGATGGTGGAGCATTCATAACAAAAAGAAGTAGATAGGCATGCTCATGTTTGATTAATTGGCGTGTGACTTGATGATGGTGGGTCACCAGTTTTGCCAATTGCTCAATTTGTTTGCAAAGAGCTTTCATCTTTCGTTCCATAGAAACTAGAACTTTGCATAATCCCATTTGTCAACAACGTCTTTGAAGGTCGGGGATAATTCGTTGTTGAAACTGGAACTCTGTCCAGTGCTCCAACTGATCATGTTAACCTCTTCTTCTTTGTGTTGAGGAAGAGGGTTGTCTTGCACATGGGGTTGATCTAGTTTGGTGACCACGATCTCACCGTTATCTATTAAATTTTGGATCTTGTGTTTCAAGGCCCAACAATCTTGAGTATCATGTCCAGGTGCTCCGACATGATAAACACACTTCCGAGTAGCATTAAAACCCCTCCCATTAGGGTTGGTTGGTGGAAGAAGATGTGTGATTTTCTTCTGAGTAGTCAGAAGAGCCAGAATATTCTCGAACGAGTCCCCTAAGGGTGTGAACGTTCTTGGACGCTTTACTTCTCCACTTTTAGTCAATGGAGGGTTTGAAGACTGGGCTTGAAAAGGGGAGTAGTTTCTTCTCTGTATAGGCATGTTCTGACTGCCTTTCTGTCGTTGTAGTATCAAGGAAACATCCTCCTCTTTCTTTTTATGGACCCTTAGGGGGTTGTTTCCATAAGATTTAGATTAGATGTGCTCAGCAACGGCTTTAAGAGCAGCTAGGTCTTGAATCTTACAAGACTTCAATCCCATCTCAGCCATTTCTCCGTGTTTAATCATTTCAGAGAATGGTTTGCCGATACCGGCTAAAACTCTTTCATAGAAAGGAGCTTCCTATATATCTATTAAAGTCATGACCATTTCTGATTCTGTCATGGAAGGAATAACTTGAGCAGCAAGGCACCTCCACCTTTGAGCATGCTCTCTGAATGACTCATTAGACTATTTCTTGACCTTGGTAATTTGGTACCAGTCAGGAGCCATCTGAGATTGAAAATTGTATTGAGTGAGGAAGGCGTGAGCTAGCTCTTCCCAGCTATGGATCTTTGAGTTATCTAATCTGGTATACCATGAACGGGCTTCTCTAGTCAGACTCTTTTGGAACAATTTGCATTCTGAGCTTCTCATTTTCCGCATAAGATCCAAGTTCTCCAATGAACACTTTCAAATGTGTATAAGGATCCCCTAATCTGTCATATTTTTCAAAATCAGGGGTTTTGAATTTCTCTGGATAATGAACCCCATGAAATATGCAAAGGTCAGCGTATGAAACACTTCCATGTGTTCCAATCCCTTTGAGAACACATATAGTTTCCTCCATTTGGAGAACCTTCTTCCTGATGTCACCGGTGTCTAGATCTCCTTTGAGATGGGTGTTTTCAAGGTCTTTGTTGGTTGTATCCAACTGAGGCTCTAGAATGGTTTTTTCCAAACCTTGAGCTCCTCCTTGTGAAGAGGATTCTTTATGTGTAGGCATCTTCGTACCCTAAGCAGATTGATACAATTCTTTCAGCAGAACAGCCAAATCTATAATTTGTTTACTCAATCCATCAAATTCTTCTCGGGAAACAGTATTAGACTGGTCAGAAGAAGACATGATTGGCTATAGGCTCGTGGCCTTCTTGGATTTTGAGTGGGTAACAGGCCCAATTGCTTCTCTATAAAAGACTTATATAGTTTAGTCTTAGGGATAATGTAAATGTTATCATGATGTACCCGTTTTAGGAATATGGTCCTGCAAAAACGGTTGTTAATTGATAACATGTCATGTATGCACAGGTATTCTTCATATTTTCTATTACATATAGATGATCATGGAATAAATTACAAGTAAATGCTTTTACAAGTAATTAAAAAAGGGAAAACATGAAGAGACTTTCCTCCGCGTTTGGTTTATCAGAGGTTAACCTATCTTAGGGTTACTCTCACGGCTTTTTGGCTTGAAGGTTCCTAGATCATCGCAATCTACTTGACGTGAAGTTAATCCGGTCTTTCAACTGGAGTGAATCTGGGTGGTGCCTTTCCTGAGCCTCGTGGGAATTAGTCTTCGTACGAGTCCAATAATCAAACACCGACATGATAGCCTCTTGGTGGAGGGACCACACAACATACATTCACATACAACGTGTCACCGTTTATGCAAAATGATGACATCTGCGAAGCACTAATATCACAGATAGATATTTAGCAGTGCAGTAAGTAAAATGCATTCGTACATATTCATCATAAATGTAAATGCAACATTTACACACAAGCATATAACAATTTTGAAAAGCTTGTAATAGCGGCTTAAGCCCTCTTACTGGAGTCCCCAGCAAGGTCGCCACCCGTCGACGTCAGGATTTTTAGGTGTCCCTTTCGCTACTTGTTCTTTGGTGTTGTCATGTTAATGTGAGATTTGTTTGAAAAAACAAGTGAAAAAGGTCCGACATGTGTAATGTCGACGATTTGACTTTAAGAGTCGCCAGTTGGTGTTTTTAACTGGTTGCACCAACGCAACCGAAAAGGTTTGCACATTGACCCAGTGATGTAACACTGCTAAACGGGTATGTGAAACCGAGATTCATTTGGGTTCGGGGACTTGATTATGCGGAGGGAAGTTGTTAGGCACCCCCCGACATCCGTGTTACCACGGTGACTACCACTTCTCAATGAAACTGTTATATGCATGTTTGTGTGTGTGTGTGTGTCAATGTGCAATTATTTGAAAGTAGTGCGAGGCCTCGTTCACACCTATATACACAAGGTTTAAATTTATAGAAAAATTCATTTTTAACCAAGATATAGCAATGAAGTTTTATAAAAAGAGGTTTTTCAAACCCTGTGCTCAATAGGAATTGAGACCTTTTCATACTTCCATTTTATTATTATTATGTTCGGCTTGATTGCTTTTATTTTCGAGATGCGAGGCATCTTCGAGAAAATAATATCTGTGAGCTTAGAACTCCTCATGGGCATGATGACCATCCAAGGAAATTCGTACAATCTTTGTAAATAATGTACAAGTCGCATACGGTGAAAAAAAGTCCATCACGGAACCAAATCTAGATTGATGAGATGAATCTGTGATCACATGATTCCTAGGCTCACATGATATCTGCAGTTTATATGGAAAGCGAGTAGCGAGTTTATATATATATATATATATATATATATATATATATATATATATATAAAAGCTTTAAATATATATATATATATATATGTGTGTGTGTGTGTGTGCATGATCACCACCATGAAGAAACTCCATGGGGATCAAAATATAAATAAATCATAGAATGTTATCAACCGCCAATAAGTAAACTCCAAAGTGACGAAATGTAAACAAAGTTGTAAAAGGCCACGAAGTAAACTCCAGGTCTGACAGAAATATATATATATATATATATATATAAATGCAGTAAACGCATTAGATGTAAAATCCAGGCTCAGCGGATATGTCCGACAACAATTATATATATATACAAATATATATAAAAGCAATAAACACTCCGGATGTAAAATCCAGGCTCATCAGATATGTTTGACAAAAATTATATATATATATATATATATAAAAGCGAGTAAACGCTCTAGACATAAGTCTAGGCTCAATCGAGGCATAACTCGATAATGTTTGTCCATATAAAAATATATACATATACAAGTATATATATATACAGACAGAAATGAAAACCACAGACCAAAGACCGGGCATACGCACACAACACGACTCTCAATGTGTAGAATAGTGTGTGCTAATATGAAGAGAAAGACTTTATAGAGTATAAGAAGGCTTACAGTGGGCTGCCAATTGTTGGGTAAAATCTAATTACGCACAACACGTAAGTATACGTGGTCAACAAGTAATAAAGTGATAAGTTGAGTATTGTTCCCACAGAGAATTAGTTAATAAAAATCACCAAGTACTAACCCGTAACCAACTCAATCTTATTTAAACGAATGAATTTCAAATTATATAAATTAAACTACTATTAAATTCCACTAATTAAATTAAGACTATGGAGATTTAAGATCATAACTTCACTTATTGCTTCATTTAAGTTAACACACTTCTCATCAATTATTCTATATCCCGAATTGTTAATCAAGAATACTAAAGTAGTATTAACCACCTCTCGATGCACTAATACCGTATTAACGTCAATCCACAATTAAGATAGAAATTCGTTAAACACCTTAATCAACTAACCCACTATATCTCTATGTGAATTACAATTGAAGAAGGTTTAAGAACAAGTTCTCTATCCGATTACATGTGGTGTCAAGCATATCTCTACCTTAACACTCATCAAGTTTAAGCTACTAACAAAATCCTGAACACATGCTATCATGATCAGATCTAAATCTATACTTCATCTCTCGAGTTCATATAGATTATCACGGTAATTGATGGCCAGTCAATTAAACAATTAAGTCCAAACAAAAATAGACAATTCTCACGATAGAACATAATAATTGATAGCGAAGCATATTAAAATAAACTACACAATTCTCAAACAAAGAATTAGTTCATTGAATTAAAACTAAGAGTCCACACTTGAAATAACATTAAAAGATAAAAATAAGAGTAGAGTAAAGAATTGAATCTGTTGTCAGCAAATCTCCATCTTCCTCAAGCTCCTGCTCTTGATCTTCAATGGTCTTCAAGTTGCTTCAATCTCCAAAACTATTTAGAACTAGTGTTTTGATCTAATTTACTCTAATCTAATCTAATGGAATCTTATTTCTCCTCTAATCTCCCCCCTAATCTCTGTTATTCTCCTCCTTTTATAAGCCTTTGTACATGTCTTTAAGTCCTCTTGGAAGTCCTTGAGTCAATTGGATCGAAACAATCCTTCCCGAACTCAAATTTGACCAAAAAATGTCTTTTCTACGCATACCCCCACCCCGACGGGGGTTTAGGCTTGCACAGGGCCCGCGCCGGCAGAGGTCTTTATTGTCTAGCAGTTGCTATGCCCGCCCTGGCGGGGGTTATACTAAGGAAAATCCCGCCCCGGTGGGCTTCATTTTCTGTTATAGTATCCTCGGGTAAAATGGCCATAACTTTTGATTCGGGAGGAGTTACGAGGCGTGCCACATATCAAATTGAAGATATCGACGAGCTCTACAACTTTCATTATTTTAGTATTGAGAAATTCCGGCCGGATAAAGGTTAAAATTGGGCTGGAAGTTACTACTATGAAAATGGCTAACCAAAACAGCGAAGTTCGACGTCCGTTGGTACAACGATCATAACTCTTGCATCCGAACTCCGATTAGAATGATTCAAGATGTTTCGGAAAGCTTCGAAGACGTTCTACAAGGTAAGCTAAGTTCCAAACCAACAACATGAAGTAAACGTGAAAGCCCAAATGATGTCCGGATTGCTTTTCTTTGCATTTTCTTTGCTCTTCCTTACCAATAATCGCTCACACCGCTCCCAAACATATAACCTACAAAATGAACACAAAATGCATGAAAAGTAACTAAGACACATGAATATAAGCAACTAATTCAAGTAAAAGATACCGGATAAGTGTATATAAAATCCACTTATCAAATACCCCCAAACTTAAATCGTTGCTTGTCCCCAAGCAACAGAACATAATGCAATGAAATGCAACTAATCTATATGCCTACGAATCCAGCAGTAAAGACAAAAACAAGTCTATTCAACCGGCCTTAGAGAAATCAAGTAAACATGATAATACATCATATCAAAACCAATCAATAATTTCCTAGTCAATTATTTAAACTGTTATTACTGGTATAGTGCGTGTGTGTTCCACAACAATGTTAACTGATATAAAATCAAATTTAACACATAACAAGTCTCTTCGAAGGCATCATACAATGCAAACTCAAGAAATCCAATAATAAGCTAGATTCAACTAAAATCAAACAATTACCAATATCGAGGGTCAACATGGGATACTTATGCTTTATTTTCATCTACGGGGGCTTTTTGAACTTTTCCCATTTTATTCATTTTTTCTTTTTTTTTATATACACATAGCTATACAATGTCTTATTCCCTTAGGCTTTTCAATGCTACCTTAACGAGCTTTCAACCAACGACTCCCAGACCATTAAGACCTTAGGGCGCTAGGTGTAGAGACAATCCCCTCGGGCTTACTTACTCAAGTAACAAAGGCCACAAAACTAGACAAGCACGCCACGATGTTTATTCATACTTTTTTTCTTTTTTTTTACAATATCGCTTATATACCCCAAATATTCCCCCAAACTTAGGTTCTTGTCTAACTTTAGCCCTCAATACTTATTCTTGTCATTCTTTCATTCAAAATAGCATTATCCTTTAGAGTCCCATTATGTATCAATTTAAACTCAATCAATCAACAAGTTGTTTTTACTGTGCTATCCTTATTATACAAGTTTCAAACAAAAAAAGACTCAATTTCTAACAAGAAATCACATCAAAGCTCTAATAGTCAGTACTCTACTTGTCTACTCAATTCCAATCTCATTATTGGCCAAAATAAACTGAACTATCTAACAGCTGGAATCATGCAAGATGAACATAGTAACTAACTATTATTTTTGAATTTTTGATTTGATTTTTTTTAATAATAAACCTAAACTAAATTAACAACATATGCAAAATAACATAACATAAACATGAAACTACACATGCAATAATGAACTAAACTAAACTCCCCCAAACTTAGCAATTACAATGTCCTTATTATAAGAATATTGCGGTAAGTAGAAGAGAACTTTCCTGTAATCAGCTAAGCGTGAGGTGATGGTGGCAATGGCGGCAACGATCATTTTCCTATCCATTGAACCTCCAATACCTGCAATGAAGAGAGACAACATGGATTAGATTATAAGAGAACTTAATAAGCAAATTAATTCCTATCTACTTAATAAACTAGTAAAGTATATAAATATAAAAATTCCTGGGTTGCCTTCTAGTCAACGCTTGATTTATAGTCTTTCAGCCTGACTTTTTCTGGTCAACGCTATCCAATTCCTTTTCGAAAGTTGAGGAACCATCCATCCATCAGAAATAATGTAGCTTTCGGTAGGTTCCCATTTGTGATAGCCATTGTATTAAAGTCACCTAGCATGCCTTGTTTTGGTATAATCTCCATGAAGAAGGGCAAATAACTAGGTGCTATCTCCATCGTGTTTGTGATAATATTTGGGCATGGAAGTGTGTCAAGCACAATGGGCTCTTCATCTATCTTCTCTTTCTCGTCCCACCACGGCTTCATTGTTGCCCTAGCTCTTATGTCATAAAGAGCTTCGACGATGACATGACTACCTAGCAGGCATGGTTTTGCAAATCTAACCGGATCCTTGAACTTTGGTGGAGAAGGAAATTGGGGCAGTAATAACATCGGTTCATCGTTGTTAGTAATTATAGTTAATTCTTCACCGACCTTGTTGTCATTATCCCCATTTATCTCTTTTCCAACATCTTGTGGCTCATCCAGTTGTAGATTTGGCTCGGGCACTTCATCAATCTCGGAATCCTCATCATAACACCAATTGTTCCGAGGACAGTTGTTCAAGGCTTTGAGTATTTGAATCATCAGGTTCTACATATTTTGAAATGATATCTCTTGATTCTGAATTGAACGCTCTTGATTAATCCTCCTCTCCTCATTTGATGCTATGAACTTGGACAACAATTCCTCCAACTTTGACTCTTCTTCTTTTAATGGAGGTTGATATGAGAAATCATGCGTGTATGTTGGATTTGGAATAGAGTATTTGTGACGCCCCAAAAATAGGTCCATTCCATCCAACCCATTATGAGTCGCCAAATACATGGTACAGAAATAACTATAACTTTATTATTACAACATATAAACTGTGAGTTTAAATACAGATATTGCCATCTAGACAATATCCACACGCAAATAAATCCCCATCATAATTATTGATACATTATTTTACAAAAATGGTGAGGACTACTAAACAACTCTCTCTAGAACCTTCATTCCATACCCCGACTAGTACTCGCTACATTCTCGCCTCCCGAGAAGAAAAATGGAACAACAAGGAAAAGGGTGAGCTCAACTAGCCCGATAAAGAATATTATGACTAAGATAATATACAACAAATTATCGTTAGTCTTCAACAGGGGAAAAAATCTAATAGAATACAATAGACAACAAATTTTAAATCAATATTCGCAATGAAATAATAATTCATTAGAAGAGTTAAGTAGAGAATGCAAACTACTATCTTCTATATATGAATTTAAAAGTTCATCGTCGATATTTTATCCCTGTAACATCAATCAATATATATCTGGAATCAAATATTCATCTTTGCACTACAGACCAAAGATATTCATCAGTTGGTCATGTTCATCTAAACACCTGTTCATCTTTGCACTACGGGCCAAAGATATTCATCAGTCGGTCATGTTCATCTCAACACCTGTTCATCTTTGCACTATGGGCCAAAGATATTCATCAAGAAATCATTCATCTTTGCACTACAGGCCAAAGATATTCAGTAATATCATCATTTAGGACTGAGGATGATGAAAAATATTTCAAAGAAAACGAATCCAGTGAAACAAAAGAACAAGTATTATGGATTCGTACTTTAAACAATCCTAGTTCAAAAATACTTCATAAATAATCATACTGAAGTAAAATTCAAGAATGATCAAAACATGGATACAATCAAAGCTAGTATCCATAATAGATATTTTGAGACGAAAAGAAGAAATTTCATTTTAAATTGAAATAGTGCATGAATATCACGTGAATAGTGCCATATACGTGAATAGTAACTCGACACCAAAAGATAGAAATTTCACAAAAAAAACATCTTCACGCTTCAGCTGAATAGTAACTCGTGAATAGTAACTCATAAATAGTAACTCGTGAATAGTAACTCATGAATAGTAACCCCGACTTAAAAAGTTCCAAATTTGATAAAAAGTTCCAACCAATATTTCAGCATAATGATATTGAAGAAATAATATCATTTGAGAAGAAAATAACATCCCTTACCTCGAAAGACAGTACTTCTAGTTGAAACACCGGATATAGGCTATGACTTGAACTTGCACCGTATAGCAATACTCAAAGTATACTCAAAATACTCACAAGAATACGCCGATAATATAGAGAGAAAACTTCATTTTCGTGTGATTTTCAATTCTAACCTAAGCACCCTATTTATAGGAAATTGCTTAGAACACCAAAGCAGAAAATTTAATATAATAATAATATATTATATATATATATTCCTACGCCAACCAAGACTCCTGAAATCAGCATGTTTACAACACATGGGGGGCCAACTAAAACAATAAAAACGTTTTTGTTGATATAAATAATTAAAACTTCCAAAAATCAATTATTTCGGAGCTTTGGAACTTCAATAATTCATAATAAATAGCCCTTTCATCAGAAAATTTGAATCTCGCGAGTTTTTATAGAAAATTCAATTCTCTACAACTTTACAGAAGAAAGTTTTTCCAAATTCCAAACAGAAATTAACTGAAATCCTCAAACAGGCGATTTTACAAATTTATAATCAAATTTCGGTCAAGAAATGGGGTCCACAAAACACACAAAACATGTGTTAATCATTTAATGCAACAAAAATACTCTTCCTCCTCATATACTCGTATATCCCACATTCATTGTAAAAATATCACAGATTAATATATTATTAAAATAATATATTTAAATGAATTATTTTATCGTAAAAGATAAAATATTAATTTTCAACAATTGTCATTTTAAAATTTTCTCCATCTATATCCACATAAAATCAATATTTTCCTCATCATATGAATCAATAATTAATTATTCACAAATAATATTACAGAATCACAATATTGACAACCGTGCGGTTCCAGGAAGAGGGGCTTTCAATAAGAATTTCTCCTCATCTTCTTTGGCAAGCAATTAGGTGACCAAACCTCTCCTTAGATGTAACTTTCTAGACATTGCCAATAATGTTATCTAATAATATTATTCAGATAATATGAATTATTGCTTCGATAATAAAAATATCGTGTAATGACAATTTATGAAACAACAAAGAATATAAAATATCAACGCAACAATTATTGAATCAATAAAATAAAATATTGAATAAGTAATTATCGTAACAATTATTGAGTAGTGTCTTCTTACGTAAGAATCAATAATTGGTGCAATACCATGTGCTCTTGTTCAACAACAGCGTATTAGTGTGTTTTAACCAACGGGTATTCCAACAAGATATTAACGAGAATAACTACGCCACGTTATTTATAAACAACTTATATTTGTTGTTTTCTTCATCCAATCGCTTTCTAGTTATGGGGCCCACAAAAATCGCTAGCGCAGGTCATTTAATATTCCCACAAAGCGATTTAATATTCCACGACCAAACGAATATTCCCGACGATAATGAATATTTTATAACCACTTGCTTATTCAAAATATTTGCGTATTTTACCCATAACTATCCACATTAATCAAATCAACCCTTACTATTTCAAAATAATAAATAGAGGAAAATAAATTTCATTTATTAATAATTTGGGGTCTTACAACCTCCCCTCCTTATGAAATTTCATCCTCGAAATTGACGACGCATACACTGTGTTTGAAAAGATGAGAATACCTCGCTTTCATTTCCGTTTCCAACTCCCAGGTCATTTCCTCAATAGCATGGTTTCTCCACAAAACTTTAACTTGTGGTATAACCTCGGTACATAGGACATGTTCTTTCCTCTACAAGATCTTGACAGGTACCTCCTCATACGTTAAATCTTCTACTATCTAAATGGGTTCTAACTCAATGACGTAGTTCGGGTCGTCCACATATTTACGTAACATCGATATGTGAAAAACGTTATGAACACGCGTCATACTTGGCGATAAAACGAGTCTATAGGCCACAGTTCCTATTCGATCGAGAATTTTAAATGGATTAATAAATCGAAGGTTTGAGCTTTCCTCACCTCACCGATTCTCTCGCTTTTGAAATAACAACTTCTTGCACCTCCTTCTTCAAATTCATCAGCTCCAGTGTGTAGCTTGAACAGCTTAAACTTTATCGATTAAAGTCGATTATACTCGTATATCATCACGTGGGTACCTAGAGTTTTCATCTCCATCTCTATTATTTGTAAATTATACGAAATTAGTCTTTGACAATATCGTACTCAGACTTGTATACGATCTTCTACTCAACACGTCACTACCACGTTCGCTTTTCGAGGATGGCATGGTCGTAACATGTCTTTGAAATGAGTCTCCTCTTGAGTTCTTCAAAGCTCTTCCCACATTCTTTGCTCCATTGAATTTTGTATCTCTACGAGTCATTGCGTTAATAGAATAGCGATTCGAGAATATCCTTCAACGAATCTCCGATAATAACCAACTAAGCCTAGAAAGCTACGTGATTTCGATTACCTACTTAGGTTGTTCTCAATCGTGACTCATATCCCAACCTTGGATAAGACGTTACAATGACACCTATCGCCTTTACTATCGCACAAATATGGTGTCCCCTACGAGAGTCTAGCTTGCGGTGCATTCCACAAAGGAAGTCACCAGATAAAGGCTCGGTACCAAATTCTATAGTTGAATTTTAACTCACGAAGTTCAATAGGAGCCATTCGATATGAGATTTTAGAAATGAGTTTTGTCTGGGTTCAAAGTCGATACAAAATTTAATATCGATCTTTTGGGAGTAAGCCAAGAAATTCTTCAGAAATACATCGGGAAAAATCAATAACAACAGAATATTATTCAAATCGACGTGTCTTTATTCAAATCCATAACATGGACTAAGAAAACTTGACATCCGTAATAAACGAATGACTTCATGGCTTGATATGAAAATGTTTGATTACCATGGTTTGATTGCTTGAATTCGAATAATGAGTTGCTTAGGAATATGAAAACTAACAACCTTACGAAAAGTAATCAATTTCGGCATGATGAGTAGTTAACCTTAAAATCACATCAAAAGCAAACATCTCTATAGAAATAAGGTTAACGGTGTAATGTGATAGTGCCAACTGAATCAAGCAAGATTTCTAAACAACGGATGTAATGAAAGTTTCTCCTAATGGAGTCTCCACAGATAAGGTCAAAGTCTAATTCTCTCGAGTCAAGTTCAAACGTTGAGCGCAAGCAAGAGAGATAAAAGAATGGGTAGAACCGGGGTATCAGTAAGGTATAAACTTCGCAAGAATTTATAATTAACTAACCTGCATGCTAACCGTTCGAGTGTTACTCACTTTTTGAGAAGTCACGAAAACGCTCTTCGAGAATCGTTGACTTTGACTTTTTCAGATCCGCTTTCTGGTGCCAACGTCCCAATCTGGACTTGATTTATTTATAGGACAAAATCGAGCTATGTGACCATCTTTTCCACAACTAAAACATACCTTGGAAGGCTTTGAGCAGTTTGACCTTATATGTCCTCCTCTCCGCATTTGTAGCATCTAAGCGGCGATCGTTTTCTTCCCTAGAATTTGTTCTTTGGTCTTTGATCTCTGCCGCCGACGCCTCTCCCGTCATCGTTAAATCTTCTCTTTTTAGATTGGACATCTCTTTCCATAATATCAACGCGTGAAATGCGGCTTTTACCCATGCATCACTCATTCTCACTCGTTCAATTATTTCTTCTTTCATTTCAGATTCGACTTTATCATCTTATACTCGCCAAAGAGTGCTTTACATTCAAGCATCACATATCGGGTAACATAAGCTTGAATCGTTGCATCCTTTTGCTCCACGCATCGCTCCGCAATTCTTGACTGCTTCTTCTAACTCATGAATACGATTTTGCAATTCTATATTTTGATCATAAAATACCTCTAATAAACTCTCTTGGTCTTCCTCTTCTTCCTCACTCTCACTATTACCTCTGCGATTATCTCTAAGGTGTAACTATCAATTCTTCACTCACCACATGGATATCTCTAATTCCTTCTTCTTTGACATCACATTATCCGGTTGGCGATTAGAGGTGTCTCCACGATCTCATTCACTCCATTGTTAACGTTCTCAATGACCATTCTTAAAAACTATCATAAAACAAGGGTTAAATAAATAAATTAACAAATCACATAATACCCCTATATTATGACCAACCAACAAATAAGCTTAGGTAGGACACACTAGCGAAGGATTTACTCTCTCTCCTCCTAGTTCTATTCCCCGATCTCCGCCAGAGATCATATCCCTAAGCTCGATACCAACTGTGGCGCCCCAAAAATAGGTCCATTCCATCCAACCCATTTCGAGTCGCCAAATACATGGTATGTAAATAACTACAACTTTATTATTACAACATATAAAGCGTGAGTTTAAATACGATATTGCCATCTAGACAATATCCACACGCAAATAAATCCCCATCATAATTAGTGATACATTATTTTACAAAAATGGTGAGGACTACTAAACAACTCTCTCTAGAACCTTCATTCCATACCCGACTAGTACTCATTTACATTCTCGCCTCCCGAGAGAAGAAAAATGGAACAACAAGGAAAAGGGTGAGCTCAACTAGCCCGATAAAGAATATTATGACTAAGATAATATACAACAAATTATCGTTAGTCTTCAACAGGAAAAATCTAATAGAATACAATAGACAACAAATTTTAAATCAATATTCGCAGTGCGGAAATAATAATTCATTAGAAGAGTTAAGTAGAGAATGCAAACTACTATCTTCTATATATGAATTTAAAAGTTCATCGTCGATATTTTATCCCTGTAACATCAATCAATATATATCTGGAATCAAATATTCATCTTTGCACTCTGAGACCAAAGATATTCATCAGTTGGTCATGTTCATCTAAACACCTATTCATCTTTGCACTACGGGCCAAAGATATTCATCAGTCAGTCATGTTCATCTCAACACTGCTCATCTTTGCACTATGGGCCAAAGATATTCATCAAGAAATCATTCATCTTTGCACTACTGGCCAAAGATATTCAATAATATCATCATTTAGGGTGAGGATGATGAAAATATTTCAAAGAAAAACGAATCCAAAGTGAAACAAAAAGAACAAGTATTATGGATTCGTACTTTAAACAATCCGAGTCAAAAAATACTTCATAAATAATCATCATCAAGTAAAATTCAAGAATGATCAAAACATGGATACAATCAAAGCTAGTATCCATAATAGATATTTTAGATTTAAAAGAAGAAATTTCATTTTTCGAATGAAGGTGAATAGTGTCAGGTATCGTGAATAGTGCCGATACGTGAAATAGTAACTCAGACACCAAAAGATAGAAATTTCACAAAAAAAATCTTCACGCTTCATGAATAGTACTCGTGAATAGTAACTCGTGAATAGTAACTCGTGAATAGTAACTCATGAATAGTAACTCATGAATAGTAACCCGACATAAAAAAGTTTCAAATTTGATAAAAAGTTCCAACCAATATTTCAAAGATAATGATATTGAAGAAATAATATCATTTGAGAAGAAAATAACATCCTTACCTCGAAAGACAAAGACTTCTAGTTGAAACAGGATATAGGCTATGACTTGAACTTGCAGTATAGCAATACTCAAAGTATACTCAAAATACTCACAAGAATACGCTCGATAATATAGAGAGAGAAAACTTGATTTACGGTGTGATTTTCAATTCTAACCTAAGCACCCTATTTATAGGAAATTGCTTAGAACACCAAAAGAGAAAATTTAATATAATAATAATATATTATATATATATTCCTCGCCAACCAAGACTCCTGAAATCAGCATGTTTACAACACATGGGGGCCAACTAAAACAATAAAAACGTTTTTGTTGATATAAATAATTAAAACTTCCAAAATCAATTATTTTGAACTTGAACTTCAATAATTCATAATAAATAGCCCTTTCATCAGAAAATTGAATCTCGCGAGTTTTTATAGGAAATTCAATTCTCTACAACTTTACAGAAGAAAGTTTTTCCAAATTCCAAACAGAAATTGACCGAAATCCTCAAGCAGGCGATTTTACTGTGCTATAATCAAATTTCGATCAAGAAATGGGGTCCACAAACACACAAAACATGTGTTAATCATTTAATGCAACAAAAATACTCTTCCTCCTCATATACTCATATATCCCACATTCATTGTAAAAATATCACCGCATTAATATATTATTAAAATAATATATTTAAATGAATTATTTTATCGAAAAAGATAAAATATTAATTTTCAACAATTGTCATTTTAAAATTTTCTCCATCTATATCCACATAAAATCAATATTTTCCTCATCATATGAATCAATAATTAATTATTCACAAATAATATTACGAGAATCACAATATTGACAACCAGCAGCCTCAGAAAGAGGGGCTTTCAATAAGAATTTCTCCTTCATTGGCGCGCAATTAGGTGACCAAACCTCTCCTTGTATGTAACTTTCTAGACATTGCCAATAATGTTATCTAATAATATTATTCAGATAATATGAATTATTGCTTCGATAATAAAAAATCTTGTGTAATGACAATTATTGAAACAACAAAGAATATAAAATATCAACGCAACAATTATTGAATCAATAAAATAAAATATCGAATAAAGAATTATCGTAACAATTATTGAGTAGTGTCTTCTCACGTAAGAATCAATAATTGGTGCAATACCATGTGCTCTTCGTTCAACAACGCGTATTAGTGTGTTTTAACCACGGGTATTCCAACAAGATAATACTGTGATAATAACTTCTACGCCGTTATTTATAAACAACTTATATTTGTCGTTTTCTTCATCCAATCGCTTTCTGTTATGGGGCCCACAAAAGACTGCGTCGTCGTACGAATATTCCTCGACGGCAAGAATATTCCACGACCAAACGAATATTCCCCGACGATAATGAATATTTTATAACCACTTGCTTATTCAAAATATTTGCGTATTTTACCCATAACTATCCACATTAATCAAATCAACCCTTACTATTTCAAAATAATAAATAGAGGAAAATAAATTTCATTTATTAATAATTTGGGGTCTTACAACCTCCCCTCCTTATGAAATTTCGTCCTCGAAATTGGACGACGACGACACAGTGTTTTGAAAAGATGAGAATACCTCGCTTTCATTTCCGTTTCCAACTCCCAGGTCATTTCCTCAATAGCATGGTTTCTCCACAAAACTTTAACTTGTGGTATAACCTCGGTACATAGGACATGTTCTTTCCTCTACAAGATCTTGACAGGTACCTCCTCGTACGTTAAATCTTCGGCTATCTCGTCCGGTTCTAACTCAATGACGTAGTTCGGGTCGTCCACATATTTACGTAACATCGATATGTGAAAAACGTTATGAACACGCGTCATACTTGGCGATAAAAGCGAGTCTCTATAGCCACAGTTCCTATTCGATCGAGAATTTTAAATGGATTAATAAATCGAAGGTTTGAGCTTTCCTCACCTCACCGATTCTCTCGCTTTTGAAATAACAACTTCTTGCACCTCCTTCTTCAAATTCATCACTCCAAAGTGTGTAGCTTGAATAAACTTAAACTTTATCGATTAAAAGTCGATTATACTCGTATATCATCACGTGGGTACCTAGAGTTTTCATCTCCATCTCTATTATTTGTAAATTATACGAAATTAGTCTTTGACAATATCGTACTCGTACTTGTATACGATCTTCTACTCAACACGCCGCCTACCACGTTCGCTTTTCCAGGATGGCATGGTCAGAACATGTGCTGAAATGAGTCTCCTCTTGAGTTCTTCAAAGCTCTTCCCACATTCTTTGCTCCATTCGAATTTTGTATCTCTACGAGTCAGCTGCGTTAATAGAATAGCGATTCGAGAATATCCTTCAACGAATCTCCGATAATAACCAACTAAGCCTAGAAAGCTACGTATTTCGATTACCTACTTAGGTTGTTCTCAACTGTGACTCATATCCCAACCTTGGATAGCACGTTACAATGACACCTATCAGTTTACTATCGCACAAATATGGTGTCCCCTACGGAGAGTCTAGCTTCGGTGCATTCCACAAAGGAAGTCACCAGATAAAGGCTCAGTACCAAATTCTATAGTTGAATTTTAACTCCTCGAAGTTCAATAGAGCCATTCGATATGAGATTTTAGAAATGAGTTTTGTCTGGGTTCAAAGTCGATACAAAATTTAATATCGATCTTTGGGAGTAAGCCAAGAAATTCTTCAGAAATACATCAGAAAAATCAATAACAACAGAATATTATTCAAATCGGCGTGTCTTTATTCAAATCCATAACATGGACTAAGAAAACTTGACATCCGTAATAAACGAATGACTTCATGGCTTGATATGAAAATGTTTGATTACCATGGTTTGATTGCTTGAATTCGAATAACAGGTTGCTTAGGAATATGAAAACTAACAACCTTACGAAAGTAATCAATTTCGGCATGATGAGTAGTTAACCTTAAAATCACATCAAAAGCAAACATCTCTATAGAAATAAGGTTAACAGGTAATGTGATAGCGCCAACCTGAATCAAGCAAGATTTCTAAACAACAGATGTAATGAAAGTTTCTCCTAATGGAGTCTCCACAGATAGGTCAAAGTCTAATTTCTCCAGAGTCAAGTTCAAACGTTGAACGCAAGCAAGAGAGATAAAAGAATGGGTAGAACCGGTATCTAGTAAGGTATAAACTTCGCAAGAATTTATAATTAACTAACCCGTGCTAACTTCGTTCAGGTTACTCACTTTTTGAGAAGTCACGAAAAACGCTCTTCCAGTAATCGTTGACTTTGACTTTTTCGTATCCCTCTCGTGCCAACGTCCCAACCTGGACTTGATTTCGCTTATAGACAAAATCGAGCTATGTGACCATCTTTTCCACAACTAAAACATACCTTGGAAGGCTTTGAGCAGTTTGACCTTATATAATAAAGTCCTCCTCTCGCATTTGTAGCATCTAATCTGGCGATCGTTTTCTTCCCTAGAATTTGTTCTTTGGTGTCGATGTCTGCCGAACGTCTTCCGTCATCGTTAAATCTTCTCTTTTAGATTGGACATCTCTTTCCATAATATCAACGCGTCATATGCTTTTACCCATGCATCACTCATTCTCACTGCTCAATTATTTCTTCTTTCATTTCGATTCCAGCTTTATCATCTTATACTCGCCAAAGAGTGCTTCATTCAAGCATCACATATCGGGTAACATAAGCTTGAATCGTTGCATCCTTTTGCTCCACATTCGCTGCAATTCTTCACCGCTCTTCTAACTCATGAATACGATTTTGCAATTCTATATTTTGATCATAAAATACCTCTAATAAACTCTCTTGGTACCTCTTCTTCCTCACTCTCACTATTACCTCTGCGATTATCTCTAAAAGTGCAACTATCAATTCTTCACTCACCACATGGATATCTCTAATTCCTTCTTCTTTCGACATCACATTATCCCGGTTGGCGATTAGAGGTGTCTCCACGATCTCATTCACTCCATTGTTAACGCTTCTCGCCAGACCATTCTTAAAACTATCATAAAACAAGGGTTAAATAAATAAATTAACAAATCACATAATACCCCCTATATTATGACCAACCAACAAATAAGCTTAGGTAGGACACACTAGCGAAGGATTTACTCGTCTCTCCCTCCTAGTTCTATTCCCGATCTCCGCCAGAGATCATATCCCTAAGCTCGATACCAACCGTGACGACGCCCCAAAAATAGGTCCATTCCATCCAATCCATTCCGAGTCGCCAAATACATGGTATGTAAATAACTACAACTTTATTATTACAACATATAAAGCTGTGAGTTTAAATACGAGATATTGCCATCTAGACAATATCCACACGCAAATAAATCCCCATCATAATTAGTGATACATTATTTTACAAAATGGTGAGGACTACTAAACAACTCTCTCTAGAACCTTCATTCCATACCTCGACTAGTACTCGCTACATTCTCGCCTCCTGAGAAGAAAAATGGAACAACAAGGAAAAGGGTGAGCTCAACTAGCCCAGTAAAGAATATTATGACTAAGATAATATACAACAAATTATCGTTAGTCTTCAACAAGGAAAAATCTAATAGAATACAATAGACAACAAATTTTAAATCAATATTCGCAATGAAATAATAATTCATTAGAAGAGTTAAGTAGAGAATGCAAACTACTATCTTCTATATATGAATTTAAAAGTTCATCGTCGATATTTTATCCTCGTAACATCAATCATATATATATCTGGAATCAAATATTCATCTTTTGCACTCTGAGACCAAAGATATTCATCAGTTGGTCATGTTCATCTAAACACTGCTCATCTTTGCACTACTGGGCCAAAGATATTCATCGATCGATCGTGTTCATCTCAACACTGCTCATCTTTGACTATGGGCCAAAGATATTCATCAAGAAATCATTCATCTTTGCACTATGTGCCAAAGATATTCAAGTAATATCATCATTTAGGATCGAGGATGATGAAAAAATATTTCAAAGAAAACGAATCCGGTGAAACAAAAGAACAAGTATTATGGATTCGTATTTTAAACAATCCAAGTTCAAAAATACTTCATAAATAATCATATCAAGTAAAATTCAAGAATGATCAAAACATGGATACAATCAAAGCTAGTATCCATAATAGATATTTTGAGACGAAAAGAAGAAATTTCATTTTTCTATTGAATAGTGTCAGATATCGTGAATAGTGCCGTATACGTGAATAGTAACTCAGACACCAAAAGATAGAAATTTCACAAAAAAAAAATCTTCACGCTTCGCTTAATAGTACTCGTGAATAAGTAACTCGTGAATAGTAACTTTCGTGAATAGTAACTCATGAATAGTAACTCATGAATAGTAACCCGACATAAAAAAGTTTCAAATTTGATAAAAGTTCCAACTAATATTTCAAAGATAATGATATTGAAGAAATAATATCATTTGAGAAGAAAATAACATCCCTTACCCTCGAAAGACAAAGACTTTAGTCAAAAACAGGATATAGGCTATGACTTGAACTTGACCGTATATAGCAATACTCAAAGTATACTCAAAATACTCACAAGAATACGCTCGATAATATAGAGAGAGAAAACTTGATTTACTCGGTGTGATTTTCAATTCTAACCTAAGCACCCTATTTATAGGAAATGCTTAGAACACCAAAGCGTAGAAAATTTAATATAATAATAATATATTATATATATATTCCACGCCAACCAAGACTCTGAAATCAGCATGTTTACAACACATGGGGGCCAACTAAAACAATAAAAAACGTTTTTGTTGATATAAATAATTAAAACTTCCAAAATCAATTATTTTTGAACTTGAACTTCAATAATTCATAATAAATAGCCCTTTCATCAGAAAATTCGAATCTCGTGAGTTTTTATAGGAAATTCAATTCTCTACAACTTTACAGAAGAAAGATTTTCCAAATTCCAAACAGAAATTGACCGAAATCCTCAAACCAGGCGATTTTACAATTTATAATCAAATTTCAATTACCAAGAAATGGGGTCCACCGAACACACAAAACATGTGTTAATCATTTAATGCAACAAAAATACTCTTCCTCCTCATATACTCATATATCCCACATTCATTGTAAAAATATCACCGTTAATATATTATTAAAATAATATATTTAAATGAATTATTTTATCGAAAAAGATAAAATATTAATTTTCAACAATTGTCATTTAAAAATTTTCTCCATCTATATCCACATAAAATCAATATTTTCCTCATCATATGAATCAATAATTAATTATTCACAAATAATATTACAAAATCACAATATCGACAACCAGCAGCGCTTCTGTGAAAGAGAGGGCTTTCAATAAGAATTTCTCCTTCTTGGCGGCGCAATTAGGTGACCAAACCTCTCCTTAGATGTAACTTTCTAGACATTGCCAATAATGTTATCTAATAATATTATTCAGATAATATGAATTATTGCTTCGATAATAAAAATACTTGTGTAATGACAATTATTGAAACAACAAAGAATATAAAATATCAACGCAAACAATTATTGAATCAATAAAATAAAAAATCGAAGCAAGAATTATCGTAACAATTATTGAGTAGTGTCTTTTACGTAAGAATCAATAATTGGTGCAATACCATGTGCTATCTTGCTCAACAACGCGTATTAGTGTGTTTTAACCACCGGGTATTCCAACAAAGATAATCTGTGAATAACTACGCTGTTATTTATAAACAACTTATATTTGTCGTTTTCTTCATCCAATCGCTTTTCGTTATGGGGCCCATAAAAGACTGCGCCGTCGTACGAATATTCCCCGACAGTAAGAATATTCCACGACCAAACGAATATTCCCCGACGATAATGAATATTTTATAACCACTTGCTTATTCAAAATATTTGCGTATTTTACCCATAACTATCCACATTAATCAAATCAACCCTTACTATTTCAAAATAATAAATAGAGGAAAATAAATTTCATTTATTAATAATTTGGGGTCTTACAGTATTGGTCTTGATAGTTGTAGCTCCATGAAGAATCCGGGTGATACCCCCAAACTTGATCATAATTATCATATGCATACTGATTGAGGTAGTTACCACCATACTGTACCGGCCCAAGATTGATGGTGCATTGATTACTCGGGTGATTGCCAGCACAATAGTCACAAATAACTGCCATCCTTCGACTCCTTTGGGCTGCAATAATGTCCAACTTCCTCGAAAGTTCTTCAATTTGTGCTGACATTGCGGAAAGTGTCGCGAGTCTGTCAATCTCCGCTCCCCTTGGCTGAGTCATTCTTGCCATCCTTCGACTCCGCTGGGCTGTAATAACCTCCAACGTCTTCGAAGTTGCCTCAATTTGTATTGGCTCAATAGAAGATGCATTAAGTCTATCAATCCCTATTTTCCTTGGTTGAGTCATGTTTGTGTATGGCCACTGATACGCAAAGTCATCCATGGTACCTGAAAAGAGAGAAATATAGGAAGAGAATTAACAATAAAAATAAAAATGTTTAAATTAAGACTAATTTGATTGAAATTAATATTGGTAAAAAATATTAAACTAATTCCCCGGCAACGGCGCCAAAAACTTGTTGGGTAAAATCTAATTACGCACAACACGTAAGTATACGTGGTCAACAAGTAATAAAGTGATAAGTTGAGTATCGTTTCCACATAGAATTAGTTAATAAAAATCACCAAGTACTAACCCGTAACCAACTCAATCTTATTTAAACAAATGAATTTCAAATTATATAAATTAAACTACTATTAAATTCCACTAATTAAATTAAGACTATGGAGATTTAAGATCACAACTTCACTTATTGCTTCATTTAAGTTAACACACTTCTCATCAATTATTCTATATCCCGAATTGTTAATCAAGAACACTAAAGTAGTATTAACCACCTCTTGATGCACTAATACCGTATTAACGTCAATCCACAATTAAGATAGAAATCCGTTAAACACCTTAATCAACTAACCCACTATATCTCTATGTGAATTACAATTGAAGAAGGTTTAAGAACAAGTTCTCTATCCGATTACACGTGGTGTCAAGCGTATCTCTACCTTAACACTCATCAAGTTTAAGCTACTAACAAAATCCTGAACACATGATATCATGATCAGATCTAAATCTATACTTCATCTCTCGAGTTCATATAGATTATCACGGTAATTGATGGCCAGTCAATTAAACAATTAAGTCCAAACCACAATAGACAATTCTCACGATAAAACATAATAATTGATAGCGAAGCATATTAAAATAAATTACACAATAAGATCCATTGTAATCTCAAATAAAGAATTAGTTCATTGAATTAAAACTAGGTGTCCACACTTGAAATAACATTAAAAAATAAAAATAAGAGTAAAGTAAAGAATTGAATCTGTTGTCAGCAAATCTCCATCTTCCTCAAGTTCCAGCTCTTGATCTTCAATGATCTTCAAGTTGCTTCAATCTCCAAAACTATTTAGAACTAGTGTTTTGATCTAATTTACTCTAATCTAATCTAATGAAATCTTATTTCTCCTCTAATCTCCCCCCTAATCTCTGTTATTCTCCTCCTTTAATAAGCCTTTGTACATGTCTTTAAGTCCTCTTGGAAGTCCTTGAGTCAATTGGATCGAAACAATCCTTTCCGAACTCAAATTTGTCCAAAAAACGTCTTTTCTACGCATACCCCCACCCCGACATGGGTTTAGGCTTGCACAGGGCCCGCCCCAGCGGAGGTCCTTACTGTCTAGCAGCTGCTATGCCCGCCCCGGCAGGGGTTTTACTAAGGAAAAGTTTGCCCTTGCTGGCTTCATTTTCTCATCACAAAGATCCTCGGTAAAATGGCCATAACTTTTGATCCGGGAGGAGTTACAAGGCGTTCCACCTATCAAATAGAAGATATCGACGAGCTCTACAACTTTCATTCTTTGAGGATTGAGAAATTCCTGCCGGATAAAGGTTGAAATTGGGCTGGAAGTGACTGCTATGAAAATGGCTAACCTAAACAGCGAAGTTCGTCGTCCGTTGGTAAAACGATCATAACTCTTGCATCCAAACTCCAATTAGAATGATTCAAGATGTTCCGGAAAGCTACGAAGATGCTCTACAAGGTAAGCTAAGTTCCAAACTAAGAACATGAAGTAAACATAAAAGCCCAAATGATATCCGGATTTCTTTTCTTTGCATTTTCTTTGCTCTTCTTTACCAATTATCGCTCACACCGCTCCCAAACATATAACCTACAAAATGAACACAAAGTGCATGAAAAGTAACTAAGACACATGAATATAAGCAACCAATTCATGTAAAAGATACCGGATAAGTGTATATAAAATCCACTTATCACCAATGTAGGCTTCCATAACTCTAAATGGATAAACACTCAGCTCCCGTCGGTAAATATATAACTATATGTGGGCTTACATGTGTTTAAAATGAGGAAAAACTCAATATAGGTTGTGTACAGAGCAAATTGGACAGAGCTTCCTCACTTTTTCTCCTTTTTAAAATGGCTGCCCCAAGCCCTCTATTTATAGAGGGGGGAGCCACAGGTGTACTTGCGGCAGCCGCAGATGCACCTGCGGCTGTCCGGGGAGCCCCGGGTTTTGTGGGTCCCATTGTCTTGATGTACGTGCACTCGTGCACTGTAATGTCCACTCAAACTTGCAGAACTTCAATCCAAGCATCCGAACGAGGTATATACGACCTTCTTCGGGCTGCTTGTGTCGAGAGTTACACAATGACATGGATTAGAGGTTGTACGAAGTCAGGAAGAGGGGACCATGCCCATGGTCTTCAGGCTTCAAATTCTATCCGGTGTACTGTCATGCATAATTGTCACTCGGGATTGGAACTCCTTGGTTCTTCTAGGACATTGTTGTATGTATGTATGTCTGAAGTGTTGAGACAACGAACAAGTATTGAGGTAGCAAGAAGACATGTGACTCCTTACCGAGGTATTCACCGATTTGAGTTGAAAGCAGACGTTGCTCAGGGTTACATCTGAGATTGGACTGCTTGTTTGAATGTCGCAATATCATCTGTGTGAATGCCTGTCTGCCCGGTATGAGTGCCTCAGTGGGAGGTCTAATTGAAGCTGATCGCATGCATTTGAAACAAGCATTTCTGGGGTTATCGTTGGAACTGCAACAACATTCCTTGGTGTTATCGCCAAGGACGAAACTCGGGGTTATCTCTGAGGTTGGAAATTATCCTTCCGGTGTGTGTTTTAGGGTTGTAAATGATGTTCCCAGTGTGTGTTCCGGGGTTGGGACTGAACTTCCAGTAGTATCCGAAATGGATGTGAGCTGTCTTCCAGGGTTATGTTCGAAAGATGAATCTGCCCTCCTGTAATGTTAAGTACGGTGTCAAAAAGAGAAAAAATTGAGTGTCTATATATATATATATATATATATATATATATATATATATATATATATATATATATATAGACTAACATTATCGAGTTATGCCTCGATTGAGCCTCAGACTCACGCTTCGAGCGTTTATTGCTTATATATAGAGTTATATATAAGCGTGGTCGAACTCATTCGATGAGCCTAGATTTATATTCAGAGAATTTATTTCTATATATATATATATATATATATATATATATATATATATATATATATATATATATATATATACGCTATATATATATTATATACATCAAACTCATTTGATTGAGCACAGATATAATATCCAAAATGCGTTATCGCTTTTTATATATATATATATATATATATATATATATATTTCTGTCAGCTCGGAGTTTACTTCGTGGCCTTTTACTGCTTTATTAACATTTCGTCCCGCCTGGAGTTTACTTCGTGGCGGTTGATTGTTTTTACTGCTTTATTTACATTTTGTCCCACCTGGAGTTTACTTCGTGGTGGTTGATCGTATTTACTGCTTTATTTACATTTCTGATCCCCCATGGAGGTGCTTCATGGTGGTTGATCGTGTCTCTCTATATATATTTACCACTTTTATATATTTACATTTCCAGTCCCCCATGGAGGTGCTTCGTGGTAATAAAAGCAATTAAGCCGAACACTTAATAAAATGGAAGTATCAAAGGCCTCAATTACTATTGAGCATAAGGGTTTGAAAAACCTCTTTTATAAAACATCATTGCTATATCTTGTTAAAACTGAATTTTTATATAAAATTCCAACCCTTTGTATATAGGTTCGAACGAGGCATAACACTACTTCCAAATAATTGCACATTGACCCCCACACACACACATTCATATAACAGTTTAATTGAAAAGTGGCGGTCACCGTGGTAACACGAATGTCGGGGGGTGCCTAACACCTTCCCTTCGCATAAGCAAGTCCCTGGACCCTGACGATTCTCGGTTTCACAAACCAGTTTAGCAGTGTTACATCGAGTGGTCAATGTGCAAACCTTTTCTCAGTTAAGTTGGTGCAACCATTTAAAAATACCAATTAGTGACTCTTACAGTCCGATCGTCGACATATACATGTCAGACCTTTTCAGAACTTTTTTTTCTAATAAATCTCACCTAACATGAGAACACCAAAAGACAAGAACAGAAAAGGGACAATAAAAATCCCGACGTCGACAGGTGGCGACTCTGCTGGGGACTCCAGTAAGAGGACTTAAACCGCCACTACAAACTTTTCAAAAATTGTTATATGCTTGTGTGTGGATGTTTCCTTTATATTTTTTTGATGAATGTGTACGAATGCATTTACTTACTGCACTTAATGCTTTACACTATATCTGCATACGATATTAGTGTTTCACACATGTCATCATTCCCATAACAGTGAGACACGTTGAATGTGAATGTATATTGTGTGGTTCCTCCACCAGGAGGCTATCCTGCCGGTGTTAGATTACTAGACTTGTAGGGAGACTAATTCCAACGAGGCTCAGGAAAGGCACCACCCAGATTCGCTCCTGTTGAAAGACCGGATTAAAATCCCGTCAAGTAAATTGCGATTATCTGGGAACCTTCATGCCAAAAAGTCGTGAGAGAAACCTAAGATAGGTCAGCCTCTAATATACCAAAAGCGGAGGGAAGTTTCTTCATACTTTCCCATTTCAAATTACTCGTAAATGCAATTATTTTTAATTTCATTCCATGTCCAATCTTATTATAATGGGAAATATGAAGAATATGTGTACATGCATATTAAAGCCTGGAATGCTATCTTGTATTACAAACATCTGACATCCGTTTTGTAGGATAATACTCCTAAAACAGACATATTATGATGGCATGTAAACATTTATACATTCCCTAAGACTAAACTACATAAGTTTTTGTAGGAAAACAATTGGGCCTGTTACCTGTTCAAAGTCCAAAAAGGGAACAAGCCTACAACCAATTATGTTTTCATCTGATCAATCTAATCCTGCTCCTGTCTCTCGTGAAGAGTTTAACGGATTAAGCAAACAAATTACAAATTTGGCTGTTCTGCTTAAAGAACTACATCAATCTACTCAGGGTCAACGAATACCCGTACATACAAAATCCTCTGCACATGGAGGAACACAAGGTGCGAATCAAGTAAATCCAATACCTGAGCTTCAGTTGGATAAATCCAACAAAATTCCTGAAAACACCCATCTCAAAGAAGATCCAGACACCGGTGATATCAGGAAAAAAGTCCTTCAAATGGAAGAGACCATTCGGTCTATAAAAGGGATTGGAGCACACGGGAGTGTCTCATATGCTGACCTATGATATTCCCTGGTGTTCATTATCCAAAGAAGTTCAAGACTCCTGACTTTGAAAAGTATGAAGGGTTGGGAGATCCTTACACACATTTGAAGGTGTTCATTGGAGAAGCTCAGAATCCAGCTGTTTCAAAAAGAGTTTGACTGGAGAAGCCCGATCATGGTATACCAGATTAGACAATTCCAAGATTCATAGCTGGGAGGAGCTAGCTCATGCCTTCCTCAGTTAGTACAGCTTCCAGTCTCAGATGGCTCCAGACCGGTACAAAATTACCAAGGTCAAGAAACAAGCCAATGAGTCTTTTCGAGAATATGCTCAAAGGTGGAGGCGCCTTGCTGCTCAAGTTATTCCCTCTATGGTTAAGTCAGAAATGGTGATGACCTTCATAGACATACAAGAAGCTCCCTTCTATGAGAGAGTCTTAGCCGGCATTGGCAAGCCATTTTCTAGAATGATCAAACATGGAGAGATGGCTGAGATGGGATTGAAGTCAGGAAAGATCCAAGACCTAGCCACTCTAAAAGCTGTTGCTGAGCACATCCAGTCTGGAACTTATGGAAACAACCCCCGGAGGGTCCATAAGAAGAAAGAGGAGGATGTTTTCTTGATACTACAAGGACAAAAAGGCAGTCAAAACTTGCCTATCCAAAGGAGAAATTACTCCCCCTTTTGAGTACAGTCTTCAAACCCTCCATTGACAAAGTGTGGAGAAGTCCGATGCAACAGAGTGTTCACACCCCTAGGGGACTCACTCAAGAATATTCTCAATCTTCTGAAAATTCAGAAGAAAATTACACATCTTCTTCCACCAGCTAACTCGAATGGTAAGGGTTTCAATGCTACCTGAAAGTGTGCTTATCATGCTGGAGCTCCAGGACATGATACTTAGGATTGCTGGGCCTTGAACACAAGATCTAGGATTTAATCGACAACAAGGAGATCATGATGACTAAACCCAACCAACCTCATGTGCAAGACAACCTGCTTCCTCAACACAAAGAAGAGGAAGTTAATATGATTAATTGGAACAGTGGAATGAGTTCCAATTACGTTGTTGAAACTTCCCAGACCAGCAAGGACGGTGCTGACAAATGGGATTATGCATAGTTCCAGTTTGTGATGGAATGAAAAATGAAAGCTCTTTGTAAGCAAGTAGATCAATTGGCAGAATTGGTGATCCATCAACACCAAGTCACACGCCAATTAGCTAGTCAGGAGCATGCTAGTCTCCTTCCTTTTGTTATGAATACTCCATTATCGCCTTCAGAAAGTGAAACACTAGAGGATAAAGTTACAAAAAGAGCAAGTGCCAAAGCCTGTCGGGATTTTTCCAATAAAAAGGAATTTACATACGTGGGCCAACCTATGTAGGAGATATTTCAGATGCTAATCAACGAAGGAAGAATTACATCCCTTCTACCTCCAATCAATCCCCATTCAAGACGGTTCAATTCTAATGGAGAATGCCAGTATCACTCCCATTCTCGCGGTCACAACACAGAAGAATGCTGGGCACTCCGCCATCTTATTCAGAATTTAATTGATAGCGGTGTCCTGCAGATGGCAGATGACAACACTTTGTTACTCAAGAGTGGGAACACAGGTCCAACAAAATGGAAGGACATTATAGCAGTTATATCTGCTAAAGATGATTTGGCTACCAGACCATTCACAATACAAGCAACTTAACTCAAGGGTATTGACAATCCTTTGAAGGTGGCTGCACCAAAGCCAATTCTCTTGCCATAAAGAACAAAGTATCCTGTTGTCAGCCTACAAAAAGTGCCATGGAATTATGAAGAGGCTGAAGGATCTACATCACACATAACTACTGCGGTGTTGAAAGAGAATCCACTGTATCTTCCCCAACAGGTGATGAAGCCTACCATCAAATCAAAGGGGAAAGTTCCCATGGAGAAAACTGAAGAATTCCTCCATACTATGGGCCATAATAAAGCCAAGGTGGTTTTAACCTTGAGAGAAGCTCCACAACAAATTTCCATACTAGACTTGGTTTTCTCTTCTGAAAGAACGCATGAAGGTCTTGCTAAAGGTTTTGGAAGATGCCCATTTGTTAAAATCAGTGGATGTGGAAAAATTCCATCATCTGGTTGATCACATTTTTAACAACAATGTGATATCTTTCACTGATGATGACATACCCCCCGAAGGGACTGGTCATTGCAGCCATTACACATAGTGGTTCTGTCCTCCAGATACATGGTGGGAGGAGTTCTAATAGATGGTGGGTCATCTTTGAATATCTGCCCTTATGCCACTTTGGAGAAGATGAATATCAATCCCAAGAGGATCAAAAGTAGCCATACGGTTATCAAAGCTTTTGATGGATCTCGACGAAAAGTTGTTGGGGAGATTGAATTACCTGTGGAGATTGGTCCACATATATTCAATGTATCCTTTCATGTGCTCAAAATCACCACATGATACAATCTTATTTTGGGAAGACCGTGGATTCATATGGCTGGAGCCGTCCCTTCCACCCTTCATCAGCAACTGAAGTACATTATCAATAATAGCCTAATTACTGTCAATGTTGAGCCGGAATGTCCTCAACAAGGTGATATACCACTCATCAGCTTCAATTCAGAAGTTGAACTGGTCAATTTCCATGCCCTGGAGGTGAGCAACATTCACTACCATCCCATTGGGGTGCCACCTCTCACACCCAAGATTTTCTGCCGAGGTAATGTCAGCCACTCAAGAGATGATGTCATTGGGCTATCAACCTGGACAAGGGTTGGGTAAAGATCATCAGGGCATTAAGCACCCAATTCAAGTTCCTAGTCAAACAAGGACAACTGGATTAGGCTATTCGGCTAGCTCCAGTCACAAGAATCCTCATAAGCACAAACAGATTCCTTCATCTTCAGCCACATGGCGATTATCTCAACCTACAGATCCTGAGCCTATACAGTCTCCGGTAAAGGTTCCTGCCCATGTAATGGCTATGTTATTTCCTAAATCGATACCGGTTAAAGGAAAAGAAGTCTTAATTCCTAATCCTGAAGTGGAAGAAAGGAAACAGAGACGTAAACAAGACATCGCTAGGAGATTGTCTCACCTACGCATCCTTTTCCATGATGAACACACAAATAGATATACTCCAGATGATGATTGTACTGACATTATGGTCATTATTAGGGAGAAGGAGGATGATGACAACCCCTTTATCACTGTCGTCCAGTAGGAGTTCACCCTTGACAATTGGAGCAACACTCCTTGCATTTGTCAACAAGGGTAAAAAGGGAAGAAACTCCCTCTGCCCTGTAGATATCAATAATTGCTTACTTTTCTGCACATTAATAGCAGCTGTTTTGTCTGTACATGCTAACACTTTGTATGATTGAACATTTTCATATTTTAAGTGAATGCATATTTTGTTTCAGGACTCTGAACTTAGATGTGCCTATATTTGCTGATGAGGGACTTTTCTCCACAAGGATTGTAACTTTGATGAAAAGTTGGACTCAGACTTGATGAAAATATAAGAGGACACTAAGATACCTCAGGAGATCAAAGAATGGGTCAAAGATAAACACAAACCAAATCTTGATCAAACCACCTCATTCAATCTCGAAACCTTAGAAAACCCTAAGCTAATCCAGATCAGTACGGACCTCACTCCAAACCAAAGGAATGACATGGTTGCGCTATTAACCCAATTCTAGGATGTGTTTGCATGGTCTCATGAAGACATGGTCGGTTTGTCCACTAACATCGTCATCCATCACCTTCCCATTAAAGAGGGATTCAAGCCAGTCAGGCAGAAGCTCATGCGATTAAAACTTGAGTGGAGTTTAAAGGTTAAAGAAGAAATTATGAAACAATTTCAAGCAGGCATCCTTATGGTGTCTACATACCCTGAATGGCTATCCAACATAGTCCCCGTGCCTAAACCGGGAGGAAAGGTGCGAGTTTGCGTGGATTACCGGGATCTGAATAAAGCTTGCCTTAAAGATAACTTTCCCGTGCCATTTATCCACATACTCATTGGCAATACTGCTCAATACGACATGTACTCCTTTACTAATTGTTTTGTGGGGTACCATCAAATTATGGTTGCTGAAGAGGATCGTGAGAAAAATGCATTCATCACGCCTTGGGGAACCTTTTGCTATAGACGGTTGTCATTAAGCCTCATCAATGCTAGAGCTACTTACCAACGGGCCATGATGGCTCTTTTCCATGACTTAATGCACAAAGAGATAGAGATCTATGTGGATGACATCATTGTCAAATCCCAAAGGGAAGATGATCACCTATTTCAACTAAGAAAGCTCTTTAAAAGGTTGCGTAAGTACAACTTGAAGTTGAATCCAGCCAAGTCTGCCTTTGGCGTTAAATCAGGAAAGTTGCTAGGATTCCTAGTCAGCCATAAAGGGATTGAACTGGATCCCACCAAAATCCAGACCATCACGGAAATGCCCATTCCTCAGACAGAGAAGGAAATACGGGGATTTTTTGTAAGAATCAACTTCGTCAGCAGGTTCATTTCCCAACTCACAACAACCTATGAGCCTCTTTTCAAGTTGTTAAGGAAGAACTCCTCCATGAAATGGAACGATGAGTGTCAAAAAGCCTTCCTTAACATTTAAGAGCAGCTGGTCAACACTCCTGTCTTGGTACCTTCTACGGATGGTGTTCCCCCCTTCATGTACCTATCAATCAATGACAATACAATGGGCTACATGCTGGGATAAAAAGATGATAGAGGCCAAGAGCGAGCTATCTACTACCTCAGCAAAAGATTCAGCAGTAGTGAACACAAGTACACTCTGATTGAGAAGACTTGTTGTGCTTTAGCATGGGCTTCCATGAGGTTACAACATTACCTTCATGGTCACACAACCCAACTAATATCCCACGTGGATCCTCTCAAGTACGTGTTCAGTAAACCAATGTTAAATTATAGGCTGTCTAGATGGCAGTTGATCTTACAGCAACTTGACATCCTCTACGTGACGCAAAAGTCTATTAGAGGTCAAGGAATTGCAGATCAACTGGCCATCGCACCTTTAGGGGATTTCAAACCCTTGGAAACATACTTCCCCGATGAAGGGGTAATGACAGTGCAACAACACCATCAATACGATAAACACCAATCATGGAAAATGTATTTTGATGGAGCTGTAAACATGGAAGGTTCTGGAGCTAGAACAGTTCTAGTATCCCAGACGGGGAGCGATATCCGTTGCCATCAAATTGTAGGTTTATCAAAGACCAATAATACAAATTTGGATATGAAGGTCAGATCATGGGACTCAAACTTGCCCAATCAATGGGTATCACGTGGTTAACTGTCTTTGGAGATTCCGAATTAGTGATCATACAAACCACTAGAATCTATCACACCAAAGAACTACATTTTCTGCCTTACCATCGGCAGGTTTTACAGATGGCTGCAGAGTTTGAAGAAATAACCTTCCTCCACATTCATCGGAATATGAATGATTTTGTGGATGCGCTAGCAACTTTGGCCTCCTTGATCAACATACTTGATAAGGAAAACATGCCAAGCATCCCATTTTCCCTACAAAAGGCTCCAGCCTATGGGAATTACATTAGAGAAGTATCAGATGAGTTACCTCCCATCCAACACCCTTAGTATCAGTATATCAGGGAGTACTTGCGAGATGGATCTACACCCACTGATATAAGCCCGACTGAAAGAAGGAGGATCCATCGACTGCCTATGAAATTTTACCTGAGCGGAGATACTCACTATAAAAGTGATGCAGGACTAGGTCTCCTCAGATGTCTGGATAAGGACCAAGCTTAGAGGCTCATGGATGAAATCCATGGTGGAGTATGTGGTCCACACATGAGCGGCCCTCTACTTGCTAAGAAGATCCTAAGAACAGGACATTACTGACTCTCGCTTAAAGCTGACTATGATGATCACGTCAAGAGATGCTACCAATGCAAAATTTATGGGAATGCTATCCACGCCCCTCCGAGGGAACTCCATAATATGAGTTCACCTTGGCCCTTCTTAATGTGGGGAATGGACGTGATCGGGCCCATCGAGCCCAAAGCCAGTAATGGGCATCAGTTTATCTTCACCGTGATCGACTACTTCACCAAATGGGTAGAAGCAGCCTCTCCTTCCCCAGGGTTAACATAGAAGTTATCATTGCTTTCATCATAAACAATGTCATTTATCGATATGGAGAACCAGAGGTAATTGTGTCAGACAATGCTAAGAACCTCAACAATAAAATGATGTTGGAGTTATTCATGCAATTCCACATCAAACACCTTAACTCTGGCATCTACCGTCCAAAGATGAATGGTGCTATTGAAGCGGCTAATAAAAACATCAAGAAGATCATGCAAAAGATGTCTGCTAATCACAAAGGATGGCCTGACCTCTTGCCTCTGACTCTATTAGCCTACAGAACTTTAATGCGTACTTCCAACTGGGCAACCCCGTTGATAAGTGGGTTTTACACCTACTTATTGGATATTAATTTACGCGAATTATGCTCATTTCAAGTACATTTTAGTATGTTTTTAGCTGCATTCCATGTTATTTCGCATTATATTTACTTAAAACTCTTAGGTGGAACAATTGCTGGGCTAGTTGAGCTCACCCTTTTCCTTGTTGTTCCATTTTTCTTCTCAGGAGGCGAGAATGTAGCGAGTACTAGTCGGGGTATGGAAGGAAGGTTCTAGAAATAGTTGTTTAGTAGTCCTCACCATTTTTGTAAAATAATGTATCAATAATTATGATGGGGATTTATTTGCGTGTGGATATTGTCTAGATGGCAATATCTGTATTTAAACTCACAGTTTATATGTTGTAATAATAAAGTTGTAGTTGTTTCTATACCATGTATTGACAACTTAGAATGGGTGATGTATACCTATTTTGGGGGCGTCACAGTAGTAATTATTGAATCAATAAAATAAAATATTGAACAGTAACTACTGTAACAATTATTGAGTAATGCCTTCCTACGTAAGAATCAATAATTGGTGTAATACCACGTACATCGTGTTTTAACCACGGGTATTCCAACAAAGATAATCTGTAATAACTAACTACTGTATTATTTATAAACAACTTATACTTTTCGTTTTCTTCATCCAATCGCTTTCCGTTATGGGGCCCACACAAGGTTGCGCCGTTGTACGAATATTCCCCGATAGTAAGAATATTCCACGACCAAACGAATATTCTCCGATAAAAATGAATATTTTATAACCACTTGCATATTTGAAATATTTGCGCATTTTACCCATAACTAACCACATTAATCAAATCAACCCTTACTATTTCAAAATAATAAATAGAGGAAATTTGATTTTATTTATAATAAGTTGGGGTTTTACAACAAGTCTTAGTGATAGTGAGACTACTAGGGTGGAAGTGAAGCAGATTTGAAGAAGGACTTAAACGGATTAGAGCTTCACTCAACAAAGATGAGAATGCCATTGAAGATGGCAGCCAAGATGAGAGCCGAGAAGGCCAAAAAAATAGCATTTAGAAAAGTGGCTGAGTACAAAGAAGATCAGGAGAGCCACTCTACGAAGCACTATGAACCTAAAGTTGAAACTGAACAAGTGTAGAACGATGTCTGCAAAACATTCAAGAAGGATTCAGGGATTGCTAAGTGCCAGAAGAAGTCTACCTAAAGCTTTGGGACTTAGCAAATCCAAATGGTGATGGTGCACAGCTGACATCAGATAAAGATGAGCAGAAAAGAGTAAAGATCAGTTGTACCAAAGAAGATGTGGTCCAGAACAAATCAGAATGGAAAGAGGACCACATCAAGCTGCTAAGTACAGAAGATATTCAGAGCTTAAAGGCATCTTAGCATCTCAGCACCAACAACATCAACAACTACAACAACAAGAAGCCGAGGTATTCGAGGGTCCTTGTCCGAGGGACTAAATGAAGTTTCCAAGCTGCTTTGGGCTTGAAGAGTTCCTAGGGAACTAGAGAAGTTCCAAGGATGCTTTGGCCTTGAAGAGTTCTTAGTGAATGAAGTCCCGAAGCTGTCACGGCCTGAAGGAATCTTAGTGATTCGTGGTGTTGCCTTCTTAGTGGAAATCCTCGCTAGTTGAAAGCGAGAAGAGTGGATTAGGAGCTTGAGTCTCGAACCACTTAAAATCCTTGTGTCTTTTACTTTATGTCATTTACATTATGTACATTAAGCGCTATAATCGCTATGTATGTTTTAACCGCTTACCAATTGAACTAACTCTATTTAACAATATATGTATGATTATATGAAGGGGATCTTTTACTTATTCTGTTGTGCTTGAAAAGATTCTTATATTTGTCATATGATAAATTATTAGCAATACAAAACAAATGAGAAAAAGTAATTGAAACAAAAAAAGGATCTATTCAACCCCCCCCTTCTAGATCAATTGTGCCTACTAGGAACTAACACAATCTTTGAGTGTTCCTCTGCAAACTCAAAGTTAACCACCAGCTCTGTCTCCAAGATTGTGTCAAAAATATCTGCCTTTATATCAAAACCTTTCCACCTTATATAGTCTTTTTCGTTCCTTCAAGTCAGCCTCCAATCAAATCCTATTTAAAATCGAATTCTCCACCAATAGCCAGCCTTTCCAAAAGCCTCGTCCCACTTTCACTCCTGCCCATCTCCCCGGTGTTGGGTTTGGCTTGTGTAATAGCGCCCCGGAGCTAGCATGTTATCCATGGAAATTACCATTCTGTCCTTCCTTTGCAATAAGTCCCTATTTTACCCTTAATGAAGCCAAATTTCCTAGTTTGCCCCCCTGCATGTAAAATACAAATAAAACAAATAAAAATATTCTAAAAATACTCAAGCATCCACAATATATCAAGTCTAAACGCATCTAATTCATGGTTATATTACTCATTCATCAAATACCCCCAAACTTAAATAATTGCTTATCCTCAAGCAATGCAAATAACTAAAAAAAAAACAAATGCAATGACTCACTACATGAAACAACAACTCAAGCATGATTCAACAATGACAACTTTAACCCAGCTCAAACGAATGTTCAAAATCTAACACTAGCTAACTTGAAATATCATCAATTCAATCTATCTCCAAACCACAATGTGTGTGTATCATTATGCCAATCTCACTATAAATCAGCTAAACTTGAAAATCATAAATCTTAAGATAGATAAATACCGATATAAGAAATTTATTACCCCTCTATAGATTAGTTGATCCGTATTTCACGAACATTTTATTACACACTTTTTTTCTTTTTTCTTTTTTAAAAAAAAACTTGACCAGTACAATGTCTACTTTTCTTAGGCTTTTCAATATTACACATGTAGCGAACTTTCAACCAATACTCCCAAACCAGTCGGCTTTAGGGTACTAGGTGTTAAGACACCCTTACGGATCTAATAACCCGAATAGCAAAGGCCATAAAACTAAACTCAACCAAACGTTTATTTACATTTATTTGTTTTAACTTGTGCAATGTTAATCTTTATTAGGCTATTCAAAGTTACCCGTGTAGCAAACTTTCAACCAACGACTCCCAAACCAAATGGCTTTAGGGTGCTAAGTGTAGAGACACTCCTATGGGCTTACTTATTCGAGTAATAGAGGCTATAAAGACAACTAGTCAAATTTTTATTTTGAATACATAATTTTCAAATCACGGAATAAACCAAACCATAGAGGGGGGGTCTATATCTATCCTAAGCCACAATCCTTTCAGTTCAACTAATTCACGGCTAAATTGACATATTGACATTGTGCAATTAAATTCAGGGTTTTCTTTAACAAGTCAAATAAATAATACCCTCAAGTTAACTTTTTTTTCATTTTTCCATGCTTTCAAGTCTTCATTCAATTTACATCAATTTTATCATCGGCCAACACGACATTTCATGCTTCATCATACTCAAACTAACAACATGTTATATGCAAACATCATGCACACTAACAGATCACAATATTAAAACTAAACACAACCTATAATGTAAAAAATCTACTACGAACACGCAGTCCTACAATGAAACTGAAAACTAGAAAATGACCCCCAAACTTAAAGTGAGCAATGTCCCCATACAAAAAATAAAGCAATTAAAAATAGAGGACTCGCTTGATTTGGTCACTCTTCGTGAGCGACCTCCTCATCGATGCTCATCTCTTGGTCAGACAGTAGAAAGATAAAAAAAAGTAGGTGCGGAAGGAAACTAGCTAGGGTCCACTATAGGATGCAGTCGGGCGAACATATTTACTAGAGCAGTATTCAAGCTAACATTGTAGGAATGCATCTCATCTTGCTGATCAGCTAAACGTCCATTTTGGTCTTCAAGGCGAGTCATCTAACCCTCTATATAAGACTTTTATTCTTCAGAAACTACTCGGAAAAAAGTAGCACCCCGAAGTCGTAGGATTAGGAGCTTGATGTGGACCTGTCTAGGCAATAATGAATCTTAATCCTCGCAAGTGATCTCTACGGCCATTCCAAACCTTGTAGCGCATTATCATTTTATGGTCTAGGACCGACATAGGCGACTGAATCATCTCTTCGTTCTTCCATTTAACCCGACTTTATCACAAAGAGCACAGATGAGGGAAGGGTGGGGCAGTCCCCCAATGGTACCCCCCTCTAGAGCATGTAGAATTAATCTCTCGATGATATAGCCAATGTCCATCGCCTTACCTTGTACCAAGCAGTATAACAGCACATCCCTTTCTTAGGTTTGTAATATTGTAATGTTGATGCTCCTTAGCGTTGATCAAATTACCACAAAATAAAAGCTGGAGCGTGTGAAAAATCGAGTTTAAAAATTTACAAACCATATACGGATCACCTCCTTTATGCATAATTATTAATTAAGCGAAAAGATAAAAATAAAATCATACCCTTGAAGATCGAGCTTTCTCGTCTGAAGAGTTCACCTCAAATCCTTTTCGCGTTCGACTTGAATCCGGGGGTTTGGTTCCTTCCTTTGATCGGCGTCAACGCCACCCGAATGTTTGGCCTCTGGGGTGATCCACGAGGAAGAAGAAAAGATTGAAGAAGAAGGGTGTTTGGCTAAACCCTAGTTTTCTATCTCTATAGAAAAAGGTACTACTCTCAACAATTGGAATTATGTATGTTGTTGAAAAAGTCAACAACCCCCCCCCACACCCGTAATAAGACTCCTCTTATTTATAGATGTAGGCAACCCACCTTAACAATTAAGGAATTGGGTTTTATTTAATTAATTAAATTCTTTTAATTAATTAAGCTCCCTAATCTTATTAGGGATAATTAATTAAACTCCTTTAACTAATTTTCCTTCCTAATCAATTAGGAATAAATGAGAGTACTTATATTAAATTAATTTCTAAACTCTTTTAGAAATTAAAATAATAATAATTGTAATAATATTAATAAGACTCCTCTTATTAATTTATATTTAATATTTCTAAAATATTAAATAATAAATATTAAGCTATTTAATTTATTCTATCACCATAGATTAAATTAAATATACTTAACTATATATTATTACGATTATGCCATTAACTTCTTAAATAATTATTCTTCCTTTTTATGGTGTGACCCTTTAGGTTCTCCGTATTAAAATAGGTTGTGAATAAATCAATTAGAACAATTCTAATCTTATTTAAATAAATAAATTAAACAATTAATTTATTTAAATAAATAATATTTATTCTCTGATAGGGATAAGCCTCCCTAGCGATCAGCGACTTTCCGGATAATATAGATTTCAACATTAATCATTAAAGAACCTTTGAGTAAATAGTTGCGTCTGATTGATCCTTCCACCATCTGATGTCCCCGATTAAATATAAGACGTGGAATTCTTGTCAAGTCTTATTTTATTTAATTATATGTATTTCGACTCTTAAATGCCTGACTCAAATAATGCAAATTAGAAACTCCTTTCTAATTTCATTACGCCTTAACCGAGGACTCTTTGGGTTGTCATTTATCGAATCACATAGGACATTTTCTCTTCTTTTATTAGAAGTGGTAGATTCTTTATTGATCATACATTATCTCCATATACTGACTTATTATACCCAAGCATACCCTTTGATATACCCTAAGGGTCTTAAGGAATAAGTCAAAGTATAACTCATCATACACGAGATCTTATGATGATCTCAAGTCAAGGATTACTTGTCTACTATCACTCTGAGAATTTCTATTGTGAAGTGAATAAAACTCCATTAGGTATTCCTTAGCGAGCCGCGTTCGGTGAACTTATTCTCTAATAAGCACCTACATACTTGCTTTAGTGTCTCCACACAAATGATCGTGAGATCAATCATCCTCATCGATGAGCAAGCAGCGTATGTACCCGATCTATCGGATTCACTAATCCCCGATTTAGTAATCAATGATTGGGAACTATTTTAGTTTTAAGCTTTCTAAGAATTTAGATCTCATTAGAATGATCATCATCATTATTCTAAAAGCATTGCTTAAAACTATGGGTTTATCACATATTATAAAAAGCGACATCGTGTAGATAATTAAAAGCCTTTAATAAATTAATACTTTTTATTAATAAATGAATAAGATTATTACAAAGTATATGCTTTATCATCAAAACATGATTGGCTTGTGTGCATACTACTTTCGATCTCCCACTTGCACTAAAGCCGATCGTCATGGTATCTTATACTCTTCTTCTCTACAAGTGGCGATTATCCTGCTTTGTTGGATAAGCTTTAGTTAATGGATATGTAATGTTGTTCATGAGAGTCCACTATATCTACATAGTGATTTCCCATCTTTCGATGATTCTAATAATCAAATGAAAGTGCCCTGACACATGTTTAGATCAAGATGAGACTTAGGAACTATTCTAGTTACGTAATGAACTTTTAATCAAACAATCAACTTGCGACTTCATTTATAGCTATATACTTTGTCTTTATCACTAAACCGACAACTCTTTTTCTTTGTTTGGAACCTTTCGATTCAACTTTGCACCCTTTTATTCGAGGTAACACTTTACCTTAAAGTGGATTTTTCGATCATCTTAGTGCATACGAAAAACTTGATGCAGTTAAGCCCTCTAGTTTTAATTTAGACCCACCATGAATATGATCACATCCTTAGTCTGCGGTTAAGCACTTTAAGATGTTTTCAGCGACTCATAGTGAACTTCTCCATAATATGGTGATCGACATCGGGTCTCGTATATTTCATTGCATACATGATTGTTACTCATTCGACCTCTCTTTTCGAGAGTGTGTGGGGACTATTAAAGAGATACACTCCATAGCTCATCGACATGAGACATCTCTTGGAGTTTGCCATGCTAAAGCGACTTTAGCATCAAATGAATATCGTTCCTTGGGTTAAGTCGAGCATCCTCTTAAATCTATCTATATAGATTTATATCCCCAATTAAGATACTCTTCCAAATCATTCATGGAGGAATGTTTGAACAACTTTATCTTTCTTGATTGTAGCATTGGTATGTCATTCCTTATCAAGTAGTATATCGACATATAATATTAGGAATGTCACGATGCTCCCTTGACCCTTTTGTACACACTAGGTTCATTCTTATTTTTGATAAAATCAAACTCTTTTGATTGCCCCATCAAAGCGAATGTTCCATATTTGAAACTTGTTTTGGATCCATTTCTACGAGTGTCTACAACACTTACCTCATCGTATATAGCTGGATCATCATCTTACATGATGTGTACCTCATCATCATCATCTATGATGAATCCATACCTCCTAGGTATCTTGGTACTATTCGATTTACGATTCGGTTGTGGTACAATAGAATAGGTATATCTGAGGTTCCTCTTATTTGACTTATAGTGTTTTGTGGTTCTTGAACTCTTCAGATCTTATCCTCCACTAGCCCCTTGATGATAAACACCTTTATCTTAGAAAGCGGCGTGTTTCATAACAAACACCTTTTGCTAAGTAGGATTATAGAACATATACCTAAACTTACTTTAGGATGTCCCACAAATCTGTACTTATAAAATCTTGTCCCAAGCTTATCCTTTGAAACCTTTTCACATAAGTTGGACAAACCCTTATCTTAACATACTTAAGATTAGGAATCCTCCACATCCATAACTTTTATGGAGTCTTGGTAGGATTTTGAGGTTACCTTTTTCGTAGATATCGACCATTTCTAGGACATGATCCTGAAGGATCTTTGGAATGTCGGTAAAATCATTATGGACCGCACCATGTGTCCAGCAAGTGCGATTTTTCCATTCGGATACATCAATCAATTATTGCGTATCGGGAGGCGTCCATTATGAAAACCATTTGAGATGATCTAGAAACTTATTGCACAAGTATTTATTCCTTGATCTAATCAAAGAATCTTAATACTTTGTCGATTTGTTTCACTTTACGAATTCTTTGAACCTTTCAAATAATTCACACTTGTATTCAACAAATACACACATTGACTCTTTGAATGATCATCTCCTTTTCTTATACTAGTTTGTTCGATTTGCAAAATTATTTTTCACGTAAGTCAGTATACAAAATTTATTAAGTAATATTCGGTTCTATACAAAACATTATTATTATAAATAGAACAACAATTGTTCTTAATTATAATACCAAAGATTTCATTGTCAATGATAAAATGGAAATAATATTTTTAACAAAGCTGGAATACAATAACAACTTATTGACTTAATAGATTTGCGGTAGGCATTCTTTAAACTATAAGTTTCTATGGCTAATGTTGCAACCTTTGCTTCATTTTCCACACATAGGATTACTTATATTTGTTTAGCTTTCTACTTACTGCTTGGTCCTTCATAAATCTATATTTATGATAATAACGAAGTCGGTATCAATACCCAAGTAGAACCTTGACTTAAAGAAAAATTTATTTCAATCATGAACAAATTTGTATTATGTAGAAACTTCTTAAGCTTCTTTGGTTAGCCTCTGCGAGATGCTTCTCATGATTTCTTTCGGTGTCGGGCTTATTGCGGTGGAAGCAAACTCCTTTCTTTATCCGTATCGGTTTTGTTCTTATTATCCTTTGTTTATGCCTTTCTATTTACCTTCTTTGAATCGTTCTTCTTTGAGGAAGATCCTTTGGCCCTACCGGTAAGACTTGATCTTTCTTGGTTGGAAAGTGACTCTCGACATTTTTCAATATGTTAAGCAAATCGGTGAAAGGCGATATCTAGCTTTATTTATATGAAAAATTCACAACAATTTGTGAAGGAGTTAGGGAGTGAGTGCAAGATCAAATCTTGGCTCAACTCTCCATCCATGACAAAACCGGTTGTCTAATTGATCGATCAAATTGATTATGTTAAGAACTTTTTTATACATCTACTATAGTGCCATTGGCCGTTCTAGATCGGAAGAGCTCCTTGAATGTCGATATCTATCGGTCTACTTTCCTCACCATCGACTACTTGATGTGCGGGAATATAGTAGAAGCATCCATAGTTTCATCTTGTGGTATTTGAAGCTCGTTCGTTACTCGTGGATCGAGCATGATCGTTGAGCCAATTGTGCATCATCTTGCCACTTTCTAAAAGTAGCGATCTCTTCCTCGGAGGCATTATGCGCAACCATTCTGCGGGGATAGGCGTATTAAGGACATAAGATAGCTTTTCGACTATGAGAACTATTCTCAAATTCCTTAACCAATCCAGTTTAATTGATTACGGTTAATTTAGCATCTAATATGCTTGCGATGATAGTAATTTTAGACATTGTAAAATTACGTAAATGAATTTGTAATTAACAACATTTTAACATACATTCTTTTATTAATTACCAAAATAAATTTAGGTCTTGTTTTAAATTGGTATCTCCACTATTTTCTTCAAACTATATTACCCTCACTTATATAGTTCGGCAAAATCTAATTAAAGATTTGCTAGTGAGAATAAGGATCCCATTTCAAATGTATATAGCCTTGTGGTGACTGACAAACTATATATAAATAAATAGGTGAACAACTTTTGTCGATTACATCACTATATCTGACTCCTTTTATTTTGCCTCTTAGATTATTTTGATCAGTGGTGGCACATCAGAATCAAAATTATCAAGTTAAGTCAACCTAGCACTCCATATATTCAAAAAAAAAAAATATCATCCTTGTGGTGACCTGACAAAACAATATTGTTCAATTTTCTTTATAAGCATCAAATGTGATAAATTAACATCTTAAATACTTAATACTTGCCTTGTGGTGACACTGACAAACTCATATTAAATATTTAATACTCTATTAATTTTATCATGCTAGAAAGCTGACGTTCGATATTCAAATATCTTTGAGCGCTTAGGACTTAATATATAAAAATTTGGGGTTTGTTATTAATTTTGTCTCATCTTGTTTAGCGGCATATACATATATATATAAAATCGCGTCGTATTAATGAACATCGAAGCATGTTTGCATAATATATATATATATAGTATAAGCATGCATATAGAATACTATATTCTACGGATTGATTATGGACTTTTATTCTAGTTTGGTTCACTAGAGCCACCAAGTGAACCAAAATTCAAACCCCACAGGGGTGCGAGAAATAAATATTTAAATATAACTATTACATTTAAAACGGGCTCCATTTACAAGCGGGTCTTGGCGCTCCTTGCTCCTTGATCTCTAATTTTTCAAAATTAATTCTAAATATTCTATTACAAAACTATTTAAAATAAATAGAAACCTTGATCGTGATCGAGGGAAATGCATAGGAGGAGATAGAATTTACATTAAGAAAAAATTAGAGAAGGCGCAGTCTGTGAGACCCCATTTAATAAAACCCATACATTAAATGCATCGACTAAAATAAAATCAATCACATTTAATTGATAGTCATAATCAATCCCATTTATTATCATACACATCATCATATGCATCGATAAATAACATTCATCTTATGAATAATAAACATTTAATATATATATTGATATCATTTAATGGGCAAATTTAGTTAGTATAAAATCTATTTTTGAATCAAAATAAACTCCTTTATTTTAATCCAAATTTAAATCAAAATAAAACTATTTTATTTTAATTTATCAATTTTGAATAAAATAAACTATTTTATTTTAATCAAAATCTTTAATCAAAATAAACTCTTTATTTTAAAATTAATTATGGAATCAATTCCATGTAATAAAAAAAAAAATCTTTAATTAAAATAAACTCTTTATTTTAATTAATTATGGAATCAATTCATGTATAAAAAAATCTTTTATTAAAGGAAAACACGATATTATTCTTTCTATTCAAAAATAAACTCCTTTATTTTGAATAATATGAAATCTTATTTCATATTTAAATAAACTCCTTTATTAAAGGAAAAGCGGATTTCTTTCACATTCACAAATAAACTCCTTTTATTTTGAATAATATGAAATCTTATTTCATATTTAAATAAACTCCTTTATTTAAGGAAATTAGGATTCTCTTTCTATTCACAAATAAACTCTTTTATTTTGAATAATATGAAATCTTATTTCATATCTAAATAAACTCCTTTATTTAAGGAAAAATGGAATCAATTTCAACTCCAATTAGTTATCATGGAATCAAATTCCAACTACAATTAGTTAGCATGAAATTCTAATTTTAAAATTAAAATAAAAACTTTTTATTTTAATATTAAAATAAACCTTTTATTTTAAAATTAAAATAAACATTTTATTTTAATTATAAAATAATTAAAATATAAAATAAATTTATATTTTAATATTAAAATAAACCTTTTATTTTAATATTAAATAAACTTTTTATATATTATATAATAATTAAGAATATATATATATATATATATATATATATATATATATATATATATATATATATATATATATATATATATATATTATATATATATATATTTATATATTAGGAATATAAATATATATATAATATATATATATAATACATATATATATATATATATATTATGAGTGACAATACCCATAATATTTCCAAGTTGATTTAGGCATATAATAATCCAATTTGACAATACCTTGATTTTCATTGCACGGAATTAATTACAAAAGGTAGCAATAGGTTTCGTAAAAAAAAAAAAAATTTCGTCACTTCCTTATCCTGTTGCTTTCGTGCATATTATATATAATATATAATATAAACAGTCGGTTTTCAAAAAAAAAAAAAAAATTACTCGTTTTTTTTTTTTTTTTTTTTTTTAAATTTTATCTGATAAAATTATGCCCAATTAAATTATTCTAAACACATATCGATATACATATCAAATTAAAACAATTAATAATTTGCATAAAGGTTTTGGCTACGATACCCTTTATTAGGTTTTAATAATATTATAAAGCCATGATCAAATTGCAAAATTATGCGGAGCGTGTAAAATCGAGTTTAAAAATTTACAAACCATATACGGATCATCCTTTATGCATAATTATTAATTAAGCGAAAAAAGATAAAGAATAAAATCATACCCTTGAAGATCGAGCTTCCTCGGTGCAAGTTCACCTCAAATCCTTTTCGCGTTCGACTTGAATCCACAGGGTTTGGTTCCTTCCTTTGATCGGCGTTAGCCACCCAAATGTTTGGCCTCAGGGTGATCCACGAGGAAGAAGAAAATTCAAGAAGAAGGGTGGTTGGCAAAACCTAGTTTTCTATCTACATAGAAAAAGGTGTCTCTCGACAATTGGAATATATTTCGTATGTTGTAAAAATCGACAACCCATATACACCCATAATAAGACTCCTCTTATTTATAGATGTGGGCAACCCACCTTAACAATTAAGGAATTGGGTTTTATTTAATTAATTAAATTCTTTTAATTAATTAAGCTCCCTAATCTTATTAGGGATAATTAATTAAACTCCTTTAACTAATTTTCCTTCCTAATCGATTAGGAATAAATGAAGTACTTATATTAAATTAATTTCTAAACTCTTTTAGAAATTAAAATAATAATAATTGTAATAATATTAATAAGACTCCTCTTATTAATTTATATTTAATATTTCTAAAATATTAAATAATAAATATTAAGCTATTTAATTTATTCTATCACCATAGATTAAATTAAATATATAACTATATTATTACGATTATGCCATTAACTTCTTAAATAATTATTCTTCCTTTTATGGTGTGACCCTTTAGGTTCTCCGTATTAATAGGTTGTGAATAAATCAATTAGAACAATTCTAATCTTATTTAAATAAATAAATTAAATAATTAATTTATTTAAATAAATAATATTTATTCTCTGATAGGGATAAGCCTCCCTAGCGATCAGCGACTTTCCGGATAATATAGATTTCAACATTAATCATTAAAGAACCTTTGAGTAAATAGTTGCAAATCTGATTGATCCTTCCACCATCTGATGTCCCGATTAAATATAAGGCATGGAATTCTTGTAAAGTCTTATTTTATTTAATTATATGTATTTCGATCTTAAATGCCTGACTCAAATAATGCAAATTAGAAACTCCTTTCTAATTTCATTACGCCTTAACCCGAGGACTCTTTGGGTTGTCATTTATCGAATCACATAGGACATTTCTCTTCTTTTATTAGAAGTGGTAGATTCTTTATTGATCATACATTATCTCCGTATACTGACTTATTATACCCAAGCATACCCTTTGATATACCCTAAGGGTCTTAAGGAATAAGTCAAAGTATAACTCATCATACACAGAACTATGATGATCTCGAGTCAAGGATTACTTGTCTTACTATCACTCTGAGGAATTCTATTATTGGTGAAAATAAAACTCCATTAGGTATTCCTTAGCGAGCCACGTTCGGTGAACTTATTCTCTAATAAGCACCTACGTACTTGCTTTAGTGTCTCCACACAAATGATCGTGAGATCGATCATCCTCATCGATGAGCAAGCAGCGTATGTACCCGATCTATCAGGATTCACTAATCCCCGATTTAGTAATCGATGATTGGGAACTATTTTAGTTTTAAGCTTTCTAAAATTTAGATCTCATTAGAATGATCATCATCATTATTCTAAAAGCATTGCTTAAAACTATGGGTTTATCACATATTATAAAAGCGACATCGTGTAGATAATTAAAAGCCTTTAATAAATTAATACTTTTTATTAATAAATGAATAAGATTATTCAAAGTATATGCTTTATCATCAAACATGATTGGCTTGTGTGCATACTACTTCAAATACTTTTTCTTATTTATTTTGTATTGCTAATAATTTAGCATATGACAAACATAAGAATCTTTTTCATTCCACAAATGAATAAGTAAAAGATCCCTTTATATAATCATACATACATTGTTCGTAGAGTTAGTTCAAGGTGGTAGCGGTTAAAACATACATACCAGTTATAGCGGTTAATGTACATAATGTAAATGACATAAGGTAAAAGACACGAGGATTTTAAGTGGTTCGGAGACTCAAGCTCCTAATCCACTCTTCTTCTTTCAACTAGCAGATTTCCACTAAGGAAGGCGGCACCACGAATCACAAAGATTCCTTGAGGCCCGGTGACCTTGGGACTTGATTCACTAAGAACTCTTCAAGGCCGTGACCTTGGAACTTCTCTAGTTCCTAGGAACTCTTCAAGCCAAAGCTTGGAAACTTCATTTAGTCCCTCAGGTTTGAGGACCCTCAGCCCGGCTTCTTGTTGTTGTAGTTGTTGATGTTGTTGGTGCTGAGCTGCTAAGATGTCTTTAAGCTCAAAACATCTTCTGTACTTAGTAGCTTGATGTGGTCCTCTTTCCATTCTGCTTCGACTCTGGACCATATCTTCTTTAGTGCAGCTGATCTTTACTCTTTTCTACTCATCTTCATCTGATGTCAGCTGTGCACCATCACCATTTGGATTTGCTAAGTCCCTGACCTTTTGGTAGACTTCTAATGAGTGAGTTTTATACACATGAATTGGATACATTCGGGCTTAATTTATTGTTGTTCTCAACTCTTTTAGATTAGTTTTTAAGTGTTTATGTCTATTCAAGCATGTTTTATATTGTTTTGTAGGAATTGGGACAAATGTTACATGGATCGACATTCGGGGTGGCTAGATTTGCGTTTTTGACTTGTCATTTATATAGCAGTCACTTCAGAGCCAATTTTAGTATTGCTACAGAAATTATTTCGAAAAACTCAAAGAATAAAAGTTGTAGATCTACTTTTCCTCTTTCTGGAACATCTTGAATCATTAAAATCGGAGTTTGGACGAAGAAGTTATGGCCATTTTCCCAAAGAATGTCGGAGTAGAAAATGTCAGAACTTGTAACATCGCCGGGGCGCTATTCTTAGTTCATTTCACAGCACCGAGGCGCTATAAGGGAGTGTCTGAGCGTCATGCTCAGTGCTGGGGCACTGGGGAAGAGGTTGGGTGCGGCCTGGACGCGTTTTGGGCGAATTTTGACACTTTTGACTCCAAATTGGATTGGGTTTGTTCCTAAACTAAAAATTGGACTTGTAACCTATAAATACATGATGTAAGGCATAAAATAAAGGGAGATTACATATATTAGACTAGATTAAACACTCCTTTAGATTAGAACATTACCCTAGTTCTTATTAGTTTTGGAGATTGAAGCGACTTGGAGACCATTAAAGATTAAGCGGGGAGCGAAAGAGGAGTCTCAAGGCTTCTTGACGATAGATTATATTCTATTCTCTTCTCTTACTTTTATTTTTAATGTCTATTCAATTGTGGATTCTTGATTTTAATTCATTAATTATGAACTAACTCTTTCATTAAGATTTCAATTGAACTTTTTATGATTATGAATTGATTATTTGATTTATTCTAATTATTTATGTTGAAGTGAATTGTTCATCTTGCTTTGTGCTTATTGATTAATTATCGATCATTAATTACCTTGTTACTCTAGAAGGAATTGAAAGGAATTCTAGGGTTAGAAGCTGGGCATGGTGACATGTGACTTAGTTATTTGCGGTGAATAATTAGGTTTGTGAATAGAATGAGAATATCTATTTGCCACACGTGTAACACGTAAGGAATTGGGATTATGTGAGTTTAATTCAATTGTTTTGCATAGAGATATAGCAAAATAAATCGGGTTAAATAGAAGGCAATTGATCACCGAGAGAGGGCTTTTGGCATTTGAGAATTCTCATTAACAATTCGATGAGACATAATAATTGGGATAATTGGATTGGTTTATAGTTTATAATTGGGGATATTGGAGTCTTAGCTTTTATTTATTTGAATTCATTTATAAAGAAACCTAGTTTTAATTAGTTAATTTAGTTTTCTTAATTAGAAAATTCATAATTTGCTATTGTTTGAATAAAATTGATTTGGTTAAGAGTTAGTAATTGGTAATTTTTATTAAATAATTCCTCGTGGGAACGATACTCTACTTTCACTTTATTACTTGTTGGCGTGTATACTTATACGTATTCATTGATTTGAAATCGATCAACAAGTTTTTAGCGCTAGAATTCTTGGGAATTAATTTAATAATTTTTACGATATTAATTTCAATCAAATTAGTCTTGATTTAAACATTTTTTATTTTATTTTAATTCTCTTCCTATATTTCTCTCTTTTCGGTACCATGGATGAGTTTGAGTATCAATGGCCATACACAAACATGACTTCAACCGATGGAAACATGGCGTCCACAATCCACACGCATTAGTAGCAATGGTTTGTGATTATTGTCTTTGGAAATCATATAGAGCGTCATCATGCGCGCCATCGTTTCGAAATGGTACACTATGGTGGTGATTACCCCAATAATTATGTCTATCCTAACAACTATCATCATGATTGGGGGTATCACGGATTTTCATGGAGTAACAATTAAGCTCAAGCTCAAGCCCCGAGATAACAAAACAATTCCGGGTTTCAAAATCAGACACAACAATAAGAGCGGAAAGCAAGTTGGGAAGAAGCCTTGGATAGATTTATTACGACTTACGAAAAGAAACACGAGGAACATGAAGGAAACAAAATAAAATAGATCTGATACATAAAGCATAAAGCGCGTCGTCGATCAAGAATCTGGAGAAAATCAATTGGGGGCGAGATACCACATCGTTGAACTTCCATCTTGATACACTTGGCTCTATGACATGGGCCAAGGGACCGATGGTGAGCTCGAACCAAATCTGCAACCGAATGTGCCAAATGATATAGATGTTGAAAGAGAGGAAAGACTTGGGGACGAAAAGGAGATCGACGAAGATCTAACTTTGAGTACCAATGAAGATGAGCCGATTTCATTAGTATCCCATGTGCCTCCTCCACCAAAGTTCAATAATCCAAGGCGGTTTTGCAAAACCATGCTCAATTGGCGGTCGTATAAATCGGCAAAGCTCTTTGTGACATAAGAGCTAGTGCGGTTGTGGAGTCGTGGTGGGATGAAAAGGAGAAGATAGAGGAAGATCCCATTATGTTTATTAAGCTTCAATGCCCTAATCGATCATCGACATAATGGAGGAAACACACTAGTGGTTTTGATTCTTAATGGGGATCCTATCTATAAAGAGCATGCTAGGTGACTTTGATTCAAGGGTTTTTGCTAATGGGAACCTCCCAAAAGAGACATTGCTACGATGGATGTAGGGTTCCTTAATTTTCGTAGAGGAATTGGATAGAAATTGAACAAAAGTCGGTGAAACAACTTTGTAAAACAAGCGCTTATTGGGAAGCAACCCAAGTTTAATTTTTATTTTTAATTTTTATTAAGTTTTATATTAGTAGTTTGGAATTTGCATTTATTTAGGATTTAATAAAATTGCTTCTATCATGGTTTTATAGGTTATTCAAGTCAAATTCAAGTGTGGTGCCCAATTTGTTCCATGTGCTTAGCTTATTCTCCAAACTTAGCGAACAAAGAGGAAGATTGCTATATTTTCAGGGAAGTCCTCTACTTTAATTTTTTCTATTGTAGCCATTGAGGACAATGTCTAGTTTAAGTTTGGGGGCATTTTAGTGTCGTACTGCATATAGTTAGTTATCTGCATAGTAGTTTATTTTTTTTATGTGTTAGCATTATGTTTTTTAGGTTGCATATAATACATGGTATTTTTTTTTTGCATCTTCATATATGTGTTCATGTAGTATAATTGCATTTTTTTTTTTTGCATGAATACATGTGATAGGTTGGTGTGGTCTTAGCTCGGACTATGATAAGATTGGTTTTGCATGTTAACTTGAGCAGTGTTGATAATTGATGATGAGTTCTAATTTTAATAATGATGATAATCTGAGCACATGTCGAAACTTATGTGTAGGTTAGCACTTAAAGTTTAACTATTTTAATCCACTTGGTTCGAGGGTTTCATAATTTGTTTACGAGGAAAATCTTTGTTAAAATTTAAGGAAATTAGTGAGCTGGCGGTAGAGGTTGGAATGACGTAAAAGCTTGAGTTTGGGGGAATCTATGGGATATATATACTAAAAAAAAATTAATGAAGAGAAAAAAAATAGAAAATCCGAAAAAAAGAAAAAAAGAGAAAAAAAAAAATCGTGGTTAGTTTTGTTTGGGACCTTTGTTACTTGAGCGAAATGCGCTTGAAAGGGTGTCTTAACACCCTAGCGTAGTAAGGTCTTATATGGTGCAGGAGTCGTTGGTTGAAAGCTCGCTAAGGGGTGGCACTTATTAGCCTAATGGAATGAGACATTTACCTGACCATGAAAAAAAACACGAGAAAGAGCAAAAATGCCCTCGTGGTTGAATAAAAGTATAAATAAATCCTGTATTTACCCTTAGATTTGGTAATTGCTTAGTTTTAACCGGAGTTGTCATGTTCACAAAGTAATTGAATTAGAACTGAAATTTTCCTTATAAGAAGTTTGTTATGTGATTATCTTGAACTGTGGTTGGTTAGAATGGTTAACAAGCACACACACACAACATGGGTGATGACAGGTTTGGGTTGACTAATTGGTTAGAGTTATAAATTTTGAATTGATTGGATATATTGTTTGAGTACCAATGGTATCTTTGAGGCCTGTTGCTATATATCATACTGATTTATTATTCGATTTGTAGGTATATTAGGAAGTAGATTATGCATATGCATTCATTTAGTTGAGTTATTTTGTTTATTTTTAGTTCTTTTGTGTTTTTGTTTGAGGACAAGCAAAGGTTTAAGTTTGGGGGTATTTGATGAGTGAGTTTTATACACATGAATTGGATACATTCGGGCTTAATTTATTGTTGTTCTCAAGTCTTTTAGATTATTTTTTAAGTTTTTATGTCTATTTAAGCATGTTTTATTTTGTTTTGTAGGAATTGGGACAAATGTTACATGGATCGACGTTCGGAGTGGCTAGATTCGCGTTTTCGGCTTGTCATTTACACAACAGTCACTTCATAGCCAATTTTAGTATTGCTACAGACCTTATTTCGAAAAACTCAAAGAATGAAAGTTGTAGATCTACTTTTCCTCTTTCCGGAACATCTTGAATCATCAAAATCGGAGTTTTGACGAAAAGGTTATGGCTATTTTCTCAAAGGACGTCAGAGCAGAAAATGTCAGAACTTGTAACAGCGCCGGGGTGCTATTCTTAGTTCATTTCACATCAAAGCGCTATAAAGGCGTGTGTCGGCGTCAAGACCAGCACTGGGGCTGAGGGAAGAGGTTAGAGTCTTGACTTTGGACAGCGTTTTTTGGGTAATTTTGACACCTTTTGACTCCAAATTGGATTGGGTTTGTTCTAAACTAAAAATTGGACTTGTAACCTATAAATAAATGATGTAAGGCATAAAATAATGGGAGATTACATATATTAGACTAGATTAAATACTCCTTTAGATTAGAACATAACCCTAGTTCTTATTAGTTTTGGAGATTGAAGCAACTTGGAGACCATTGAAGATTCAAAGCGGGGAGGCGAAAGAGGAGTCTCAAATTTCTTGACAATAGATTATATTCTCTTCTCTTCTCTTACTTTTATCTTTTAATGTCTATTCAATTGTGGATTCTTGATTTTAATTCATTAATTATGAACTAACTCTTTTCATTAAGATTTCAATTGAACTTTTTATGATTATGAATTGATTATTTGATTTATTCTAATTATTTATGTTGAAGTGAATTGTTCATCTTGCTTTGTGCTTATTGATTAATTATCGATCGGTAATTACCTTGTTACTCTAGAAGGAATTGAGAAAGGAATTCTAGGGTTAGAAGCTGGGCATGGTGACATGTGACTTAGTTATTTGCACGATGAATAATTAGGTTTGTGAATAGAATGAGAATATCTATTTGCGTATGTAACACATAAGGAATTAGGATTAGAATGAGTTTAATTCAATTGTTTTGCATAGAGATATAGCAAAATTAATGGGTTAAATAGAAGGCAATTGATCACTTTCGAGAGAGGGCTTTTGGCATTTGAGAATTTCACGTTAACAATTGATGAGACATAATAATTGGGATAATTGGTTTATAGTTCATAATTGGGGATATTGGAGTCTTAGCCTTTATTTATTTGAATTCATTTATAAAGTAACCTAGTTTTAATTAGTTAATTTAGTTTTCTTAATTAGAAAATTCACAATTTGCTATTGTTTAAATAAAATTGATTTGGTTAAGAGTTAGTAATTGGTAATTTTTATTAAATAATTCCTCGTGGGAACGATACTCTACTTTCACTTTATTACTTGTTAACCGTGTATACTTGCACGTATTCATTGATTGCGAAATCTATCAACAACTTCTTCTGGCAATTAGCAATCCCTGAACCCTTCTTGAATGTTTTGCAGACATGGTTCTGCACTTGTTCAGTTTAAGCTTTAGGTTCATGGTGATTCGTAGAGTGGCTCTCCTGATCTTCTTTGTACTCAGACACTTTTCTAAATGTTATCTCTTTGGCCTTCTCAGCTCTCAGCTTGGCTGCCATCTTCAATGGCATTCTCATCTTTATTGAGTGAAGCTCTGATCCGTTTATGTCCTTCTTCAAAGCTGCTTCATTTCCACCTTGGTAGTCTCATTATCACTGAGACTTGTTCTGTTGATCTTTGGTGGAACTCGTAGAGTCAACAATAGCATTCAACAACTCAACGATTCTTCAACTTTTCAATCATCAGCAACTCTTGATCTTTGATGCTCTGTTGATTTATACTGCTTTCTAATCTTCTCGTTGGAAAGTAGCCATTTGAAGCTATTCAAATGGCTTCATAGATCTCGAGTTATTTGGTGCAGACTGCAGATGTGACATGACATCTTTTTCTGACTTTCTGACACTGCAGTCTACTTTTTCACCTACCCCGTTAGATATGTTACTTTGATGTCTCGGGCAGGTCGACAACTTTATTTCCCTTTTCTGATTTCTTGATCAGAGGTTGTCCTTGCATCGATGCTCTCAATAAGCTTTTGTCCAAATGCCAACCTTCAGATTGAACCGTTGCCAATGCTCCAATCCTTAGTTGTTCGAACTCTACAATTCTGATGCACTTCTTCTTGGACCTGACCGTAGTGTCTGATGTAGAGTCAACACTATGATCTTGAAGAGTGTTCACTTGATCTCTAGTGAAGAACAACTCTTCCTTCTTTTGTGCAGTGCTTCAACACTTCTATTTGCCTCAACTATTCTCAGATATTGATGGCTTGACTCCTTGTTCTGGCCCCTTCTGAATAACAAGACACTTCAGATTTGTGCCGTGTCCAGCTCGCTTTCTCCTTGTGATCTCCCGTTCACTTATCATCAATGGACTGACCCAATGCTTAATCACTTTAGCCTTGTTCTTCAGAGGCAGACCAGTATCTCTGTGTATACTCCATCAGTTCCTTCTTCGTTTGGCAAACACTACGATCCTGGTTACTTCCAAGATCGTTGTCATCTTTTCCACTGACTCACATATATGTCGACTTTCCTCGATCGACCATCAAGTCTTTTTATGATCATCTTGTGGAAGACTTCATCTTGAATGGCTTTACAACTCAATTTGGATGCTGATTGGGTTGATACTTAGATCTTCTATTAGCTTGCATGCCATTCGTTGAGTGCTCTCTGGCTTCCTTTAGGTGAGATATATCTTTGCAGTATCAACTAGAGGCTTCATTCCTTTGGATATTCTAGGAGTGCTCAATTGTTGAGAATAGTGTTTGCTCTACGATTCTTCCTTGGCTTTGTGAGCACATCTATCGAGGTCTTAGCTCTGCACTCTACGATTCAGTTTTGGCTGTGCAGACACTATGACTCTGAGATCAAATCTTGACACTACGATTTCTGTCGTTGTGCTTGTTGTCTTCATCTGATCTTGCTCGACTACGATCTCTGCCTTTGATACGATCAGTAGACTCTACGACTCTGAGTGTAGTCTATGATTCTTAACTTGGCTTTGACATTAGTAGTCTCTACGACTCCGAGTGTAGTCTACGATTCTTGACTTGGCTTCAGCAGATGCTCGGTCGACTCGTAGGCAGGCTGTCTCTACGATTCTGAACATGACTTCCTCAGCAGACTATGGCTCCGAGGAAGCTTTACTCGACGCACTATAATCCTTCTTCGTCTCTCCTGGAAGTCTACGAACTCCGAGATCTACTATCTTGCAGACTACGATTCTACCTCGATAGCTCTTGAGTTATCCTTGACTCTCCTAGCAGACTACGATTTTTGGTGCAGTGTTCGACGATCAGACAAGCCTATCTATTACATCATAAGATCAACCTAACATGTTTGATCTTTCTATGTTTATAGTCCTTGTACATCATTTCTTTTTAAGGACTTTACAAAGCTGTTTTGCTTATGTAGGATCAACCTAACATATTTGATCAATTCATTCTAAGTCCTTGTACATATGTTTCTATAATCTATCAGAGGACTTTACAGCTTTTCTTAATGCAAGCATACTTGCATATTCATTCACATATACATCATAATCAAATCATGTATAAATAGGAATATCATTCATATGTTTATTCCTGACACCAACAATCAGAACCAAGTGTACATATTTAATAACCCCACTATTAAATTTTAATAACATCCAAGCAGATGAATATAGAAGTTCAAGTACAAAACGCAATCAACAATCACTTTACATGCTCAATACTGATAAAAGAATTGAATCACCTTACCTTTGGTATGAGAAACCCAAAAACGATGGATAGAAATTGGTTAAAGGATTCCCCTTGAAAATCCAAGTGAGTGTCAAGTGCAATAGGGTCATCGTTCTTTGACTTAGTGATTAGGGCTCATAGGTGAGTGTGGGTATGAGACGTGATGAGTGAGTGAGATGGAGCGCACGAGAGAATAGAAGAGATGAGAGATTGTGTACCTAAAGCATGCTTAAGACCTAAATTTTTTATTTCAATATCGGATACTCAGCGTCGGGGCACTGAGTTTTTCGCTGTATCAAACTTCAGGGCACTCTTAATCAGGGATTGAATGTTGCACTAGCATCGGGGCGCTCTTATTGTATGTGTGACCAGAGTCTGGGCGCTATGGCTATTTGGATTACCTGGATCAGAACGTCAGGGCGCCATTTCTTTGGTCGTTTCTAGAACTGAAGTGCTTAATGTTGTTGAAATCCCTGCCTGAGAGCGTCGAGGCATTGTGTGAATCTTACATTTGGAGCGTCGGGGCACTTGAACTTTGATTAGCCCACTTAACATCATGGATGATCTTCTTCCGTTGTTGATAATTCAAATCAGGTGGAAGCACATTACTCACTAGATAGTTCACGTAGTCCGCATACCAAGGTACTTCCGCTGTGATTCTTAAAAGTTTCTCATCTGGGAAACACTCATTGATCACCACTTCATCCTTTTTCTGAATTTTTGAATTTTCTAATCGTGAAAGTTGATCCGCTACTTAATTTTTTGTACCTTTTTTGTCTCGAATCTCCAAATCAAATTCTTGCAGCAGAAGGACCCATCAAATCAACCTTGGTTTTGCATCCTTCTTTGCGATGAGGTACTTAATGACTAGATAATCTATGTATGTTATTACCTTGGTTCCAATCAAGTAAGCTCAAAACTTGTCGAAGGCGAACACTACTGCAAGTAACTCCTTCTCATTGGTGGTGTAGTTCAACTAAACATCCGTCAAGGTTTTACTTGAGTAGTAGATGGTGTGAAAGACCTTATCTCTACGTTGTCCCAATACCGCTCCAACTGCAAAATCACTAGCATCACACATCAACTCGAATAGTAATTTCCAATCGGGAGCAACTATAATTAGAGTGGTGACCAACTTCTTTTTCACCACTTTGAAAGCCTCAATTCAACTGATCCATCTTAAATGGCACATCTTTTTCAAGGAGCAAACACAAGGGTTTTGAAATTTAGAAAAGTCTTTGATAAATCAGCGATAAAACTCGCGTGTCCCAGAAAACTCCTTATTCCCTTTACAGATGTCGGTGGAGGTAGCTTCTCAATAGTGAGGAAAATCACAAGGATTATAGAAGATGATTCCATTAGATTAGTACAAAACCTAGCTCAGATTGGCTTAAGTAGGAGCGCCCCGGTGCTGGCATGTTATCTAGGGAAATTACTATTATGCCCTTCCTTTGCCTATACATCGCATGTAATCTAATAGAGAATTTGTGCTTAAAATCCTCTTTAATTGTAATTCACATACAGATATAGTGAATTAGTTAATTAGGGTGTTCTTCTTAATTCTATCATCTGTGGATTTAAGTTGATTTGAGTATGATGCATTGAGAGATGGTCATATTTATTTATGTGTTCTTGATTAACAATTCAGAATAGTGAGCATAATTGATAAGAAGTGTATTAATTTAAGTGAAGCAATAAGTGAAGTTGTGATATTAAATCTCCATAATCTGATTTTTAACTAGCGGTAATTAGAATTTTTTAATTAAATAATTTAATTTATAACCTTAAATTGATTGTTTAAATAAAATTAGTTTGGTTGAGAGTTAATATTTGGTAATTTGTATTAATAATTCCTCGTGGGAACGATACTCTACTTTCACTTTATTACTTGTTGACCACGTATACTTGCGTGTTATGCGTAACTAGATTATATACCCAACAGTTCCCCTGTGACACCCCCAAATCTGGGTACTTCTTTCCCACAGGATTTGGTGCTCACTATCCAAAACAATTACTTCTAACTACCCATAATCAAGGATAAATACATAAATTAAACAACTTAAATAATAATCCTCCCCATTGTAGGGTTACATCAACATAAAACAAATCCCGGGTAATCTAACCTTAAACTATTACATAAGTCTGCAGAATACATCACAAAATAAAATAAGTCTCATAACAGAATTCTATTAAATAAAATCAAACATGACTTCATCATTTGGACACCTTGCCCTTGCCTTTGCTAGAAGATTGTTCATCAACTTTCTCAACTTTAGCTGCAGTGTTAAATGCAAGAGTGAGCAAACAATTACTCACTAATATAATGATGACAAAAGCAATAACATAGGAGTAGGTAATGAATACTGAATAATTAAAAACTTGTTCTTCGAGTCAAGATTAGTAAACAAGTTCGAGGTTTATATCTGAGGGTCTTAAGACCATGAACTATGTCCCAAGGTTATTAAGTATTTCTACCTCAACCTTTAACAGTCATTAGACTATACAGACCTTTTCTTTCGTACTTAGGGGGATTAGCCCTTCGTACCATGTATTGTGCACAAACATTTAAATGATAATGCGTACACAATCCCCTATATTAGGGTTGTTCATCTCAGTTTGACTTTAGGATTTTTGCACTAAAGAAAGTTTAGTTTGGAATAGCTTAACACTGATTCTAGAATTTTAGAACACTCATCAATTATAGATTAGTCCAATCAATAAAGATTTATTAGATATTCAAAGGTTTAACACGATAATATAGGATTGAATGTCAACAATATACAATTGAATAGAAATTATATATACAGAGTATTACATCCAAAAGAGTTAGAAAACTCATTTGAGACAATGAACTTGAATAGTTTATGCTTTGAATAGCAAGAAATGAAAGTTAGGAACTTGCTCAATAAAAGTTTAAAGATAAGAAACTTGCATAACGATATCAAGTTAGGAATGTGAAACGTGCTCAATGTAAAAGAATTAGAATACAAGAACTTGCATAATCGTAAACAAGATAGAACCAAGAAACTTACTCAACATAAAAATAGTGTTTTGGAACTTTCATAATGAAAAATTGGGTTAAAGAACTTGCCTCGTGTGTAAGCTATACAATTATAACACATGTTCGCCAAATACCCTATATATACCATTAGAGTCGCAATATCGATTAGTTACACTATCATTAACCTTATAGGTTAAATTCACCATCTTAGTTAAGTTACAACCTTTCACTTAAGGTCTAACCATATTGGTCAACCACACAACACGAACCTGAGAATTCACTAACATATAATGTAAAGCTTTAGCATTCAATTCTCACCTCTAACTCTTACAAACATCGAGTTTCAATCATTATATAACTTGTTAAGTAAATACTTACAATCAACATATTCGGTATTACAATGCACTATAATCTTTTATTACATCATATAATATGATTAACATTTTATCATGCATACTACACTAGGTTAGGTCAATATATCTTGGACTACAAACTAAAAATAAATAAACGGCCTCTGCAGGGGGGCTGGGTAGCATTCTTATTTGCCCAAGCTTTAACCTTTGGCGTAGGCTAAGCGCTCGTGCTCGATACCGAAAACTCAATAGTACGCGATTCGTTGTTTTTGCCTTTGGTAATGCAAAGTGGCAATTGCGCTAGTCTGTAAAACGAAGCTAGACTTCAAAGACTATTACAAGCCAAAAACTCCAATTTCCAAATTCTATAGTAACATAGACAAACCCATACATTACAAACCTTACCAAAACCATATATTATATACAATCAATCATTTGAACACCTAAAACAACATAAAAAACTAAATTTAGAGGATTAAAAACCATATTTTTTCTAGTTTATCTATTTTCAACAAATTTGGCGAACTAAATCACTAAATCCTCATTTCTTAACCAAATTAAACCATTTCAATTACACTGTTTTCATTTCTTGACATCTTAACATAATTCATACTCAATTTACAGATTATAACAAGAATTACATATCAATTTTGGACTCAAATAAGCCTATTTCATACACATAAAACACTATTAACTTAAATTTTCTTCTTTAAACCAAATTCCATGAATTTGATCACTAAAGATTGCTTATATATGATAATTATTAGATTATATACTCATATAATCAACATTTTAAACAACAAACCAACAAAACTCAATTATAGAGAATAAAAATTACAAAACCAAAACTTGGAATTAAAAATAGATTATACCTTTAATCCCTTGTTTACACTAGCAAATATGATAGCAAGCTTTTTCCCTTAATTTCCAATTCACAAAGAACCCTCAATTTCTCTGTAACTCTCTTTCTTATTCACTCTCTTTTTCTCTATATTTCTTTCTCTTTATTTCTTTCTCTCTATACCCTCTGTTCTTAACCTTAGGAAAAATAATACGCAAAACCAAATAAACTGATGTATATAATCCCACGTACTGATCAGTTTAAAAAACAAAGAGCTACATCAGTTATATTATATAAAAGGCCACAAGGCCATGTTTGGCTACACACTAAAATTCTCCCACTTAATTTATTTTTATAATACTTATATTATATAGTTCTTATGTCACACCCATTATACAACTAATTTAATTAAATTCATAATTCAAATTAACATTTGTCATGTAATTATAATTTCCATTATAAATTATAATTTTATTCCATAGCTAATAAATCTCTAATTTAATTATTAAATTAAATTAGAACAATATTATAATTATTTAATAATTTATTTAATTTAATTATCTCATTAAATTAAATCCTCAAATCATAAAATTACCATTCATTAATTTAATTATTATAATACATTTAAACTAAATTATTACACCATAATTTTATTAATTATTTATTTATCTCAATAAATAAATCAATTAAAATATTTATTTAATTTAATAAATATTTTTAAATTACATAAAAATTCTCGTTCGTTACATCCCCTTCAGCTAAGTGAATCCGGGAAACTGCATTTCAAATCAAGACTTAACCATTGCCAAAAATGGGAGAAGAAACAATTCAAAAAAATGGAAACTTCCAATACCTCATTAGCATGAAGATGAACTGATGAATGGCGTCTCAAATCACCCAGATGATCGAGAATCATCACCTGTATACCAGGATGGTCCTGGTGAGCGGTAGAAGAAGAAGGAGTTGTATCCGCAGCCGGAACACCGTCTTCCTCATCAATGGCATCCGTCCTATCAACTCTAATAGGACGGATCACAGACTCGATTAACCGACACACCTGTTGGGCCAGTTGAGGCAATGGAATGTCCGAAGTCGCTCTCCTAATACCAAAAGAAACTCTACGAGAGGTAGAACTTTTGTGCCTGTCAGAATCCATGCTTGAAAAAAACTCTAAATCGCCTCAGAAAGGGTGAGGTAAGATTCTATCCCTGGTCAATTCAATTCAGCATATGCATCCACTTAGGATAACAGACTTTCAAAAATATTTAGATCATCACATCATGCATGATTTATTTGTGTAAATTCATGCTATTTTAACATACATCCCCAATAGAGTTAAACATGCATGCACTTTAAAATGCCCAGACACGTGAAAAAAATTCGTCAGTCTCCTTTATAAAATGGACTATCCGCATGCACGTAAGCATGACTAGGTGGCCATTTAGTAGCACACCAACCCAAATCATGAACATTTTAAATATTAAACATTAAACTGAGCCCAATGGTAGCGAAATTTCCATAGGCATTTAGAAAACATTTATCATGCTCATTTATCCTAAAATAGGATAGTCGCACTAGCAAAAAGGTGTGTAAAATGATTTTTCAAAAATAAAAATTTTTCACATCAGAACATTTAGCATGGTAAAATACAAACATTTACTAAGCCCGTTCAATTTTATTAAGTCATCTATGCATACATATTTGATACATTGTGTTTATCATTCTAACAGTCAAATATGTTTGCATAGATGACTTATAAAACATGAAATCTATCATTCTAATAGTCACAACTTGAAAGAAAAGGGTGTAAATGTTACCTAAAAATGCATAACATTTGTACGGTGACGAATCTCATGAAAACCAGCCCAAAATGAGTATCTGAGTGAGCAAATTCGTATTTTTCAATGAGAATCACGTTAAAAATGACTTGTGAATGGGCTAGGGGTTTAAAACCACCCGCGACCTTTCGTGGGTCTACCTACGAAATTAGCAGGTCTACTTGTGGAAGTTTGGGGTGGGTCCCACTCCTCTGATTCGATCAAAGTTGAGTTCTGGAAGGTCCTCCTGAAGCCAAAAAGTTAAATTAGCAAAAAAAAGGTTCTACGCGATTGAGCGAAAAGGGCCTGAAACCCGGAAATAGGGTACCAAACTTTTGATATTGTAAACCGTTAGCATCAATCCAGCGATGTAAGCCGTTGAGCCCTACTTCAGCGAAGATATTGGGATGTCTAATATTATAAACCATTGCCTTCAATCCAGCGTAGCATCGGGGAAGGATCCAGTGATGTAAATCATTGAACACTACTTCGACGAAAATATCAGGATGTTTGATATTGTAAATCATTGGCTATAATCTAGCATAGCATCGAGAAAGGATCCGCTGATGTAAGTCATTGAACACTACTTCAGCGAAGATATCAGGATATCTGAAACTGTTGGCTTCAATCCAGCATGGCATAGAGACAGTTCGATGATGTAAGCCTTGTAAACAACTATTTGATTAGGCATCGAGATAGTTCAATGATGTAAACCTTGTAAACTACCATTCGAGTAGGCATCGAGATAGTCTGATGATGAAAACCTTATAAACTACCGTTCGATCAGACCTCGAAACAATCTAATGATGAAACCTTTATAAACTACCGTTCGAGTAGGCATTGGAAGCGTTCAGTGATATTAATCATTACAATCTCTATCCCCAGCAAAAACATCAGGATTAGCCGGTGGTGGAAGCCATAGAAACTAACTCAAACTAAAACATTTAACATTCATCACATCATATCATGTTACATTGCATTACATCATTAGATCTTATCATGTTTCAAGTGTCTAGTAATCTTTATCATACTCATTCCATTGTATGTCATAAACATGATAAAGAGGGGCATCTGTAGACACTCGGAATTTTGTTTTCCTGTTACTAACCCATGTAGGAGGGAAAAAGTGTATTTTTCCACTCTGGAGACAACCCTGGAGGATTACACATTCATTTTAGAGACAACCCCAAAAAATCTATATCAAGTCAAATGTCAGAGATAGGCTCATGGGACATCAGAATTAACCTCAGAGATAACCCTGAGGAAGAACAAAATTGGCCATAGTCAAATCCTAGATATAGCCCCAAGGGACAGCCAAAAGCCCCATCAACCCTGGAGACAACCCTGGGATGGAAATATGGAATATGAAAAACAACAAATACCAGTCAATTGTGGAAATGGTCATTAAGAGCCATCTCAGCAATTCCGAGTGCAAACTGTGCAAGACAGCTTAATGGACTACCTGTGAAGACTCAAAGATGCCATTTTGGTCATGGACCCATCTTCTCGAATTTAAAAAAGGGTAAGCCCTATGTCATTGTGTAGCTCTCTAAAAGAGCTTTCTGGAAGGGTATGGCACGTCTCCATAGGATTCCCGGATTACAAGTTATGAAGGTTACAAGCAACCTAAGTGTCGATTGAAGTGCACATACTTCAAGGTGGGACCCACTGGGCCCATCCATAGGTCTACCTATGGAAGCTCGTGCCTATATATATCAGCCCCCATCAGCTTATTTGGAGATATAAAAGAGAGAGAGAGAGAAAGAAGGGCCGTGAGAGAGAAAATTTGAGATTTCAAGTGTCGAACAGCTCAAATCTTGTAAATCTTCTCTGTAAACACTTTTATACATATATACTTCAACATATCAAGTTTTAACCAGTGAAAATTGATTTTAAAGGCGCCAAAAGCTGTCCAATAGCTCATCTCGTGCAAGGCTATAAGATCTTTTCAGATCTGAGCTCATTTCTTGCTTTAATATATATAAGTATATATATAAGTATGTATATATATATATACTGCTTGGTTATGCCTAGATAAAGGTTTTAACCGTTCATTTTGTGTAAATAGTTGATATTAAAGTGTATTGACTAGATTTATACTAGATCTAGCCAGATCTAGCTTTTAATCAGTTCAAAAGTTGTATTACTTGAACCATGGAGCTAGAATGGCTAGGATCTAGATAAATTTAGTTTACTTTCTAGTTTGTAAATATTTGGCAACCACGCCACCCTAGATCTGTATCTAGAGGAAACAGGAAGCTTTGTTAAGCGCATGAAAGGATTTATGTGATGAATCCTTTGTTTTGCAACGTCTAAAAATAAATATGCATTTTATTTCAATATATTCATTGTGCAATCTTTTAAATGATATCCCGTAAGCCTATGAACCAAAGGGTTGATGATTCAATCAATGAATCTAGATCTAGTTCCCATGATAGACTTGTTTAAGTTGTACAGTCAGCTTGATATCCATTGTACATGTAATTGTGGGGCCTTAAAACAGGGATGCGGATTTTTAAGGCCCTGATATAGTAAAATCATGGTTTGTGGTGCTCGGGTTACTTCGATGGCTTTCATGCCCATAAGAAGACCGACACTTGTAGATAATATTTACATACTGTCAAATATGCTTCACATCTTAAATAAAATCAAATCAAGCCGAATATGGAATAAAATGGAAGTATCAAAGGCCTCAATTCCTATATGAGCGAAAGGGTTTAAAAATTTGATTTGCAAAACATCACTTTCGTTATGCTTTATCTGTTTGAAAAATAAACTTTTCAATAAGTCAAACTCCTTTGTATATAGGTCCAAATAGGCATAGCACTACTTTCAAATAAAGCACTTTGAGCACATTTATCTGCATCACACACACACACTTCACATGTTAAAGGAATGAAAAAGTAGTGGTAACCGTGTGTCATGGAAGTTGAGGGATACCTAACACCTTCCCCTCGCTTAAGAAAGCCCCTGAACTCCATAAATCTCGGGTTCCAAACTAATTAAATAGAGTCACATATTGGTCCATATTGTGAAAAATTTTCAAAATTCGGATGAGTTGATACATCCATTTAAACTCATATCAACAGGAGACTCTGTCTAATTCGGCTCAATTATTAAAATTAAACTTTTCAAATCATTGACATTGTATGTCGGTCTTTTCCTAAAAATCACCCTTTAAGAAAGATAAATAAAATCAACTTAGGAAACCATAAAGGGTAAGAAACACATAGGAATAGGAAAATCTTCCCGGCGTCGACACTTCTTTTGGAAACTTTATTAATTTAAAAACATTAAAGGTGACTTCTTGATCTTGGACTCGTATTGTCAACTCACCTTTTTGCACGTCTATCAGATTTCTCCCTGTTGCTAAGAATGGATGACCAAGAATGATTGGGATCTCCTTATCTACTTCACAATCCAAAATGATAAAATCTGCAAGAAAGATGAATTTATCGACCTTTACCGAAATGTCTTCCACAATACCCCTTGGATACGTAACTGACCTGTCTGCCAACTGCAAGTTAATGTTTGTCAGTTTTGGTGCTTTTAATCCCAACTGAGTGTAGACTAATAGCGGCATTAAATTGATACTAGCCCCAAAATCACACAATGCTCTTCCCTAAAACTGATTACTGATCACAGATAGAATAGTAAAACTCCTTGGATCCTTAAACTTTGGCGGTAATTTATTTTGTAGAATAGCACTGCATTCCTCGGTTAATTCCACTATCTCGAATTCACCTAATCTTCTCTTCTTAGACAACACCTCCTTCATGAATTTGGCATAATTAGGCATTTGTTCTAAAGCTTCTGCAAAAGGTATGTTGATGTGCAGTTTTTTAAAAACATCAAGGAATCTGGAGAATTATTTGTCTAATTTGGATTTTTGAAATATCTGTAGATATGGTATGGGAGGCACTAAACTATTTTTTTTTGCCCTCGGTTTCTTTATCCTCCAAATCTGAATCATTTACTTCAATGGAATTCTTAGCTTCATTTGTCTCTTTGATTTCCTCTTCTTCCACAATTACATTAGTTCGCTTTTCTTTCCCTTTAACTGTATCTGGCAACTCTTTCCCGCTTCTTAGATTCACAGCTTTGTAGTGTTCATTTCCTCCTAGATCACTTGGTAGTGTTTCCTGTGGATGACTGTTCAATTCATGTGCTAACTATCTCATCTAATTCTCCAAGTTCTTGATCAACACTACTTGGCTTTTTATATTCAAGCCTACCTAGCTCAACAATTTATCTTGCTCGCTAATTCTCTTATCGGTAGCTATAATGAATTTCGCCAATGCCTCTTCTAAGTTCGGTTTCCAGTCAACCTAATGCTGAACTTAATTTTGAAAATTGGGTGAATTTTGTGGCCGTGGAGCTTGATTTTGGGCTTAATTATTACTCCACGAGAAACCTAGATGATTCTTCCACCCCGGATTATATATATATATATATTATTTTTGGTTTGTAGCTAATTATTGCTTTAAAAATCAATCCCTCATAAGACGTTCGTGAATTTTAAAAAAAAAACTGTGCGTCCGTGAGAATTTCAAACAGTACCCTTTCTATTCTCCTATAAATAGGATGCTTAGTTAGAATTCAAAATCACACCAGAATCAGAGAATTCTTCTACTATAATCTTGAGCGTATTTCTTTAGAGTTTTAGAAAGCTTTGAGCGTAGAAAACAGTGAAAGTTTTCTTCAAGAATATCCCCGTCCTACAAGTCAAAATACTTTTCTAGGATGTTATTTTTGTTCAATATTCACTTGAAATAATATTTTCTTCCATACTCTATAGTATGTAAGTAATATTATTTCGTTTCAGATTTCGAATTTTATACTCGTTTTGTTAAAGTTTTGGCTTCTAAACTCCATGAAATTAGTATAATATCCTTGATATTTGCGTTTCATCCAGTATCTTTTCATGAAAATATTATTCTGAGCATTCTTGATAAGTTTTAACTTTTTCATCATGGGAGTACTATTCACGGTTACTATTCCGAAGTACTATTCACGGTACTATTCATAAACAAAGTCTTATTCACCCGCAGTACTATTCATGATAAAAATTGATTCATTTTTGGTCCAAATTATTTTTGGTACAATATTATTCTTGAATTTTACTCCACAAAGCAGTATCAAGTTGATAATTTAGACGTTATTGATTTCTGGATAAATTAAATTATAAATTTTTAAAAATTTATCCTTGAACTTGTTTTATTGAATTTTTATATCATTGTCATAATCATCATGTTTATATTATGTTGAAAGTCATCTGTGGCCTGTAGTTCATAGATGGACTTGGTATAATTATGACTAGGGATTATTCGGTATAATCATGACCGTAATGTTACAAATGATGTGGTAAAATTCCTCATTGACCCGTAGTGCATTGATGGACAGTTGTTGGCATGATCATGACCATTGATGAAAACACGAATATCCTTAGCCCGTAGTGCATGGATAATTTGTGGTCATGATACTAATGAATATCCTTGGGTCAGAAAAGTGGGGATGATGTGGATTATTTATTAAGCTGAGTCTCGGCATTAAAAGTGATGAAAAACCTTTTAAATCATAGAAGATAGTAGATTTTATTCTCTACTTGACTCTTCTAATGGATTGCTTATTCCGCTGCCGTTAAACTTGATGTTTGATATATTTTATCAGTTTAACACTGTTGAAGGCTAACGATAAATTATTCTGCATTATCTTAGTCATAATATTTCTTACTAGGCTAGTTGAGCTCACCCTTTTGCTTTCATTGTTCTCTTCAAAAAATGAGAACGTAGCCGGGACTAGTCGGGAAATGGAGTGACGGTTCAGATGTTTACATTAGTAGTCCTCACAATTCTATGAAATAGTATGATAATAAATATATTGAGGACTCCATTTGAGTTTAAATACTGTCTAGAAGACAATATTCGTATTAAACTCTCAGTTTATGTTTTGTCGTATTTTACACGACAGTTGTATTATTAAGTTGTATTTGAATTTTGTACCATGTATTTGGCGACTCAAGATGGGTGATGTATACCTATTATGGGGGTGTCATAGTTGGTATCAAAGCTTAGGGATATGATCCCTGGCTGAGATGTGAGACAAGAACTAGGAGGGGAGAGACGGGGAATTCCTTCGCTAGTATGACCTACCTAAGTTTATTTGGTATTTAATTGGTCAGTCAGAGTATAGGGATAATATGTGACATATCAATTAACCCTTGTTTTGTGGCAGTATTTAAAAATAACATCTGAGAATGTTGAGAATAGCAATGGAGCACAGGAGACCGTTGAGTCTCCACAGATCAATAATCAGGATAATGTGCATCAGGAAGGCGATAATCCTCATGCAAACAACAACACTAACCAAATGATGTACGATGGAATGTTCAGAGGCTTTATGCAATTCATGCAACATCAGGCGAGAGCGGATCCTGTTCAAAATATAGGTGGAAACACTGGCAACTCTCGGACGGTCACCGCTAAACATTTTAAGGAGCTGGGACCATCAGAGTTTTTTGGAGAGCCAAAACCACTTAAGGCGGAGACGTGGATAAAGCAGATCTGCAAGATATTTGATGTCTTGGAATGCTCTGAGGATCAGAAAGTTCCCTTTTCCACCTTCATATGTTGCGGCGGTCTGATTCTTTGGTGGGAATCAGTAAAGCGTACTCAACTTCCGCCGATTGAAGATGACTTGGGAGAAGTTCCAAGAATTGTTCAACGACAAGTACTTTCCCGAAAGTATTCGTCACATGAAAGAGGTAGAGTTCATTAAACTAGAGCAAAAAAACATGACCGTGTCACAATACGAAGCCAAGTTTGCTGAGTTGTCCCAGCTTGTGTCCCACTTAGTTGATAATGAGGAGAGAATGACGCAGATGTTTCTAAGAGGTTTGAAACTCGAGATACGTCAATATCTTATCTCTCACAAACTTTGCTTGTATTCGGATGTTGTTAATAGGGCTTAGTTATTGGAGCGCGATAATAAGTTAACTCAACCAAGGGAGAGCAGCCGATAAAATGATAATACCAGTGGTAGCAGTCATCGAAGCGGTGACAACAAACGTGGAGAGAATCAACATGCCAAAAATGGTAACCACTTCGGTGGTAATCATGGCCAAGACAATAAGAATGGACATTTCAAGAAGAGGAGATTCAACAATGATGGAAAGACGTCAGCATCAGCACCCGTTGTTAAGGAAGGAGAACAACTACCTATCATATGCTTCAAATGCGGAGGGGAGGGACATATTAGTCCAAACTGTACGATGCCGTCCAAACTGTGCGCAGCAGTCCTATATTATCTTAGTCATAATATTTCTTACTAGGCTAGTTGAGCTCACCCTTTTGCTTTCATTGTTCTCTTCTGGAAATGAGAACGTAGTCGGGACTAGTCGGGGGATGGAGTGACGGTCCAGATGTTTACATTAGTAGTCCTCACTATTCTATAAAATAGTGTGATAATAAATATATTGAGGACTCCATTTGATTTTGAATACTGTCTAGAAGACAATATTCGTATTAAACTCTCAGTTTATGTTTTGTCGTATTTTACACAACAGTTGTATTATTAAGTTGTATTTGAATTTTGTACCATGTATTTGGCGACTCAAGATGGGTGATGTATACCTATTTTGGGGGCGTTACAGTTGAACTTGAAAGTATCACAAATCTCCAAAAAGCTTAGGATGTGTTCATTAGGATCATCATTTGGACCACCCCCAAACTGAACTAAATTCTGTAACATCTTAATAATACCTGGTTTAATCTCAAAATTGTTCGCATTGATCGTCGATCTCCGAATGCTAGATTGAATGTATGTTACTATAGGCATGACGCAATCCCTAAGTGATTTTTTGTTCCTCTGCAGCCACAACTACAAAATTTTCCTCTTCTTCTACCAGTTCTTCTTCCAAATTTACTTATTCCCTAGTCAACTGTAATTTTTGGAACTTCTTTTCAATATCGTCTGCATATGGTAAAAGTTCCTCTTTACCCTTGGATCTAGTGTGCATAAACGGATGAAAAACCTACCAGAAGAAAGAAACAAACAATTAAATAAAAATGTTTAAATTAAGATCGAATTGATTATAACTAATATGGAATTAATATTAAATAAAGATTCCTCGGCAACGGTGCCAAAAACTTGTTATCCGATTTCACAATTAACAATTACGTGCAAGTATACACGATCAACAAGTAATAAAGTGATAAAAAGAGTATCGTACCCACGAGGAATCCTATTCAACAAATCTCAACTACTAGTATTATATCAATCTAATTTTATTTAAACAACTGAATTTTGTGATTTTCAATTAAAAACTAAATTAAACTAATTAAAACTAAGTCACACATAGAATTAATTCAGATGATAAAGGTTTAAGACTATAATATCCCCAATTATACAATATAAATCAATTGCCCACTTTCTCCAATTATTAAATTCACTCAAGTTGTTAACAGAAATTCAAGGTATTTAGAAGCCCTTTTTCCAAGTGATCAAATAAAAGTACTTAACTCAATTAATTCTGCGATATTCCTATGCCAAACAAAGAATCAAGTTCATTAGGCATCAATCGCCAATTGTTACATGCATTGAAAATAGATATCTCTATTCAATTCACAACCCTAATTATTTATCTCATGAAAATAACTAAGAATACATGCTATCACATTCAGTTCTAACCCTAGATTTCATCTCCTGAATTCATCTAGTATAACATGGTAATTATTGGCCAAATAATTATTTAATAAGTATAAAATATGATAGACAACTAAATTTGAATAAATAATTTTATTAATACGGATAATGTAATAACCAAGAATTCTAAGTCACATTGTAAATAAATATGTTAATTAAACATTTATGATATTGAAATCTTTGTGACATATAATGAATGATTATGTGAATATTTAAATAATATGATTATTTTATCTATAGTGATAAATATGTATATATATTTATTTAGTATGAAGAGAATTAAAAAGAAAGCTACATAACCTAATTTTACATTAGGTATAGTTAGTAAATAACCTAAGGGTTATAGTATTGAAGAATGTTAGTATATAAATTTATATACACTTGAGAGATTAATTTATTATCTCAAGTTCATAATTATTTAAAACCTAATTTAAGCAAGTCTAATTGGGTTATGAGATTAAATGTACATAAGTACTTATTTAAATTCCAAAGGAGTGGAATGGAAACCCTAACTAAATGGTTAGGGTAGGATTATAAGTATTGGGCCATGTTATAAATAAGGCCCAAACCAAAGAAATTAGAAGCGTAAAACATTATTTAGGAAGCTCAATTGGTGGCCCATTACTTAAAGGGAATTTTGGTCATTTGACTAAGTTATAAAAAAAACAAAAGTGAGGCCATGTGAAGACCATGTGGTGGCATTTGAAGGCCATGTGAAGGGAGGTGGAAAATATGTGAACTTCACTAGGTGTCACAATTCTATTTGGCCACTTAGTTAGAAACCATGTGTAAACCAAGTGCTAGACATGTGAAAGACATGTGAAGCAGGGCAAGAGATGGGAGATTATAGATAGATATACCTAATATATCTATACATATTAACCAAGTATATATACTTTTTATATTTGGAAAAAATCACTTTTTACTTCATTTTACTTCTCATTTCCTAGCTAACAAACCAAAACAAAAGAGAATGAAAAGGAAGAGAGTGGTTAGGGGTGTAGAGAGAGAGAGAGAGAGCTTTGTGTATGAGATCAAATTATATAAACTATTTTGGTAGGAGAAGAAGGTGTGCAAAAAGAACAAGGTATAACCCTTTGAAATAACTTATTTCCTTTAGTTTGTTTAAGTTTTGATGAAATGGAAATCTTATATTCTAAACTCAAAAACTCTTGATTCACATGATATTAAGTGTTTCATGTGTGAATCAAACATTTTTGAGTGTTAGAATAGGGATCAAAAAGAAAGAAAATGAAACTATGTCCTTAAGGGACTAGAAACCCTAATTTTCCTTTACTTTGATCAACTACCATTTAAGGTCTATAACTTCTTTTTGTGATCTGTCAAAGAGGGGTTCTAGATATGTAAGTTATCTGTTAAACCCAAGTGGTAGCACTCAGAAATGTTAATTGTACAAGCCATAGTGGTTGTTCTTGTGAAATTGTCCGAGATGAAAAGAAATGGGAAAAACTTGAAATAAAGTTTCTGTCAAGCTTTTTAGGGATTGTTTCGTCCACTTTTTTGCTTTAAAAATTCTTGGAAAATTTGGTATGATACTATGACAAATTATGAAGGTCCTGTCCAAAGATGAATATTTTTGGATGTGTAGAATAAAAGTTACGGATTTTAAAGAAAGTACTATTTTAAAAATAAACTTGAATAACTCTTTGTAATTAACACTAAAAATTATGAATTTTTTTTACAGGAAGTACATGTAAGTGATATGAGCATACCCTGAAAGTTTCATAATTTTTGGACAAAGTTTTAATTTATTACAAATGTTACAATATCTGGCAGTTTTAGGCTAATTAAAAATAGTAAATGATTTTTAAAAATTCCAAAAAACATATATGTTCATAAGGGAGTTATAAGCTATCAAATCCCAGAAAAGAAATAATTTTGGATCTGTTTTGGTATTTTTCATGTAAATGATTGATTTATTTGTAAATATGTTTAAAATATAATGTAGTGTTAAAAAGGGTAAGAAATATTATTAGATTTTAAATATTATTAAATGGAATTTCCTGAAGATTAAAATATTATTATTTTGAAATAGTAAAGGGTTGATTTTGTAATATTAGATAATGTGGATAGTTAAATAATTTAAATATGCAATGATTTAAAATATTATTAAAAGTTAATAAATTAGAAGATGGTTATATTAAATATTAATATTAGTAAATGGTTAAAGTATTATTAATTGAGTAATAATACTAAGGGAGTTTAAGATATTATTATTTTGTAATATTATCAAGGTATGGTAATGTCTAATATTTAATTAAATTTTAGATAATCTAATGTAAGACCAAGAAATTTTTAAATAAAAAGGAATTTCCTTTAATATAATAGTAAGGGTTGATTTGATTAATGTGGATAGTTAAGGGTTAAATATGCAAATATTTCAAATTGTAGGGAATATTCGTTTGGTAAAGTGGAATATTAAATGCTTTAGAATATTAATATTATGTGGTGTGACCATGTATGGGCCCATGTGGAAAGTGATTGGATGAAGAAAAGCGACAAATATAAGTTGTTTTTAAATACTTGGCGTAGTTATTCACAGATTAATCTTGTTGGAATGCCGGTGGTTAAAACACACTGTCTGGCGTTGTTGAGCGATAGCTTTGCGCGGTATATTGCACCAATTATTGATTCTTACGTGAAGGCTTTACTCGATAATGGTTACGATAATTCTTATTCGATATTTTATTGAGTTAATAATTCTTTGCGTTGATATTTTATATTCTTTGTTGTTTGATAATTGTCATTACGGTATCTTTCATTATCGAAGCAATAATTCATATTATCTGAATAATATTATTAGATAACATTATTGGCAATGTCTAGAAAGTTACATACAGGAGAGGTTTGGTCACTAATTGAGCAGCAGATGATGAAGAAATTCTTATTGGAAAGCCCCTCTTTCACAGGAGGCGCTGGTTGTCGATATTGTGATTACGTAATATTATTTGTGAATAATTAATTATTGATTTATATGATGATGATAAAATATTGATTTTATATGGATATAGATGGAGAAAATTTTTAAAATGACAATTGTTGAAAATTAATATTTTATCTTTTACGATAAAATAATTCATTTAAATATATTATTTTAATAATATATTAGCGGTGATATATTTTACAACGAATGTGGGATATATGAGTATCTGAGGAGGAAGAGTATTTTGTTGCAATAAATGTTTAAAACATGTTAAACATGTCGGTGGACCCCATTTATTATTTGAAATTTGATTATAGCTTGTAAAATCGCGCCCGTTTGTGGATTTGGTCAATTTCTATTTGGAATTTGGAAAAACTTTTTTACGCAAAGTTGTAGAGAATTGAATTTCCTATAAAAACTCGCGAGATTCGAATTTTTCTGATGAAAGGGCTATTTATTATGAATTATTGAAGTTAGAAAGCTCAAAATAATTGATTTTTGGAAGTTTAAAATATTTAAAATAGGAAAAACGTTTTTGGAATGTTTAGGTGGCCTCATTTAACATGTGTAGGAGCTGAATTCAGTTGGCAAAGTGTGCGTATGAGGTTTTGGAAAATAAATATTAATATTATATTAAATTTTACGCTTTGGTGTTCTAGCGATTTCTATAAATAGGGGTCTTAGGTTAGAATTGAAAATCACACGAAGCTGAAGTTTTTCTCTCTATATTATCGGCGTATTCTTGTGAGTATTTTGAGTATACTTTGAGTATTGCTATCTGGTGCAAGTCAAGTCATAGCTTTATATCAGGTGTTTAAATTTAGAAATCTTGATCTTTCGAGGTAAGGGATATTATTTTTTTGTAATGATATTATTTCTTGATATCATTATCTTTGAAATGTTGATCTGAAGTTTTTATCAAATTTGGAACTTTTTCATATGGGGTTACTATTCATGAGTTCTTATTCATGAGTTCTTATTCATGAGTTCTTATTCGAGTTCTTATTCAGCGAGTTCTTATTCACGATTCTTATTCACGAGTACTATTCATGAAGCGTGAAGATGTTTTTGTGGAATTTCTATCTTTTGGTGTAGAGTTACTATTTCGGCACTTTATTCACGTATCTGACCTTTATTCACGTATCTGACTTTATTCACGATATCTGACACTTATTCATAGAAAAATAAAATTTCTTCTTTTCGTCAAAACATCTAATGCGGATACTAACTACGATTGTATCCATGTTTTGATCATTCTTGAATTTTACACCACTATGATTATTTTGAGGTATTTTTGGGCATGGATAAAACCAATACGAATCCTTAATCCTTAATCCTTGTCATTTTGTTTCACTTTGGATTCGTTTCTTTAAAAATATTTTTCATCATCCTCGGTCTTAAATGATGATATTATTGAATATCTTTGGCTTTTGTAGTGAAGATGAATGATTTCTGAAGAATATCTTTGCTTTGTAGTGCAAAGATGAGCAGTGTTGAGATGAACATGGCCAGATTGATTAATATCTTTGCTTTGTAGTGCAAAGATGAGCAGTGTTTAAATGAACATGACCCGGTGATGAATATCTTTGGCTGTAGTGCAAAGATGAATATTTGATTCGGATGTATATTGATTGATGTTACGAGGATAAAATATTGATGATGAATTTATTAAATTCATAGATTATAGTAGATTTCATTCTCTACGTAACTCTTCTATGAATTATTATTTCCGCTGCGAATATTGATGCGAAACTTGTTGTCTATTGTATTCTATCAGATTTTTCCTGTTGAAGACTAACGATAATTTGTTGTATATTATCTTAGTCGTAATATTCTTCTTGGGCTAGTTGAGCTCACCCTTTTCCTTGTTGTTCCATTTTTTTCTTCTCGGAGGCGAGAATGTAGCGAGTCTTAGTGGGGTATGGAATGAAGGTTCTAGAGAGAGTTGTTTAGTAGTCCTCACCATTTTTGTAAAATAATGAATCAATAATTATGATGGGGATTTATTTGCGTGTGGATATTGTCTAGAAGACAATATTATATTTAAACTCACGGTATATATATTGTCGTATTTCACACACGACATTTGTATTATTGAAGTTGTAGTTTGCTTTTTGTACCATGTATTTGGCGATTTCGAGAATGGGTGTTGTGTATACCTATTTTGGGGGCGTCGCGGTTAATATCGAGCTTAGGGATATGATCTCTGGCGGAGATCGGGGAATAGAACTAGGAGGAGAGATGAGTAAATCCTTAGCTAGTGTGTCCTACTAAGCTTATTTGTTAGTTAGTCGATATATAGGGATATTATGTGATATATTGATTTATTTAATTAACCCTTGTTTTTATGATAGTATTTGAGAATGTCTTTGAGAATATTAACAATGGAGTAAATGAGGCCAGTGGAGATGCTGTACTTACCAGCGAGAGAGAGCGTCTGACAAGTGGTAATGTTCCTCTGTGAACAACACCTTTGAAGCGAGATGATGAGCGAGGGGATGTTTAGAAGCTTTTTGCAGTTCATGCAAAATCGACGAGAGAGACTTCGTGTTCAAAATCTGAGGAGAAATGATAGCAATTCACGGGTGGTCTGAACCAAGCGATTCAAAAGTTGGGACCACGAGTGCAGGAAAGCGGATCCGATTAAAGGCGGAGGCGTGGGTCAAACAAATTACCAAGATATTCGATGTCTTGGGATGCGGAGAACAGAAAGTTCCATTCGCCGCCTTTATGTTAAAGTGGCGAGGCGATTCTTTGGTGGGAATACGTAAGCGTACCCATCCATTTGCTTTTCGGCATGTCGTGGGAGAGCGTTTGAAGCAGTTCAATGACAAGTACTTCCACTGAAAGTATTCGTCGTATGAAGGAAGTGGAGTTTATTAGACTAGAAGCGAAGAATAACATGGCGGTGTCCCGATGCGGCGAAGTTGGCGGAGTTATCGAGTTGCACCTCATTTGGTGGAGAATGAGGAGCATATGGCGCGGATGTTTACGAGAGGTTTGAAACGGAGCATACGTCGATATCTCATTTCTCATAAATTTTCTCTCTATCCGGGATGTTGTCAGCGAGGCTCGGTTGTTAGGCGAGATAACGATACGTTCAATGAGGGACCATAACCGAGGATCATCTAGAAGATAGCGATCATCGAATACGCGATAACCGGCGGAGAAAGAAGAATCTGGACGAAAAGCGGTAACCACTCTGGTGGTAATCGTGGCCGTGAAAATAGAAGAAGCGAGTGGGAGGAGATTTTAAAAAGGAGATTCAACAAGCGACCATGTGAAGGCGTCGGCGCCGATGTGACTACTAGTTTTAAGGGAGGAGAAGCGACCACCCGGTCATATGCTACAAATGCGGGAAAAGAGGACATATCATCAAGCGCCCTAGCAGTTTAAGGTATGCTATAATTGTGGAAAGGAAGGACATATCGCTCGAGATTATGCGATGCGAAACCTAGTTCGGTGAGGAATGGTGACTCGAAAAAGATGTCCCGAGAAAAGTCAAAGTCAGCGATTAGGGAAGGCGTTTGTTGTGGCCGGTCAAAAATCTGAGAAACGACGAAGTTAGCAGGTTAGTTAATTATAAATTCTTGCGAAGTTATACCTTACTAGATATTGGTTCTACCCATTCTTTTATCTCTCTTGCTTTGCGCTCAGCGTTTGAACTTGACTACGGAGAAATTAGACTTTGACCTATTTATGGAAACTCCATTAGGGAAACTTTCATTACATCGTTGTTTAGAAATCTTGCTTGATTGAGTTGGCTTTATCACATTACACATTAACCTTATTTCTATAGAGATATTTGCTTTTGATGTGATTTTAAGGTTAACTACTCATCATGCCAAATTGATTATTTTTGTAAGGTTGTTAGTTTTCATATTCTAAGCAACTGTTGTTATTGAATTCAAGCAATCAAACCATTGTAGTCAAACATTTTCATATCAAGCCATGAAGTCGTTCGTTTATTACGGATGTCGAGTTTTCTTAGTCCGTATTATGGATTTGAATAAAGACACGTCGATTTGAATAATATTCTGTTGTTATTGATTTTTCTGGCGTATTTCTGAAGAATTTCTTGGCTTACTCCCAAAGCGATATTAAATTTTGTATCGACTTTGAACCGGTACAAAACTCATTTCTAAAATCTCATATCGAATGGCTCTATTGAACTTGAGTTAAAAATTCAACTATAAATTTGGTACTGAGCCTTTATCTTGTGACTTCCTTTGTGGAATTCACTAAGCGGAACTCTCTGTGGGGGCGTCGTATTAGATGCGATAGTAAAGCGATAGGTGTCATTGTGACGTCTTATCCAAGATTGGGATATGAGTCGCGATTGAGAGCAACCTAAGTCGATTATCGAAAGGCGTAGCTTTCTGAAGCTTAGTTGGTTATTATCGGAGATTCGTTGAAGGATATTCTCGAATCGCTATTCCATTAATGAATGACTCGTAGAGATACAAAATTCGAATGGAAGCGAGGAATGTGGGAAGAGCTTGAAGAACTCGAGAGGAGACTCATTTTAATACGTATTACGATCGTACCATCTGGAAGCGAGCGTGGTAGGCGGCGCGATGAGTAGAAGATTATATGCGAGGAGCGAGTGCGATGATGTCAAGTATCGCATAGAGCCGACTTTAATAGAAAAAGTTAAGGTTGCTCGAACCCACCAGGCCGGGTGATCGTATGAAGAAGAAAGTACAAGAAGGAGCTATTAGGGCGAGAATTGATGAAGAAGGAATACTTGAGTCCACTCTAGACTTTGTGTTCTAACGACTCGATTTGAAGTACAAGATTATGATGGAGGCACACAATCGCCATTTGCAATCCATCTGGAAGTACTAAAATGTATCGTGATCTTGACATACATTTTGGTGGAACAATATGAAGAGAGAGATTGCAAAGTTTATCTCGATGTGTTTAACTTACCCGGCGTGTAAAGGCGGGCATCATCTTGTACCTAAGGGTCCGTTGCAACCACTTGAGATTAGGAATGGAAGTGGGAACACATTACTATGGATTTCATTACGGGTCTTCCCACGGTTTCTCAAGGCATAGATCTTATTTGGGTTATTGTTGATAGATTAACCAAGTCTGCTCATTTCTTACGATCGAGAGACTTATTCCTTGAGCGTCTTTCTCGTATATGCGTAAATGAGATTGTGAGATTGCATGGCATGCGGTATCCATAGTTTTAGATCGTGACCCAAGATTCACTTCATGATTTTGGGTTAGTTTGTAGAAAGCTATGGGCGCAATTTCTGATTTGGTTTGGCATACCATCCTCAAGCGGATGGGCAATCGAGAAAGGACTACTCAAACTCTTGAAGATATATTAAAACTACGTGTCCTAGATTTCAAAGGAAGTTGGGATAAGTACTTGCCATTGGTGGAATTCTCATACAACAATAGTTATTAAACAAATATAGGCATGGTTCCATTGAAGCATTATATGGACGAAAATGTCGTTCTCGATATGTTGGGATGAGGTGGGTGAAGCAACATTGTTGGGACCGAGGTTAATTCGATATGACTAGAAAAGATCAAAATGATTCGACAAGCGTATACAAAGCGGCACAAGATCGACAAAAGAGTTATGCGGATCTTCATCGAAAGGGCGTGGAATTTAATGTAGGGGATCATGTATTGTTGCGAGTTGCTCCGTGGAAGGGAGTTACAAGATTTGGGAAGAGAGGAAAGCTCGATCCACGATTTATTGGTCCATTTCAAATTCTTGGATGGGAGTAGGAAATGTAGCCTATAGACTTGCGTTACCTCGAGTATGTCTCGTGTTCATAATGTGTTTCACGTATATCATACTTCGTAAATATGTGAAAGACCGAACCACGTTATAGAGTTAGAAGCAGGACGAGATAGCAGAAGACTTAACGTATGAGGAGGTACTGTCAAGATTTTGGATAGGAAGGAGCATGTCTACTGCATGAAAGGTTATATACACAAGTTAAAGTTTTGTGGAGGAATCATCTTTATAGAGGAAATGACTTTGGGAGTTGGAAGCGGAAATGAAAGCGAGGTATCCTCACCTTTTCAAAAAACACCGAGTGCGTCGTCGATTTCGAGGGCGAAATTTCATAAGGAGGGAGGTTGTAAGACCGAAATTTTTAAATAAAAGGAATTTCCTTTATTTATTATTTTGAAATAGTAAGGGTTGATTTGATTAATGTGGATAGTTAAGGGTTAAATATGCAAATATTTCAAATTAAAGTGGTTATAAAATATTCATTATAAATTCGGGGAATATTCGTTTGGTGGTGGAATATTAAATGCGATCGGGGAATATTAAATGCAACAGTATGACCATGTGTGGGCCCCATAACGGAAAGTGATTGGATGAAGAAAGCGACAAATATAAGTTGTTTTTAAATAGCAGGCGTAGTTATTCAGATTATCTTGTTGTTGGAATACCGGTGGTTAAAACACACTAATCTGGCGTTGTTGAGCGATAGCACTGCGGTATTGCACCAATTATTGATTCTTACGTGAAGGCCTTTACTCGATAATGGTTACGATAATTCTTATTCGATTATTTTATTGAGTTAATAATTCTTTGCGTTGATATTTTATATTCTTTGTTGTTTGATAATTGTCATTACGGTATCTTTCATTATCGAAGCAATAATTCATATTATCTGAATAATATTATTAGATAACATTATTGGCAATGTCTAGAAAGTTACATCTAAGGAGAGGTTTGGTCACCTAATTTGGCGATGATGAAGAAATTCTTATTGGAAAGCCCCTCTTTCACAGGAGCTGCTGGTTGTCGATATTGTGATTACGTAATATTATTTGTGAATAATTAATTATTGATTTATATGATGAGGAAAATATTGATTTTATGTGGATATAGATGGAGAAAATTTTTAAAATGACAATTGTTGAAAATTAATATTTTATCTTTTACGATAAAATAATTCATTTAAATATATTATTTTAATAATATATTAGCGGTGATATTTTACAACGAATGTGGGATATATGAGTATCTGAGGAGGAAGAGTATTTTTGTTGCAATAAATGTTTTAAAACATGTTAAACATGTCGGTGGACCCCATTTTATTGGTGAAATTTGATTATAGCTTTTGTAAAATCGCCCGTTTGTGGATTTTGGTCAATTTCTATTTGGAATTTGGAAAAACTTTCTTCTGCAAAGTTGTAGAGAATTGAATTTCCTATAAAAACTCGCATGATTTGAATTTTCTGATGAAAGGGCTATTTATTATGAATTATTGAAGTTCGAAGCTCAAAATAATTGATTTTGGAAGTTTAAAATATTTAAAATAGAAAAACGTTTTTGGAATGTTTAGGTGGCCTCATTTAACATGTGTAGGGCTGAATTCAGTTGGCAAGTGACATGCGTATGAGGTTTTGGAAAATAAATATTAATATTATATTAAATTTTACTGCTTTGGTGTTCTAGCGATTTTTCTATAAATAGGGTCTTGGGTTAGAATTGAAAATCACACGAAGCTGAAGTTTTCTCTCTCTATATTATCGGCGTATTCTTGTGAGTATTTTGAGTATACTTTGAGTATTGCTATCTACGGTCGGTGCAAGTCAAGTCATAGCCTTTATATCAGGTGTTTAATTTAGAAATCTTGATCTTTCGAGGTAAGGGATATTATTTTTTTTTTGTAATGATATTATTTCTTGATATCATTATCTTTGAAATGTTGATCTGAAGTTTTTATCAAATTTGGAACTTTTTCATATCGGGGTTACTATTCATGAGTTCTTATTCATGGGTTCTTATTCATGAGTTCTTATTCACGAGTTATTAAGCATGATTCTTATTCACGAGTTCTTATTCACGATCTACTTTATTCATGAAGCGTGAAGATGTTTTTGTGGAATTTCTATCTTTTGGTGTCGGAGTTACTATTCACGTATCACGGCCTTATTCACACGATATCTGACACTATTCACGTATCTGGTCACTATTCATAGAAAAATAAAATTTCTTCTTTTTTTGTCAAAACATCTAATACGGATACTAACTACGATTGTATCCATGTTTTGATCATTCTTGAATTTTACACCACTATGATTATTTTTGAGGTATTTTTTGGGCGTGGATAAAACCAAATACGAATCCTTAATCCTTAATCCTTGTCATTTTGTTTCTTTGGATTCGTTTCTTTAAAAATATTTTCATCATCCTCGGTCTTAAATGATGATATTATTGAATATCTTTGGCTTTAGTCAAAGATGAATGATTCTGAAGAATATCTTTGGCTGTAGTGCTGAAGATGAGCAGTGTTGAGATGAACATGGTGGATTGATTAATATCTTTGGCACTGTAGTGCAAAGATGAGCAGTGTTTAAATGAACATGACCGGTGATGAATATCTTTGGCACTGTAGTGCAAAGATGAATATTTGATTCGGATGTATATTGATTGATGTTCGAGGATAAAATATTGATGATGGGTATTAAATTCATAGATTATAGTAGATTTCATTCTCTACGTAACTCTTACATGAATTATTATTTATGCGAATATTGATGCGAAATATTGATATTGATCTGAAAACTCTATGATTTTTTCCTGTTGAAGACTAACGATAATTTGTTGTATATTATCTTATCAGATTTTTCCTGTTGAAGACTAACGATAATTTGTTGTATATTATCTTAGTCATAATAATATTCTTTCTTGGGCTAGTTGAGCTCACCATTTTTTCCTTGTTGTTCCATTTTTCTTCTGTGGGAGAAGCGAGAATGTAGCATTATATAGTCTTAGTCGGGGGTATGGAATGAAGGGTTAGAGAGAGTTGTTTAGTAGTCCTCACCATTTTGTAAAATAATGAATCAATAATTATGATGGGGATTTATTTGCGTGTGGATAGTTTAACTGACTTGAGACAAATATGTTATATAATTTAAATTCTCATCCTTATATATTGTTAGTATTTATGCAATCGACATTTGTATTATTGAAGTTGTAGTTGTTCTTTTTTGTACCATGTATTTGGCGAGATTCGAGAATGGGTGTTGTGTATACCTATTTTGGGCGACAATTTTTACTCGACTATTGAGTGTTTATGCATAATTCACCATGTATGAGAGGCTGATCCCCTCGATTACCAAAACTTACTAAAATGACCAATTTAAATATTGACAACCTTAGTATATGTTCATGGTCATTCTAGACCACTCAGTATCTAATATTCAATTATTCGAATATCCAATTATTGATTCTTAATTCTTGTTCTTTCATATTTGAATTATGTTGTTGAACATTGAAAGTTAAATTTCTTTCTAATCATGATATATCTCCCTTGTTTATAAACTTGCTAAGCAAATTAGTTGCTTACTCTTGCTATATCATGATATTTATTTCAGCTAAGCCAGAGACGTCCAAGAAGGACAAGGGCAAGGAAAAGGTCCAAGAATAGTCTAATGAGAATGTTTATTTATTATATAACTTGATGTAATTATTTATGTAAACCTTTTGTAATATTAAAGGTATGTACAAGTTAAGGTTATTAGACCTGGGGAATTATGTGTAAGACTTTGTTTTTATAAACAATGTATGTTTATTATTCCGCAATAGTTTATAGAATACTTATGATGATGATAGATCGTGAGCACCAAACCTGAAGTTAGAGAACCCAGATTTGGGGGCGTCACAGATAATCAATTTATTAGCATAAAAGGTTCCATTGCAGCCTTAATTAAAAGGTTAGTTCATACTAAAAATTAAAACCAAAAATCCCAAAGAAATCATCTCAAATAAATTACAAATGGAGAAGAAGAATAAAAACTCAGATATGGACTCCAATCTTCAATTTCCAATTGGAATCTTCAAGTATTCCTCTACAAACTCCAAGTTAACCTCCAGCTCTGTCTCCAAGATTGTGTTCAAAATCTCTGCCTATATATCAAAACCTTTCCACCTGATATAGCATTTTTCGTTCCTTCAAGTCAGCCTCCAATCAAATCATATTCAGAATCGAATTCTCTAGCAAGAGACGGCCTTTCCAAAAGCCTCGTCCAACTATCACTGCTGCCCAGCGTCCCGGTGCTGGGTTTGGCTTAAGTAGGAGCGCAACGGTGCTGGCATGTTATCCAGGGAAATTACCATTCTGCCATTCATTTGCCATAAGTCCCTATTTTACCCTTAATGAAGCCAAATTTTCTTGTTTGCCCCCCCCCCCATGCATGCAAAATACAAAAAAAACAAATAAAAATATTCTAAAGATACTCAAGCATCCACAATATATCAAGTCTAAACGCATCTAATTCATAGTTATATTACTCATTCATATCATATATATATATATATATGAGCAATGATCCATAGTCTATATTTGTTATACATCAAAAATTGACAAATACTATTTCTACCTTCCAACGGATGAGATTAAAAAATAACTTAAAGTTGTCCGCTAGTTATACTAGCAGACTAAATACCTGCATTTTTTGGACTTTTTTGGACGTTTATACCCTTGCTGAACCTGGTCGTTAATACCTCTACTGAACCAAAGCAACAAAGTTTTTTAAAGCAGTTTGCTCTCTTCTGAACAGTGTTTTGAGCTCTGTTACTATGTTTTGCTGTTTTCAACTTTTCTTCCAAGGGTCAATTAACTTTTTTTAAGTCACATTTGAATATCATCTCATAAAATTTTAAAACTAAATTGTGATGCCAATTTATTTTAATTTTTAAAATAATAATTTTACACTTAGTAATATAATTTTAATAATTTATCATATAAATTATTGTATCAATTTTAAATTTTAATATTTCACATATTGACTTAAAATCAAATATTGCTCTTTTTTGGATTCTAAAAAAGAAGAAAATAAATAAATTTTAAAGCATTGTGACCACAGGGAAGTAGTAGTAGTAGTAATTTTCAGTAAATCATATCATACTCCAACAGAATCATGAAATGGAGTTTCCACTGATGTTGCAAACACATTTAGCATCACATGACACATTAAGTTGAGATAAATGACAAGATGAATAACTCTTGATCTTTAGTGTTGCCCATAATGATAACAAATTACAAACTTTTTATTACCATGAAATAATATGATAAACATTCCACAAGAATTTAGCAACATTGGAGAGCAACATTGGAAAGGAAGAACCTATATATGCAGATATATCACAAATCTATATACTACAATAACATGCAACATGTAAGCAAATGACAAAATTATAGTTTGGTGCTCTATTTCTAATGAAAGCAACCATGACATGTAATCAGGCCCTTGATTTAAAATGGATTCTAATTCACTTGGTGCTGAAATAACCCTCTTCCGCATAAGAGGAGTGTCTATAGTTGGGCACTTCCTTTTCCGCCCACCCCTTGGCCATTAGAGGTGGCAAGCAGGTAAGGCGAGGCGAAAGCCCGGGCGGACCGCCAAGCTTGAGTGGGCTAACGGTGGACCAGGTCAAAAGGCCGGATTTTGGTGGCCGAAAATATTAGGCGGGTTGAGTTAAACCCAAATTTCGGCTTCTACCATGAGCTTTTCCCTTATTTTTTTTTTTGTAAAATTTTGCTACACTAAAAATAATAATAATAATAAATATTAAAAATAATAAATAATTTATAATAAACAATAATTCTAATTACCTACATTAACTACATACCTCAATCAATTAAAATTTTAATAGTATTATAAATTACTTTCAAAGTATATAATCAAATTTGATTTTTTAAAATTATACTCCCTCCATCTCAAATTAATTGCTCAGTTTTGACTTTTTAAAGTCAAATTGACCATTTTTAAAACTAATCTTTTTACTGTTTTTGCTAAAATATAGGTGAAGAGATTATAACCAAAAGAAAATATATACAATTTATTACTAACTCCAATTTTTATAATTTTAGAAATATATTTATATATGCTTAATTATTAATTCTAAAAATAGTCAATTTGACTTAAAAAGTCAAAACTGATCAATTAATTTGGGAAGGAGAGAGTACTTTAAAATTAATATAATTTATTTAACTTTTAAAAATGCATTCATGACTCCACAAATATTGTTCCAAGAGATATCTAATTAATTTCCAAGATTTACACGGTTGGAACTTGGAGATGCCAAGATTTTAGCAATTTGAATATTTAAATTGATTTTCAGAAGATTTGCATGACATGATTTTAGGCATTACCCAATATCTCATTATTAACAGTCACATCAATTAAGAAATTTCAAACTACAATTATTATTTACTACAACTATAATAATTAAAAATATATTTTTATATTGAAGATTGTATTAAAATAAATAATTGTCAGAGTTTCGATTAGTTTGAACTTTTATTTATTTACTTACAAATCTTGTGTTCAAGCCTCATAACCCACAAGTAGCAACATTTTGTTAAAAAAAAAAAAATCACGGGCCGCAAACCGGGCTTTCACGGACCGGGCCAAAAACGGCCCAGATTTTATGGGCTAAAAAATCACCGACCTAAAGCTCATTAGTGATGGGTTCGGTTTTACCATGGACTGGGTCATCTTTGCCAGGTCTTTGGAAATGTTCATCAATCCCCACAAAATCGCCCAGAACCAAAAAGCAATCACATAAACATGCTCATTTTCTTTCCAATTTCTAAGATTGAATTAATGTTCTCTCAAACACGACACCAAAATATACTTCGCAATAAAATGAAAGAATGGGTGGTTACAGAAATTAAACTTACATGAGTATAAAGATGGCATCCAAATTTTTCATGTCTATCTCTCACATGCTTAAATGGAAATTTCATGCCACACCCAGGAACACTAAAGGCAAAAGGTTTGTGTCTGTCGCTATAGAACGTGCGCTATCTTGTTCTCACAAAAATAAAGAACACAACATCAACCCTCCAATTAGAGTTGATGGGTGGAAATTTCAAGGTTTGGTGACATTGGTGTCAATGCAACTAAGATCCCAATGTAAAACTAGGTCAGACATAATTAATTTGTCATTTTTTAGCACCATTATATTTATCCTCATCAATTGATGCATGCGTTAAATGGTCCATGCTTTAATACGGTCATGTTTGACAAAGAGGAAAATAAATATACTGTCATAATATGCTTCAACCATAGTACAGCAGTAGAAACATATGAATACAAATCACTACAAGCTTGTATGATTGTTGTTGTTACATTCAGATTAATTTCTGTTAAGAATATACATGAGAATATTATTCTTATATGATTTGATTATGATATAAATAAATAAATATACAAGTATGCTTGCATTAAGGAAAGTTGTAAAGTCCTTTGATAGATAATAGGAATATATATACAAGAACTTAGAATATTGATCAGGTATGTTAGGTTGATCCTACATAAGCAAAAAAACTTTGTAAAGTCCTTAAAAAAAAATAATGTACAAAGACTATAAATATAGAAAGATCAAGCTTGTTAGGTTGATCTTATAATGTAATAGATAGGCATGTTTGATCGTCGAATACTGCACCAGCATCGTAGTCTGCCAGGAGAGTAAAGGAAAACTCAAGAACTATCAAGGCAGAATCGTAGTCTGCAAGATAGTAGATCTCAGAGTTCGTAGTCTGCCAGGAGAGACGAGGAAGGATCATAGTGTGTCGAGGAATACTTTCTTAGAGTCGTAGTATGTTGAGGAAGTCATGTTCAGAATCATAGAGACAGTCTGTCTAAGAGCCGACCGAACATCTGTCAGAGCCAAGTCAAGAATCGTAGGCCATACTTGAAGTAATAGAGTCTACTGATCATATCAGAGGCAGAGATCGTAGTCGAGCCAGATCAGAAGAGGACAGCAAGCATAAAGACAGAAATCATAGTCTGTCAAGATCTGATCTCAGAGTCGTAGTGTCTGCAGAAACAAAGCTAAATCGTAGTCTGCAGAACTAAGGCTTCAACAGAGGTGCTCACAACGCCAAGGCAGAATCGTAGAGTCAATACGATTCTCAACAAATGAGCACTCCTAGAATATCCAAAGTATGAAGCCTCTGGTCTGAGTTGCAAAGATACATTCCACCTGAAGGAAACCAGAGAGCACTCAACGAATGACATATAAGCTAACAAGAAGATCTAAGCACAAACACAATCAATATCCAGATTGAGTTGTGAATCCATTCAAGATGAAGTCTTCCACAAGTCGATCAGAAGAAGACTTCAGTAAAAGTGACTGACTAAAGAAAGTCAGCAAGTGTAGTAGATGTCAATGGAACATAAGACAACGATCTTGGGATTAACCAGGATCGTAGTGTTTGCCAAACAAAGCAGGAACTTATGCAGTTTACACAGAGATATTGGTCAGCTTATGAAGAACAAGGCAAAAGTGATTAAGCATGGGTCAGACTATTGATGATAAGTGAACGGGAGATCACAAGGAGAAAAAGAGCTAGGTATGCCACAAATATGATATGTCTTGCTATTCAGAAGAGGCCAAAATAAGAAGTCAAGCTATTAGTTCCTGAGATTCGAGGCAAATAGAAGTGTTGAAGTACTGCATAAGAGAAGGAAGAGGTGTTCTACATTGAATATCCAATGAACACTCTTCAAAATCGTAGTGTTGTCTCAACCAGTCAATGATCAACATTCAACAAGACAAACTACGATCAGGTTCAAGAACATCTGCATCAGAATCGTAGAGTTCGATCATCTGAAGATTGAAGCATTGGCAACGGTTTAATCTGAAGACTGATATTCAAACGTTGTTAATTGAGAGCATCGATGCAGAAGGACAATTTTTGATGTTCTGATCGAGAAGCCAGAAAGAAGAAATAAAGGTGACTACCATCCTGACACGGAAAGGTGACATCTCTGAGGCGGAAGGTAAGGTAGCAGACTGGTGTGTCAATAAAGTCATAAAGGAGCTGTCACGTCACATCAAGCAGACTGCACCAAATAACTCGAGATCTGCAAAGCAATTCAAATAGCTCCAAACGGTTATATTCCAACAGGAAGATTGTGAAGGAGTATATATCAACTAGAGCTTTAAAGATCAAGAGTTGCTGAGTTGAAGAATCGTTGAGTTGTTGGAATGCTATATTGTTGACTCTACGAGTTTCACCAGAGCTGAACAGAATAAGTCTCAGTGGTAGTGAGACAACGAAGGTGGAAGTGAAGCAGATTTGAAGAAGGACTTGAACAGACTAAAAGCTTCACTTAACAAGGATGAGAATGCCACTGAAGATGGCAGGTAAGCTGAGAGCCGAGAAAGCCAAGAAGATAGCATTCAGAAAAGTGGCAGAGCGCAAAGAAGATTCAGAGAGCCACTCTAAAAATCACCATGAACCAAAAGCTGAAACAGAACATATGCAAAACCATGTTTGCATACCATTCAAGCAGGGTTCAGGAAATGCTAAGTGTCAGAGGAAGTCTACCTAAAGCTCAAAGACTTAGCAAACCTAAATGGTGATTGTGCACAGCTGACATCGGATGAGAATGAGATGAACTGTATGAAGATCAGCTGCACCAGATAAGAGGTGGTCTAGAGGCTACACAGAATGCAAAGAGGACCACGTCAAACTTCTAAGTATAAGAGATGTTCAAGCTTCAAGGCATCTTAGCAGCAAAGCACCAACAATAACTACAACAACAACAACAAGTAGACAGGGCCTGAGGGGTCTTTGTTCTGAGGGACTAAATGAAGGTCAAAGCCTACTGGGCTTGAAGAGTTCTTAGTGAACTGAAGTTCCAAGGCTGCTGGCCTTGAAGGAATCTTAGTGATTCAAGGTGCTGCCCTTCCTAAGTGGAATTCCTGCTTGTTGAAGCAGAAGAGTGGATTAGGAGCTTGAGTCTTTGAACCACTTAAAATCCTTTATGTCTTTTACATTTAGTCATTTACTTTCTGTCATTTACATTATGTACCTAACTGCTATAAATGTTATGTATGTATTAACTGCTTACAAATAAACTAACTCCACGAACAATGTATGTATATATCAATGAAGGGGATCTTTTATTTATTCCGATGTGCTTGAATAAGGCTGTAAACGAGCCAACACAGTTCGGGCTCGATTCGGGCTCGACTCAAAAAAATACGAGTGGGACTCGGATTCGTTAATAATATGATCCAAATCTGAACATTAAAAATAGTTCGAATAAAAATATGAGTAGAATCTGAGCAAGGTTATACTCGACTCGTTTAAGATTCAAACTACTCGAATTTTTTATTGTGATTCGATACATACTCGGTTAATACATATTCGATTAGATGTTCGATACATTCTCTTATAATATATACAAATTTAAATCAAATTAGGATAATTAGTTATTGTTTTGTTTTGTTTTTAATTTTAATTGTGATTTTATATTTGTAAAGTGTAATAATAAATATATTTTCTCATTTTTAAGTAAAATAAAAAATTCAATTTATAATTATATTTATTATAAAACTAGTTATTATGTGGAGACTCGAATTCGAGCTTGAATTTAAAGCTCGCGAGTAGTTTGAATAAATATTCGAGTCGAGTAGCCGGATCGAATTTGAAAGTACTAAATATTCGAGTCGAATCGAATCGAGTAGAATTTTTCAAATATAATTGAATTTGAGTAGAATTCGAGTAATGCAATTTATCATTTCGAGTCGAATTCGAGTAGCTCTCTGTTCGTTCCGGTTCAACTCGTTTACACCCTTATGGTTGAAAAGATTTTTATATTTGTCATATGCTAATTCATGAACAATACAAAATAAACAGAAAAAGTATTTGAAATCATAAAGAATCTATTTAACCCCCCTTCTAGATATATTGTGTGCCTTCTTAGAACTAACACTTTCCAGTTTCCACTACATGCTCAATGGGAGACAGAGAGAGCTTCTCAGATTCCACAGCATAATTGGCTAATATGGTAGGAAGCAACATGCAAGAGGTTTAAACTTTAAAGTATTTATTCCCAGGCTATAAGTGCAGAAATACAGTGAAAGTGTTTCCCTAATATTAATATCAACACGTGTTGTTCATCCAATTAAATGGAGATAACTCAACCTCCTTGAACCACTAGCTCTCACTAGAATTCTAACAAACGCATGGATGACCAACATACCATTTGGATTTTTTTTTGTATGCTTCCAATAGGGCACCAAACCCATAAACAATTAGTCATTCAAAGGAAATTGACTCCTTAAATTGTGCTCACGCAGAATCAAATAAACAGTTGGTTATGTATTCAAAGAAACCAGTCATAACAACTAATTAAAAAGAATTTGAACGGTGAAAAAAGACAACTAATTAATTTGAACTTATACCAATTGATGAAAATCATAAGCCCCAAAGTAACAAATTTTATCTTTCATTTGCACCACTCTTGTTTGATAAAGCAATAACTTTTACTATTTGCAATATAACGACAAACCAAAATTTGATTTCAGTGACAAAGCATAAATAAAAATCAACTAAAAAAAGGTACCTGTCATTCAGAAAGCTCTTCAAGGTACTCAGGTGGACATAAATCAGGTCAGGCCTAGTGGATAATCCCTGCCCAATTTTAACAAAAGTAGGCCCTAATCCCGTCAAAATATTCCTCAATTCAACATCTCTAAATCTTTTCTTTTGATCGAGCTGACCCTAAATGAACCAACACCAGAAAGAATTAATTAGAAGGGCCCTTCGCAAAACCTTAAATGGGTGAGATCCATATTTCATTGAAAGAAGTTGAGGGTTATATACAGACGCATTAGCAGCTCGGGCCATGGCTCTGGCCTCAGCTTGCATATCTTCAGTTCGATCTCGGGAAGAAGAGGTAATCGAGTAATTAAGAGTCTAGAATTGGGACGATGACGCCATTATTACTACTTGAATATAAAGAAATGTGTGTGGCTTCCACTCGCGCCGCTGTTAGTGGCGTCACTCTTCTTCTTAGGACTGAAAATCGAAATTGAAGAGTTAGAGAAAGTAGAGAGAGCAAAGGGATGACCGCCACCGGAGATTGAACAGAGTGAGAGAGTTGTCATTGTCGGTCCGACGAAGGGGACTTGAACTGAAACAGGAATTTTTAGCGGACGCAATGAATTTTTTAACTTAGCTTGATTTGGGGTACAAGCATGGTCGTGGTGAGTGGCATTTTTGTAAATAAAAGAAAACTAAATGGGACTACTTTCTTTTAAAAGACTCCAAAACGACGTAATTTTAATAAAAGAGTGTTATTTAAGGAGGAATGCTATTTAAGAAGAATGCTCTTAATCCTTACTCTCTCTATATATATATACCTTATTAAACTTTAATACGTTTTTCTAATCACAAATTAATTAATAAATATTTAAATTTGTTATGTTATAAAAATAATATAAATTAGATTATTATTATTATTTATTTTAAAAATATTAGAGGAAGATGCATACATCAATGAATAGAAGTAATATGAAATTGAGAAAGTTATAAAAAATTTAATTTAACCCCATATATTAAAAAAATTATAAAATTTTAGTAGGGTCAATTTATTCATTATACATAATAAAATATATTTTTTCTTTAATGAGATCAATTGACCCCACACTCTTTAATTTGGCTTCGCCACTAATTGGACTTACCATTTGAAATGGGATTAATTTCCCCATCCTCGTGATCGTTTTTTAAAAACTTTTTAACTGTAAAATTATTTTTAGTAATTTTAATTTTTTATAAAATTGATTTTAATTTAATTAACTATCTATTTATATATTTTAATCATTACTAACAAAAAAAAAATATTAAGATCAAATAATAATTTAATATAATTAACTATCTATTTATATATTTTGATCATTACTAAAAAAAATATTAAAATCAAATAATAATTTATTAAATGGAATCCGAAGAAAGGTGTAAAAATGGGATCCATAAAGTTTATAATCACTTGCTGTTGAAGTGATATTTATTAAATTATATATAAAGTCAATACCTCATACATATTTTTGCCCATATTACCATATATCAAACGTGTGTCTAAAATTTACAAATCTATCTATTATATATACTAAATCATAATACATAACACAATAATTTGACATTTGTCCTTCTATAAATTCAACACCTGTCCATCTTATATAATGCTCCTTATAGTTCTTGACAAAAATACCCTTGACAAACAACTTCGTACAAAAATACCCTTGATAAACAACTGAGGTTCCTTTTTTAAATTATGGATAAATAATAACAAATCATGTAGAATTTAATCTCTTCAACAACCAATCAGCAAAATTTTATATGGATAAAACTTCCTAACTGAATTAGAGTTTGAAATAATGTTAATGATCACCAGACCTAATCCTCCATGCATATACATACATATATATACGTATATTAATCAGGCTAATTGTTTATTCTCATAAGTCGAGCAACCATGGCTTCTTCTCAATTTTCCTCTTCTTTTTCGTTTTGTCTCTCTGTCTTTCTTCTACTTATGTCATTCACGTTTCGCACGATGGAAGAGTCATCACCATTGATGGTGAACGAAAACCATTCAAGAGGAAGGATTTTATTCTGTTCTTCGGATTGGGCCTTATGTTTGTGTTGAATGGAATTATGGGTACGTACGTAAATTAATTCTAATAATTTACTAATTTAATATTATAATTAACTAATCATAATGTAATATTGATTTAGTGGATTTCCTGTATGGCTGTACAATATTCCTGGAGTCGAGTTCCGAACAACAAACAATGTGTTTATGGTACATAAATTCTTTAAATATCTTATTCTGAGTAATTATCCATGTTTTATACAAGTTATTATTATTATTATTATTATTATTATTATTATTATTATTATTATTATTATACATTTATGTTGTTGTTGTTGTTATCGACGCATAGAAAGAATTTTTAGTTGGTATTTGACATTTGAAATAGTAATTATCATAAATGTAACACCCCCTTTTCCAAAGGAAAAAAGGGATGTCACGCACAAACATAATAAATACAAACCTCTAATAAATCTCAAAATATCTCCAATAAAATTTAATACCAAATGCCACGCACTCCGATTTAAATAGAAGGAACTCCACGTTTACATAGTCTCTACTAATAAGAAATAAATGCCAAAATAGGCACCAAAACATCCAATTGCAAAATCTTAGAAAAATCAAGTCTACTAATAATCTCAAGAGCTAATCTACTCATTTGGATCAAAGGTAGCTCTCATCACGCATATCCTGATCACCCCTGATTACCTGCCCAAAAAAGAACACAACGTGAGCCAATTGTCCAGTACGGATATGAAAATGAATAAATATATCACAATAAGTAATGAATCTAAAAGAGTTGAATGAATGAACACATGTGAATTACAAACGAATTACGAATAGATCAAAATTTGAGAGTCCATTTACAAATGACTAACACTGTCAATCGAATAATTATAGCCAAAAGAATCTCAAACAAATAAGGCTGAATCAAATGGTTGTAAGATAAAAATTTCATACTGAGCTTAAATACAAATAGCCAAAGGCTAACAAAATACATCGGTACCATGATGTATACAAATCAAATCGGATAGTACGCACGACACATACGTCACTAATCCGACAAATAAATCGAATCAAATCAAATACTGGGTCGACCCATACGTATCCTAAACAAATATATCAAATGGCCAAAGCTCATACTCCGAGCATACAAAAGAATACGTCGTGGACTGATCACACCGCCACGGAAGGTGTCATGCCCTTGTGTCAAGAGGATATGTCGCGTGGTATTTTACATGTGGTTAGCTCGAATATACCCTAATGATCAAACTACAAAATGTAAGCCAAAAGGGGTTCAAATCACAATGCTTACATGGCCATATTCAAATGAAATCGAATTATCAAATACAAACATACCCAATTGTTACAAGATATCAATGATCAAAACAACTCGAGTGTGAACGAAAATATACGAACAATGGTACAAACAAATAAAGTCTCCAAAATATATTGGCACGATTAACTAGTTCAAAGAGTACAAATACGAATTCAAATATCAACGCCAAAACGAAACTATCTCAATAATTTTGACAAGGAATAATCCCGAGAGGCAATACCAAATTTCTAAATGAGTACAAAACGAACGAATTAAATTTAAAGGAATATCGCTGAAAAAGTACGGAATCCGTACCTTAATGTAGTACCAAATAATTCGCCGAATCCAACTATCACCCGCTAAACTCCCCCAATCCGATCTAATTATCAAAATAAAATATAAAGCATATAATTAAATTACGAACTCATACAAATTATATTTTTACAAATTTAATAATTTTAATATACTATATTCAGTTTGTACTCAAAAAATATATTTTAATTATAATAACAATATTATAATATTATTCACTACTATCCCCTTTTTAAATTTTTGCATATCTTATTTATATATATATATATATATATATATATATATATATATCAAATCTGCAGTATATGTATATAAAAAACTAATCTGTAGGATTATATATATATATATATATATATATACACACACACACACACACACATAGGATCCTCGTGGGACTTTTGATGACATTTAATTCTATTTTTTTATTTTTTTTGCTTTTTTTTAAAACAACTTAAAAAAAAATTATGGAACTGGAATTTTTACATAATAAAGTGTTTTGGGTGTGTTTTGGATACCTATACCCAAAAATGTATGTATAGTCTGCACAGACATGTTTTGGTATAGGTATACAAATCATACCCAAAACACTGTAGTATGTAAAAATTCCAGTTCCATAATTTTATTTTATTTTTTAGTTGTTTCAAAAAAAAAACAAAAAAAAAAAATGGACCGTATTTTATAGAGTCCGGATCCCTGACCGATCCTCTCTCTCTCTCTCTCTCTCTATATATATATATATATATATATATATATATATATATATAAAAGTAAGCTGCAGGAATTATATATATATATATTTGGTATGAAGATTCGCAGTATATATATATATATATATATATATATATATATATATATATATATATATATATATATATAAACGTAAGTCGCATGCATATAATTAAATATAATGATTATAGTCATGCCCGATTCAAATTCATATAACAGAGACTCACAAATTGGGATAAACTTTAACCACTTAAATCCCTCACGACAATACCCAGCAAGAAAGCTTCCATTCAAAAAAAAAAAAAAAAACTAGTAACTTACCAGATCCAATTCTCCACTTCCTTTTGTGCGGCTAAGTTCTCCCTTTTTTTTCTCAATTGATTCGCAGAGATATAATAAAACAGTTAGGTTTAGGTTTATTTATTAATTAATATATTTTATTAATACTTTTAATTTTATTAGGATTTAAAATGACACAAATATAAATTAGACCCATTTAAAGTAGTATTACTTATTATGGTCCAAATAAATTAAATAGAATCTGACTCAAACATAAGGAAAGCCCAATTAAATATTTTAAAGCTTACTTAATTATTTTATTATTATTTTATTGGGTATTACATCACCTTCCCCTTAAAAAGGATTCCGTCCCCGGAATCAAAAGAATAGAACGTACATAATTTTCAAAAAGATGTGGATATTCCACTCGAATAGACTCCTCTATCTCCCAAGTAGCTTCCCGCTCCGAATGGTTTTTCCACAGGACTTTAACAAAAGGAATTGTCTTCCTCCTCATAATCCGTTCTTGACGATCTAGAATCGCCTCGGCTTCTTCCTCACAAGTAAGATTGTAAGACCCCAACTTATTATTAATGAAATTTAATTTTCTCTATTTATTATTTTGAAATAGTAAGGGTTGATGTGATTAATGTGGATAGTTAGGGGTAAAATACGCAAATATTTCAAAATAAGCAAGTGGTTATAAAATATTCATTGTTGTGGGGAATATTCGTTTGGTCGTGGAATATTAGATCTTTTTGGGAATATTCGTAATGCTGCCAAGTAGTGACCATGTGTGGGCCCCATAACTGAAAGCGATTGGATGAAGAAAACGACATAAATATAAGTGGTTTAAAAATAATGGCGTAGTTATTACAATTATCTCGTTAAAATACTCGGTGGTTAAAACACAAGAAGATTACCTGATATGCACCAATTATTGATTCTTACGTAAGAAGGCACTACTCAATAATGGTTACGATAATTATCGCTCAAAGATTTTATTGAGTTAATAATTGTCGCGTTGATATTTTATATTGATGTTGTTTCAATAATTGTCATTACACAATATTTTTCATTATCGAAGCAATAATTCATATTATCCTAATAATAATATTATTAGATAACATTATTGGCAATGTCTAGAAAGTTACATCTAAGGAGAGGTTTGTCACCTAATTGCGCGCCAAGAAGAAGAAATTCTTATCGAAAGCCCCTCTTTCCTGAGGCCGCACTCGTCACAATATTGTGATTTCGTAATATTATTTGTGAATAATTAATTATTGATTTATATGATGAGGAAAATATTGATTTTATATGGATATAGATGGAGAAAATTTTAATGTGACAATTGTTGAAAATTAAAATTTTATCTTTTCTCGATAAAATAATTCATTTAAATATATTATTATAATATAATAATGGTGATATTTTACAACGAATGTGGGATATATGAGTATACTGAGGAGGAAGAGTATTTTTTTGTTGCAATAAATGTTTAAAACATGTTAAACATGTCCGGTGGACCCCATTTATCGAATTGAAATTTGATTATAATTGTAAAATTGCCCCGTTTGTGGATTTGGTCAATTTCGCTTGGAATTCGGAAAAACTTTCTTTCGCAAAGTTGTAGAGAATTGAATTTCCTATAAAAATTCATGAGATTGAATTTTCTGATAAAAGGCTATTTATTGTGAATTATTGAACTTCCAAGTTCAAATAATTGATTTTGGAAGTTTTAATTATTATTTTAAAGAAAACGTTTTTTTTGCATTTAAGTGGGCTAACATGTGATATTAATTGCTGAAATCAAATCTTCAAAGATGGGCTAAGGAAATTTATAATATATATTAATATTTTATTAAATTTTCTTTTTGGTGTTCTAAAGATTTTCCTATAAATAGGTGCTTGGGTTAGAATTGAAAATCACACCGTAAATCAAGTTTTCTCTCTATATTATCGAGTTTATTCTTGTGAGTATTTTGAGTATACTTTGAGTATTGTTAGACGGTGCAAGTTCCTTCAAAGACTATACCCTAGATTCGTAAATGTAAGTCTTAATCTTTCGAGGTAAGGGATGTTATTTTCTTCTCGGATGATATTATTTCTTCAATATCATTATCTTTGAAATATTGGTTGGAACTCTTTATCAAATTTGGAACTTTTTCATGTTCTGGGGTTATTTATTCATGAGTTACTATTCACGAAGTTACTATTATTCATGAGTTACTATTCACGAGTTACTTATTCATTTAGTACTTTTCATGAAGCGTGAAGATGTTTTTTTGTGGAATTTCTATCTTTTGGTGTCTGAGTTACTATTCACGATACTCAAGACTATTCACCTAAAAATAAAATTTCTTCTTTTTGTCCAAAATATCTATTCCGGATACTAGCTTTGATTGTATCCATGTTTTGATCATTCTTGAATTTTACACCACCGCGATTATTTTTGAGGTATTTTTGGACGTGAATAAAACAAAGTACTAATCCTTAATCCTTAATCCTTGTCATTTTGTTTCAATTGGATTCGCTTTAAAAATATTTTTCATCATCCTCGCCTTAAATGATGATATTATTGAATATCTTTGGCCTCAGTAGTAAAAAGATGAATGATTTCAAGAATTTCTTTGGTCAGTAGTAGCAAAAGATGAACAGTGTTTAGATGAACACGATTAATCGATGAATATCTTTGGCCCAGTAGTAAAAGATGAATATTTGATTCCGGATGTATAGTGATTGATGTTCTACGGGGATAAAAGATAGACGATGAACTTTTAAATTCATACATGTAAGATAGTAGTTTGCATTCTCTACTTAACTCTTCTAATGAATTATTATTTTCATTGCGAATATTGATTTAAAATTTGTTGTCTATTGTATTCTATTAGATTTTTCCCCGTGAAGACTAACGGTAATTTGTTGTATATTATCTTAGTCATAATATTCTTTACTGGGCTAGTTGAGCTCACCCTTTTCCTTTTTGTTCCATTTTTCTTCTCAGGAGGCGAGAATATAGCGAGTACGAGTCGGGGTATGGAATGAAGGTTTTAGAAAGGATTGTTTAGTAGTCCTCACCATTTTTATAAAATAATGTATCAATAAATGTGATGAGGATTTATTTGAGTATAGATATTGTCTAGAAGATAATATTTGTATTCAAACTCACAGTTTTACTGTTGTAATAATAAAGTTGTAGTTGTTTCTGTACTATGTATTGACAACTCAGAATAGGTGATGTATACCTATTTTGGGGGCGTCACAAAGATCTTCTTGAATCTTATGTAACGGGTATTGCACAACATGAAGTGGATGATAGTTATATTTCTTTAACACCGAAATAGGAAATATATTATGTACATGAGATAACTGTGGAGGCAAAGCCACCCGATATGCCACTTCTCCAACTCTCTCAAGGACTTCAAAAGGGCCAATGAAACGCGGACTAAGCTTCCCTTTCAAACTAAACCTTCGAACTCCTTTCCATGGAGAAACTTTCAAAAACACGTGTTCACCAGGCGTGAATTCAAGAGCCCTCCTATGAATATCAGCATTACTCTTTTGCCGCGATCTAGCTTCTTTCAATTTTTTTTAGCCACTACTACCTTTTCCGTAGTAATCCTAACCAAATCGGGTCCTTCTATTACCCTTTCTCCAACCTCATCCCAACAAGTCGGAGCTCGACACTTCTTACCATACAAAGCTTCAAAAGAAGCCATACCAATACTAGCTTGCCAACTGTTATTATATGCGAACTCCACCAAACTCAAATAATCATCCCAGTTTCCTATCCACTTTAAAGCACAAGATCGCAACATGTCTTCTAATGTCTAAATAGTTCTCTCTGATTGTCCATCTGTCTGCGGGTGAAAAGTTGTACTATAGTTGAGTCGCGTTCCCCAAGCTCGTTGAAATCCTTTCCAAAATCGAGAAGTAAACCACGGATCCTGATCCGAAACAATAGAAACTGGTGTCCCATGAAGCCTAACAATCTCACGTTGAAAAATATCTGCTATCTTATTCACTGAAAAATTCTCACGAATAGCCAAAAAATGCGCCGATTTGGTCAAACGATCCACTACCACCCAAATAGCATCATTTTTTTAAGAGTCCTCGGTAATTCAATCACAAAGTCCATCGAAATGTCATCCCATTTCCACACGGGAATCTATAATCATTGTAACAAACCACCAAAGTCACCGATGCTCTATTTTCACACCTGAAAAAAGTAAGACATTTACTCACAAATTCAAATTTACATCCTTTTCATTCCACTCCACCAAAAATTCTCCTTCGTGTCCTTATACATCTTTGTAGACCCCGGATGAATAGAAAATGGCAAACCATGAGCTTCACCAACACCGCCTCACTTAATCATTGGATCCACTGGAACACATAACCGCTTACCAAACCATATCACACCTCGCTTCATCAATGCAAAACTCGTCGCCTACCTCATCCATATTCAAGCGCCTACCCCACAACTCGCCATCCTCCTTTTGGGCTTCCTCGATCACAAAAAAATAAGAGAAGGTTCCACCTCATACCCGCTACCAACCCATCGTAACCTCTAGTATATAGCTCCAAACCCACACGCCCATATTCGAGATAAGTTGAGGTTGTGTAACCAAGGCGCTACACTCCTCGAACTCTTTTCTACTAAGAGCATCTGCAACCACATTAGCCTTACCGGGTGATAATCAATCCTAGCATCATAGTCCCTCGAGAAGCTCCAACCAACGCCCCGCTTCATGTTAAGCTCCTTCCGAGTAAAAAAATATATTTAAGGCTCTGTAGAATGGGAAAATGTCACAAGTCTCCATATATAGATAGTGCCTCCAAATCTTTAGGGCAAAATAATAATCACGCTAACTCCAAGTCGTTGGTAGGGTAATTTACCTCATAAGGTTTAAGTTGTCTGAAAGCATAAGCAATTACTTTACCATGTTGCATCAAAACACACCCTAATCCCTTCTTGGAAGCATCACTGTAAATCTGATAACCTCCTATCCCTGACGGTAATGTAAGCACCAGAGCCGACACAAGCCTCTTCTTAAGCTCCTCAAAACTATTCTCACGTTCCTCATTCCACACAAACTTTATGCCCTTCTTCATCAATCGAAAGTTAATAGCAAAGCTAACAAAGAGAAACCTTCCACAAATCGCTCAGTAGTACCTCGCCAAACCCAAGAAAATCCTTACTTGGGCCATCTGGTGGTAGGTCTTCGCCAATTAGTGATAGCCTCAACCTTCGCAGGATCCACCTTAATACCTTCAAGCAGACACCTACATGTCCCAAAAATGCTACTGTTTTAACCAAAACCGCATTTGGAGAACTTAAGATATAACTTATTCTTTTTCATAGAACCCCCAAAACAAAGACGAAGATGCTCTTTTTACGCACCTATTAGACTTTGAATACAGCAAAATGTCATCAATGAAGACAATGACAAATTGGTTCAAATACTCGCTAAAAACCCAATTCATCATATCCATAAACACCGTCGGAGCATTAGTTAGCCCAAAAGACATTAATAAAAACTCATAGTGCCCATACCGAGTACGAAAAGCTATTTTTGGAATGTCCTCTTCCGTCACCCTCAACTGATGGTACCCCGACCTCAAATCTATCTTTGAGAAGAACTTTGCCCCTTAGAGCTGATCAAAAAGGTCATCTATCCGTGGCAATGGATATTTGTTCATGATAGTGATCCGATTTAGCTCCCTATAATCTATATACAATCTCATAGATCCGTCCTTCTTCTTCATAAACAAGACTGGAGCACCCCATGGCGATACACTCGGTCTAATGAATCCACTATCTAACAACTCCTGTAATTGTTCCTTCAACTCCTGTAACTCTAATGGAGCCATTCTATAGGGTGCCTTAAAGATAGGTTCCGCTCCAGGAATGAGCTCAATAGTAAACTCAACTTCCTTTGGCGGTGGCAATCCTGGCAGATCCTTAGGAAATACCTCAGGAAATTCTCACACAATTAGATAGTCATCAAGTTGCGGCTCATCCCTCGAGGTATCCTTCACATAAGCCAAATAACAATCACGTCCCTTAGCAATCATTTTGCTCACCTTCAAAGCTGAGATCAACTTTACAACACCATTCGGCTTGGAACATTGAAACTCGAATTCTGGAGCTTTTAAGGTTCCAAAAATAACCTTCCTCGTCTGACAATCAATAGTGGCTCGATGCTTACTTAGCCAATCCATACCCAAGATAATATCAAAATCATGCATCACCATCGGAAGTAAGTTAGTTGCGTAGACTCTCCTCCCTAACTTCAAAGGACACTCGCGAAAGTGCTCAGAAATAATCACAGAATTCCCCATCGAGGTAGCAATAGACAAATGAGGATTTAATATTTGAGAAGACACTCCAAGATGACAAACAAATGAAAGTGCAACAATAGAGTGTGTAGATCCAGTGTCAAACAAAACCTATGCCTCACGATTTCCTACAAGAAGAATGCCTAAAATAGTACCTGGTGCTTGGGCCGCCTGATTAGTTGTCAATGCAAATACTCTCCCATCGATGTCATACGACCACCATTACCAAAGATTACCGGCTCCCCACATTACCATGCCGAATCTAGGCGGGTTCCTCGCTTCTATGTCCCATTTGTCCACATAAGAAATAAGCCCTGTCTCGTCTCTATAAGCATGCCTACCAAAGATGATACCCACCACAAGTAAGACATGGACCTGTGGTGGAAGTGGCAAAAGGTTCGGATTGCCTTTCCCCACCGCCGGGTCCAGTGATATCGCTTCGACCAATTTGACCTGTCATGGCGATCGATCCTAATTTTGATTCTCATTGAAACCCCTATTCGTTGAAATCCCTATTTTGACATCGCCTCAAACTTGCCAATGACCATATCTGCTGACCTCCACGACCACCTCAACAGATTGGGTAAGCAAAATCCTTCGAGGATTAAATCGCCAACCGATGGAGGCTCATTCCAATTATTTTGCCTTCTATTCTGATTTCTGCCAAACTGCCCCATTCCTTGCCCTTGCTGGTCATCTCTATCTCTCTTTCGACTCCCTTCTGATTTGGAAGCTCGAAAGTCCTTGTGCTCTATTTCCACACTCTTATTGACGATTGCCACCGTGATACATCTCAGTAAATATGGTGTGGATGATCGATCTCTATACTCATATTTCAAAGCCCATTTAAACTTTTTCGTCTTTGCTATGCAATTGCCCCAACTATATGAACCATAAAACCGCCCAATCTTGTAAACCTCGTTATGAAATCAGTAATAGTCTCATCATCCTTCTGCCGAATGGACACAAATTTCCTGATGTATGCATCCCTATCAACGTTTGGGAAATACTGCTGATAGAAAAGGTCACAAAAACTGCTCCATATGAGTCCATCCATAAATTCATCTCCCTGTGTAGCCTTCAACGATTTCCACCATCGTTGAGCATCATCCTCTAGCTTATATACTGCTAATCTCACCTTCTGATTTTCGGTACACCCAATAACATCAAAAATCTTCTCCAAGTGGGCGATCCAGTTCTCTACATCAATTGGAGTTGGAGCAAAACGAAAAGAGTTGGGCTTCTGCTTAATGAACCTCTCCAATAACATATACAACTACCGTGACTTTGTTTAATTCCACTCTGATCCTCGGGAGGAACATTCGCTTTCATGCTGTGGTATCTCTCAAGATCATTCCCTATGCCATTTGCATGTCGATTTCCTTGCGTCATGGAATACCCGTGAGCTTTGTGTGGTCACTACCACAGAATCGATCATTCACTATCTTTTGCAACTATAGCAAGGGGTTATTGTCGATTACCATGATTCCCATCGTTTTACTCTCGTTAATGAATTTCAACTGGGGTTGCCTCTGACCCCTCCTACCGTTATTACCCTGCCTCCCAGCAATTCTCGAAGACCTACGAGCCATCTATGATACAAAATCAAACAGACGAGAACAAACAGATCAAAACAAATAATCAAAGCCAAATTTATGCAAAACAAAAATCAATCGCAATACAACTCTATAATAAAATCTTACAACTACCCAATGGTCTACCCATAACTCACAGGTCAAGCCTAAAAGGCAATCTACAAGATCATAACCTAAGATCTGATACCAACTCTGTAACACCCCCTTTCCCAAAAGAAAAAAGGGATGTCACGCACAAACATAATAAATACAAACCTCTAATAAATCTCAAAATATCTCCAATAAAATTTAATACCAAATGCCACACACTCCGATTTAAATAGAAGGAACTCCAAGTTTATATAGTCTCTACTAATAAGAAATAAATGCCAAAATAGGCCCCAAAACATCCAATTACAAAATCTTAGGAAAACCAAGTCTACTAATAATCTCAAGAGCTAATCTACTCATTTGGATCAAAGGTAGCTCTCATCACACATATCCTGATCACCCCTGATTACCTGCCGGAAAAAGAACACAGCGTGAGCCAATTGCCCAGTACAGATATGAAAATGAATAAATATATCACAATAAGTAATGAATCTAAAAGAGTTGAATGAATGAACACATGTGAATTACAAATGAATTACGAATAGATCAAAATTTAAGAGTCCATTTACAAATGACTAACACTGTCAATCGAATAATTATAGCCAAAAGAATCCCAAACAAATAAGGCTGAATCAAATGGTTGTAAGATAACAATTTCATACTGAGCTCAAATACAAATACATCGGTACCATGATGTATACAAATCAAATCGGATAGTACGTACGACACATACGTCAATAATCCGCCAAACAAATCGAATCAAATCAAATACTGGGTCGACCCATACGTATCCTGAACAAATATATCAAATGGCCAAAGCTCATACTCCGAGCATACAAAAGAATACGTAGTGGACTGATCACACAGCCATGAAAGGTGTCATGCCCTTGTGTCAAGAGGACATGCCTGTGGTACCCCCACAGGTGGTTAGCTCAAATATACCCTAATGATCAAACTACAAAATGTAAGCCAAAAGGGGTTCAAATCACAATGCTTACAATGCCATATTCAAATGAAATCGAATTATCAAATACAAACATACCCAATTGTTACAAGATATCAATGATCAAAACAACTCCGAGTGTGAACGAAAATATACGAACAATGGTACAAACAAATAAAGTCTCCAAAACATATTGACACGATTAACTAGTTCAAAGAGTACAAATACGAATTCAAATATCAACGCCAAAACGAAACTATCTCAATAATTTTGACAAGGAATAATCCCGAGAGGCAATACCAAATTTCTAAACGAGTACAAAACGAACGAATTAAATTTAAAGGAATATCGCTGAAAAAGTACGGAATCCGTACCTTAATGTAGTACCAAATAATTCGCCGTATCCAACTATCACCCGCTAAACTCCCCCAATCCAATCTAATTATCAAAATAAAATATAAAGCATATAATTAAATTACGAACTCATACAAATTATATTTTCACAAATTTAATAATTTTAATATACTATATTCAGTTTGTACTCAAAAGATATATTTTAACTATAATAACAATATTATAATATTATTTACTACTATCCCCTTTTTAAATTTTTGCATATCTTATATATATATATATATATATATATATATATATTTATATTTATATATATAAAAGTAAGCCACAGAATTTATATATATATATTGGTATGAAGATTCGCAGTATAGATATATATATATATATATATATATATATATATATATAAACGTAAGCCGCGTGTATAATTAAATATAATGATTATAGTTATGCCCGATTCAAATTCATAATAGAGACTCACAAATTGGGACAAACTTTAACCACTTAAATCCCTGACACAATACCCAACAAGAAAGCTTCCATTCAAAAAAAATAAATAAAACTAGTAACTTACCGCTTACCGGATCCAATTCTCCGCTTACCCATACGTATCCTGAACAAATATATCAAATGGTCAAAGCTCATACTCCGAGCATACAAAAGAATACGTCGTGGACTGATCACACCGCCATGAAAGGTGTCATGCCCATGTCGAGAGAGGATATACTGTGGTACCCCCACAGGTGGTTAGCTCAAATATACCCTAATGATCAAACTACAAAATGTAAGCCAAAAGGGGTTCAAATCACAATGCTTACATGGCCATATTCAAATGAAATCGAATTATCAAATACAAACATACCCAATTGTTACAAGATATCAATGATCAAAACAACTCCGAGTGTGAACGAAAATATACGAACAATGGTACAAACAAATAAAGTCTCCAAAACATATTGACACGATTAACTAGTTCAAAGAGTACAAATACGAATTCAAATATCAACGCCAAAACGAAACTATCTCAATAATTTTGACAAGGAATAATCCCGAGAGGCAATACCAAATTTCTAAAGAAAGTACAAAACGAACTAATTAAATTTAAAGGAATATCATTGAAAAGAAATTGAAATCAGTACCTTAATGTAGTACCAAATAATTCACGTATCCAACTATCACCCGCTAAACTCCCCAATCCGATCTAATTATCAAAATAAAATATAAAGCATATAATTAAATTACGAACTCATACAAATTATATTTTCACAAATTTAATAATTTTAATATACTATATTCAGTTTGTACTCAAAAGATATATTTTAACTATAATAACAATATTATAATATTATTTACTACTATCCCTTTTTAAATTTTTGCATATCTTATATATATATATATATATATATTTATATTTATATATATAAAAGTAAGCCACAGGAATTATATATATATACTGGTACGAAGATTCGCAGCATAGATATAATATATATATATATAAACGTAAGCCGCGTGTATAATTAAATATAATAATTATAGTTATGCCCGATTCAAATTCATAATAGAGACTCACAGATTGGGACAAACTTTAACCACTTAAATCCCTGACACAATACCCAACAAGAAAGCTTCCATTCAAAAAAAATAAATAAAACTAGTAACTTACCGCTTACCGGATCCTGTGCGGCTGAGTCCCCCCCCCCCTCCTTTTTTTTCTCAGCAGAGATATAATAAAGCAGTTAAGTTTATGTTTATTTATTAATTAATATATTTTATTAATACTTTTAATTTTATTAGGATTTAAAATGACACAAATATAAATTAGACCCAATTAATGTAATATTACTTATTATAGTCCAAATAAATTAAATAGAATTTGGCCCAAACATAAGGAAAGCCCAATTAAATATTTTAAAGCTTACTTAATTATTTTATCATTATTTTATTGGGTATTACAGTAAATGTTAATTAAATTATTCAATAATTTATTTTACGTTAATAATATTATCAAATATTTTGTTTGGCTAGTAATTGGTCGGTGTTAATAATAATGATTTTGTCCGAAGTGGAGGAGAAAATGTTTTTTTTATGGGAATACTTGAAATTATTTGATCAAGATATTTGAGTCTTTTTAACAAATAGTCTAATATTTAAATGAGATTATTTGATTAAAACAAACAACTGATAAAATAGTCTCATCTATTATATATACTAAATCTATTATTAAATATTTATATATATTAAATCTATTATATATACTAAAACACAATACATGACACAATAAGAAGACATCTGTCATTCTAAAAAATTAACATATATCCATCCTAATTACTGCTCTTTATTACTCTTGACAAAAATGCTCATCTAAAATAACAACTGAGGTTGTAAAAAACCTAAATTCAATCCCCTAAATCCCATAAACTGAAATCATATATTCAAATATGGCAACTGTATTTGTTCAAATTCCTTCAAACAGTTTTTAGATTATGATTATCCTTTGTAATTTAATTATTATTTCTTAATTTATTGATTATAATCCCCTAAATCACTACTATAAATCTAAATCTAAACAGTTTTTAGATTTATATCAACTGTTTTAATATTATCCTTTACTAATTTAATTAATATTATATTTTACTAATTTAATTATGATATTATCTTTTATAATTTAATTATGATATTATCCTTTATACTTTAATTATTATCTCATAGTTTATTAATTATAATCTCCTAAATCACTACTATAACTCTAAACAATTTTTAGATTTATATCAATAAACTGTAAACTCTTCTTTCTCTCTCTGTGCCTCCCTAGACTACCAAACAAATTTTATCCAATCAACCCCTAAATACAACACCCATTACTGAAGTTGTCACTATTACCCAATTGTCGTCAAGGGACTGTTGAGCCGTTACATAATATCTTATTCCTTGGAATTTGTAAATAGCTCCAGGGCTAAAGAATTCCTACCTTTTGTTTTATACATGAATTTTTCAACTTTCAAAAAATTTAGTTGATTAATATTAATATATAGGACTAATAGCTCACAAGATGTGCAGTAGTCACAAAAGGCACATGGCCGTAAAGCACTGATGTGCTTATGAAGGCCAGTTGATGCAGAGAAAAGCTTCAAAAGTTCAGAAGCCAAGGATAAGGGAGAGGGTGTGAACGAGAAAGGGTGAGGATCAAAGGGAACATAGGTTCTTTTGACCGGTACGAATAGTAATATTAAAAATAGCAAAGACAGAATTTACACTTTCCACTATGGTAATAATATAGTGTAAATATAAATACACTTATCTTATAGTTGTAATGTATCTAAAAAAATTCACATGAATTAGGGTGCAAAAATAAAATTATTTTGTTCTTCATTAGAGTATTTTAGGCTAAACGTGGAGATCCTAGGTTCATTTGGGTTAAATTAAATAAGCAACTATAACCACACAAAAAAAAAACATACCGAGTCTTTTCTTTTTACAAGTAAATGCTAAAAAAACATAGGGAGAAGCCTTTGAACTAGATCCGATTTGCATTTATGAGCCCTTTGATAGAGAAAAGAAGTCTTTACGGGTTCGAGTTTAGCCTTTGCGGATTTTTGGGCCATGTTTACTCTAGGACCCTAATACATTAGTAACTTCATTGAATAGGGAGAGTAACGTGTTGTAGCTCTGAATATATTTGTGAGCTTTTGTTTCTCGCTTGCTTCTTTCGTTATAATCGTACATAAATTTACCCCTTTTTCGCACTTTTGATACATTCTTATTTACTTGTCAAAAAAAATTAAATAGACCCCATATAATTGGGCTTATTGATGGATCATCTCTTTTATGGTTATGGATTGGGCCTGATTGTTCCAAAATAGTGGTTTACTTATGTAAAATATTATCCAGATATATAAGTAATCTAATTGCAAATATCAAATGAAGTACAAAAATTGATCAATCAATCAAACTATCTTGCTATTTAGATGAAAAGTTAAGTTTTATAAGTGTGAATAATATTAACAAAGGTTTTGGTAGACTAAATTTATGTAAATGACAAAGTTGGGTTGTAGTTTGCCCAGCTATTTTGCTATATATTTGGGTTGAATAGTTTGAGCATTGACTTAACAATTATATTTTTAAGAGATTTTTTAAACATTCGCATACCCTTTTATTCTCTTTTTGTTATGGATTGTAAAAAGTTAAGTTGATGCAACCATTTCTTTACAATAAACAAAATACAAAAGTAGTAAAGGATGGGAAAAATAAATCAGTTGGCTACACTTTGGTCAAGAAAAATTGAAAAAAAATATAGAAAAAGGGAAGAGTAGAAAAAATGATTTGTCCACAAGTTGAGGTCACTTACTTTGTCACTAGCCTAAAAGCAATAGTCACATATTTAGAGTGTAATGCATAGACCGGTAAACTCTCACCACTACCCCTTACAATGTATATTCATTTATTTTTCTGCGTAAAATTTGATCATCGCACAACAATCTACCTTCTTTTTATTATATTTTAATTTATTAATTGTACGTACACATTTATTATTAAAAAATTGAATAATCCCGTCGAAACGCGCGAGTTTGTATCTAGTTTATATATACTAAAACACAGTATATGGCATAATAAGTTGACATTTGTCATTCAAAAAATTAACACATGTCCATCCTAATTAATGCTCCTAATTAATTATTTACAAAAATGCCCAGCTAACATAACATATGAATTTTGTTCTCTCACAAAAATCTGAATAATTTGAATCTTACATAAATTAGATGGCAGATTACACTAAATCAAAAAATTCCTTTGGGTGATCTCTTAGATTTACAACTCTTTGCTGATTTGTGGATTCAAGCTTGAGGTTAATTTGTAGCGACGAGATCGACGGTCGGCATTGGAATTACTTCGCCCAAAACAACGATTTCGATTCGAACAAGTTTAAGAAATGCTCAATTCGTGCCATTAGCTTACAGTCTCCTCAGGCCGTTGTTGATTTCAGTCTCTCTCTCTCTCTCTCTCATATATTTATATATATAATTATATTTTTAGCTAAATGTTGGCTCTAGAATATACATTCAATTGTAGTTTCTTTCAGTTAGTTTCTTACACGTGCAATTATGTATTAACAAATTTACTGCTTCAATTCATGTGATAAATTTGTAAATTATTGTATAACAATTTTTATGCAATTTTAACTTGCATAATTGCATTGTCTAATCTATTATTTACTGCAGAATCATTCAGTTTCAGTTAAAATTCCTTTTTTCTTACTAGAGTTGTTTCCTTAATTCTTTTGAAATTCAAAAATGGAAAGGCATACTCCCCCATCATAAAAAAAGAGTGTTTTTTTTTGTATTTTAAAATCTGAAGATTATGGTTTGCATTAGACACACTTGCATATAATTTTTCTGGATGATCTTTTTTGCAATATTAAAATTCAAAAATTAAAAGTTATCATTTGAAAAATTAAATGTAAAAGTGTGTCCTCTGAAAAAAAGAAGTCAACAACACTTTTTTAGGAAGGGACTATAATTTTGTAGTCTGTTAATAGTGATTACGATTCTCACCTGTAAATAGTTAGTAACTCCTAAAATTACTACTTTTTTAATCTCAAAATTAATTTTTTAAATTTATAATCCACTAAATCACAACAAATATAAACTATTTTGATAATGTCAACTATTTTGATATTATCTTTTGTAATTTAATTATATCAACTGTTTTGATATTATCCTTTGTAATTTAATTATTACCTACTAAAATCACTACTTTATAATATTTCCTAAATCACTACAAATCTATCTCTTGCTTTTGATAATGTTAACTATTCGATATTATCTTTTATAATTTGATTATTATCTCCTCAAATCACTACTTTATGATATTATGGCTATTATTCTCCATATCCAATATATCGTGACTGCTCATATTGCAAACATTTACATTATATTAAACATTTCACATTAATTTAATACGTCATCATTTGAATTTAAAAATCTAATTATATCTTTAATTTTAAAATAAAAAGTTATTATTTTTTTGTGAGTTAAACAAATTATATTAAATTATTTATAAAATAAAAAATATTTTTAAGCTTGTGAAACCTCTATAAAATCACAATAAGTGCAAAAGCTCTTATCCTAATATATTCATTTGTCATATAGAACATAATTTATTTGGACCGACACAGAACCTTATTTATTTGTCCAAGAAATTATTTATTTGGTTGATAGTTTATGTTATGTTGAAATCAACTATTAAGTATGTCTAAACTCTTATATTTTACTATTGCCCAGATTCTTGTTGCAAATATTTATAAGATTGCAGCGACTTTTAAAAAGATCTTTTAAGTGCTAATTTTTGTTTGTTTGGATATATTGAGTAAAATAGTGAATTCTATCCGCATCAAAAAATTGATTGCATCATGCTTTATTAAATTTAATGGATGAATTGGTGCATTATTGCTATTTCAACAATATGTACTATTTGTATTTTTTGCTTGGGTCATTTCATGTCCTCAAGCAACCATTGTTTCAACGAGCATGTGAATTAGCTTTTCTTTGAATGCAACATTAATGTAAACCATTACATTTCACGTAAAAAAGTAGGTCTTTCTCTATCTATTCCTCGATCATCGATTTAACTTTAAATTGCATACACTTAGATTTTTGAATTTGTTTGCAACAATGGAAATTCAATCACAATTGCAATTCAATCCCACGACTCTCACACGTAGACATATCATTTCATTTATGCGTGTTTTAGTATTTCTAATACCCTTCCGGACCCATGTGATTTCATCGATGACATGTTAAAAGAGGTCTTTGGAGTAATGGCAAAGTTATTTACTAAGATATTATCTATCTAATATTCGATGACGAACTTTACGACATCGCTGACTTCAAGCTCATTCCCTGCGGCAAAGCCAAGATTCGCAAATACAAGAATGGATAGTATCCAAGAGAGACCTTGGAATTTTGATTGTGGTAAAGAGAGTTCATTTATTGTCCATAGGTTCAAACTACTTATTGATTTCAGTAGTCTTGAGCTACGCTAGCCTCAGATGTTGGACATCACTATCACCTGAAAAACTAAAGCCAGATGGTTCAATTAATCAGAATTTTATTCACTTTGGAAATGCTTTTGAAGCCTTGGAGTTGCTTTTGGGCTCTTAAACCTCAATCGTGTTGGTGGTTAATTTTGCAATCAACATATTTATTTATTTATTCACTTTGGAAATGCTTTTGAAGCCTTGGAGTTGCTTTTGGGCTCTTAAACCTCAATCGTGTTGGTGGTTAATTTTGCAATCAACATATTTATTCTGACCATTTTATCTCTTAAGATAAAATTTCTGTTGTATGAATTGCTCAACACAATTTTCTCATGTGGGGATGGATTATATTGCACTAAGCAACTCATTAACATATTTTTTAATACATGAATATCTTCTTGTGATGGAAAATTGATTTTCTCTATTATGTGGATTTTATCAGCTTTATGAATTTTATCATGAATGTATTGTTACTGTTAGATGTTTTACCATTGTAAAGAACACGTAATGTTTAGCCTAACAAATTTAAGGATGTTAATACAGAGAAGCCACACGAAGAAGAAAAAAGGAACTCTATTGCAACTCGTGATTAAATATAAGTTGATAGTTTATAATCTACAATTTAATGTATCTGGATGAGTTCAAGTCTTTAACAAAAATTTTACTGATGGTATCTCATGGACTTAGTTAAATATCTTCTTTCAGCTTATCCTCAGCTGAGTAATGGTTAGAATTACTGCTTTTTGTTGTTTAGCATGCAATGTTTCATCTCTTTACTTTTCATTATTGAGGTTTAGGGTGACTTGGATACGTATTTGGGCACAAAACTTTTATCCAACTCTATGTAACATATGCTATCAAAATTTGATTATCGCACAACAATCTACCATCTTTTTATTATATTTTAATTTATTAATTACACGTATAAATTTATTATTAATAAAATAAATAATCCCGCCGCAACGCGCGGGTTTGTATCTAGTTCATTCTATTTATAGGAAGAAGTTATTTTAACAACTATTTTTTGAATTCTTTTGTACATGTATAAAATTAGTTTTTTTTTGCTTATATAAGAGAACATTTGTAAAAATATCAAAAAAGACTTGTCTAAATAATAACTGTCTAATTAAAATACCAAACAAATAACAAGACGTTTGAGTTTATTAAATGGACAAAAACATAAATGGAAAAATCAAATTCAACATAATGATTATTTTTCTATGAAAGGCCACCATCTCTTTCCACATATCACGTGACTTGATATTATGACACAACAGAATCGGGCGCTAACGCCAAATCGGGTGGTGACCACAAGTGACTTAATTATTGAAGACTTTTTTAAGCTTATTATAAAGTCCCCCATCATGGGGTGACCACAAGTGAAGATATTTAAGAAAACCGCCTAAAGTAATATGTGAACATAAATAAAGTAATATGTGAACTTAAAAAGTAAGGGTAATAATTTTTGAATGAACCACGTCTTTATATTATTTTTGTTGTGTTGCCATTCTGATCTAACACAATAATGATAGAATACTCAAAACAACAATAAATATCCTTCAAATACAACAAAATATATAACTTGAAAACTAATTATAGAACGAATAGTAAAATTATGAAGTTAAAAACAAAAAAGAGAAGTAAATAATCATGCTATGTATTGCAATAAATTTATGTCAAACTACAATTACGAAACTTATTAATACATGAGATTTGTTGAAATTATAGAAATGTTTCACTTATTACACATCTCTCTAAAAAAATTATTACTAATAATTATCCACGTTGTTAACATCAATATCTTTCCACGCGCCTCAATCACCGAAAATCGCGTCCAATCCTCAAGACGGAGAATCGAGTCAAGACTCGAGAGCTCGATTTACGGGCCAGCCACGATATTCTTGTAAGAATCAAGACAGTAGGGAGTAAGGTTAACAATGGAGGTTGTGTGCTCTAGTGTTTGTAGAGTAAAATTGCATGTTACCTTCTTTTCATGTAGTGTTCTGTACTTTTATATTGATCTCACCGCCTTGCATGCAACACATTCAGTGACCTTGTGAGATCTCAGATTTTATGAATAAAGATTTAAATCTTTTGAAATATTTTTTGAATATTATGGAATGAATTTGATATAATGTTATAGTTGTGGGTAATATTTATAAATTTTGAAATGTATGCAAGTTGTTATATAATATTCGATTGGTCGGGGAATATCCAGATGACTAAGACAATCGTTGGTGGAATTTTCATAATGGAATTATTGCCGGATTAAGAAAACGACAAAAATATTTTTATGAAAATAACGACGAAAGTCTATATATATATATTATAAATTTTGTTTTATTAGTATTATTAATGTAATAAAATGGAAAAACTTTTTATATAAAATGTAATACTTTTATAAAGTTATTTATTTTATTGTATAATAATTAGAATATAATATATTTTAATACGCATAGTGTTTTGCGATAAGTAAAATCTTTTTTATATAAAATGTAATACTTTTATAAAGTTATTTGTTTTATTGTATAATAATTAAAATATATTATATTTTATTACGATAGTGTTTTCAGATAGTAAAATCTTTTTATATAAAATGTAATACTTTTATAAAGTTATTTGTTTTATTGTATAATAATTAGAATATATTATATTTTATTATGTTAGTGTTTCAGATAATAAAATCTTTTTATATAAAATGTAATACTTTTATAAAGTTATTTATTTTATTGTAACTATAAATAGAATATATTATATTTTATTTAAAAGATTTTATTTTATTAGAATAATTTATTAATATTGCAAGTAAATCTATATGGATTGCTCTGCTTAAAAGTAAATCAATCCTGAACTGTTTAATGAATTAATTACTTATTCAAACCCATTCTCCTATAAATAAGCTCATTCCTTCATTATTTCTTATTTAATTCACTAAAACTACAGAGAATATAAACTATAGAGAGAAAGAAGAAAAATATTCTCGCTACTTCACTACTCCTATCAGGCTTTCTAAGGTAAGGGTATCATTTCTTTCGACTCACGTGAAGAAACGTCTGTTATTCCATTTTTTGTTATTCATTGGAATAACTCAGATATATCTGTGGCTACCCTATACTTGGTGAAATTCTTCTATTATTCCATTCTTTATTATTATGTTGGAATAACCTCGCATGTGAAGTATCGCATACATGGTGAAATTCTTCGTTATTCCATTCTTTATTATTTCATTTGGAATATCGTAATCTGCATTCGTATTACATGCATTTACACGGGTTCCATTATTTATTATTCTCGTTGGAATAACTCGTTCGCGCATTATTCATCGCATGCCTGGTGAAGTCTTTTGTTATTTCATTCTTTATTATTTTGTTGGAATATCCCGTGCGCAATGCGTTTACGTATTTGATTCTGGTTCCATTATTTATTATTCATTGGAATAACGTCATGCATGTGATCTATCGCATGCATGGTGAATTATTCGTTATTCCATTCTTTATTATTCTGCTGGAATAACCTGCATACATGTGGATTACCCTTCGTATTCATTTCTTATTAAATTATGGAAATGATCACCACGTGGATTCTGCGTACGGCGCGTAAAATCCATTTCATAGCTTCATATATTTTGTTATACTTAGTTGGTTAAAGCTTTGATTTCTATACTTCATGAAATTAGTGGAATATCATTGATATTTCAGGCTTCATCCAAAGATCTTTTCATTGAAAATATTTTTCGAAAGCATTCTTGAATTTTACTCCACAAAGAAAGATCGTGTCGACAATTTGGACGTTATTGGTCCCTGGATAAATTAATTCTTGAACTTGTTTTATTAAATTCTTATATCATTGTCATCATTCTCATGTTTATATTATGTTGAAAGTCATCTCGCGTATCGCTGCGGTCGTAGATGGACTTGGTATGATTATGGCCGAGGATTATTGAGTATAATCATGAGTAGTAATGGTACAAATGATGTCGTAAAAGTCCTCATTGGTCGTGTAGTGCATTGATGGATAGTTCTTTGGCATGATCGTGACCATTGATGAATACACACGAATATCGCTTGGCCCGTAGTCGCATGGGTAATTTGTGGTTGTGATACTAATGAATATCCTCGGCGTAGTAGCGGGGATGATGTGGATTATTTATTAAGCTTAGTACAAATGATAAAAGTGATGAAAACCTTTTAAACCATAAAAGATAGTATATTTTATTCTCTACTTGACTCTTTTAATAAAGTACTTGTTCCGCTGCAGTTAAACTTGATGTTTGTTATATTTTATCAGTTTAACATTTTTGAAGACTAATGATAATTTATTCTATATTATCTTAGTCATAATTTCTCATTGGGCTAGTTGAGCTCACCCTTTCTTTCCTTTGTTTTCTTCAGAAATGAGAACGTGGCGGGACTAGTCGGGAAACGGAGTGATGGTCCAGATGATAGTATTAGTAGTCCTCACTATTCTGTTAAATAGTGTGACAATAAATGTAATAAGGACTCCTTTGAGTGTGGATATTGTCTAGATGACAATATCCTTATTAAAACTCTTAATTTATGTTTTTTCGTATTTTACACGATAACTGTATTATTAAGTTGTATTTGTATTCTGTACCATGTATCTGGCGACTCAAGATGGGTGATGTATACCTGTTTTGGGGGCGTCACAGTTGGTATCGAAGCTTAGGGATATGATCACTGGTTGAGATGTGAGACACAAACTAGGAGGGGAGAGACGGGGAATTCCTTCGCTAGTATGACCTACCTAAGTTTATTTGGTATTTAATTGGTTGGTCAGAGTATAGAGATAATATGTGATATGTTAATTAACCCTTGTTTTGTGGCAGTATTTGAAAATGACATCCGAGAATGTTGAGAATATCAATGGAGCATAGGAGATCGTTGAGTCTCCACATATCAATAATCAGGATAATGTGCATCAGGAAGGCGACAATCCTCATGCAAATAACAACACCGATCAAATGATGAACGATGGGATATTCAGAGGCTTTATGCAATTCATGCAACATCAGGTAAGAGAGACTCATGTTCAAAATAAAGGTGGAAATAATGGCAACCCACGATTTATCACCGCTAAGCGATTCAAGGAATTTGGGACCATTGGAGTTTTGGGAAAGCCGTAACCACTTAAAGGCGAGACGTGGTTAAAGCGAGATCACCAAGATATTTGATGTCTTGGGATGCTCGAGGAGCAAAAGGTTTCCTTTGCCACCTTTATGTTGCGTGAAGAAGGCAGACATCGATGGGAATCAGAAACGTACTCGACCTGCCGTCTTGAAGATGTCTTGGGAGAAGTTCCAAGAGTCGTTCAATGACAAGTGATACTTTCCGAAAGTATTAAATCACATGAAGGAGGTGGAGTTTATCAAGTTGGAGCAAAACAATATGACCGTGTCACGGTACGAGGCTAAGTTTGCCGAGTTGTCCCAGTTTGCATCCCACTTGGTTGATAAAAAGGAGAGAATGACGCGAATATTTCTAAGAGTTTTGAAACCCGAGATACGTCAATATCTTATCTCTCATAAACTGTGTTTGTATTCAGATGTTGTTAATAGGGCTCGATTATTGGGCGCGCGATAATGAGTCAACCCAACCAAAAGATAGTAGCCGATAAAATGATAATACCCGTGGTAGAAGTCATCGGGCTGAGCGGAATAATAAACGTGGAGGAATCAACATGCGTAAATGGTAACCACTTCTTTGGAGAATCATGGCCAAAACAATAAGAATAGACATTTCAAGAAGAGAAGATTCAACAACGACGAAAAGACGTCAAAGACCAAAGACCCGCTTTAAAGGAAGAAAACGACCATCGGTCAGATGTTTCAAATAAATACGGGAGGGACACATCCGTTCAAACCTGTACTGTAAATCCAAAGCGTGTTTCAATTGCATGGAAGAGAAGGTCACCTAGCTCGATTTTTTTGTCGCAAAGTGAAGTCAAGTCCATTTTGGGATAATGATGCCAAAGGATGTCTCGAGACATAAGTCAAAGTCGGTGAGTTTAAGTGAGAGCATTTGTCGAGGAACCCGAACGAAGTTATCACGGGTAAGTTAATCATGAACGCCACGAAGTCTATACCTTATTCGACACTGCTTTCTACCTATTCTTTTATCTCTTTTGCTTTACGTTCAACGTTTAAATTTGACTCCAGAGAAATTAGACTTTGACTTATCTGTTGAAACTCTGTTAGTAGAAACATTCGTTACCTCCACTGTTTATAAATCTTGTTGATTCAAATCGACACTTTCACGTTACCTGTCGATCTTATCTCTTTGAAAATACTTACCCTTAATGTAATTTTAGGAATCGATTGGTTAACTACTCATTATGCCAAAATTAATTATTTTTGTAAGGTTGTTAGCTTTCATATTCCTAACTTCATATTTATTAAGCTTAGTCTCGGCGATAAAAGTGATGAAAAACCTTTTTAAACCATAAAAGATAGTAGATTTTATTCTCTACTTGACTCTTTTAATAGAGTACTTGTTCCGCTGCAGTTAAACTTGATGTTTGTTATATTTTATCAGTTTAACATTTTTGAAGACTAATGATAATTTATTCTATATTATCTTAGTCATAATATTTCTTACTGGGCTAGTTGATCTCACCCCTTTCTTTTCCTTTGTTTTCTTGTGAAATGAGAACGAAGCGGGACTAGTCGGGAAAGCGGAGTGACGGTCCAGTTGATAGTATTAGTAGTACTCACTATTCTGTTAAATAGTGTGACAATAAATGTAATAAGGACTCCTTTGAGTGTGGATATTGTCTATATGACAATATTCTTATTAAAACTCTCAATTTATGTTTTGTCGTATTTTACACGACAGCTGTATTATTAAGTTGTATTTGTATTCTATACCATGTATCTGGCGTGTAAGACCCCAACTTATTATTAATGAAATTAAATTTCCTCTATTTATTATTTTGAAATAGTAAGGGTTGATTTGATTAATGTGGTTAGTTATGGGTAAAATGCGCAAATATCTTAAATAAGCAAGTGGTTATAAAATATTCATTGTTGTCAGGGAATATTTATTTGGTCGTGGAATATTCTTACTGTCGGAAAATATTAAATACGCATGGCAAGCCTTGCCTTATAACCCCATAACTAAAAAGCGATTGGATGAAGAAAACGACAAGTATAAGTTGTTTATAAATAACGACGTAGTTGTTACCGTTAATACTATTGAAATACCCGGTGGTTAAAACATAGTAGCACACGGTATTGCACCAATTATTGATTCTTACGTAAGAAGGCACTACTCAATAATTGTTACAGTAGTTACTGTTAGTTCCCAGTAGGCACGATAGATATCTAGAAGGGGGGGGGGGAGGTTGAATAGATAATTAAAACTTTTTCTTTCTTTTAATCTTTTTAAGTTGATGGTAATCAATGCACAGCGAAATGAGTATATGTGAAAAACCTTCTGTTATATATCTTGAGTTAATGAGATTGAGGCAGTTATGACAGTTATAGCAGATATTGCGGTTATAGTAGTTATAGCAGTTAATGAACACAATAGTTTTAAGTGGTTCAGAGCACTAAAAGCTCCTAGTCCACTCTTCTACTCCTTGAGTAGGAAATTCACTAAGGATGTATTTTACACTTCTTGAATCTCACAGATTCCTTATAGACCAACAGTCTAGGTACTTCTTAGTTCATTCTTGAACTCTTCAAGTCCAGCAGACTTGGTCTCTCACAGTTCACTTAGAACTCTTCAAGTCCTTCAGACCTAGAACTCTTACTTTAGTTGATTGAATGTTGTTTAGATCATGATTGATGCTATTCAGTTTCTAGTAAGCACTTGTTCGAAAGAACTGAATAGCTGAGCAAGCTTTTTCTTTTTCTCAGATCATAGAGTTGAGCGTTGAGTGTTCTTGTGCATTTTTGTTCAGTACTTGCTTCTTGATTCCTCATCTGTCTTTGATCTATATATATGTGATCTTGAAATCTATCCGTTGAAGTCATCTGATGAGCTATTAAATGCGTTTGACATTTCTGAGTTTTGATGGAGACTTTTCTGCACATCTTCTGAATTACACTCTGGCCCACTGACACAACAGACTACTTTCTCACCTAACACCTCAAAAGGTGTTTTCCTCTGCCCAATGGTCCTTTTTTTAGCTTCTTGAGTACGTTTCTTTTGATCAATACTAAGGATATCTTTTGTAAGTTGGAACTGGTGAGAGCTTCAAACGTTCAAAACCCATTCCATATTTGTTGGAGTCAATCTTTAGATGAAAGATAGGGCTTGATATTTCTGACACAAAGCAGATGACACTCTACTATCAATATCATAGTGTCTTGTCATATTTGTGCCTGTTCGTAAGAGATCACTACGATTTCTCACAAGGATTTGCACACTACGTTCTTCACTTGCTCGTCTTGCAAACTCCACGTTTCCGAGAGCACACTACGATCTTTTAACACTATGATCTTCACTTGCTCGTCTTGCAGATTCTACGTTTCTGAGAGCACACAACGATCACAGAGTTAGTTTCGGCAAATGTCTGGACCACTCTTCGATTCGTGGAGAGGCCCTTCAAGGCAGATACACTACGATCATCTCAGCACTACGATCCTGCCTTAGCTTCTGCATTCTGTTGATCAGCCGGATAGACTATAAGTCTATCTATTTCTTTCTAGCCATAGATCAACCTAACAGTTTTGATCTCTTTATCTATACAAGTGAACTTTAAAGGCTAAGATCAACTTAACACTTTTGATCTATCACTAAGTCCTTATACATATATTCTTTGAAGGACTTTTATATAATCATGAGTAGTTTCATAAAACATCAAATCACAATATGCATTCTTCCAACAATCTCCCCCTATTTGATGTTGACATAACCAAAGAGATTTGTTGTCATGATTATAAAGTTTTATATGCAGTTGCAAAAAAGTAAACATGACTTAGTATTTCAGTGAGCAGCTGAAATTTCTAGAGAATAAGCATGAATTTATTGATGTATGGAGACAGATTTTACATTTAAGAATGACTACATCAATACAATTTGAAATTCAACTTATCTCTATTTCTTTGGCCTTTTGCTTCTTGGAGGATTTGCATATTCCTCGCCTCTCTCTCTTCTCGCTTGCTTCATCTTTTCCGCTAGATCTTCCAAATTTCACTTGGGCTTAGCCTTCGATTATGATCATGTGTATTCATGAATTCGGGATCTCCAATTGGCATTCTTAGAACTCGTCGTTGTTATCAGATGAGAGCCGGTGGTCGGCCCTAGACTCCTTAAGGGTTGAGCCATTAATATTTTCGCCGATCGATAGTTGAGTCCGATGGTCGGATCGTGGAGTCTCTTTGGTGGATCTTCCTTGCAAAAGGATTCCTCGAGGATTGAGGTTGGAGACCGCCTTTGCCTTTGCCTCCCCGATCTCCTCCTTTACCTTTATTCTCCCCTTTATGTCAAGATCAAGGGTTCGAATGTCATCGAAAAGACGATTAAGGTTTCGAACAAGCTCGTTGAGTCGACTCTTGGTCCGAGCAATGCCTTCTATTTTCTTCGATTAGAGCTTCGCATCTAGCTTCCTTTCTTTGTCAAGGATGGAGAGAATGTTGTGTCTGTTTGTCGCCATTCACGACATAGAATTGTTGAAATTCTTTCGATGTTAATCAAGATTTTGGATGCTTTGTATCATCATTTGGGTCTAAGATTCTTGAGTTTTCTGTAGAATCAAGACAACATCCCGTTGTCTTTTTAATTCATGAGGAAGTGAATATCATCCTCGCCCTTTATGCTTTGAAAGCATTTCTTTGATAATCTCTTTGAGTGTTTTAGATAGCCTTGAGCTCGTGGAGCTTGGAAGATTGTTTGCAGCATTGATCATTGATGTCAATCTCAGCTGTATCAGTGTAGTATGATCTTCAAGGCTCTCGTCTAGTTCTTTGATCACTTTCTCAAACATAGCTGACAAATCATCCTTTGTGGATAGTTCTGACAGGATTTTATCTAGATTTGGAGTTTGTGAGGGAGGTGACGTGCTCTTGAATTTATCTTGCAGTGAGTAGAGAGCAAGTTCAAGATTGAAGCATTCATTTCTAGATGAGGAGGGAATATCAGAAGGAGGGGCCTGTGTTTGGATGTTGGAGCTTAGTGACTCTACGATTTGTAGTGGATACTCTACCAGGGGGCTAGAGTCAGGGATCGTAGAGGTAGTAGGCTAAGTGAACATTAGGGAGTTGATCTTATTTGGTTCCTCGCCATGTAATTTTGAGATTCTCAGAATCGGAAATTGATTCAGTGGATGAAGAATTACTTCCAACCATTGCGGGAATTCATATAATTGATTAAATGAGGGTGGTGGCAAGTGATTAATTCTAAAAGGAGTGGGGATAGATAGTACCTCAAGTGTGTTCTCCGAGGAAGGGCTGTTGGAGAGAAGCTTCTTGGCAAAATTGAATTTCCCTGGGAATCCATTTGCAAGTACTGAGATAGCTGGATAGTCTTTGAAACTCCAGAACATGTGATCCCAAGAGTTCAGAATTTGAGCTCGGTGGAAGGGCATCATAGGAAGATATGCAAATAGTTGCTCATAGGTGGCTCTTCTGTGCCCATCAATGCCTACAACAATGATCTCAATCTCATCATCTTCTTCTCTGTTTTCACTGGAGGATTCCATTATGTCGATTGCTTCAGGTTCTTCATTATCTCCTCCAGGAATTTCTTTTTTAGCTATTGAGGTGGCATGATCCTCCCCCTCAGCTTGATAATTTTTTTGAAGTGTCAATAGCTCCCCCTCAACTGGAGCATCCTCTGGTGGAAGATCTTCAGGCATCTCCCCCTTAGTATGGGCACCTTCTATCATTAGATCTTTAGGTGTCTCTCCCTCAGCAGGAGCCATGACTACTTGACATTCACTTGTTGGTTCCTTTTTAGCACTCAGTTCTTTTGCTTCCCTTCTTAGCACTTCTTCATTGGAAAGAATATACTTCTTAACTAGTTTCCTTCTTGGCCTTTTAGGTTGTGCTACAACCTCAGGACTCTCTTCAGTTGTGTCCTTCAGATTAGCCAAGATATTTGATGCAGCTGCTTCCTTGTTTGGTCTAGGCTCTACGATCGGAGGAGACTCGACGATCGAAGAAGCTGATGGCTTTTTGCTTTTATGGCTGGTCTTACTCATCTTCAAAGAATCGAGATATAGTTGTTTCTATCTTCTTCTTCGCCTCGCTTGCTTTTTCCTTTCTCCTTAGGATCTTTAGAGTCTCAATTTCGAGGACTCTACAAAGCTTCATTGGTGGTGGATCCTCGAGGTTCTTCTGTAGTTCTGGCTTTCCTTTTCCCTTTGCTCTTTCTGATTAAAGCAATGGATTCTCCCTGGTTAGTTTCTTCTTCTTCTTCCTCAGTTTCCTTGATAACATATATATTCCCTGGCACTCATGTTCCTTTTATCTCACTAGTTCGACCACTGGATCCAGACATCAACTTCACATTTTTAGCTGGATTTCTCTTCCAGTTTTCAAACAACTGCTGGTTCATTCATCGATTTGGGTTTATGGCTTCTCCTTCATCATCCTCAATCAGGCCACCAAGAGTAGCCTATAGGATAATGCTGATAAATCGTCCGTAGAGCATCTTCTGAGAGCTCTTTATCTTCTTGGAGCTAACCAACCATTTTCCAATCCATTCAAGTAATAAAGCCCCATAGTTTAGTTGAATTTTATAGCATATGGAAGTCACGAGTTTGAGTTGTATTTCATTCACAGAGTCATGACCTGAGCTTTTAAAACATATGCATTTTCCAACAATGTCAGCCAGAAACTCATACCCGTGGAAACTCCTTCTTTCAGATCCTTCGACAGAGGGTGATTTCTTGTGATGCATTTTCTTGAGACCATTATGGAAGTCTATTCCATCTAAGGACAGATACCCTTTAGATTTGAGCCCTATGGCTAGATTGATGTCTTCAGCTCTTAATTTGATTTGGACGTTCCTTACTTTCACGGTGATGGTGTTGTTTCAAAACTCCGTTATTGTATAATTCTTTTTACCAAACTTTGGGTAGATCAATGTGTCAAGCACTCCAAGGCTTCTTCGAGACCTTCTTTCTTCAGTAACGACAATGTCTTGTGAAATTGGGGTTTTTACCATTTTAAACTCGCGAAAACACTGTCAGAATGAGACAACATCGAAGTCGCCATCGATTTCTTTTTGTAGGAAGTGAGGTTGACAGAGCTTGCTACTGATTTAGGGTTTCTGCTTGAGAGAGGAAGACAGAGATGGTCTTTTGAACTTCAGATTTCAAAAAGACGATTTTAATTTGTACATGAAACTTCCCTCTCTCTATTTTGCTAAGTGGGACAGGTGTCGAACTTTTTTTGGCTCTATGAATTCTTGACAGAGAAGGATTGTACTGAATTACCCTCAATTTCTTCTGGGATGATGTATTCTTTAGTGGGACTACGATCGTTGAGATGGTCCTTGGAGTCGTTGAGTCTGTGTAGCAATCGTCGTGTCTGAGTTGTAAACGTAGAGTCTGAACTACGACCATTGAGTCTGACTAGCAATCGTAGAGTCTGATCAATTTCTTGTTGTGAACCTTTGGTTTAGCTTTCTTTTTGATTTAAGGTAGCTCAGGAAGGGCCAACCTCTTGAATGAAACAAGGGTTAGGTTTGTCCCTGAGGCACTTATCAGGGAGAATGCTTAGATTTATGCTTGATCATCATCGGGTGCTCCTTTGGTTTTGTTGATGTAGCTCAGCTATCGTTGAGTCTGTACTACGATCATTGATTCTGTTCAGCGTTCGTTGAGTTTTATGACACTTTGGCTCTACGATCGTGGACTTCCTTTGATCATGTCTTTGATTTTGGACATAGCCCTTTAATCTGTATGGTTAGCACAAAATAGAGCACAATATTTTATGTTTGCAAGTTAAGCATACCTAGCTCACTTATCAGTTTGTTGAATCTGGATTCATCTAGAGGTTTTGTAAAAACATCAGCAAGTTGGTTTTCAGTAGGGATATATTGTAAAGATATTGTTCCATTTTATACATGTTCCCTAATGAAGTGATACCTTATTTCTATATGCTTAGTCCTAGAATGCATGACAGGATTATGAGTTATAGCAATTGCACATGTGTTATCACAATGAATAGGTATGGATTTGAATTTAAACCCATAATTTGCTAGCTAATTTTTCATCCATAGAATCTCGAAAGCATAAAGAATCGCCAAAGAAGAATGTACTACCGCAATTGAGGTAGATATCGAAGTTTTTTGCTTTTGCTAAACCAGACACAAGTCTCGTTACCTAGTAATTAACAAGTGCCACTGGTACTTTTTCTATCTATTTTAAATTGCGCAAAATCAAGATCTCAGATAACTCGTTAGCTCAAATGAGGATTCCTTGGGATACCAAAGCCCCAAGTGGGGTGTACCTTTGAGGTACCTGAAAATCCTCTTTACAACAGTTAAATGAGATTCTTTAGGACATGCCTGAAATCTAGCACAAATACATGTTGCAAACATTATATCTGGTTTACTGGCAGTAAGATATAAAAGAGAGTCTATTATACCTCTGTATTGAGTTATATCAATACTTTTACCTTTTTCATCTTTGTCAAGCTTGGTTGCAGGAGCGATTGGGGTTTTCATGGGAGAAGCTAATTCCATGCCGTACTTTTTGAGTAAGTCTTTAATGTACTTGGCTTGGTTTATGAAAATTCCTTCATCAATCTGCTTTGCTTGTAGTCCAAGAAAGAAGTTCAGCTCACCCATCATGCTCATTTCGAATTTGCTCTACATAAGCTTGGAGAATCTTTTGCATAACTTTTCATCAGTAGAACCAAAGATAATATCATCAACATAAATTTGAACTAATAGGACCTTATCTTTATGCTTTCTAAGAAATAGTGTGGTATCTACTCTATCTCTAGTAAATCCATTTTCAATAAGAAAGTTAGTCAGTGTTTCATACCATGCTCTAGGTGTTTGTTTGAGACCATATAAGGCTTTGTCTAATCTAAAGACATAATTAGAAAGAGATGGATTGATGAAACCTGGAGGCTGATCTACATAGACTTCTTCTTGAAGTTCACCATTCAAGAACGCACTTTTGACATCCATCTGAAAGACTTTGAACTTTATGTGAGCAGCAAAGGCAAGGAATATTTTGATGGCTTCTAGTCTGGCAACAGGTGCAAATGTCTCATCATAGTCAATACCTTCTTCTTGAGAGTAGCCCTTGGCTACTAGTCTAGCCTTATTCCTTGTTATCACCCCATCTTCATCCATCTTATTTCTGAAGACCCACTTAGTTCCAATTACAGGATGGTTCTTTGGTCTTGGGACCAATCTCCAAACTTTGCTTCTCTCAAACTGATTAAGTTCTTCCTGCATGGCCTCTATCCAACTGGAATCTTCCATAGCATCCTTTATCTTCTTTGGTTCTATTTGAGATAGGAACCTTAGATAGAAGCATTCATTTTGAGTAGCAGCTCTTGTCTTGACTCTTGCGTTCGGATCTCCAATGATTAGATCTTGAGTGTGATCTCTTGCACATCTATTTCCTGTTGGAACATCTGTTCTTATGCCTTCTTGTCTCAGATCTTCAAGATCTATTTCTTCTTCTTGATGTGGAGGTTCATTGTCTGGCATAGGCCTCTCTACGATCTCATTCTCTTACTCAACGATTTCATTATCGGGCACTACGATCGTAGTATTGGGCTCGACGACCTCGTTCGTAGTGTCTGAACTGTTAGTCGCATTGTCTTGGAGCACTGTTTTGTCTAAGTCTGTTTCATCAAAGATGATGTGAATTGAGACTTCTACACTCAGTGTCTTCTTGTTGAACACTCTATAGGCCTTGCTGTCTGTGGCATATCCAAGAAAGATTCCTTCGTCTGATTTCGGTTGAAACTTTGTCAAGTACTGCTTTCCATTTTTGAGTATGTAGCATGCACAACCGAACACATGAAAGTAACTGACATTTGGCTTTCTTCCTTTTCAAAGTTCATAAGGAGTCTTCTTAATCGTAGAGTGTATGAGTGATCTGTTCTGAGTATAACATGCAGGTGTTGACCGCTTTTGCCCGTAAGTACTCTTAGATGAGTCAGTGACTAATAGAGTCCTTCCAAATTTCGATTAATGTCTCGTTTTTCTCTCAAAGAACTCCATTTTGTTGGGGAGTTCGTGGAGTCGAGAAGTTATGACTAATCCCCATTGTGCATGCAGAATCGATCCATTTATGAGAAATCAAATTCTCCGCCATGATCACTTTATATGGCCTTGATTTTTCTCCTTTCTCATTCATCACCAACTTGAACATCTTGATTAGTTGGGGGCTTGTTTCATCTTTTGAGGTTAGAAAGAATACCCATAAACCGGTGTAGTCATCGATCACGACCAAAGTGAGTATCTCTTTCCCCAAGGCTCTTCGTTGAATTGGTCCAAAAGATCCATATGTAGTAATTACGAGAGGCTTGTCAATCGAGTTGATGGTTTTGCTCTTAAACGAGCTTTCGTCCTGCTTCCCAAGTCGATGTGCATCGCAGGCCTTTCTTTAACGAAGTTGAATTTGGGTAGCTCGCAACTAGATCTTTTGAAGCTAATTTGGACATGCTTTTGAAGTTGAGATGAGATAATCTTCGATGCCATAGCCAGCTCATTTCTTCAGATGATTTAGCTAGAAAGCATATTGTCTCGTCTCGAGCTTAGTTGTCCAAGATTTACTGTGTAGACATTTCCTTCTCTTGTTCTGGTTAGCTTTACTGCAGATGTCTTCAGGTCTCGGACTTGACATTGATTGTTGACGAATGTTACTTGATGACCCTTGTCACAGAGTTGGCTAATGCTTAGAAGGTTGTACTATAGTCCTTCCACATAGGCCACTTTACTGAATGATACTGCACCATTTCCGGCTGAGCCATAGCCTCTTGTCTTTCCAGTGCCATTATCTCCAAATATGACCGAGGGACCCTCCTTCTCTATGAAGTTAGACAGGAGAGCTTTGTTCCCAGTCATGTGCCTTGAACATCCACTATCTAGATACCAGGTTGTGTTCGTGGAGCTCCTTTCCTGAGGTAATATTAAGCCTTCATTTTGGTACCCATATTTGCATGGGTCCTACAATGTTAGTACCCTTGGGGACCCAAATCTGCTTGATTTTGGGTCTCACGTGCATGGAATTATAATGACAATTCGCAGCCTTGTGACCAACTCTGTGGCATTCAAAGCATTTGATATGATGCATGTAAGTGTGTGTGTGTGTGAAGGTTCTTCCTCCATTTAGGCTTGTGTTGGTTATTGGTCATCCTCCTGCTAGGCTGATATCCCCTTTTCCATGTGTTCTCTTGTTTCATTAATTGAGGAGAGTATATCTTACTTCTATCAGGTCTTCTATTTGGTTCAGTAAGTTGATTTTATCGACTCTACGATCCTTCGAGGTTGATGAGTAGTAGCTAGATTATTTTTTTCTCTTTTCAAACCTGCATCAAGCATGAGATCCCTTACTTTTGGGAATATGAATTGAATTAGCCGGGCAGGGTTTGACAGGCTCATCATTCTGTGAGGATTTTACAAATGTAATGCCTCTACTAAAGCCTGAGGTATTACTAGTGTTAACATCCTTTGCTTTTTCCACACATGACTCTGAGATAGATCCCCCAAAGCCTAGCCCTGTTCTATCAGAGACATTTCTCTGATTAGAGATTAAAGAATCCATGGATGAAGAAGATTTATTCCATGTGGAGATGGTCTTTTCTAGATCCTCAATTTTTGAGGTTAGACTAGACTCTCGTTTTGCACTGAGCTCATTTGTTTGTCTTAAGAGCTTATTCTCAGCTTCAAGCTCAGAGAAAGAATTAACACTGAGAAGGGTTGTTTCTAGTTCTTCTCGAGCCTTTTCTTTCTCCTTTTGAAGAAGTGAATAATCCTTAGACAGAACTCTAAACCACTTCATGTATTGGTGTAGATCAGATGTTATGCCATGCAATGCAGTTCTAAGATCATCAATATCTACATCAGGAGAGTTAAAGTCAAATACCTCATCGATACTTACTTCGTGTATGTTGGAGTTCTGTTTGTCCCTTGCATTTTTGGCCATCAAGTAGAGATTTGCTATTTGAGGGTATTCATCATTCCCAGATTCAGGAGTTGAGTCATTGTCTGAGTCACTCCACGATCCTCTAGCTACAAGACCTTTTTCTTTCTTATGTGGCCATTTGTTGCCTCTGTATTCTTTCTTTGAATGAGATTTCTTCTTGAGTTCTTCTCTGAGAGGTTTGTTGCAATTTTCAATGAAGTGGCCCGATTTCTTGCAATTGTAGCATAGGTCGTTTATTTGCTCCAGTCGTCGTCAGAGTCTTGACTTTCTTTGGCTTGTTGGTTTTGCCTCGTCGCATGAACCTTCTTAGCCTTTTTACTAGCATTGCAAGGTCCTCATCATCATCTTCATCATAGTCAGAATCAACTTCAGTGCTGACTTTGGAGGCGTTATCTGTTGCTTTAAGGGCTACACCTTTATCCTTCTTCCTTCCTTCAGATAAGGTTTCTGCTCGTTGAGTCAGCTCCAGTTCATATGTGAGAAGGTTGACATACAACTGTTGAACAGTCATTTCATGTAGATTTTTGGATTCTCTAATGGTAGTGGTTTTGGCATCCCACTTGCTTGGTAAGGCTCTCATGAACTTTATGATTAGATCTTTGTTAGAATAGATCTTCCCATAGGCTCGTAGAGAGTTGAGCAGTACATTAAATCTTTCGTAAATGGCAGTAACATTCTCTCCTTGAACGTGAGCGAACATCTCATATTGCTGAGTCAAGAGAGATTGTTTGTTTTCTCTGACTTCTTCTGTTCCTTCGTGCATGATGAGCAGTGCTTCCCAAACCTCCTTCGCTGTTTTGTTGTTGACCACATTTTCGAACAGATCATCTTTTAAAGATTGGAACAAGATGTTTTTGGCCTTTTTGTCGAAATGATGACTCTCTTCTCGCTCTCTCACCCATTCCTCCTCGACCTGACGATGTAGACTGTTTGGGTCATCTGTCGTTAGTGCAAGCTTTGTAGGAACATAGGGCCCATTCTGAACAGTTTCAAATAGATCTTCATCTATTGCATCCATGTAAGCTTGCATCCTAACCTTCCAGTTAGCAAATTTTTCTTTGTTGCACATTGGTGGCTTGCTGCCTCCTCAAGTCTTTGATTCGCTTGGTAAGTGTGCCATTGGATCTACTCAAGCTTTATAGGCTGTATTATAGAACCTGCTTTGATACCAATTGTTAGTTCCCAGTAGGCACGATAGATATCTAGAGGGGGGGGGGGGGGTTGAATAGATAATTAAAACTTTTTCTTTCTTTTAATCTTTTTAAGTTGATGGTAATCAATGTACAGCGGAATGAGTATATGTGAAAAACCTTCTGTTATATATCTTCAGTTAATGAGATTGAGGCGATTATAGCAGTTATAGCGAGATATTGCGCTTATAGCGATTATAGCGCTTAATGAACACAATAGTTTTAAGTGGTTCAGAGCATTAAAAGCTCCTAGTCCACTCTTCTACTCCTTGAGTAGGAAATCCACTAAGGATGTCTTTACACTTCTTGAATCTCACAGATTCCTTCTGCACCGCCAGATCTCAGTACTTCTTAGTTCAGTCTTGAACTCTTGAAGTCCAGCAGACTTGGTCTCTCATTGTTCACTTAGAACTCTGCAAGTCCTTCAGACCTGGAACTCTTACTTCAATTGATTGAATGTTGTTTAGATCGTGATTGATGCTATTCAGTTTCTAGTAAGCACTTGTTCGAAAGAACTGAATAGCTAAGCAAGCTTTTTCTTTTTCTTAGATCGTAGAGTTGAGTGTTGAGTGTTCTTGTGCGTTTTTGTTCAGTACTTGCTTCTTGATTCCTCATCTATCTTTGATCTATATATATGTGATCTTGAAATCTTTCCGTTGAAGTCATCTGATGAGCTATTAAATGCGTTTGACATTTCTAAGTTTTGATGGAGACTTTTCTGCACATCTTCTGAATTACACTCTGGCCCACTGACACAGCAGACTGCTTTCTCACCTAACACCTCAAAAGATGTTTTCCTCTACCCAATGGTCCTTTTCTTAGCTTCTTGAGTACGTTTCTTTTGATCAATACTAACGATATCTTTTGTACGTTGGGACTGGTGAGAGCTTCAACATTCAAAACCCATTCCATATTTGTTGGAGTCTATCTTTAGATGAACGATAGGGCTTGATATTTCTGACACAAAGCAGATGACACTCTACTATCAATATCGTAGTGTCTTGTCATATTGGTGCCTGTTCGTAAGAGATCACTACGATTTCTCACAAGGATTTACACACTACGTTCTTCACTTGCTCGTCTTGCAAACTCTACGTTTTCGAGAGCACACTACGATCTTTTAACACTACTATCTTCACTTGCTCGTCTTGCAGATTCTGAGTTTTCGAGAGCACACTACGATCACAGAGTTAGTTTCAGCAAACGTCTGGACCACTCTTCGATTCGTGGAGAGGCCCTTCAAGGCAGATACACTACGATCATCTCAGCACTACGATCCTGCCTTAGCTTCTGCATTTTGTTGATCAACCAGATAGACTACGAGTCTATCCATTTCTTTCTAGCCATAGATCAACCTAACAGATTTGATCTCTTTATCTATACAAGTGAACTTTAAAGGCTAAGATCAACCTAACACTTTTGATCTCTCACTAAGTCCTTGTACATATATTCTTTGAAGGACTTTTATATAATCATGAGTAGTTTCATAAAACATCAAATCACAATATGCATTCTTCCAACAGTTACTGTTCAATATTTTATTTTATTGATTCAATAATGGCTATGTTGATATTTTATATTATTGTTGTTTCAATAATTGTCACTACACAATATTTTCATTATCAGATCAATAATTCATATTATTTGAATAATATTATTCGATAACACTATTGGCAATGTCTAGAAAGTTCTGTCTAAGGAGAGGTTTGGTCACCTAATTACGCGTCAGTAAGGAGAAATTCTTATTGGAAAGCCCCCTCTTTCCTGGGAACGGCCTGGTTGTTGGTATTGTGATTCTATAATATTATTTGTGAATAATTAATTATTGATTATTATGATAAGAAAAATATTCATTTTATGTGGATATAGATGGAGAAAATTTTTAATGTGACAATTGTTGAAAATTGATATTTTATCTTTTCTGATAAAATAATTCATTTAAATATATTATTATATTTTATTAATATAATAATGGTGATATTTTTACAATGAATGTGGGATATATGAATAAATGAGGAGGAAGAGTATTTTTGTCACAAAAATTGTTTAAAACATGAACATGTTTGTGGACCCTATTTCTTGACTGAAATTTGATTATAGTTTGTAAAATCGTCCGTTTGTGAATTTCGGTTAATTTCTGTTTGGAATTTGGAAAAACTTTCTTCTGCAAAGTTGTAGAGAATGGAATTTCCTGTGGAAAGGACATAAGTTTTGAATTTTTCTGATAAAAGGGCTATTTTTTATGAATTATTGAAGTTTCGAAGTTCCAGAATAATTAATTTTTGAAGTTTTAATTATTTTTTTAAGAAAAACGTTTTTGGTGAGTGTCCCACATGTGATATAAATGTGTTAAATTGTTGAAATCAGATTCAAAGGTGTTCGTAGGAATTTTGATTAAAAATAATATTATTATATTAAATTTTCTGCTTTGGTGTTCTAAGCATTTTCCTATAAATAGGGTGCTTAGGTTAGAATTGAAAATCACACCGTAGTAAAATAAGTTTTTCTCTCTATATTATCAAGCGTATTCTTGTGAGTATTTTGATATCCGGAGTGTTGCTTTATCTGGTTGCAAGTTTCTTTCAAAGACTATATCCCAGATTCCAACTTGAAATCTTGTCTTTTCGAGGTAAGAGATATTATTTTTTTTATAAATGATATTATTTCCTTCAATATCATTATGATGGAATATTGAAAAGATTTTTCTTGTAAAATTCTTGTCTTTCAGTGTCGGGATTACTATTCACGTATACAACACTATTCACGTATACGACACTATTCACGAATACGGCATTATTCACAAAAAAAATTAAATTTTCGGTTTTTGTCCAAGATATCTATTATGGATACTAGCTTTGATTGTATCCATGTTTTGATCATTCTTGAATTTTACTTCACTATGATTATTTATGAAGTATTTTTGAAGTCAGATTGTTTAAAGTACGAATCCTTAATATTTGTTATTTTGTTTCACTGGATTCGTTTTCTTTAAAATATTTTTCATCATCCTCAGTCCTAAATGATGATATTACTGAATATCTTTTGCCTGTAGTGCAAAGATTAATGATTTTCTTATGAATATCTTTTGCCCGTAGTGCAAAAGATGAACAAGTGTTGATTGAGATAATACTTATGCCGGTGATGAATATCTTTGGCAGTAGTGCAAAGATGAATATTTGATTCAAGATGAATATTAATTGATGTTCTGAGGGATAAAATATTGATGATGGACTTTTAAATTTATATATTATAGTAGATTTCATTCTCTACGTAACTCATCTATGAATTATTATTTCAACGCAAATATTGATCCGAAACTCATTTATCATTATATTTTATCGATTTTTTTCTCGTTGAAGACTAACGATAATTTGTTCTATATTATCTTTAGTCATAATATTCTTCTTGAAATTTAGTTAATTGAAATTCAACCTTTTCCTTTTTGTTCCATTTTTCTTCTCGGGAGGCGAGAATGATATGGCGAAATCTTAGTCGGGTGTGGAATGATGGTTCTAGAAGTTGTTTAGTAGTCCTCACTATTTTGTAAAAATAGTGTATCAATAATTGTAATGATGACTTATTTGAGTGTTGATATTATACAGAAGATAATATTTGTATTTAAACTCACAGTTTATGTGTTGTCGTATTTTGCACGACAATTATATTAATAAAGTTGTAGTTGTTTCTATACCATGTATTTGGCGACTCAGAATGGGTGTTGTATACATATTTTGGGGGCGTCACATGGCGACTCAAGATGGGTGATGTATACTTGTTTTGGGGGCGTCACAGACCTCATCTAAATGCATACAATCCATATCAAATCACTGTTCCCCACTAACTCAGGATTATACCAAATCCCTATTAATTAAGGTATTGTATCTACAGTCCAATACCTATCCACTACACCAACCAATGACCCAAGCCCAAAAACATCTCCATATAAATAATGACCCAATATTCCAAAGGCCCAAATAAATATGGCCCAATAAGCCCAATTAGACGTGGCCCAACACACATAACTGGCAATTAAATAATCGATTTATACATTGATAATATATATCATTTTCTAAAAGTAAAAAAGTCCAAGTTCTTTCCCATCAGTTTTGAGCTTATTGTGTTTAAGAAATATAAATATAATAATCTATTCTAGGCCTGACAAAATATGGTTATGAGTTGGTTTTGGTTTTCAAAATATGATTATGGTTCCATTTAAGAACTAAAATCATATTAACCATTTTTAATATGGATAATGTGGGTTGGAACTATATGGTTATGGTTAAAAACCATATTAACCATATTAACCATTTTAATATTGTTATGGGTTATGAGTTTAAATGAAGGCTACGATTTGACACTAATAATATTATGTGATTATGATATACCCCTTACCTCCACCCCACCCCACTAAAAAAATAATATTATGTGATTATGTATACCCCTTACCCCCACCCCACCCCACTTACACCCAAAAAAAAAAATAATATTATATGATTATGATATATCTTTACACCCCACCCCACCCCCCACTCAAAAAAATAATGTACACCACCCACCCCACCCCACCCACCCCACCCCACCCCACCCCACCCCACCCCACTCCACTCACTCCCCACCACTCTCCAAAAAAAAAAATTAATATTAAGCGATTATGTATACACCACCCACCCCACACCCCCACCCACCCCACCCCACCCCACCCCACCCCACACCACCCCACCCACCCATCCACCCAAAACCCAATATCCCTCCGAAAAAAATATATCAAGCTGACATGATACCCCACCCTACCCCATCCACCTCACCCACTCCACTACCCCCACTCAGCCACACCTCCTCACTAAAAAAAATCATGTGGTGGTCCATTATTTTTTGGGGTGGGGTGGGGTAATGTGGTGGTGTGGATTTTTGGGGTGGGGGTAAGGGGTGGGTGGTGGTGAGAAAGTGTGGTGTGGTGGGTGAAGTAAGTGAATTATTGAACTTCTTGAATATATAAATATGGATGGAAAGAACTTTTGATTTAGATTTGGAATAAAATATAATTGAAAAATGGTTAACGTACTACTTAACTATATTTCTTTTTAAAAATATTGCCCAAACTTTACCCAACCCAAATAAATAAAAATAGTTAACCAACCCATTTGGTTCCAGTTAATATGAATTGACCTGACAGTTAACCAACTATATTATCAGGTCTAATCTATTCCTTGAACACAATAAAAAATATCATGGTATTTTTGAGTATTACACTTATAGTCTACGCCTAGCACAATTAATTTGTGTTTTAAAAATGAGAATTAATATTTTTATAATTAAAAATATTAATTCCACAAAATCATCTCTCATACGAAAGAATTTTCCTAACTAACTATCAAATTTATTTACAAAAAAATCAATTTCTTAAAAAATATATTTCACAATTTCTCACTAGCATTCCCCCACGGCCAAAAATGCAGACGTGAAATGTCTGCCCTACAGCTTTCAAGGCTGTCTGACCACAAGGAGATGGATGATTACAATAATATCTCAAAATACATGATTACGTACTAAATACACAAACAAAAGTTCCAGTTCAAAAATTACTTTCTAACCTCGCGCAATTCTAGATCATGATTCTACCATATTAAATGAGTGGACAAGATTTATTACTCAAAGAGTCCTACGTGGACATTTTTATTGGACATTTTCTATTTTTTTTTTTTTTTTTTATTTGTACCAAAAAATATAAAGTATTTATTAATTTTCTCGCTTGTAATGTTTTAGGTATAATAAAAAAAGCGTATATACAACAACAGGTTATACGGTTTGTAGATACATTTATTATATATTACACCTAAAATATTATATTTTAGAAAAATCTTGATAGAATAAATACTATATATTTTTTGAGAGTCATAAACAAAAAAAATAAAAATAAAATAAAAATGAAAAATGTCTAATTTTCAGGTCTAAAAAACCGGTCTGCCAAGACTTTTCCTTACTGAAAACGAGCCATAAAGCACTGTACACAGTGAATCACTTATAACGAATATAAATAGGAAAATGATGTTAGTATTTATTTATTTTTTTGAATCCGGTTAGTGTAAAATTATAGTAAATTTTATAATTTTTTATTGAATTTATAAATACAATATTTTTATAATAAAAGTAATAAAAAGTTATAAAATTAAGTAAGTTAAGTTAGTTATAACTTCACCATAATGAAAGTTTTTCATATGAAAGTGAAATTTGAAAAAATCATATAACAATTTATATTTCCATATGAAAATATCGATTCCATATAAATATTTATTCCGTATTTTATTGAACAAATTAAGGTCAAAAAGTTCACTGAACAAATAGAAGACTTAAAAATGAAGAACCCAGAGCTCATATTCATGCCCGCTCCGTTCATGGGACACCTCCCGTCGATGTTGGAAATGGCTAAAATTCTCGTCACCAGATACGAAACCCTCTCAATCACCGTACTCCTCATCAAACTCCCATTCGATACAGGGTTAAACGCCTATATTCAATCACTCTCCAGCACGCCCATTCCTCGCTTAACGCTTGTAGAACTCCCCCAAAGCGATCCCTCTACATACATGTCCAAGCCCCCAAACACAATCCTCTACTCTCTTATTGAGATGCAAAAGATATATGTTAGAGATATTGTGCAAGACATTTTCACCTCCGAGTCCACTAGACTTGCCGGATTTTTCATCGACATGTTTTGCGTTACAATGATTGATTTGGCTGCGGAATTTAAGGTTCCAACTTATGTTTTCTTTGCGGCGAGTGCTGCTTTTCTTGGTCTCATGTTCCATGTCCAAACCCTAAGTGATGAGTACGGGAAAGATGTCACCGAGTTGAAGGACTCGGATGCCGAGTTGTTGGTACCGAGTTTTAGGAACCCTTTTCCTTGTAAGCTGTTGCCATCTATGGTATTGGATAAGCAAGGTGGGTGTGATGTATTATTATCCATGGCTAAAAGGTTTCGAGAAACTAAGGGGATTATAGTTAACACTTTTATGGAGCTGGAATCCTATGCGATTGAGTCACTAATTGCAAGTGACAGCAAGATCCCTCCGGTTTACCCCGTCGGACCGTTACTTAATTCTGCTGGGGTAGGCTACAATTCCGACGAAACTGCCGTTATAATCCAGTGGTTAGATGATCAACCAGTTTCATCGGTAGTGTTCTTGTGCTTTGGCAGCATGGGAAGTATTTCGAATGACCAGGTGACGTGCTAAATTCAATATTTTCTTTATTTTTATAACTTGTGAACCCTGTATAAATTTGTTGAACCATTTTCATTGGTCCGTTAAAATTGGGACAAACGAAAGCACAATGACAAAAACAAGAATTTATCAAGAATATTGATTAAACTAGACTTTTATTAAAAGAAAGATGAGAACAATAGACTTTGCAGTGGTGCTGCTCCTGCAGAACGTATTCTTATATTATTGACTGCTAAACTTCTTTTTTTCTTACTTCATGGGTTACAACAATCTCCTATTTAATCTAGGAGTGGAGTATTCTAGAATAAGACTTCAAGACTCTTTGAGAATACAAAAGACACTTATAGAACTCAGCAAGCTTAATAACTATATTTAATACTGCTTCTAGAAATATGAGATTACATAATTACTTTCTACCCCTAGGCAAAAAAGATAACCTGAGGTGCTCCTTCGATCATCAAGGGAACCTGCCCAATCGCTATCAGTATATCCAACAAGCTTGAAATCTTTTTCTTTCACATAAGTGATCCCATGTTTTTTTGTGTCCTGTAGATACCTTAAGATTCTTTTTGCTGCTGTATAATGAGACTTTGTTGGCTTATTCATGTATCTAGAAATCACACTCACTGAATGCATTATATCAGGTCTTGTGTTGGTGAGATAAATCAGAGAGCCAACCAAGCTTCTATAAAGCTTATCATCAACTCTTGGTTCTCCATCATTTTGCTGCAACTTTTCATTTAAAGCCATAGGCGTAGGCACAGCTTTGCATTTTTCCATATGAAATTTCTTAAGCAAATCTTCTACATACTTTTCTTGAGAGAGAAAAATATGCCCTTTACTTTGTTTCACTTGAATCCCAAGAAAATATCTCATAAGATCCAAGTCAGTCATTTCAAACTCATTCATCATATTTTTCTTGAAGTCTTCAAGCATTTTCATATTTGAACCAAAATAGATCAAATCATCAACGTATAAGCAAACAAGAAGGAAGTTTTTACCTTCTGTCTTCACATATAGTGAAGGTTCACTTGGGCTCATCTTGAATCCACTTTGCTGGAAATAACCATCAATCCTATTGTTCCAAGCTTGGGGGGCTTGCTTTAGGCCATACAAAGCCTTTCGAAGCCTATACACTTTGTCTTCTTTTCCTTCTACTTGGAAACCTTGAGGTTGCTCAACATAGACCTCTTCCTCCAGCTCACCATTTAAAAAAGCAGATTTTACATCAAGTTGAAACACTTTCAACTCCAATTGAGTTGCCAAAGCAAGAACAGTTCTTATTGTTTCCATCCGAGCTACCGGTGCAAACGTCTCGGTGAAATCTATGCCAAGCTGTTGTGTGTAGCCTTTCGCGACTAATCTGGACTTATGCTTTTGAATTGAACCATCTTCATTGTACTTTGTCTTATAAACCCATTTTAATCCAATGACATCCTTCCCTTTTGGCAGATCCATAAGCTCCCAAGTTTTGTTCTTTTCAATCATAGAGATTTCTTCTTTCATGGTTTTAATCCATACATTATTACTTGCTGCTTCTTCAAAAGTGTGAGGTTCACATGAAAAAAGATCAAATTCACATGATTCATAGACTTCTTGCATTGATCGTACCTTTCTTGGAGGTGATTCCGAATTGGAATGATCATGAATTGATGATGGAATTCTATAGGAACTTATTGTTACTTCATGCTACAGGTTGCTTTCTTGATTTGCATCTTCTTGAAAAGATGATGATTCTTTAAATTCGTATGACTTTTTATCTTGAGAAGAATCATCCTTCCACTCCCAAGCTGCCATCACTACTAGAAAAACAAGAATACGTGACAGAATTTTGTGACAGTTTTTAAAAACAATCACAAAATATAGTAATTTGTGATGGACTTTTTAAGCAATCATAAAATAATAATATATATGATGGCTCTTAGTGATGACTAATCTTCCCATCAATGTATTATAATTGTGATGGCCATGTCAATCACACTAATTTTTTCAAGCAAAATAAATTTTCTTTTTGTGACGCACTAAGTTATCACTTATAGATAAACCCTTTTCGTGATTGCATTTAAGCTATCACTAATATTTTAATATAAGAAATAATCAAAACAATATTTTATGACAGTCGTGACAATCATTAAAAAGATAGATATTTGAGACAACTTTTAGACAACTTTTATTTGCAATTACAAAAAAAAGGTATTTTGTGATGGAATTTTCAAGCCATCACAAAATAATAAAATATATGATGGCTCTTAGTGATGACTAATTTTATCATCATTATAGAGTATTTGTGATTGCCATTGCAATCACCAAATCTTATGTGGAAGTAATTTTGTTTAGTAAGTCAACTCACATATGTTTCCTTTTATATTTTGTTTTAAAATTATAATCATGATCTGGACTTTGGTGTAGTGGTAATACTCGTTATTTAGTTTGCAAATGGGAGAGGGTTCGAATCCTACAAGTATCATTTGATACAATTAATATAGATATAATTAATATAGTGAAATAAATTATACGTAAATAGAGATTCACGTTCTTACATTTGATCCCTAAAGTCTTGTATTTTTCGTGATGACTTTGACAATCACAATAGATAATATGTTAATGTGATTGTATTAATCATCACAAAAGCACTAAGCGTTTGTATACAAGACGACCATTGTGATGCTTAAAGCCATCACATAAACCTTTCGTGATGGTTTTCCTACTTTTTGTGATGGATTTTGGCCATCACAAATGAACATTTTTTTAGTAGTGCATTTCATCAAAGATGACATCTCTAGATACTACATGCTAATTTGTTATGGGATTAAGCAGTCTAAAACGCTTAGACTCATCACTATAGCCAATAAACACGTACTTTTCACCGTTCTTGTCAAACTTGTCCATGTTGTGTGATGTGTTCATGCCATAAGCAATGCATCCAAAAACTTTGAAGTGATCAACAAGTGGCTTCCTGTTATTCCATGCCTCAAATGGAGTTTTATTTCGAACTGCTTTTGTAGGGGATCTATTAAGAATATAGATAGAAGTATGAATAGCTTCAGCCCATAGATTGTTTGGAAGCCTTTTTTCTTGCAACATACTACGAGCCATCTCTACGATAGTCTGATTCTTTCCGCCGCCACCTTGCTTTTTTGTTGCGGACTTCTACTAACAGTGAGTTGCCTTTGAATTCCATTCTCCTTGCAGTAATTCATGAACGGTGTGTATATAAATTCTCCACCACGATCTGTCTGTAAAATTTTCATTTGATATCCACTTTGCTTTTCTGCTAGAGCTTTGAATTGAAGAAAAATTGAGAAAGCTTATGACTTTTCATTTAAGAAGTACAGCCACATCATTCTTGTCTAGTTATCAACAAAGAGAATGAAATATCTCTTATTGTTGAGAGATGAGTCCTCATAGGACCACATATGTCAGAATGCACTAATTCTAAAGGGGCTTTAGCTCTCCATGAGGTTTTTGGAAATGGAAGTCTATGCATTTTTCCATAGACACAACCTTCACAAACTCTTCCATTATTCTCTATAGCAGGCAATCCAACCACCATGTTTTTTTCTTTCAGCAATTTCATACCCCTGTAATTTAAATGCCCATATCTCAAATGCCACAAGTAGGATATATCTAGATTTTCACTTCTTAAAGCAAGGTTTTGCTCGATTGGTATGACAAGAAGAAATACCTTATTTTTAGACATTTCAACTTTTGCTACTGTCAAGTTATTTTTCTTGTCAACAATTTCCCATTTGCTATCATCAAAGATAACCTGATAGCCTTTGTTTAACAACTGACCAACACTCAAGAGATTTTTAGATAAATTTGGCACATAAAGAACATCAGATATTAATCTTTTGTTACCTCCTTTGGTGTGGACAACAATAGCACCTTTTCCGAGAGCTTTCTGTAACTTTCCGTCTCCAAGCTTTACTTGAGAAGCGAAGCTGTAATCAAGTTCTACAAAGAAGTCTTTATTTCCCGTCATATGGCTACTGCAACTGCTATCCAAATACCATAAATTCTGCGACTCACTTTCAGTAAGTAAGCAAGAGTAAAATAGGTGTTCATTATCACTTTCCATTGTGAACATAGCTTCATTTTGCTCCTTTTTGTTTTGAAACTAGTAGTCTCTTTGAGAATGATTAGGCACTCGACATCTTGTACATTTAAATCTGCAATCTCAGGATTCATGGTTAGATCTTTTGCAGATGATACACTAAGAATTTTCATTATTGAAACTTTGTTGTGAGCTTCCACTTCTTTCTTTCTTTGAGTTGCGACTGTAAGTTTTCTCTCTTCTTCTTCCTAGTTGCTGATTCATTCTTGAAAAAGAATTTTGATTTTTTCATAATCTAACCTGTTGGCCTTCTTTTCTGAAATTCTCAGTTTGGACTGAAAAGCTTGTTCCACGGGTTGATGTGAGGACCTATTAATCCTCTGTTCATGAGCTTGTAGTGAACCTGTTAACTCATGGAAAGACATTTTGGACAGATCTTTGAATTCTTCTATGGCTTCGACAACATGATCAAATTTGGGAGGAAGACTCCTTAAAACTTTCTCAATCACTCTCGTCTTCAATGATGTCACCACAACCCTTGATTTGATTTACTATTTCAGCAACTTTTGAAGAGAAATCTCGAATGCTTTCACTTTCTTTCATTGACAGATTATCAAAATTTCTCCATAATGTCTGAAGTTTTAAAGTAATGGCCTTGGCAGATCCTTGAAATTCTTTTTGCAAAATCTCCCATGCAATTTTAGCTTTTTTGACTCCAAAAATTCTAGGAAAAATTAATTTGCTTACCCCCTGCTGTATAAATCGAAGTGTTGTGGCATCTTTCTTTTTGTTCTCCTTGTACGACTTTTGTTGTGCTTGTGACCAATCTCTAGCTCCAGGTGGTTCTTAATAACTAGTATCAATAATATCCCAAAGGTCTTGAGATATGAAGACAATTTCCATTTGACTGCTCCAGTACTAATAGTGTTCCCCTTCAAATATAGGGATTTGACTTGGAGAATATGCAAACAACGTAGGGACTGAATTTGAACTCATGATAGCAGGATGTGGTTTTAAAAAAATAGCTTTGATACCAAATTTGTTGGGACAAACGAAAGCACAATGAGCAAAAATAGGAATTTATCAAGAATATTGATTAAACTAGACTTTTATTAGAAGAAAGATGAGAACAATAGACTTTGCAGTGCTGCTGCTCCTGCAGAACATATTCTTATATTATTGACTGCTAGACTTCTTTTTTTTCTTACTTCACGGGTTATAGCAATCTCCTATTTAATCTAGGAGTGGAGTATTCTAGAATAAGACTTCAAGACTCTTTGAGAATACAAAAGACACTTATAGAACTCAGCAAACTTAATAACTATATTTAATACTGCTTCTAAAAATATGAGATTATATAATTACTTTCTAACATGAAATTAGAACTGGGAAAGTCATTTTATGTGGCAATTGACTTTGGTTGGATGTTTTAACATGATATTTTTCTCATCTTCTATTCATGTGGTCTAACTATGAATATCACAGTAATTACACAAATGTTACAAGTATTTCGACTTCACCACACGATAGGTGTACTAGGTTAAAGCTTCCCTCAAGATTTGAATTCAAAACCTCAATCTCATATCTTTAAATAACAATTCAATTAAACTACAAAATATAATTGTAAATAAGATAATATAAATTTTATTTATACAAATTTCTCCATTATAAATTGAGTACGTCCAATTAACATTTTTATTACAATTAAAAAAAGTTAATATTGGATATTTTAAGTAAACATTTTCAACTTTATTTGACCAAAAATAGCACTTTATTTTTATAATAATTAAGAAGTTTCAATAAAAATGCGTCAAATTGTATTCTCCGACTTGATGAATAAAAACTATAAACCAAACTAGTAAATAAGATAAAAACTGCATTATAATACTGCAACTTAATATACAAAATTTTAAAGCAGTTGAATTAAGAGAAATACTTTTTTTTTTTCTATCGCCTCTAGCTATATATCACCTTTAGTCTTAAGAAATTCTTTGTGTCAATGGAAATACATATTATTCAGTATAATTCCTAATCAATAAATAAATTAGATGATTATATATTTGGTTGATGCATTACATTGTGAGTATGTTAAGAAAAATCAAAATATCAAAATATACAGTTCATTATAGTATTCAATAAATGCAATTAATTTTTTAAAAAATCTTATGATTATCAAAATAAACTTAAACTCCCAAAATAAATCAATACTAGTCAAAACTTACTTACCAAATATTTATCTTTTGTTTTGTTTAAATTGAGAGGATTGTATAAATGAAATTTATGTTGCTTTATTTATAATTACATCATGTAGCTTGGTTGGTTAGTTGGTTAAAGTTATAGGATTGAGGTTTTGAGTTCAAATCATAATGGAAATGAATTTTTTAGTCTCAACTTATTTACATGTTATCATTGTCACGGAGGATAGTCAATACCCATCTACATATGAAGAAATAGGCAAAAAAAATAAGAGGCATTGAAGTAAAAGTCCTTGAAGCATGCATTTTGTTGCTTTCTATATATTTAGGAGAGTACTATTTTTACATGTATTTTTGATATTTCTACATGGTTGCTTCTCACAAGAAAGTGAGACTTACTATATGCTAATATGAAAGAGAATGAAAGAAGATCATGTAAAAATATCAAAAATACACTTAAAATATTAGTTCCCTATATTTAAGGGAACTCGCAAGCACTTTGCTACATTTGAAAACTCAATTTCATGTTTTGACATTGGAAGCAAGCACAAAATATAGTGTTGACTAATATGGAAAACTATCCTTTGTATGTATGGAATTTAGCAAATCTATCTTTTAAGGGACAATTATATCGTAAAATCATAATATTTAAGGTATAATTGGTCTTGCAAATACCACGAGATAGCAATTTGTTATATAGTAAAATCAAATACCATATTTTTTAGAGTAATAGACTAAGGTACAATTTTATATTTAGTTTATTCAATTTAATTTGTTAGAATTTCCGTTGCTGACTCAATTACTCCCTTGCTTCGATTCGCTCGGGGTTAGGTTAAGAAGTGATCCCAAAGTTTTTTGTCAATTCTAATTCAAAGACTTTGAGGTGAGTTGTTGTCAATCTCCAGTCTTATCCCTCGTCTTATTCTATACTTAATACTTACTTTATTTACTTATTTATAATTAATTAAATTGATAAATGGATAACGAAATCATTATCCGACACCAATATATAGGTTGAGACAAGATATTTAAATTAGGCAATATGAAATATAGAAGCATTTAGTATATATCATAAACAACTAATTAGTTCCAATCTTGGTTTAATTTCTATTAGGTAAAAGAGATTGCATTTGCTCTGGAGCACAGTAATCATCGATTCTTGTGGTCCTTGAAGCCACCACTATCAAAGGGTGCAGCACAAGACAACTCAAATTTGAAGGACATTCTTCCTGTAGGGTTCTTAGAAAGGACGGCAGGGATTGGAAAAGTGATCGGATGGGCGCCCCAAGTGGCTGTGCTATCACACATGGCAGTTGGGGGATTCGTGTCACACTGTGGTTGGAATTCGATACTCGAGAGTGTGTGGTTTGGGGTGCCCTTAGCCACATGGCCATTGTATGCAGAGCAGCAACTTAATGCTTTTGAGATGGTAATTGAGTACGGTATGGCGTTGGATATTAAGATGGACTATAGATATGATGGGAATATGAAGAATTGTGCGATTGTTAAGGCAGAGGAAATTGAGAGCAAGATAAGGGAGCTGATGATGGATATAAATAGGAATGAATTACGGAAGAAGGTAAAGGATGTGCAAGAAAAGAGTAGGAATGCCATACTTGAGAAGGGATCATCTTATGTCTCAATTGGAAGTATAATGGAGGAAATTATTTGAAGTCTTATTGTTTGGCTGTATAACCTTATAAGGATGATATAAATGAATGGTAAATGTTCTAATGAGTCAATAAAAAAATATATGTTACATTAATGTCATTGGTACGTAATTTGGTATTGTTTCTGTTGTTCAAATATTGATTTTTTTTTTTGAGCAATGGGTGAGAGGGAATAAGATAGTAGATCTAATGTTGCCGCGACACCGGGGCTTTAATTATCAACAACAATGGTTGAATAATAAAGATGACTCCCTTAATTTCAAAATTTAAGATTTATTTAATTTTTTTTCAGTATTCACAAAAGTTGAATAATAAAAATGACTCTCTTAATTCCAAAATTTAAGATTTATTTAATTTCTTTTCAGTATTCACAAAATTATAAAATTCAAAATCCATACGACATTTTTTAGATTTTAGTACAAAAATTATAATTAAAATAAACATACCAAGAAAATTATTAATTGTCATATTTTTTGTTCCTAAAATTTAAACAAGTTCATATTAATTGTACCTGAATTCTATTCACAAATCTATTAATTATACTAAAACACAGTACATGGCACAATAGTTTAACACATGTCATCCTCAAAATTTAACACATGTCATGTCTAATTAATGTTCCTTAAGACCCTTAATAAAAATGCCCAACTAACATAACAAATGAGGTTGAAACAAACCTAAATTTATTCTCCTAAATTTGGGATCAACTATTCAAATATGACATCTAAAATAAAATTTAAATAACAAATAATATCAATTGTAACTTACTATGTTGATTTTATAATCCCCAAAATCTACTATTTTTCTAAACATAATTATTATATCCTAAAATGATCACTATTTTTCTAATATTATATCATTCATAATTATACCATACATTATATCATACATGTATAATATAATATTATAATCACGTGTGATATATTACTACCTATCTAAACTATGCAGATATTTACTACTTAAATTATATTATAACATAATATTTTATCATTTATAATTATATTACAACATAATGTTATACAATTTAAAATATTTAAAAAAAAAAAATTAAAATAACAAATAATATTATTCATAACTTACTATGTTGATTTTATAATCCCTAAATCATTACTTTAAAATCACTACTTTTAATCACTACTAAAACACAAAGACATGTTAACTGTTCTAATATTATCATTACTAATTTAATTATTATCTCCTAAAATCACTACCTTTTAATCCCAAATTAATATTTTAAATTTATAATTTCCTAAATCACTATAAATTTAAATTATTTTGGTAATATCTAACTATTACGATATTATCATTTCTAACTTAATTATTATATCCTAAAATTACTACTTTGTTATATTATCATTACTTTTCCAGTTATTTAACCTAATTTTATTTCTATTAATACAACATAATATTATATCATTTATAATTATATTACAACAAAGATATTATACTGATTTTAAAATATTTAAAATAAAATTAAAAGAACAAATAATATCAATCATAACTTACTACTTTTTAAAACATAATTATTATATCCTAAAATTACTATTTTTCTAATATTATACCATAAATTATATCATACATGTATGGTAAAATATTATAATACAAATATATAATAAAATAAAAAAATCACCACCTATCAAAATTGTGCAAATATTATCATAACTAATTAAATTATATTACAACATAATATTATACCATTTATAATTATATTAAAACATAATATTATACAGTTTAAAACATTTAAAACAAAATTTAAAAAAACAAATAATATCAATCATAACTTACGTACTATGTTGATTTTATAATTTCCTAAATTACTATATTTTCAATCTAAACGGTTTTTATATTATCGTTACTTAATTATTAAGCTAAGGCTAGGATTTTGTTTAATAAAAGGATTGAGTTTTTGAATCATGCATAATTGTTAGCAAGTTGAACAATAAAACTTGCTCAATATAAAGGTAAATGATATAGAACAACTCAAATAAAGGTTAGAGTTTGAAATCTTGCTCAATGTAAAAGTATAGTTAGAGAACTTGCATAAGTATAATATGACAATGAAAAGTAAACCTTACTGAATAATAAAGTAGCAAAGGTTAGGGAACTTGCCTTACGTGTAAGCTAAACCTTATACTCGATTCTCAATATCCTATATACATGTCATCATGACATAATTAATTACTACATGTACTTAGTACACAATTCAGTATCTATTTCATATATGACTTGTAGTCTTAGGTTCAACTATTTGTTTAAACCGTAACTCATCAATTCATCACATAATTTATTAATGGCTAACAATATTTTCATACTTGGTACACCATAATATGACCAAATCACATTTTATCAGTCATAACATTATTCTTTATCATTATTTACAGACTTGTATTGTAAGACCCCAACTTTCATAAATAAAGATTAATGTTTCTCAAAATATATTTTTGAATATTATGGTGTGAATTTGATATAATGTTATAGTTGTGGGTAATATTTATAAATTTTGTAAAGTAAGCAAGTTATTATAAAATATTCGATTGGTGGGGAATATTCGTTTTAACAGGGAAATATTAAATGCGACGACCTTAATCATTAAGTGGACCCTACAACGAAATTATTGTCGGAGTTAGAAAGCGAGATAAATATCTTTTTATAAAAGTAACGACGAAAGTTTTATCGTTAACTATTGAAATACCTGATGATAAAAGTATAGTAATACGCGTGGTTGCATAGTAGCACACGATATTGATTATTGATGCTTACGTGAGAAGTCACTCAGTTATATTCAATTATTGCTACAGTAATTGCTGCATAGTATCTCACGTTATTTGATTCAATTATTGTTAATATTTATATTATTAAATTAATAATTGAGATGACAAGTTATTTATATTATTATTTACATTATTGATGATGTCTAGAAAGTTCTGTGGAGGAAAGGGGTTTGGTCACCTAATTACGCGCCAATAGAGAAAAATCCTTATCAGAAAGCCCCCTTTTTCCTGGGAATGATCCGGTTGTTAAATATTGCGAATAATAATAATGATGAATAAATGTTGTTAAAAATATTGAGGGGATTTTTTTTATGAAGTATTTGTTGTAAATTTTTCTTATTATTTGGACCCCCATTTACCCATTTTTTTTAAAATAATCGGTAGAAAGTTATTTAGTATATATATATATATATATATATATATATATATATATAAAATGGTGGGGTCCACATTTGGATGACATGATTTTGGTGGATAAATGGAATTGTCACGAGAGGAAACGTATTATTATATTTAATATAATAATTTTTGTTTTTTTATGAAAAATAGAATATATTATATTTTATTATGTATAGTGTTTACATAGTGTCTGTATAATGTTTGCATAGTAAATTATAAAAAAATTTCATCCGATTTGCGAAAAACCGTGATTCCTACTGTACAGTCCGTGATTCTAAAATTCAAATAGTATCCTTTCCATTCTCCTATAAATAGGATGCTTAGTTAGAATTGAAAATCACACCAGGAACAAAGAATTCTTCTTCTATAATATTGAGCGTATTTTTTTAGCGTTTTAAGAAGTTTTGTGCGTAGAAAACAGTGAAAGTTTTCTTTAGGAATATCCCCGCTATAACAGTTGGAATACTCTTCTTTTTAAGGTAAGGGATATTATTTTTGTTCAATACTCGTAAGAAATAATATTTTCTTCCATACTATGTAGTATGTAAGTAATATTATTTCGTTTCAGATTCTGAATTCTATACTCATTTTGTTATGTTTTGGCTTCTATACTCCATGAAATTAGCAGAATATCCTTGAAATTTTGCGCTTCATCCAGTATCTTTTCATGGAAATATTATTCTGAGCATTATTGATAAATTTTAACTTTTTCATATCGGAATACTATTCACGGGGTACTATTCCCAAAGTACTATTCATGGGGTACTATTCACTCGGTTACTATTTATGACAAACATTGATTTCTTTTCGGTCCAAATCATTTTTGATACAATATTATTCTTGAATTTTACTTCACAAAGCAGTATCATGTTGACAATTTGGATATTATTAAATTCTGGATAAATTAAATTATAAATCTTTAAAAATTTATTCTTTGCTTTCTTTTAATTGAATTATTTTATCATTATCATCATCCTCATGCTTATATTGTGATAAAAATCATCTGTGGCTTACGTGCATAGATGTACTGTTGATTGGTATGATTATGACCAGGGATTATTCGGTATGATCATGACCGTAATGTTACAAATGATGTGGTAAAAGTCCTCATTGACCTGTAGTGCATTGATGGACAGTTGTTGGCATGATAATAACCATTGATGAAAACACGAATATCCTTGGCCCGTAGTGCATGGATAATTTGTGGTTGTGATACTAATGAATATCTTTGGCCGTAGTGCAGGGATGATTCGATGATGTGGATTATTGATTAAGCTGAGTCTCAGCGATAAAATTGATGATAAACTTTTAAATCATAGAAGATAGTAGATATCATGATCTACTTGACTCTTTTAATAGATTGCTTGTTCCGCTGCAGTTAAACTTGATGTCTATTGTATTTTATCAGTTTAACACTGTTGAAGGCTAACGATAATTTATTCTGCATTATCTTAGTCATAATATTCTCTTACTGGGCTAGTTGAGCTCACCCTTTGCTTTTATTGTTCTATTCAGGATATGAGAACATAGCCGGGACTAGTCGGGGAATGGAGTGATGGTCCGAGATGGTGTATTAGTAGTCCTCACTATTCTGTAAAATAGTGTGATAATAATTATAATAATATTGAATTTGAGTTTGGATATTGTCTAGAAGACAATATTCGTGTTGAAACTCCCAGCTTATATTTTGTCGTACTTTACATGACAATTATATAATTAATTTGTATTTGAATTTTGTACCATGTATTTGGCGACTCAGAATGAGTGATGTATACCTATTTTGGGGGCGTCACAGTTGGTATCAAAGCTTAGGGATATGATCCTTGGCTAAGATGTGAGACTAGAACTAGGGGGCAGAGACGGGGTAAATCCTTCGCTAGTATGACTTACCTAAGTTTATTTGTTATTTAATTGGTCAGTCAGAATATAGGGATTATATGTGGCATGTCAATTAACCCTTGTTTTGTGGTAGTGTTTACAAATGGCATCTGAAAATGTTGAGATCATCAATGAAGCGCATGAGACCGTTGAGTCACTAACGATCAATACCCAAGATAATGTGCAACAGGAAGATAATAATCCTCAGGTAAACAACAACACCGATCAAATGATTAACGATGGGATGTTCAGAGACTTTATGCAATTCATACAACATCAGGCGAGAGCGGCTCCTATTTAAAATGCAGGTGGAAACACTGATAACTCACGGATGGTCACCGCTAAGCAATTTAAGGAACTAGGACCATCGGAGTTTTGGGGAAAGCCAGAACCACTCAAGGCAGAGACGTGGATAAAGCAGATCACTAAGATATTGGATGTCTTAGGATCCTCCAAGGAGCAAAAGGTTCCCTTTGCCACCTTCATGTTGAGAGGAGAGACAGATTACTGGTGGGAATAAGTAAAATGTACTTAGCCTGCCACACTCAAAATATCTTGGGAGAAGTTCCAAGAACTATTTAACGAAAAGTATTTTCCCAAAAGTATTCGTCACCTGAAGGAGGTGATATTTATCAAGCTGGAACAAAATAATATGACCGTGTCGTAGTACGAGGCTAAGTTTGCCGAGTTGTCCCGGTTTGCATCCCATTTGGTTGATAATGAGGAGCGTATGACGCGGATGTTTCTAAGAGGTTTGAAACCCGAGATACGTCAATACCTTATTTCTCACAAACTGTGTTTGTATTCAGATGTTGTGAATAGGGCTCAGTTATTGGAGCACGATAATGAGTCAACCCAACTAAGAGAGAGTAGCCGAAAAATGATAATACTAGTGGTAACAGTCATCGAAGCGGTGACAACAAACGTGGAGGGAATCAACATGCCAGAAATGGTAACCACTTCGGTGGTAATCATGGCCAAGACAGTAAAAGTAGAAATTTTAAGAAGAGAATATTCAACAATGATAGAAAGACGCCAGCACCAGCACCCGTTGTTAAGGAAAGAGAACGACCACCCATCATATGCTTCAAATGCGGAAGGGAGGGACACATAAGTCCAAATTACATGCAGCAGTCCAAATCGTGTTATAATTATGGAAAAGAAGGTTACCTAGCTCGATTTTGTCATGCAGGAAAGCCAAGTCTAGTTGGGACGGTGACACCAAGTGCCATCCTAGACAAGTCAAAATCAGTAGTTCAAGGGAGAGCGTTTATCGTGACCTCCCAAAAAGCAAGGAACCCGAACGAGGTTGTAAGACCCCGAAATTTTTTAAATAAAAAGGAATTTCCTTTATTTATTATTTTGAAATAGTAAGGGTGGATTTGATTAATGTGGTTAGTTATGGGTAAAATGTACAAATATTTTAAATAAGCAAGTGGTGATAAAATATTCATTGTTGTCGGGGAATATTCGTTTGGTCGTGGAATATTCGTCTAACGTTGGGAATATTAAATATTGACGGCGCGACCATGTGTGGGCCCCATGCTTGAAAGCGATTGGATGAAGAAAGCGACAAATATAAGTTGGTTAAAAATAACAGGCGTAGTTATTGCTAATTAAGATTGTTGGAATACGGTGGTTAAAACACACTAATACGCGTTGTTGAGCAAGATGGTACAGTATTGCACCAATTATTGATTCTTACGTAGAAGGCACTACTCGATAATTATTACACGGTAATTCTTATTCAAATATTTTATTTTATTGATTCAATAATTCTTTGCGTTGGTATTTTATATTATTGTTGTTTCAATAATTGTCCTGCATGATGATTTCCCATTATCGGATCAATAATTCATATTATTTGAATAATATTATTAGATAACATTATTGGCGATGTCTAGAAAGTTACATCTAAGGAGAGGTTTGGTCACCTAATTTTGGCGCTTGATGAAGGAGAGATCCTTATTGAAAGCCCCTCTTTCTGAGAGCAACTGGTTGTCGTAAATGTGATTACGTAATATTATTTGTGAATAATTAATTATTGATTCATATGATAAGGAAATATTTATTTTATATGAATATAAATGATGGATTTATTTATGTGGTTATTAATGAAGGAATTAATCTTTGAGATGTTTTGTTTGTATTTTGTCGGATTGGAGGTATTAAAAGATCAAATCGGTGTTATTACGACTTCATTGTGTGAGTTATAATATTTAATCCAAATAGTTGGATCGTTGTAATTTTTGGATATGTTATACATATATAAGTTGAGTATATGTCCACAAATTTTGAACCGTTAAAATGAATGAATGATTTGTTATAAATTTTAAGAGGTGTTTGATTAGGAAAGAAGGGTTATAATTGATTTTGGTGAAAATTCTAGAATTGAGTGGACCCCACTTGTGGTTAGTGAAAAATGTGCTGAATTTTATTTCAAATGTGGTGGGTGGCAATAGTAGCGAGTAAAGCCATCGGTAGCAGGTCAAGTCCGCCTTGGTACGGCTAACATTTTCCTATAAATAGAGGGCTAAGTTAGAATTGAAAATCACACCGTAAACAAAGTTTTCTCTTCTCTCTCTATATTATCGAGTGTATTTTGTGAGTATTTAGATGCTTTGAGAGTTCTTTATTCAAGTCAAGTTTCATTCAAAGATCACTTGAGACCTTTCCTTAGAAATCTTGATTCTTTGAGGTAAGGGATATTATTTTTTTTTCGTAATGATATTATTTCTTCAATATCATTATCTTTGAAATGTTGATCCGAAGTTTTATCAAATTTGGAACTTTTTTCATGTATCAAGTTCTTATTCATGAGTTCTTATTCACGAGTTACTATTCATGAGTTCTTATTCACGAAGTTTCTATTCACGAGTACTATTCATGAAGCGTGAAGATGTTTTTTTGTGGAATTTCTATCTTTTGGTGTTGAGTTACTATTCACGTATCAAGACTATTCACGATCTGAGACTATTCACGAATAAGACTATTCATAGAAAAATGAAAATTTTTCTTTAAATCTAAAATATCTATTTTGGATACTAGCTTTGATTGTATCCATGTTTTGATCATTCTTGAATTTTACACCGGTATGATTATTTATGAAGTATTTTTGAACTCGGATTGTTTAAAGTGCGAATCCATAATACTTGTCATTTTGTTTCCTTTGGATTCGTTTCTTTAAAAATATTTTCATCATTCTCGGTCTTAAATGATGATATTATTGAATATCTTTGGCTTTTTGTAGTGCAAAGATGAATGATTCTGAAGAATATCTTTGGCCTGTAGTGCAAAGATGAATGATTTCTAAAGAATATCTTTGGCCTGTAGTGCAAAAGATGAGCAGTGTTTAAATGAACATACCGGTGATGAATATCTTTGGCCTTTAGTGCAAAGATGAGCAGTGTGTTGAGATGAACACGATGGATTGATGAATATCTTTGGCACTGTAGTGCAAAGATGAATATTTGATTTGAGATGAATATTGATTGATGTTACTGAGGATAAAATATTGATGATGGATCGTTAAATTCATAGATTATAGTAGATTTCATTATCTACGTAACTCTTCTATGAATTATTATTTCCATCTTGAATATTGATCGAAACTTGTTGTCTATTGTATTCTATCGCATTTTTTTCCTGTTGGAGACTAACGATAATTTGTTGTATATTATCTTAGTCATAATATTCTTTTCTTGGGCTAGTTGAGCTCACCCTTTTCCTTTTTGTTCCATTTTTCTCGGGAGGCGAGAATATAGCGAGTATGTAAAGGGGTATGGAATGAAGGTTTTAGAAAGGATTGTTTAGTAGTCCTCACCATTTTTTTATGTATCAATAAATGTGATGAGGATTTATTTGAGTATAGATATTATCAGAAGATAATATTTGTATTCAAACTCACAGTTTCTTGTTGTAATAATAAAGTTGTAGTTGTTTACGTACCATGTATTTGGCGACTCGAGAATGGGTTGGATGGAATGGACCCTATTTTGGGGCGTCACGGTTGGTATTAGAGCTTAGGATATGATCTCTGGCGGAGATCGGGGAATAGAACTAGGAGGGAGGCGAGTAAATCCTTCGCTAGTGTGTCCTACCTAAGCTTATTTGTTAGTTAGTCAATTATATAGGATATTATGTGATATATTGATTTCCTTAATTAACCCTTATTTTATGGATGATTTGAGAATGTCGTGATAATAATATTAATGATGGAGTAAATGAGACCGTGGAGATGCTGTACTCACCAACGAGGAGAAGCGTGCAACAGTGGCAATGTTCCTCCGTGAATAACACCATTGAAAGAGATGATGAAGCGAGGGGATGTTTAGAAGTTTTTTTGTAGTTCATGCAAAATCGCAGACGAGGGAGACTCGTGTTCAAAATAAAGGAGGAAATGATAGTAATTCATGGGTGGTCATGACCCAAGCGATTCAAAGAGTTGGGACCACGAATTCTGGGAAAGCGGATCCGATCATGGCGGAAACATGGGTCAAGCAAATTACCAAGATATTCGATGTCTTGGGATGCGAAGGAATGAAAGTTCCATTCGCTACTTTTATGTTCCGTGGCGAAGGCGGACATTGGTGGGAATCGTGAAGCGTACCCATCCACCGCACTCAAAGATGTCGTGGGAGACGTTTGAAGCAGTTCAATGACAAGTACTTCCACGAAAGTATTTCATCATATGAAGGAAGTGGAGTTTATTAGATCGAGCAGAATAACATGGCGGTGTCAAAGACGAAGGCGAAGTTCATGAGTTATCGAGTTTGCACCTCATTTGGTGGAGAATGAGGAACGATGACGACGCGGATGTTTCGAGAGGTTTGAAACCCAAGATACGTCAAGATCTCATTTCTCATAAATTTTCTCTATTCAGATGTTGTCAATGAGGCTCGATTGTTAGAAGCGAGATAACGATAATACGTTCAACCGAGGGAACATAACCGGATCATCTCAAGAGATAGCGATCATCGAATAACGATAACCGGTGGAGAAAGAAGAATACGGACAAAGGCGGTTACCACTCTGGTGGTAATCATGGCCATGAAAATAGAAGAAGCGAAGTCGGGAGGAGATTTTAAAAAGAGGAGATTCAACAACGACCATGTGAAGACGCGTCGCCACGCAGAGTAGAATCGGTTCCAAGGAGGAGAAAGACCATCGGTCGTATGTTACAAATGCGGAAAGAGGGACATATCACCCAAATCGCCCACAACAGTTTAAGGTATGCTATAATTGTGGAAAAGAAGGACATATCGCTTCGAGATTAGACGATATCGAAACCCGATCCAATGGAATGGTGACTCAAAAGGATGTCGAGAAAAGTCAAAGTCAACGATTTACGGAAGAGCGTTTGTCGTGGAATCAATAAAATGCGAGGAACCCGAACGAAGTTAGCACGGGTTAGTTAATTATAAATTCTTGCGAAGTTTATACCTTACTAGATACCGGTTCTACCCATTCTTTTATCTCTCTTGTTTGCGCTCAACGTTTGAACTTGACTACGGAGAAATTAGACTTTGACTTATTTATGGAGACTCCATTAGGAGAAACTTTCATTACATCCGTTGTTTAGAAATCTTGCTTGATTCAGGTTGGCACTATCACATTACCTGCTAACCTTATTTCTATAGAGATATTTGCTTTTGATGTGATTTTAAGGTTAACTACTCATCATGCCAAATTGATTACTTTCGTAAGGTTGTTAGTTTTCATATTCCTAAGCAACCTGTTATTCAAATTCAAGTAATCAAACCATTGTAGTCAAACATTTTCATATCAAGCCATGAAGTCATTCGTTTATTACGGATGTCAAGTTTTCTTAGTCCATGTTATGGATTTGAATAAAGACACGTCGATTTGAATAATATTCTTGTTGTTATTGATTTTTCTGGACGTATTTTCGAAGAATTTCTTGGCTTACTCCCAAAGCTTCGATATTAAATTTTGTATCGACTTTGAACCGGTCTGACACAAAACTCATTTCTAAAATCTTATATCGAATGGCTCTATTGAACTTGAGGAGTTAAAAATTCAACTATAGAATTTGGTACCTGAGCCTTTATCTTATGACTTCCTTAGTGGAATTCACCTAAGCCAGACTCTCTGTAGGGGACGTCATATTCGATGCGATAGTAAACCGATAGGTGTCATTGTGACGTCTTTATCCAAGATTGGGATATGAGTCACAGTTGAGAACAACCTAAGTCAGTAATCGAAATACGTAGCTTTCTAGGCTTAGTTGGTTATTATCGGAGATTCGTTGAAGGATATTCTCGAATCGCTATTCCATTAACGTAGCTGACTCATAGAGATACAAAATTCAAATGGAGCAAGGAATGTGGTAAGAGCTTCGAAGAACTCAAGAGGAGACTCATTTCAGCACATGTTCTGACCATGCCATCCTGGAAAAGCGAACGTGGTAGCTGACGTGTTGAGTAGAAGATCGTATACAAGTACGAGTACGATATTGTCAAAGACTCATTTCGTATAATATACAAATAATAGATATGGAGATGAAAACTCTAGGTACCCACGTGATGATATACTGAGCACGTGATGATATCTGAGTATAATCGACTTTAATCGATAAAGTTAAAAGTCATTCAAGCTACACACCGGAAATGATGAATTTGAAGAAAGAGGTGCAAGAAGTTGTTATTTCAAAAGCAAGAGAATCGGTGAGGTGAGGAAAGCTCAAACCTTCGATTTATTAATCCGGTTGAAATTCTCGATCGAATAGGGGCTGTGGCCTATAGACTCGCTTTTACCGCCAAGTATTGATGGCGTGTTCATAACGTTTTTCACGTATCGATGTTACGACCGAACCACGTCATTGAGTTAGAACCGGACGAGATAGTCAGAAGACTTAACGTATAAGGAGGTACTGTCAAGATTTTGGATAGGAAGGAGCATGTCCCACGCCAAGAAAGGTCATACCACAAGTTAAAGTTTGTGGAGGAATCATCTTTATAGAGGAAATGACACGGGAATTGAAAGCGGAAATGAAAGCGAGGTATTCTCACCTTTTCAAAACACCAGTATCGACGTCAATTTCGAGGACGAAATTTCATAAGGAGGGAGGTTGTAAGACCCGAAATTTTTTAAATAAAAGGAATTTCCTTTATTTATTATTTTGAAATAGTAAGGGTGGATTTGATTAATGTGGTTAGTTATGGGTAAAATGCATAAATATTTTAAATAAGCAAGTGGTGATAAAATATTCATTGTTGTTTGGGAATATTCGTTTGGTCGTGGAATATTAAATCTTGTCGGGAATATTAAATGCGACGGTAGCGAAATGTGTGGGCCCCATAATGAAAGCGATTGGATGAAGAAAACGACAAATATAAGTTGGTTAAAAATAACTTACAGTAGTTATTTACGAATTAAATTTGTTGGAATACCGGGTGGTAAAAAACACTAATACTAATCATGCGTTGTTGAGAAGACATACTAGTATTGCACCAATTATTGATTCTTACGTGAAGAAGGCACTACTCAATAATTATTACGATAATCATGCTTAAAGATATTTTATTTTATTGATTCAATAATTGTTGCGTTGGTATTTTATATTATTGTTGTTTGATAATTGTCCTTTCTGATGATTTCCCATTATCGGATCAATAATTCATATTATTTGAATAATATTATTAGATAACATTATTGGCAATGTCTAGAAAGTTCATCTAAGGAGAGGTTTGGTCACCTAATTGCGGCATGATAAGGAGAGATCCTTATTGAAAGCCCCTCTTTCACAGGAGCAAATTGGTTGTCATAAATGTGATTACGTAATATTATTTGTGAATAATTAATTATTGATTCATATGATAAGGAAATATTTATTTTATATGAATATAAATGATGGATTTATTTATGTGGTTATTAATGAAGGAATTAATCTTTGAGATGTTTTGTTTGTATTTTGTCGGATTGGAGGTATTAAAAGATCAAATCGATTGTTATTACTGACTTCATTGTGTGAGTTATAATATTTAATCAAATAGTTGGATCGTTGTAATTTTGGATATGTTATACATATATAAGTTGAGTATATGTCCACAAATTTTGAACCGTTAAAAATGAATGAATGATTTGTTATAAATTTTAAGAGGTGTTTGATTAGGAAAGTAGGGTTATAATTGATTTTGGTGGAAAATTCTAGAATTGAGTGGACCCCACTTGTGGTTGGTGAAAAATGTGCTGAATTTTATTTCAAATGTGGTGGGTGGCAATAGTAGCGGTAAAGCCATCGTAGTGTGGTCAAGTCTCCGCTTGGTACGGGCTAACATTTTCCTATAAATAGAGGGCTAAGTTAGAATTGAAAATCACACCGAAACAAAGTTTTCTCTTTCTCTCTCTATATTATCGAGTGTATTTTGTGAGTATTTAGATGCTTTGAGGTTTGCTATTCAAGATAAGTTTCATTCAAAGATCACTTGACCCTTCCTTCCAAAATCTTGATTCTTTGAGGTAAGGGATATTATTTTTTTCCGTAATGATATTATTTCTTCAATATCATTATCTTTGAAATGTTGATCCGAAGTTTTATCAAATTTGGAACTTTTTCATGTATGGGTTACTATTCATGAGTTCTTATTCACGAGTTACTATTCATGAGTTACTATTCACGAGTTACTATTCATTTAGTACTATTCATGAAGCGTGAAGATGTTTTTTTGTGGAATTTCTATCTTTTGGTGTTTGAGTTACTATTCACGTATACTCAAGACCTTTATTCACGATATCTGACACTATTCACGAATACGGCACTATTCACCGAAAAATGAAAATTTTTCTTTTCGTCTAAAATATCTATTCTGGATACTAGCTTTGATTGTATCCATGTTTTGATCATTCTTGAATTTTACACAGTATGATTATTTATGAAGTATTTTTGAACTCGGATTGTTTAAAAGTACGAATCCATAATACTTGTCATTTTGTTTCAATGGATTCGTTTCTTAAAAAATATTTTCATCATCCTCGGTCTTAAATGATGATATTATTGAATATCTTTGGCACAGTAGTGCAAAGATGAATGATTCTCAAGAATATCTTTGGCTTTGTAGTGTAAAGATGAATGATTTCTAAAGAATATCTTTGGCTGTGAGTGCAAAAGATGAGCAGTGTTTAAATGAACACGACCGATCGATGAATATCTTTGGCCTTTAGTGCAAAGATGAGCAGTGTTGAGATGAACATGATCGATTGATGAATATCTTTGGCACTGTAGTGCAAAGATGAATATTTGATTTGAGATGAATATTGATTGATGTTCTGAGGATAAAATATTGATGATGGACTGTTAAATTCATAGATTATAGTAGATTTCATTCTCTACGTAACTCTTCTATGAATTATTATTTCCGCTGCGAATATTGATCTGAAACTTGTTGTCTATTGTATTCTATCAGATTTTTTTTCCTGTTGGAGACTAACGATAATTTGTTGTATATTATCTTAGTCATAATATTCTTTATTGGGCTAGTTGAGCTCACCCTTTTCCTTTTTGTTCCATTTTTCTCAGGAGGCGAGAATATAGCGAGTACGAGTCGGGGTATGGAATGAAGGTTTTAGAAAGGATTGTTTAGTAGTCCTCACCATTTTTTTTATGTATCAATAAATGTGATGAGGATTTATTTGAGTATAGATATTGTCTAGAAGATAATATTTGTATTCAAACTCACAGTTTTACTGTTGTAATAATAAAGTTGTAGTTGTTTCTGTACCATGTATTTGGCGACTCAGAATGGGTTGGATGGAATGGACCTATTTTGGGGGCGTCACAGAGGTCATCACGGATAAGCTAATCATAAACTCTAGTGAAGTCTATACTTATTTGATACAGGTTCTACCCATTCTTTTATTTCTCCAATTTGCGCTCAACGTTTAAATTTAACTCCGGAGAAATTAGACTTTAACTTATCTGTTGAAACTCTGTTGGGAGAAACCTTCATTACATCCACTGTTTATAAGTCTTGTCTGATTTAAATCGGTACCCTCGCATTACCTGTCGATCTTATTTCCTTAAAAATACTTGCATTTAATGTGATTTTAGGGATTGATTGGTTAACTACTCATCATACAAAAATTGTTTATTTTTGTAAAGTTGTTAGCTTTCATATTCCTAACCAACCTATTATGCGAATTCAAGCAACCAAACCACTAAAGTCAATCATTGTCATATCAAGCCATAAAGCTATTCGTTTATTGAAAAACAGATGTCAAGCTTTCTTAGCCCATGTCACGAATTTAAACAAAAATACGTCAGATTTGAATGATATTTCTATTGTTCATAAATTTCCTGACGTATTTCCTGAAGAACTTCCTGGCCTACCCCCAGAGTGTGAAATTAAATCTTGTATCGACCTTGAACCCGGTACAAAACCCATTTCCAAAGCCCCATATCGAATGGCTCCTATTAAACTTCAGGATTTAAAGACTCAACTGCAGGAATTGTACTTAGACATCGGTTTCATTCATTCTAGTACGTCTCCTTGGGGTGCTCCTATTCTATTCATAAAGAAGAAAGATGGGAGTATACGACTTTGTATTGATTATCGGGAGTTGAATCATGTCACCGTAAAAAATAGGTATCTATTACCTCGCATTGATGACCTATTTGACCATTTTCAAGGCACCAAATTCTTTTCAAAGATCGATCTTCGTTCCAGATATCATCAGTTGAAAATTAAAACTGATGACATTCCAAATACTGCTTTCAGAACTCGGTACGGGCATTATGAATTCCTAGTTATGTATTTTGGATTGACTAATGCTCCTGCTACCTTCATGGATATGATGAACCGAGTATTCAAGGAATATTTGGATCATTTTGTGGTTGTCTTTATTGATGACATCCTCATTTACTCCAAAAGCCATGAAGATCATGAGCAACACTTGAGGCTGATACTGTAAAAGCTTCGTGAAAACAAGCTTTATGCCAAGTTAAAGAAATGTGAGTTCTGGCTTGAGGAAGTAGCATTCCTTGGACACATGATATCAAATCACGGAATATCTGTTGACCCAACAAAGATTGAAGCAATACAAAACTGGGAGCAACCTAAGTCAGTGACCGAAGTACGTAACTTTCTCGGCTTAGCTGGTTATTATCGGAGATTTGTGGAAGGATTTTCTCGAATCGCTACTCCATTAACTCAGCTGACTCAAAAAGATACAAAATTTGGTTGGAGCAAGGAATGTGAGAAGAATTTTTAATAACTCAAGAGGAGACTCATTTCAGCACCTATTCTGACAATACCATCTGGTTCGGAGGGATTTGTCATCTATAGTGATGCTTCAGGCAAAGGTTTAGGATGTGTTCTCATGCAACATGGGAAAGTCAAAGCCTACGCCTCACGACAACTTAAAGAATATGAGAGGAATTATTCTACTCATGATCTAGAGTTGGCAGCTGTTGTCTTCGTACTTAAAATCTGGAGGCATTACCTGTATGGGGAGAAGGTTGAGATCTATATGGATCATAAAAGCCTCAAATATTTCTTCACCCAAAAGGAACTCAACATGCGGCAACGATGTTGGCTTAAGTTGTTGAAAGATTACGATCATACAATTCAATACCATCCTAGAAAAGCTAACATGGTAGCTGACGCATTGAGTAGAAGATCATATGCGGGTACGAGTGTAATATTGTCAATTCAAAGGTGAAATTCAGATAAGGCACACATAGAAGGGGGGGTTGAATAAGTGTGGATACAAACTATGGCCAATTTAAATTCTTTTAACTAAGTTATTGAATGTAGACTACTATGTTGATGAATGCAGCTTGCTGAATGAATATGGTCTACCGAATTGAATTTTTGTTTAAGAAAATATCTTGGTGTTTTTTTAAATTAAATAAAATATTATAACAAAAATTCTAACGATGAAACAAATAATTAAATTTTGTTAAGCAAATCAATTAACTTGATTGGAATTAAGTTAAATCAAGTAATAAAAATAACACCAAGATTTTTACGTGGTTCGGCTATTACCCTCTATAATAATAGCGTACTCCACGTCTAATACCAACTAGTATTGAAGACTCACTTTTATTTCTTTAAAAGACTCTTGTTACAATACAGATTCTTTAAAATTGAATTACAATAATTCACTTGAGCACTCTTGCTCCTTGTGCACCAATGCACTCCTTAAGCACCTATGCTTCCTTAAACCTGTTTGTAAATAAACCTTAATCCACCTGGATTAAATGTCCTTAGACAACACTTAGTCTAAAAACAAATTAAGATTACAATAATAGAGGTCTAATGATCAAAGTGAATAAGCAATTTAACAATGCAAGGCTCAACTAATGAATGCAATGATCAAGTAGAAATAATAAAAGATATCACCAATATTATGTTCACGAAAATTTCTGAATTTCTCAGCAACTTGAAATTTGCACCAAAAATAGCTTCCAAAGTATGTGAGTGCAATAATCAATTTTTGTTGTAAGTGTTGTTTTTCATTGATATCAGAACTTCTTTTTATATCTCAAATTGTTACCGTTACTTCATTAAGTTCTGTTGCCATATATACATTGCCAACATAATTAAAGAGATAAGAAATGTTCCAATAATATTCTCGTTAGATAAAATCAAGTAGATCTCCGGATGACAAAAAAAACAAAAATTAGCTAAACTCTTTCAAAGTGATAAGCCTCTATTTTTCCATACTGTTTTTGTATTAAACAACCATCAGAAATATATTGTAAGTTCCGTAATTAATGGCAACATTTATCTTCCCAAGATAATCATTACTATCAATTGCCAAGATATATGCAGCTTTTAGACTTCTAATCATGATCCACCACCGCCACATATATCATACTTCCTTTCTAACAAATATATATAATCATTCCGTAACAAATGGAAAGAAGATATACATACTATTTTTAGTGTAAATCACATAGAAATTCAAATATCAATTAACAAGTACCTTTTTCTAGGATAATTATCTTAAGAGTTCCCAAGACATATATAACGTATCATTAATATTAATTTGGACAGTTCTTTTACGCATGCATGCTAATAAAACAGTTCTCTTGATTGCTATAACATATATTAGACATGCATAATTAATTCATATTTTAATGCATACCATGAAATGTCCTAGAGACTTGTATTGAAAAATCGAATATTTGCAATGACCTTACATATTTTTCTTAGGACTCAAAACGTCTTCATTCTTCCTGAATAATCCATCAAACACTTCTTAAAATAGTTTCCGGAAATTCACAATAAACAATTTAGTACCAATGAGCAGGTCATCATCAAAACATTAGGCTAGAACGTGATATAATCAACATTCTCCCCCTTTTTGATGATGACAACTTAAATAAATAAAACTCCCCCTAAATTCATGCATATAACTTATTTTAGTTAAATATTGCAGAACCTGCATATGTTAGTATCATACTAAACCAAATATAAATCATAGATCATAAAGTAAAAACAACAGTCTTATCATGCAGCAAAACAAAATCACCATCAGTCTTAACATCCAGGCAACCACGCCTACCAAAAAACCAAATGAAACCATAGTCTTTGAAAAATTAAAAACAAAATATGAAATTCGCAGAAATTCTCCCCCTTTGTCATCATGCAAAAAGAGAAGACCACAATCAATCAATATCCTCCAGATTAGCCCGCTGTTCAGCACGAGTGGTAAAGTATGGACGATGACGAAGGCGATGAAGACGCTCTTCCAAAGTGTAATCATTTTCAAGTCGAGGTGGTCGAGGTATAAAGGTTGCAGGTGGAAGTTCCATATCTAGAAAGTCACCCTTGTATTCAGCCATCCAATTGTTCATCGGCCACTCTGGGATTGGAGAATACATTGTAGGAATATGAAACCGTTGTCCCACATCATTGAACCTGGTCGCCATAAAATCTGCAAGCTCCCCGAGTTGATAACTAATAAACTTTACCTCTTGACTTAACTGACATGTGTTTCGATTAAATTTCCTTTGGAGTGCTTCATCCATAGCTAATGTCTGAATCTCAAAACCTGCCTGAAGATCAATAAATTCATCTTCAACCCGATGATATAGTTTATTAATTTCTGGAGCGTCCATCGGTAGTTTCCTTTTCTCAAGAATCACAAGTCGATTTTGTATTTCAACCAAATCAGCTTTCACATAATTTTGATTTTGTAGAATCTCATTTAAAACATTCATAATGTCAGACCCATGAGAATTTGGCAAAGAAGATGAAGATGAGTCAGGGGTAGGAGAAATAGGAGGAGGAGAGGTAATAGGAGGATCAGGGAGAGGACGAACAAACTCACTAGCATGAAAAGTAATGAGAGATTTTGACAGATTGGCAGTGTCAATAAGCTCATGATTTGCAACAAAAATTTCATCATCAAAAGATATTTTGAAATGTTGGAAGAGTTTTGTTAAAGACTTACTATAAGGAAGACATTTCTTGGTTTGACGAATGCAACTTTGCATATGAGACATCATCATTTGAGAAAAATTGAAATATTTTCCTTTAAGAATCATAGCCACAACTACTAAATCTTGATAGGTAAAATCTGCCCCACCACCGAGTCGGGGAAACAAATTATATCGAACCAACTTATGTAACACACAGGCAGTAGGACACACACTCACAGTTTTTGGAAGAAACAGAGATGAAAGAGAATAATCATTCATAACAATATGAAGCTATTCCAAGGGATGAAAAGGGATATTAGCAGCACCTTTAAGAGTAAAAGGATAAGGTCCAGCAGAAGAGATACCAAGAATGCTACCAAAGTCAATACTAGTGAAAAATAATGACTTACCCTTAACAAATGTTGTAAAACAATCCCCATTGCATTCAAGATTAGTATAAGATTTTTGGACTAACCTAGGATAAGCAATAGTAGGAGGGATCAACATAGAAGAAATGTTGCAATCAGTGAAGATTTTTTCCAGAACATAATGTTTTAGATAAAATAGATCCAGAGATTTTTCATACATAAATTGCTTTGTAGCAATGGAATTTTTAAAACGAGTTTCAAAACTAGGTCCTCTAAAGAAATTTTCTTGCATATCAAAGGAGGATGAAAATGTATTTACTAGATTTGAAGGAGACTCTGGCGGTGAAAAAATTTGTTCTTCATCTATTGGCTGCTTCAATTTTCCCCAGTGAGACAGTTCGACTTCTGAGGTTTTTAAGAAAGAAAAACTAGAGTCTGAGTTGTTGGATAAAATTGTGGCATCAGACAACACATGCACAGAGGATTTCTTATGTACGCACTTGGATTTCATCTTTGTTCCTGTAAGGTTCTTCAACGAAGATTCTTCTTCGTTTGATTTCCCAGATGATCGATTTCTAGCCCTGGTTTTCATGGTGTGATAGATTTGTGAAAAGAAAATGAAGAAGTTTTGGTAAATGAAGGAGGTATAAGATCTAAGTAACGAAGAAAGATGAAGATATAAAGATACACAAAACTAGAAGTTAATCAAGAGTCTGTCACCGAAAGACGTGCGTCTTTTCAATTTTTTTTAAAAAAACTATTTGGCTGCTATTCCGAGTTTCAAGGTAGAAGTCTTTACGTTTCCTACTCAATTAATATTCGGCGATAAACATTGACTTTTAATAGACCCGTGTGTCTAGAATATCATTTAAACAGATAAGGAATGTCTAACAGATATATTTTATCAGATATCATGTAGAAAATAAATGATATATATATGTATAAAATATAATCTGCATGTCATAAAATTTTAAGCACGTAAATCACAATTATATCATGCACATTCCAAGTTCTCTCCTTAACATACAAAATCTTTCCTCACTCAAGGGTTTAGTAAAAATATCGCCTAATTATTTTTGGCAGAATAAAACCAATTTAACTAACCCTTTTGAAACATTATCCCTTAAAAATGATGCCTTACCTCTATATGTTTTGTATGTGAATGCAAAAGCAGATTCTTCGATATGTCAATAAAGACTAGAATTATCACAATATATAGGCACATTATCACAAATTATGTCAAAATCACATAGAGTTTGTTTCATCCATAATATTTGAGAGCAACAACTCCTGTGACTAAATATTCACCCTCGGTGGTTGATAAAGCAACCAAGTTTGCTTTTACTATGCCACTGAAACAAGACTTTGTCCCAAAATGTACAAGCACCACTTGTACTTTTTCTATCAATTTGAAACCCTGCATAGTCAACATCTGAATAACCCATTAGTTCAAAATGATTACTTATTGGATAAAATAATCCTAAGTTTATAGTACCATGTAAATATTTAAAAATTCTTTTAACCACTTGTAAGTGGGATTCTTTAGGTTTTGCTTGAAATCGAGCACAAAGACATACATTATACATTATATCCGGTCTAGATGTAGTTAAATATAATAAAGAGCCAATCATACCTCGATATTTGCTTAACTCTACATCTATACCTTTATCATCTGATGTGAACTTTATTGACGTACTCATTGGTGTAGCCTTAGGGTTGGTTCCTTCAAAATCAAATCTTTTAAGTAGCTCTTTTATGTACTTGGTTTGATGAATATAGATCCCTTCCTTTGTTTGCTTGATTTGAAGTCCCAAAAAATAATTTAGCTCTCCCATTAAGCTCATATCAAATTCCTTATGCATACACTTTGAAAACCACTCACAAAGAAAATTATTAGTAGCACCAAATATTATATCATCTACATATATTTCAACAATGATTATTTCTTATTTTTCATGTTTAATAAATAAGGTAGAATCTATTTAACCTCTAGTAAAACCACTTGAAATAAGATACTTACTCAACCTCTCGTACCAAGCCCTTGGAGCTTGTTTGAGACCATAGAGAGCTTTCTTTAACTTAAAAACATGATTTGGATATTTCTCATATTCGAATCCAGGAGGCTGTTTGACATAGACTTCTTCATTGATGTATCCATTAAGAAACGCACTCTTTACATCCAGTTGATAAAGCTTTAATTTCTTATAACAAGCAAATGCTAACAATATTCGAATAGACTCTAGTCTTGCAACTGGAGCATAAGTTTCTTCGTAGTCGATCCCTTCTTGTTGATTATAACCTTGAGCCACTAGCCTTGCTTTGTTGCGAGTGATTTTTCCATGCTCATCAAGCTTATTTTTAAACACCCATTTTGTTCCAATGACGGAACTATCTTTAGGAGGAGACATTAATTCCCAAACTTGACATCGTTTAAATTGTTGAAGTTCCTCTTGCATTGCCATCAGCCAACTTTCATCAAGTATAGCTTCTTTAACATTCTTTGGCTCAACTTGTGATAGAAATGCAGAGAACGCACATTGATTTTGTAGGTTTCTTCGTATAGTAACTCCTTTGTTCATATCTCCAATGATATTTTTCGGTGGATGATCCTTGAGATATTTTGTTTTCTTTGTCTTGTTGAGGAAAATTTTCTTCAAGATCTTGTGTTGCTTCTTGTTCATTTTCATGTGGATCGTTCAATCCAGCCAGTTGAGTTTGTCCATTCGGTCTGCTGAATGGTTCTCTTTGGTTTGCTAAATTTGTGGAAATTTCCAAATTTCCTGCATCCCCTTCTCTTTCTTTTGGAAGATCATTGTTAGTCTCATTGAAAGTTATATGTATTGATTCTTCAACACATAACTTGTAAACATTAAATACGCCATATGCCTTGTTGTTATGTGAATAACCAATGAAAATACCTTCATAGGATTTAACATCAAATTTTCCCAAGTTATCACTAGTATTTAATATATAACATTTAGATCCAAATACTTTGAAATAACTTATATTAGGAATTTTATTATTCAAAAGCTCATAAGGAGTTTTCAAAATAATAGGATGAATAAGAACTCTATTTAACACATAACATGAAGTATTAACAACTTCGGCCCAAAATTTCTTTGGAAGTTTGCTTTCCTGTAAAAGTGTTCTAGCTATTTCTTGAAGTTTTCTATTCTTTCTTTCCACTACTCCATTTTGTTGAGGAGTTCTAGTAGCTGAAAACTCATGGCTTATACCTTTTTGATCACAAAATGTAATAAAGTCTTTTTGAAATTCGGTACCATGATCACTTCTAATTTTTATAAGTTTGAAACTATACTTATTCTCTAAATTTCTTATTAATTTCTCAAACTTTTTAAATGCTTCATCTTTGGTTCTTAAGAATAATACCCATGTATATCTAGAAAAATCATCAACTATGACAAATGCATAAAATTTACCATTAATACTAACATGCCTTTCTGGGCCAAATAAATCAAGATGAAGTAATTGTAAAGGAGTAGAGGTTGATACCATATTCTTTGCACTGAATGATGTCCTTACTTGTTTTCTAAGTTGGCAAGGGACACATATTCCCTTCTTTTCATATTTTATCTTTGGCAAACCTTTGACAAGATTCTTTGAGGACAATTTCTTGATTAGATCCATGTGAACATGTCCCATCCTCTTGTATTGCCAGATTAGCCTCATCTTGCATGAGATGTAAGACATAATTCTTCATCCTGTTCCTCAAAGTCAATAGTATATATATTTCCTTCTCTTTGTGCAACTAGAGAAACATTGTTAGTTCCATGAGAAATAATACATTTTTCTTTATCAAAACTGACTTGGTGACCACTGTCCATTAATTGACTTATACTAATAAGATTAAATTCAAGACCATTAACAAGATGAACATTATCGATGTTAACCTTACCATTACCGATTTTACCTTTTCCGACAATTTCACAAGTTTGATTATCTCCAAATGTGACCCTTCCATTTTTCTTCTTGATTTTTAGTTCCACGAACTTTGTTTTGTCACCAGTCATGTGACGTGAGCATCCACTATCAAGAATCCACTTTTGAGATGGAACCCTTGCCTTGAGACATACCTGTCAAGAAAAGATAATTCATCCTTTTGGTACCCACATCTTTTTGGGTCCTTTAATGTTAGTTGCAAGTAAATCATTCTTTTTGACCCATACCTTTTTAATCTTATTTTTCTTAAAACAATTTATGTCCAAGTGACCTTTAATACCACAGTTTTTGCATGTTGTGAAAGGAGAACAATAATTCAATTTAAAACGCGACTTGGATCTAAGCATATTCACATTACCGGTTTTATGAGTGGGATTATAACCTATTCTTTGTCTATCAAAACTAGGTTTTTGCTTTCCTAACATGACAGTTAGATTTTCTTCTCCTCGAACAAATCTAGCAAGAGATATTTTTAATGAATCTACTTCCTTTTGAAGCTCATTAGTATGAATGGGTTTAGTCTAGAATTCATTACCAAAAGCATCAATACATACATCTCGCATTTTCAGTTCATTTGTCAATTTTTCAACTTCATTGTTCAAGTAAGTCACTTTGTTAAAAAGAACTTTGTTATAATTCTCAAGAAAATCATTTTTAGCAATTAAAACTTTTTCTTCTTTACATATAGATTCCTTTTCAATATTTTTCTTTTTATCTATCAAGGATTCTACTTCACCCATTAATGTGTTAACTAAGTCTTTCAAATATGCATTCTTTTCTTTCAATTTCTCATTTTCTTGTTTTAAAGAAATAATTTCAAAAATAGATACCTCATTTGATTCACCTTCTATTTCCATGAAGCATACTTGAGCTATCTCATACTTGGCGTCGATCTCAACTTCAGATTCTTCTTCATCACTCTAAGTGACCAGTGCCTTGTTTTTCTTATTATCCTTGAAGCCTGTTTTTCCTTTATTCTTTAGTTGAAAACAGTCCTTCTTGAAGTGCCCTGGACGTCCACATTCAAAACACGTTTCTTCAGTTTGCTTTCCTTTACCTTTATTTGAGTTGAAGATATTCTTTCGTTTATTCTTTCTTTGTAGAAGTCCTTTGAGTCTCCGTGACATCATAGCTATCTCTTCGTCAGAATCATCATCAAGCTCTTCTTCATTTCCTGCATTAAGAGCTAAAACCTTCCTACGAGGAGTTTCATCCTCATCGTCATACCTCTTTAACTGATGTTCATATTCCTCAAGTTCACCAAAAAGGGTTAGTGTATCCATAATAGATATAGTAGAGGAATCTTGAAGAGTAGTAATCTTAGATGCAAACCTCTTGGGCATAGCCCGGAGTAACTTACGATTAATCTAACTTTGTGGAATAGATTTGTCTAGCAGCTTTAAAGAGTTCAGAAGAATAAGGAACCTTGCTTGAGCCATCTTTATAGTTTATCTTTCTCAAGTTTGAACATCTCATAATCATGTATAAAAATGCTTAGTTTAACTTCTTGAACTTTTGATGTTCCTTTATGACCCACCACTAGAGTATCCCAAATTTCCTTAGTTGTGTTGCATGAGGATACTTTGTCAATCTCGGATACGCACCATGCCGCTTAATAATAGTATTCATCGCCTTGAGTCATGGGGAGACCATGAAGGTTTCGGTTGAATCCATTTCTAGCAAAGTCTTTGGAGTACCATCATCTTTCCTTGGAATAACTGGTCCATTTTCCATAACCCACCATTCCCAAGGATCTCTTTTAAGGTAGATCCTCATTCGGAATTTCCAGAAGTTGTAGTTTTACATTCCATGCAAAGCGTTGGAGGTCTATTGGTTGATTGACCTTCTTGATTTTTTTCGAATCGCGTGCCGTATCGTCGAATCTTTCCTACAAGTCACTATTAAGACCAAGTAAGTAGAGCTGAGCTCTGATACCAAATGAAATTCAGATAAGGCACACTTAGAAGGGGGGGTTGAATAAGTGTGGATAAAAACTATGACCAATTTAAATTCATTTAACTAAGTTATTGAATGTAGCCTACTATGTTGATGAATGCAGCTTGTTGAATGAATATGGTCTACCGAATTGAATTTTTGTTTAAGAAAATGACTTAATGTTTTTGTAAATTACATAAAATATTATAACAAAAATTCTCACGATGAAACAAATAATTAAATTTTGTTAAGCAAATCAATTAACTTGATTGGAATTAAGTTAAATCAAGTAATAAAAATAACACCAAGATTTTTACGTGGTTCGGCTATTACCCTCTATAATAATAGCCTACTCCACGTCCAATACCAACTAGTATTGGAGACTCACTTTTATTTCTTTAAAAGACTCTTGTTACAATACAGATTCTATAAAAATTGAATTACAATAATTCACTTGAGCACTCTTGCTCCTTGTGCACCAATGCACTCCTTAAGCACCTATGATTCCTTGAACCTGTTTGTAAATAAACCTTAATCCACCTAGATTAAATGTCCTTAGACAACACTTAGTCTAAAAACAAATTAAGATTACAATAATAGAGGTCTAATGATCAAAGTGAATAAGCAATTTAACAATGCAAGGCTCAACTAATGAATGCAATGATCAAGTAGAAATAATAAAAGATATCACCAATATTATGCTCATGAAAATTTCTGAATTTCTCAGCAACTTGAAATTTGCACCAAAAATAGCTTCCAAAGTATGTGAGTGCAATAATCAATTTTTGTTGTAAGTGTTGTTTTTCATTGATATCAGAACTTCTTTTTATATCTCAAATTGTTACCATTACTTTATTAAGTTCTGTTGCCATATATACATTGCCAACATAATTAAAGAGATAAGAAATGTTCCAATAATATTCTCGTTGGATAAAATCAAGTAGATCTCCGGATGACAAAAAAACAGAAATTAGCTAGACTCTTTCAAAGTGATAAGCCTCTATTTTTCCATACTGTTTTTGTATTAAACAACCATCAGGAATATATTGTAAGTTCCATAATTAATGGCAACATGTATCTTCCCAAGATAATCATTACTATCAATTGCCAAGATATATGCAGCTTTTAGACTTCTAATCATAATCCACCACCGCCACATATATCATAGTTCCTTTCTAACAAATATATATAATCATTCCATAACAAATGGAAAGAAGATATACATGCTGTTTTTAGTGTAAATCACATAGAAATTCAAATATCAATTAACAAGTACCTTTTTCTAGGATAATTATCTTAAGAGTTCCCAAGACATATATAACGTATCATTCATATTAATTTGGACAGTTCTTTTATGCATGCATGCTAATAAAACAGTTCTCTTGATTACAATAACATATATTAGACATGCATAATTAATTCATATTTTAATGCACACCATGAAATGTCCTAGAGTCTTGTATTGAAAAATCGAATATTTGCAATGACCTTACATATTTTTCTTAGGACTCAAAAAGTCTTCATTCTTCTTGAATAATCCATCAAACACTTCTTGAAACAGTTTCATGAAATTCACAATAAACAATTTAGTACCAATGAGCAGGTCATCATCAAAACATTAGGCTAGAACGTGATATAATCAACAAAAGGCCCATTTTGTATGACTTACAAAGGATGGAGATAGAATTAAAGACTCTAGGGACCCGCGTGATGATGGAAAATATACGAGTAGAATCGACTTTAATCGATAAAGTTAAAGCTGCTCCAGCTATAGACCCGGAGCTGATCGTATGAAGAAGAAAGTGCAAGAAGGTGCTATTCCGGAAGCAAGAATCGATGAAGAAGGAATACTTCGAGTCAACTCTAGACTTTGTGTTCCTAACGACCTTGATTTAAAGTATAAAATTATGATGGAGGCGCACAACACACCGTTTGCAATCCATCTTGGAAGTAACAAGATGTATCGTGATCTTTGACATACATTTTGGTGGAGCAATATGAAAATAGAGATCACAGAGTTTATCTCAAGGTGTTTAACTTGTCAACGTGTCAAGGCAGAGCATCAAGTGCCAAAAGGTCCATTGCAACCACTTGAAATTCTAGAATGGAAGTGGGAGCACATTACCATGGATTTCGTTACTGGTCATCCTAAGGTTTCTCAAGGTTTAGATGCGATTTGGGTCATTGTCGATAAATAGACCAAGTCTACTCATTTCATACCTATACGAGAAACCTATTCACTTGAACGTATTGCTCGTGTGTACATAAACGAGATTGTAAGACTGCATGGTATGCCAGTATCCATAGTTTCTGATAGAGACCCAAGATTCACTTCACGATTTTGGGTTAGTTTTCAAAAAGCTATGGGCACGAATTTGCGATTTAGCTCGGCATATCATCCTTAGACAGACGGGCAGTCGGAGAGGACTATTCAAACTCTTGAGGATCTATTAAGACTCTGTGTCTTTGACTTTAAAGGAAGTTGGGACAAGTTCTTGCCATTAGTGTAATTCTCTTATAACAACAGGTATCAATCAAGTATTGGCATGGCTCCATTCGAGGCGTTGTATGGATGCAAGTGTTGTTCTCCAGTATGCTGTGACAAGGTGGGTGAAGCAACGTTGATGGGACCAGAATTGGTACGCATGACAATGGAAAAGATTCAAATGATCTGAAAACGTATAAAAACCACATAAGATCGACAAAAGAGTTATGTTGATCTTCATCGAAAGGACGTGAAATTCAATATTGGAGAACATGTGTTGTTCCGTGTTACTCCATGGAAAGGACTTACAAGATTTGGAAAGAAAGGAAAGCTCAATCCTCGATTCATTGGGCCATTCAAAATCCTCAATCGAGTAGGAACTGTGGCCTATAGACTCGCCTTACCACCAAGTATGTCTCGTGTTTATAACATTTTTCACATATCTATGTTACGTAAATATGTGGAAGACCCGAACCACATTATTGAGTTAGAACCAGATGAGATAGCGGAAGATTTAACGTATGAAGAGGTACCTGTTAAAATCTTGGATAAGAAGGAACATATTTTATGCTCCAAGGTTATACCTCAAGTCAAAGTTTTGTGGACAAACCACGATGTTGAGGAAATGACCTGGGAGTTAGAATCTGAAATAAAATCAAGGTATCCTCACCTCTTCGACATACTAGGTACGTACCCTAATTTTGAGGATGAAATTTCATAAGAAAGGGAGGTTGTAAGACCCCAACTTTCATAAATAAAGATTAATTTTTCTCGAAATATATTTTTGAATATTATGGTGTGAATTTGATATAATGTTATAGTTGTGGGTAATATTTATAAATTTTGCAAAGTAAGCAAGTTGTTATAAAATATTCGATTGGTCGGGGAATATTCATTTTAATAGGATATATTCGTACGACGACGCAATCATTGGTGGACCCCACAACAGCATTATTGTCGGAGTTAGAAAATGACAGAAATATCTTTTTATAAAAGCAACGGCGAAAGTTTTACAGTTAACTGTTGAAATACCCGGTGATAAAAGTACAGTAATACGCGTGGTTGCATAGTAGCACACAGTATTGATTATTGATGCTTACGTGAGAAGTCACTCAATTATATTCAATTATTGCTATAGTAATTGCTGCATAGTATCTCACGTTATTTGATTCAAATATTGTTAATATTTTATATTGTTAAATCAATAATTGAGATGACAAGTTATTTATATAATTATTTACATTATTGACGATGTCTAGAAAGTTCTGTTGAGGAAAGAGGTTTGGTCACCAAATTGCGTGCCAATATGGAGAAATCCTTATCGGAAAGCCCCCTCTTTCCTGGAAATGATCTGGTTGTTAAATATTGCAAATAATAATAATGATGAATAAATGTTGTTAAAAATATTGAGGGGATTTTTTTATGAAGTATTTGTTGTAAATTTTGCTTATTATTTGGACCCTTATTTACCCATTTTTTGAAAATAATCGGTAAAAAGTTATTTAGTATATATATATATATATATAATGGTTGGGCCCACATTTGAATGATATGATTTTGGTGGATGAATGGAATTGTCATGGGAGGAAACATATTATTATTATTATATATATATATATATATATATATTATAATAAGTTTTATTTTTTTATGAAAAATATAATATATTATATTTTATTATGCATAGTATTTATATAGTGTCTGCATAGTGTTTGCATAGTAAATTATAAAAAAAATTCAACCGATTTGCGAAAAATCGTGATTCCTACTGTACAGTCCGTGATTCTAAAATTCAAATAGTATCCTTTCCATTCTCCTATAAATAGGATGCTTAGTTAGAATTGAAAATCACACTAGAATCAGAGAATTCTTTTTCTATAATATTGAGTGTATTTCTTTAGCGTTTTATGAAGCTTTGAGCGTAGAAAACAGTGAAATTTTTGTTTGAGCGTAGTGCATTGATGGACAGTTGTTGGCATGATCATGATCATTGATGAAAACACGAATATCCTTGGCCCGTAGTGCATGGATAATTTGTGGTCGTGATACTAATGAATATCTTTGGCCGTAGTGCAGGGATGATTCGATGATGTGGATTATTTTTAAGTTGAGTCTCAGCGATAAAATTGATGATAAACTTTTTAAATCATAGAAGATAGTAGATATCATGCTCTACTTGACTCTTCTAATGGATTGCTTGTTCCGCTGCAGTTAAACTTGATGTCTATTGTATTTTATCAGTTTAACACTGTTGAAGGCTAACAATAATTTATTCTGCATTATCTTAGTCATAATATTTCTTACTGGGTTAGTTGATCTCACCCTTTGCTTTCATTGTTCTCTTTAGAAATGAGAACATAGCCGGGACTAGTCGGGAAACGGTGTGATGGTCTGAGATGGTGCATTATTAGTCCTCACTATTCTGTGAAATAGTGTGATAATAATTGTAATAATATTGAATTTGAGTTTGGATATTGTCTAGAAGACAATATTCGTGTTGAAACTCCCAGCTTATGTTTTGTCGTACTTTACACGACAGTTGTATAATTAATTTGTATTTGAATTCTGTACCATGTATTTGACGACCTAAAATGGGTGATGTATACCTATTTTGGGGGCGTCACATGTATAATCAAAATAATTTTTTGACCAATCTGCTAACTGACACTACAGCGCGACACAAAGGCCTATAATTGTCGTTGTAGCGTTAACTTTGTCTTCTGTTATTTGGAAATGTACTGGAGGCGGTCTTTGCTTGTAGGCGAAATCTGATTCGAGGCAGATAGTGTTCGCGAAGAACACAGAACAAAGCCAAATTGGCCTACAAGCTACTTTCTAACAACCAATTTAACACATAAATTACATAAACCTCACAAAAACATAACTTAAGGTTTCTAACATGTTTTCAATCATTTAAACAACATAACAATCAACATTAAAACCCCTAAATTCACCATTTTTACTATTACTTTACTTTTTGACATTCTTAGCGAAATTAATCACCGTGAATTCGTTTTTCAACCAAAATAGTCAGTTTCAATTACTTTGTTTTCATTTCTTTATATATTTTCACAATCAATAGCCAATTTATACATTATATTATGAATTAAAGATAAATTTTGACTCTAAAATAAGTTATATTCACATATATATCACTATAAAATAATTTTTTCCATATATATCATATTTCCATGGATTAAACTACTCTAAATCATATACTAAACATATGAAAACAATTTATATCAACCAATTAACATATAAAAACTACTAAATAAACAATTAATCTTTCACACCAAAATTTACAAAGAACTTTCATGTATGTAAAAATTAGAACTTTAAAAGAAAACTAGAACTTTGGAAAAAGTTATACCTTTGCTAGAATAGAATTACACAACTTTTGATTACTACTCCTTGTTCTTGCAAAACTTCTTCTCTCAAACTCCTTCTCAAACTTTCTCTAGAGCTCTCTCTCTCTCTCTTTTCTCTTTTTTTCTTCTCTCTTCTTTATTTCTTCTGTTCTTTTACGTAATAGAAAATATAATTGATATATAACGTATAATATAATATATATTAATGTATAATATAAATATATATATAACTGATGTCAATTATAGTTTTTGAAAATCAAAAGCCATATGGCTTGTTTGGCTAAACTACTTTAAAAATTAAAGACTTAAATCCCTTAAGCCTTGTTTGGCAAAACTAAATTAAAAATAATAATTTTAAATCCTTATACCTTGTTTGGTAAAACCCATTTAAATCTCCTTTAATTTATTTTCATAACTCCTTTATAATATAGTTTATTGTCCCACTTTTCAAATATCCAAATTTAATTAAATTAAAACTAACAACTACTTATTAAATCCATTTGTCACATAAACACATTGCCACAAAATTATAATTTTCATTATAATTATAATTTTATTCAATAAATTAATACATTACTTTAATTACTAAATTAAATTAAAATAACATTATAACAACTCCTTTAATTCTTATCAATTCACTAATTTAATTATTAAATTAAATTAGAATATTATCTTATAAAATTTATTTCTCACACTTTTATTTAATTAACTTTAAAATACCAAATTACCAATTATCACTTAATTAACAAATTAAGTTAATTTCCTCAACTCATAAATTATTTATTTAACAAATAAGTAATCAAATCAAATCAAATTAAACAAATATTTATTCAACAATAAACACATCAATTAAAATATTTATTTAATTCAATAAATATTTAAAATTACAACTTAAATTTTGAATTGTTACATCCTCCCCTCCTTACAAGGATTATGTCCCCAGAATCACAACTTAAACAATTCATTCGTCACATTCTTCCCTCCTTACGAGGATTCTGTCCCCAGAATTGAAGACACAATTAAACAAATAACTCAGGGTAGTTCTTCATCATTTTATCTACGAGTTCCCACGCAACTTCTTCAGCATTGTGGTTCCTCCATATCTCCTTCACGGAAGGTATCACTTTATTCCTGAGTACTTGTTCTTTCCTGTCAACTATCTGGATAGGAATCTCCTCATAAGACAAGTCCTTATCGAACTGTAATGGTTTATACTCGATTACATGCTTGTAATCGTGTTTATATGGTCGTAGCACCGAAACATGAAAAATATTGTGAACATGTTCCAACTCTAGAGGTAGAGCTACCTCGTAAGCTACTTCACCCACTCTTCGCAGCACCTCGAAGGGTCCAATAAACCTCGGGCTTAGCTTTCCCTTTTTACCAAAATGGATTTTCCCCTTCCAAGGAGAAACTTTTAGGAACACGAAATTTCCTACATCGAACTCGCGATCTTGTCTGTGTTTATTAGCATACTTCTTCTGTCTGTCTTGAGCTACTACGAATCTTGCCTTGATGAGTTTGACAACCTTGGTAGTCTGTTGTACCAATTCCAGTCCTATCAGTTGATGTTCACCAACTTCATCCCAGCACAGTGGAGTTCTGCACTTCCTCCCGTATAATGCTTCATAAGGCAACATGCCAATGCTTACATGGTAAATGTTGTTGTAGGCGAATTCTTCCAGTGGGAAATGATCATCCCAGTTCCCTTTGAAATCCATGATGCACGCTCTAAGCATATCTTCCAATGTCTAGATTGTTCGTTCACTTTGGCGGTCTATTTGAGGATGGTACGCCGTACTCATTCTCAATTGTGTTCCCATGCATTCTTGTAGTCTCTTCTAGAAATTTGACGTGAATCTCGGATCTCTGTCTGACACTGGAACTCCATGTCTCAAAATGATCTCCTTGACGTACAACTTTGCCAATTGATCAAGATTGAATCTAATTTTTATTGGAAAAAGTGTGCTGACTTTGTCAGTCTATCCACTATCACCCAAATCCCATCGTATCCTTTCTGAGTCATCGGAAGACCTACCAAAAAATCCATTGTGATATGCTCCCACTCCCATTCCGATATTTTTAACGGTTGAAGTAATCCGCTTGGTCTCTGATGCTCGACCTTGACTCTTTGACATGTCAAGCATTTCGTGACACATTCTGCAACATCTCTTTTCATATTCGGCCACCAATAATGTCATCATAAATTTTGATACATCTTCGTACTTCTTGGATGAATTGAATATCTTGAGTTATGAGCTTCGGTTAAGATTTCGTCTTTCATATCCGGTACTACTGGAACCCAAATTCTTCCCTCGAACCTTAGTATTCCTTTGGTATCGATCTTGTATTTCACTTCACTACCCTCAACCACTCTTTCTTTGATCTTTCCACATTCTTCATATTGTAGTTGAGCATTCTTCACTTTGTCCACTAAAGTTGGACTAACTTCCATCTGGAACAATCTTCCATTTGATTCTTTAAGAAGTTTTATTTCTAACTCTAGCCTTGCCATTGCTGAGATAAGTTCCTCCTGAGCCGTTAACAACATCAACTTCTCACGACCTTTTCTACCCAGGGCATCAGAAACCACATTTGCTTTAGCTGGATGATAAAAGATCTCATAATCATAATCTTTTATCAATTCTAGACATCGCCTTTGACGCATGTTTAGATCTTTTTGTGTGAAAATATATTTCAGACTTTTATGGTCTGTATATATCTCACATTTCTTTCCATAGAGATAATGTCTCGATATTTTTAGAGCAAATACCACCGCAGCCAACTCTAAATCTTGTGTCAGGTATCCTTTCTCATAGTCTTTCAGTTGCCTTGATGCATACACAATGACTTTAACGTTTTATATAAGCACATAACCTAATCCTTTATGTGATGCATCACTATACACCACAAAGTTTCCTGTATTATCTGGTAATGACAACACATGTGCCACACTTAACAACTTTTTCAAGTCTTGAAAGCTCTCTTCACACTTCTCCGTCCAAACAAATTTTTCAGATTTCCTTGTCAAATTTGTCAACGGAGTGGAAATCTTGGAAAAGTCTTGAATAAATCATCTATAGTAACCTGCCAATCCTAAGAAACTCCTCACTTCCAATGGTGTCCTTGGTTGCTCCCAATTTATTATAGCTTCCACCTTTGATGGATCCACTGAAATCCCATATTTGTCAATCACATGCCCAAGAAATGGCACACGTTCTAGCCAGAATTCACACTTAGAGAATTTTGTATACAACTTTTCTTTTCGTAGCGTCTCCAACGTCAAACATAAATGTTCCACGTGTTCCTCTTGAGATTTGGAGTACACCAAAATATCATCAATGAATACCACTACAAACTTATCCAAAAATGGTTTAAACACCCTGTTCATCAAATCCATGAATGTTGCAGGGGCATTAGTTAAACCAAAAGACATTACCAGAAACTCATAGTGTCCATACCGAGTTCTGAATGTCGTCTTAGGTACATCCTCCTTCCTTACCTTTAATTGGTGAAACCCACTTCTCAAATCTATCTTAGAGAAATACCTAGCTCCCTTCAACTGATCAAACAAGTCATCTATTCTTGGAAATGAATATTTATTCTTAATAGTGACTTTGTTTAACTCCCTATCATCAATTCAAAGACGCATTGACACATCCTTATTTATCACGAATAACACCGGTGCTCCCTATGGTGACACACTCGGTTGAATATATTTCTTGTCTAGCACAGCTTCTGCATTTGTACCATGAGTTCCTTCATCTCTACCGGAGCCATCCTATATGTGGTTTTCGATCTCGGAGCAGTCCCTGGTGCTAAATCGATAACGAACTCGATCTCTCTGTCAGGCGAAATTCTTAGCAAATCCTCTAGAAATACGTCTGCAAAATCCCTAACAATCGGTATCTCCTCCAATTTCACACCCTTCTTCTGAGTATCGACTATGTAAGCTAAGTAACCTACGCAGCCCTGACTCAATAACTTCTTGGCCTGTATAATCGTTAGACATCTCGCTTGTCTAGGCGATTTACTAGCATAGAAGACTATCTTTGACGGAGTCATAAGGTTTACACTTTTCTTTGGTAATCAATTATTGCTCTATAATTGAATAGCCAATCCATTCCCAATATAACATCAAACTCTCCAAGTTTAATCGGGATTAAATCTACTATCATGACATTCCCCTTAATATTCACCCTACAATTCTTGTATACAGACTTAATAGGAATCACCTCCCTATTCGCAATTTCTATGTTTAAAGGAAAATTCAATTCTTCACTAAGCAATTCTAACCTCTTAGCAAATTCATCAGATATAAATGAGCAAGTAGCACCCGAATCAAATAATACATATGCATTTATATCATTAATTGGGATAATACCTGACATGACATCTTTTGATTGCACCATATCCTGTACAGTTATGTTGAAGGTTCTGGCTGTGGGTCTGTTTGATGATGTTGGTCCAACAATAGCCAATGTACCTCCACTACCGCCTCCTTTGCTTCCATTTGCCTCTCCAGCTTTCTTCTTAGGGCACTCGCGAGCAAAATGTTCGTTTAAACCGTATGCGTAGCAAACATTCTTCTTTGGTTGATGTCAATTTGGAGCAATGTGACCCTCCTGCACACATTTGAAGCATACTCGCTTACGCCTTAAACACACGCCAGTGTGATTCTTTCCGCATGTTGCACACGCTTCAAATCTTTTTTTTCTGTTGGCTACTCTGTTGATTTCTAATACCAACACTTGCATTCCACTTCCTCTTCAGGTTATTACTACCATTCCCACCATTAATACCACCATTCTTACTTTCACTCTCACTCTTCTTCATTCTTTCTTCCTGATTGTACTTCGTCACAGCCTTGCCTCCACCCTCAGCGATAATTTCCTTCTCAAGCTCCACTACAAACGTCTTTAACTGGAACAAGGAGGCTCTATTATACAACCAGGGCTTCAGTCCCTGTTCAAACCTCTTAGACTTGCGCTCATCTGTGTTAACTTGATATGGCGCAAACCTCGCCAACTCATTGAACTTTGCTGCATACTTCGACACTGTCATTGTTCCCTGCTTCATTTCTAAAAATTGCACCTCCATCTGATTCTTTGAACTCTCTGGAAAATAGGTCTCGAAAAATATTTTCTTGAACCTATCCTAATTCATCACTCCCTGACCTCCTCGAGTTTTATTGTCTTGCCACCAATAACTAGCCTCTGCATTCAACATAAATGTTGCAAAAGCAACTTTCTAATTCTCACCCACTCTAGCAACATCAAAAACTTTCTCTATTTCTATGACCCAGGTCTGTGCCTCAACTGGAATCATGGACCCACAGAATTCTGGTGGTCCAACCGCCTTGAAATCCTTTAAAGTCGCAGATTGGTTCTGAGGCTGATTCTATAGTGCTCCCATCAGTAACGTCACTAACTACTGAACTGGGTTAGCCTTAGCGTTTTTGTTATTGGTAGAGCCCTCAGGGGTTCTTTGTCGTGGTTGACATCTTGGAGGCATTTTCTGTTAACATACACTTATTAGATTATAACTCAATTTCTTTAAGTATTCTCTACTTTACTTGCACATCATAAAAGATCATGACATAACACATAACATCTTGAATAAATATTAACTTTTATTCATTTATAATCTTTTAAAACATAATAATGATAGCATCTCTGCTATCTACATCACTTTCCTGAACTATAAAAGTTTCAGGATAACATCATCATCATATCCCATTGGTTACATAAGACCTGGGATTTACATTTTATTTATTAATTAATCACATAACAGTTACATTCTTTACGACAACCTACTAAAATGATGCATAACCTTACGACACTCATCTTCCATAATACGAAACATTGTTCTACGATCTAACATGTACTATGGTAGCGTCTCGAACTGAATCAGATAATACATGACTCGGTATTGAGCTCGATTTATCACGGTGTTGAAAACACCATACATCTCCTCCATATTGATCTTCTTTGCATATACTTCCCCCTCTGCTACTTCTGCACGCTGAGAGGCTTTCTCGTACGCGTCTTCGACTCTTGCTCTCTTGGTGGATTCTTCTTTGAATTTGTTCTTAAGCTCTGCGATCTCCTCCGTCAGCTGATCGTTCTCCCCCTCAGTATGAATTTGTTTCCATTCGACATTACTCAAATGCTCGTCAAGATCCTGGATCTCATCGTCCTTCTGGGCCATCGAAGTCTGACATTCAACTACTATCTCCTCCAACTACTTGACTCTATCCTTAAGCTCAACATTACGGTTGTATATCTCATCGTACATATGAGCTACGATAGAGTTTGGTGGAAACTCTTCCTCCTCCTCATGCTCATCCATCTGTGGGAACTCAATGGGGTCTTCTTCATTCATTTCTACCACATCCTCCTCATTAGGTATTCCCTCCTGCTCAACCACTATAACCAACAGAGATGACTCCCTTGGCAGCAGTTGTTCCCAAACCATCTGAATATCTTGAGGCTCCTCCTCTCTAGGCATCTAAGATCCCTCCTCCCTAATCTGACTGGATTCTCCCACATTAGCCATCTTGACAACAAAATTTTAAGTTTTTAATTACTATTTGACAATATTCGACACTCATGAACACATAGGTTTCAACCACATAAGCATATAAGTATTTTATTATTTCTTTCTTAAAACTCCATAAGAGTTTATCACCACTATCTTTGAAATCTTCTATAAGGTTAATTCCTAAGGTTTTTCTTCCACCTAAGGTTCATAACCTAGGGCTTTGATACCAACCTATGACACCCCCAAATTTGGGTACTTCATTCTCACAAGATTTGGTATTCACTGTCTAACATTCATTTCTAACTACCCAAATATAATAAAATTTAAACAATAAACCTTCCCATTAAAGGGTTACATCATCAATAAAATCCCAAGTTGTCTAACCTTAAACATTCATCATATGCGGTAAAATAAATAATTACATCTCAACCATTAAAACAAAGTCCGATAATATAAAAAAATCAACAGATTTACAAGTCTTCAACACTTGTTCATCTTTCCTTTCCCTTTACTGGTGGTAGGTTCATCGACCTTCTCAACTTTAGCTGTAATAGTTATATAAGCAAGAGTGAGCAAAAAAAAATACTCACTTGAAATGACAATGAATAATAATAACATCATAACAACTGCCAAATGAATAGGCTCAATAGAACTGAATAATATTCTCTATCAATAATAATCAAGAACTAAAAACAGAATTTTAAATGCATTTGATGGTCACAAGACCGCGAACTATGTCCAAGGTTATAAGTATTCTTTCAACTTAAACCTAAATAGTCATAAGATTGTAGGGATTTCCCGTACTTAGGGGGATCAACCCTTCGTACAACGTATTATGCATAAACATTTAAACGCTAAGCGTAATTATCCCCTGGAATAGGGTTGTTCATCTCAGTATTTAGAATACAAGTTCACACCAAAGTAAGTTTGATTTGGATAAGCTTCAAGGGTAATTTAGAGTTTAACGAACAACAACTAAGGATTAGTTGAAATCAAAATGTATAACAATATGCTATGGAATGAGTCATAAATGAATCATCATTGTATTTAAAAGTCATGTTTAGAAATGAACTAGAAAGCATAAGCATTGAATAACATAACAAACCTTTCTTGAACAATATTAAGTTAAGGCTAGAATTTTGTTTAATAAAAGGATTGAGTTATTGAATCATGCATAATTGTTAGCAAGTTGAACAATAAAACTTGCTCAATATAAAGTTAAATGATATAGAACAACTCAAATAAAGATTTGAGTTTGAAAACTTGCTCAATGTAAAAGTAGAGTTAGAGAACTTGCATAAGTATAATATGACAATGAAAAGTAATCCTTAGTTGTTGACGGTCATACTTTTAGATCTCTTAAATAACAAACATGTGGGACATAGTGGACGGTCAAACTTGGCATGTCGATCAAGGATACCATTTCTGGAAAACCCAAAAATCGGTTGAACCATGATTCTGACAGGGTTTGACCGGGATTAATCTGGCAAGTGTGTTGTTGTTTAAACAATCTGTTGATTCCTATGTGTTCCTTGTCATGACCACTGCATGTTTGGACCAAAAATCGAACCATTTGATAACTGGAACATAGAATAAAGTGAGCTTCAATGTGTCAACTCAAAACTGTCTGGGTTTCTGGGTTACCCAGAAAACCCAGATTCGGTCTGACAGTAACTTTGAAGGGACTGATCTTGCTAGCTTGTTAAGTTATGACTTTGTTAATGGTTGATAATGGTAGTACTACATGAGTACTACACGATGGAAGCCTAAGTTAGCCCTGAACATGATTACACTGAGAATCAAAGGCAGTCAAACGAGCCACCTTGAGCGGATGCAGCGGTGTTCTTGAGGCTCAAGAACACCTAAGACGACAGACAAGTGTCGCTATAGCTATTAGCGACGGTTTATTTAATTTATATTTTCTAATTTTCTGGAAAATACTTAAAATTAGAAAATAAATTATAAAAATTACAAAAATGGTATTAAAAATTATTTTAAAATATGAAAAATAATTTTTGACCAATTAGAATATTTTTCTTTAATATTTATAATTATTTGAATAATAATGATATTTAAATTATTTAATTAGCATATTAAATAAATTAGAGAAAAATGATTTTCATATTTTAAAAATCATTTTAAATAAGAATAATGTATTTAAAAATATTTTGAGTTATAAAATGTAACTTTTAATATTTTTAAAGAATTATCATTAAAAATTTAATATCAATGATATTAGATTTATTTAATTATTATATTAAATAAATAAATTAAAATGATTTTAATATTATAAAAATCATTTTAAAGAAGAATAAAGTGTTTAAAAATATTTTGAATTATAAAATATAATTTTCAATATTTTTGGAGAATTCTCATTAATAAATTAATATTAATGATATTAGATTTATTTAATTATTATATTAAATAAATGAATTAAAAATAATTTTATTGATTTAAAATGATTTAAAAATGAAAAAATGATTTAAAAATATTTTAAGTTATAATTAATGACTTTTAATATTTGGTTGATAATTTCATTAATATTTAAATATTAATGGTGATGGTTTAAAAATGATTTTAATTAATTTAAAAATTATTTAAGTAGAATATTGATGATTTAAAATATTGAAGTTATTAATAATAACTTCAATATTTTGACAAGTATGTCATTAATATTTTTATATTATTAAATATTAATGATGATAAGATTATTTGATAATTAAATCATTTAAAAATGATTCCGATGTTTGAAAAATTATTATAAATTATAATAATTGTTTATAAATTATTAAAAGCTTCCAAAAAATGTTATAAAGGATAATTAACTTATCTAAAATAATATTGAAGCTTAGAGACCAAATTTAATTGGCAAGAACTGTGTTAATTGTCGGATATGGTGACCAAAGATATCTTAGAAATGTATAGAAGTCTAACTTAGAATTTGAACTAGTTAGACTTGTTAAGTGTTTATATAGGTTATAAACACTGATGTGGCTATGTGGTAATGTGCTTAGGAGAAAGATTGACTGTGAATTACAGTGTTGTGTGTTATAAATGATTGTGCTAATAGTGAGACCGACATTGTTGATTATAGGTCTTACGAACGCAGTTAATTATATTGTGTAGCAGTAATCAACGCGGAAGGCAAGTTTCCTTAACTCAACCTTGAGTTAATATTGTTCAATTATTATGGTGGTTAATTATTATTAATTATACCACGTCCAAGAATTTATTGTTGATTATTCGCAGTTAGTGCATGCTTATTAATTCAAATTGAATTAATGATTCTGAGAATATACTTGTAGAATAATTGTTGTTGGATATTCATATCCGTAGAAACTAATATTGACAGCATAGATAATTCTTGTTTATTGTCAAATTATGTTGAGAAATGTCTTAGCTAATTATTCTAGCTAGATGAACATTGTTATGACTTGATAAATTCGAGAAGAGAATTCAATTGTTATTAACAGATCGATCCCAATTATTTCAGCTAGATCGAGAGGTAAATAGAAATTGAAATCATAGTATTTCGTTGTTAAATCAAAATTTTGATTCTAAGACTGAGAAGAACTACCTTTTATACAAAGGAAACATTTTATTGGTCGTAAATTCGACCTTTGCGCGCGACTTAAGTATTATGCATAATATAAGTACAAGGTTGGCGGGCTCTAAGTCAAGTACTTGCGAGAGGGTATGATTTAATCTTTATGGTTATCTGATACACCTGGGTATATCAAAGTATATCTTTGATAGTTACTCGAGAAGATAAGTTCTAGATCATTTATGATCACTCAGCATAACTCTGGAAAATATTTCCATCTTGTTAATTGGGTATATCAAAGTAAATCTTTGATAGTTACTCGAGAAGATCAATTCAAGATCATCTAAGATCATTCAATTTAAACTTTGGAGAATACTCTAAATGATTTTTCATTAGAATATCGTAGAAACTTTGGAAGCGTTATACTCTTTCATTATCAAATTTTAGTGTTGCATAGATTGCGAGAAAACTTGTTATTGATTAACAAATTGTTCAACTATTTCAAAGTTCCTCGAACTTTGGTTTCATTCTATCCTAATAGATATTTTGTTATTCTAATTATTATACATTCACTGTATTTCTTAACTTGCGGGGAAAATTTGTTGCTCACCCTTGCTAAATAAAATTTTTCAGCTAGGGACGAAGTGGCAGGAGGTGCTGCGAAGGATAAAGGCAAAGGCGTAATTATAAATTATTTATGATTAACATATTTATTATGTTGTTTGTAAATCTTTTTTGTATATCAAAAGGGTATGTTTGTAATGTTAAGGTTAGAGAACCTGGGGTATTGTATTAACAATCTCTGTTAATGACTTATGTATTACTATTTCTATATGAATGGGTAGTTAGAATGTTATTTATATTGTGGATTGTGAGCTCCAAACTCGGGGGTCAGGTAACCTAGATTTGGGGTGTCACATCATGCATACCGTTGGTGACGTTATAAGTACATGACACAAAGGCCTATAATTAGCCTTTGCTGGCGTTGACCGGTGACTAACGCGCTAGAGAAATGTACTACTGGCGGCGTTGCATAAATTTAAATCTGATTCAAACTGTCAGTGTTTACAAAGAACACATAACAAAGCCAAATTGGCCTACAAGCTACTTCTTAACAACCAATTTAACACATATGAATTACATAAACCTCACAGAAACATAACTTAAGGTTTCTAACATATTTTTAATCATTTAAACAACATAACCACCAACATTAAAACCCTTAAATTCACCATTTTTACTATTACTTTACTTTTTGACATTCTTAGAGAAATTAATCACTGTGAATTCGTTTTTTTAACCAAAATAATTAGTTTCAATTACTTTTTTTTTTTCCGTTTTTCATATATTTTCACAATCAATAGCCAATTTATATATTATACTATGAATTAAACATAAATTTTGACTCTAAAATAAGTCATATTCACATATATATCATTGTAAAATAATTTTCTCCATATATATCATATTTTCATGGATTAAACTACTCTAAATCATATACTAAACATATGAAAACAATTTATATCAACCAATTAACATATAAAAACTACTAAATAAACAATTAATCTTTTGCACCAAAATTTACAGAGAACTTTCATGTATATAAAAACTAGAACCTTAAAAGAAAACTAGAAGTTTGAGAAAAATTATACCTTTGCTAGAAGAGAATTACACAACTTTTGATTACTACTCCTTGTTCTTGCAAAACTTCTTTTCTCAAACTCTCTCTCAAACTTTCTCTAGAGCTCTCTCTCTCTCTTTTCTCTTTTTTTCTTCTCACTTCATTCTTTCTTCTGTTCTTTTATGTAATAGAAAATATAATGATATATAACGTATAAATTAAAGACTTAAAACCCTTAAGCCTTGTTTAGCAAAACTAAATTAAAAATAATAACTTTAAATCCTTATACCTTGTTTGGTAAAACCCATTTAAATCTCCTTTAGTTTATTTTCATAACTCCTATATAATATAGTTTATTGTCCCACTTTTCAAATATCCAAATTTAATTAAATTAAAACTAACAACTACTTATTAAATCCATTTGTCACATTAACATATTGCCACAAAATATAATTTTCATTATAATTATAATTTTATTCAATAAATTAATACATTACTTTAATTACTAAATTAAATTAAAATAAAATTCTAACAACTCCTTTAATTCTTATCAATTCACTAATTTAATTATTAAATTAAATTAGAATATTATCTTATAAAATTAATTTCTTATTCCTTTATTTAATTAACTTTAAAATACTAAATTACCAATTATCACTTAATTAAAAAACTAAGCTAATTTCCTCAACTCATAAATTATTTATTGAACAAAAAAATAATCAAATCAAATCAAATTAAAAATATATTTATTCATCAATAAACACATCAATTAAAATATTTATTTAATTCAATAAATATTTAAAATTATAACTTAAAATTCTGGATTGTTACATCCTTCCCTCCTTATAAGGATTCTGTACCCAGAATCACAACTCAAACAATTCATTTGTCACATTTTTCCCTCCTTACAAGGTTCTGTCCTCAGAATCGAAGACACAATTAAACAAATAACTCAGGGTAGTTCTTCATCATTTTATCTTCGAGTTCCCACATAGCTTCTTCAGCATTGTGGTTCCTCCATATCACCTTCACGGAAGGTATCACTTTATTCCCGAGCACTTGTTCTTTCTTATCAACTATCTGGATAGGAATATCCTCATAAGACAAGTCCTTATCGAACTGTAATGGTTTATACTCAATCACATGCTTCTAATCGTGTTTATACGATCGTAGCATCGAAACATGAAAAATATTATGAACATGTTCCAACTCTGGAGGTAGAGCTACCTCATAAGCTACTTCACCCACTCTTCACAGCACCTCAAAGGGTCCAATAAACCTCGGGCTTAGCTTTCCCTTTTTACCAAAATGGATTTTCCCCTTCCAAGGAGAAACTTTTAGGAACACGAAATTTCCTACATCGAATTCCCGATCTTGTCTGTGTTGATCAGCATACCTCTTTTGTCTGTCTTGAGCTGCTACCAATCTTGCCCTGATGAGTTTGACAACCTCGGTAGTCTGCTATACTAGTTCCGCTCCTAACAGTTGACGTTCACCAATTTTATCCCAACATAGTAGAGTTCTACACTTCCTCTTATACAATGCTTCATAAGGCAGCATGCCAATGCTTGTGTGGTAATTCTTGTTGTAGGCAAATTCTTCCAGTGGTAAATGATCATCCTAGTTAATTTCCTTTGAAATCCATGATGTCCGCTCTAAGCATATCTTCCAATGTCCGGATTGTTCATTCGCTTTGGCCGTCTGTTTGAAGATGGTACGCTATACTCATTCTCAATTGTGTTCCTATGCAATCTTATAGTGTCTTCCAGAAATTTGACGTGAATCTTGAATCTCTATCTGACAAAATTGACATTGGAAATCCATGTCTCAAAATGATCTCCTTGACGTAAAACTTTGCCAACTGATCAAGAGTGAATCTAATCTTTATTGGCAAAAAGTGTGCTGACTTTTTTAGTCAATCCACTATCACCCAAATCGCATCATCGTATCCTTTTTGAGTCGTTGGAAGACCTACCACAAAATGCATAGTGATATGCTCTTACTTCCATTCTGGTATTTCCAATGGTTGAAGTAATCCGCTTGGTCTCTGATGCTCGACCTTGACTCTTTGACATGTCAAGCATTTCGCTACACATTCTGCAACATCTTTTTTCATATTCGGCCACAATTAATGTCGTCGTAAATTTTGATACATCTTTGTACTTCTTGGATGAATTGAATATCTTGAGTTATGAGCTTCGGTCAAGATTTCGTCTTTCATATCCGGTACTACTGGAACCCAAATTCTTCCCTCAAACCTTAGTAGTCCTTTTGTATCGATCTTGTATTTCACTTCACTACCCTCAACCACTCTTTCTTTGATCTTTCCACATTCTTCATCTTGTAGTTGAGCATTCTTCACTTTGTCCACTAAAGTTGGACTAACTTCCATCTGGAACAATCTTCCATTTGATTTTTTAAGAAGTTTAATTTCTAACTCTAGCCTTGCCATTGCTGAGATAAGTTCCTCCTGAGCCGTTAACAACATCAAGTTCTCACGACCATTTCTACTCAGGGCATCAGCAACCACATTTGCTTTACACGGATGATAAAAGATCTCATAATCATAATCTTTTATCAATTCTAGCCATCGCCTTTGACACATGTTCAGATCTTTCTGTGTGAAAATATATTTCAAACTTTTATGGTCTATATATATCTCACATTTCTCTCCATAGAGATAATGTCTCCATATTTTTAGAGCAAATACCACCGCAGCCAACTCTAAATCATGTTTCGGGTATCCTTTCTCCTAGTCCTTCAGTTGCCTTTGTAAGAACCGAGAATTTAGGAATAACTAATTATTTCAATATAATAAGAAAATGAATATAAATATTGATGTGTTGTACGAGGAGTAATTCGATTAGTGCAAAGTGAATTTATATGAGAATTGAGAAGTGTGGAATTGACGTTTAGAATTGTGAAAGGCCTTATGTGGCATAGTGTGGAATGAGAAAATTCACTAAGTGAATTAAAAGAGAAATAGTTATTAAGAGGATGATAAATTATGTATAATTATGTGATAAATACACTCTTGAACTATAGAAGTTAATTCATATCAGGTAAAACTTGTGTGGTGATAGAAATTGGAACTGGCTTGAAGCTAAACCATTTTGGCATTGCGAGGATCGGTATGTATTGTGCCTCCCAAATGAGAATAAAATGGTAAGCAATTGCTGCCTTGATGGTTAATCCGGAAAAGTTAGTTTCTACTGTAGAAATGAAATGGAACATTAATGTAAGGTGTGACATGAATAAAATCATTGATAAGAATACATTCTAACGATATAAAGTATCAAGTAGTACAATAAAATCATAAGTGATTTTAATATAGAAATAATTAAATATCTGTGTGTTCCTGAAATTAGAAAAGGAATTACGTGTGTAAACTGAACAGATAATATTAAATAATGTTATAATATTGTTATGTGAGTAGTAAAAATAATTATGAAGATACCCGGACAATAATACCTAATTGTGTTATTTTATTACATGTATTTAATGTACATGGATTATATGATGCAAATACATAAATAATCCCTAAATTTTCCTAATATGGTAACAATTGTACATTAAAATTACATTTGGGAGTTAAAGTAACTAACTGAGCCAAATTGGAGCACGTTGCTGTAATATAAAATTCATCAGTTACACCACAGTACAGTGAATAGTGACCTAAGGCTAAAATACGTAACTTCAAAGCAAGAAATCATTGGCTATGGAGATGGCTGGTGGTGGGTTGTTAAACAACTCTCAAATAACCAATGTTTTCTTCCATTACACCATGAATTCAACCTCAGTGCAATTTAATTGCCCAATCCAAGTTTTCTTTATAAATAGCAGACAAATTTTCAATTTACGTTGCTTTGTTTTAGTTCTTGAAACTCTGATAACTTGAGAGTGAGTAAGTGGTGGTCTAAAGAAGAGGTTAGCAAATTCAGAAGGTGGAAACTAAGTTTATTAAGCTTCAAGAGGTATAAAATTCTAAACTTTTGTTCTTAGTTGGGTTTGTTAAATTCTTAGGAATTACTTGAAATTCTCTGTTAATCAATGTGAATTAGCATGCCATAATGTGTTTATGAAGTGTGTTTACATGTATGAACTCTTAAATGATGGATTGGAACATGTTTAAACTGAAAAGAATCAAAGTAGAATAAGGCTCAGAAAAGCAGTGCATTTACGCTTACGGTCGAACTTTGGCTTAAGCTCGCGCCCTATTTATAGTACCCAGAATCGGGTTTACGGATTCTCATTATATTATGTTGTTGCTAATACGGTATTATGACATATGTATACATGAAAAAGAGGTATAACATATGTTATAAAGCTTCCTTATGAATTATGAAGTGTTCAACATGATTTAGTAGAAAATCTTTAAACAAGGAATTTAAGTTTTGAAAACAAACTTTGTTGAAATTCATGTTCTGCAAATTTTGAGCTTAGTAGTCTATACACATGACTGATTTCACACACGAATAAGCATGATATGGTGTTATAGTGTCCTTGTCATTATTAAACTTGTTAGCTTTGTGTTAGAAAATGTTTTAAAGGAAAAGCTTGATATGTTACAGTAAATATGCATGAATGCTACATGATATACATTCCGATCTTGAAAAGAGGTTATTATGACTTAGTTACTTATGATAAGAGTTTTAAAGTTGTCTTATATGTGCCATATTACATCATTCATAGTAAAGTGATTTCAAAGGCAACCTTGAACATATTTTCAAAATCTAGTTGCATCACATGAATATCTAGATTCTAAAGGGGTAAGATGTCATGTTAGGTCTATAATATCCCTAGACATGATTCGTATGTATTGAACATAATGATAACTCAACCGAACACGAGTTTAAAGCACGATTCTAAGTGTTAAACAATGATAGTTGTGAACAAATAATATGAATACTATAAGCATGTGTATTAACAAATTGTGTAATCACTCTATGTGGACATATAGTCAAGTTATAAAACATGGTAACTACGTGATCTTGTTATACTTTAATACCATGTAAGTTGTAAGTTAAAGCTTGTAAAAATAAACTCAAGAAGGGTTATATGCTTATGTGAGAATCTCTAACATGTATGCATGTTAAAGTATAAGTGCATAGGTGTGTTAGAGTTGGACAGAAACATGAAGTGCACGGCCAACCACAGTGCAGCGGGAGGGAATGCACTTAGATCTGCGCGCATCCTGAGATCGTGAATAGTTTTTGTTTTTGATCTGAAGTTCAAAGTATGCTTATATGATTACTTTAACTTGTATTATATGACCAATATGCTATATAATGTGTTAGGAACCATGCTAGGTAATAGAGATGAATGTTAATGAGAAATTATGACTTTCAAATGTTAAGTCCAAAATAAGGTTTACAAGCTATAAAGTAATACGTTGTTTGACCTTGTGGTATCATGTAATCTTAATTGTGCTATGAAGATGTAGGATATGTGATATAGTATGTATGAAGTTACAACTAAGTTGGATGTTTAAGTGTACGTTCGAACTTACATATATGAGTTTATGTAACTAATGAATATCCTACACGTTTAATATATTATGTTAGGATCCGAAAGAGGGTATTAAGCTTTACTTTGGTAAACTATGCTTGAGGCAAGTACTCAAACCTTACTCGTTATTGAGCATTATTGAACTTGTGCAATTATTGATCGTACAAGTAGAATTTTGAAGAAAACATATTTTGTAATGAAATTTCAAACTTTGATTCGAACGATAACTGTTCATATATATATTGAAAAAGCTGTCTAAGCCATTGATTCAGCTAGACTATTGATAATTGATCGAAAGCTATCCAAACTAACTTAACTTGGTGCGGACTTTTATAACTGAGAAGAACAATCCTCCTAGTAGGAGAATTATATATTGTCGTGGAACCGACGTGCGCACATGAGAAAGACTAAATGTTATGCATGACATAGGGTACTTTAGGCTGATCACCTGTTGTACTCGTTTTATAGAATTATCAGTCTATTACTGTTAATTCTAGGAGAAGTTCATAGTCTTTAGTGACTGCTCAGTATCTATTACTTTGAAATCTTAAATTGATAAATCTTTGAATATTATTGAATATTATTGTCCATAGTGATCATTGTTGTTAATCATTGATACTTCTTGTTATCTTGAAATATCCTATACCCTTGAGAAATTTAAAACATGTTGATTACCCTCTTTGCTATATTACTTGCTAGGCAAAATTGTTGCTCATCCTTGCTTTCCCTAAAACTTTCAGTGAAGGCAGAACGTGGTGAACCCTCTGGAAAGGACAAGGGTAAAGAGAAAGCTTTGGAGTAGTTACTTTTATGTTATTAGGATGGTGTTATTATGTGATGGTAGAAAAACTTATTAAGCTATGTTTAATTTAAGATGTATTGTATTAGTTATGTCCAAACGATGTTTAATTATGGTTAAGTTATGTATGAGATGTTTAAGTTTCGAAACCTTGGGACGAGAATAATTATGTTATACCAATATAAATTATTCTATTATTCCGCTGTATAAGATGTTGATTTATTGTTAGAGTTAGTACGTGGAAACCAAATTTAAAACAAGTGTGGTCTGAATTTGGGTGTCACAGCCTTGATGCATACGCAATGACTTTACCGTTTTGTATAAGCACACAACCTAATCCTTTATGTGATGCATCACTATACACCACAAAGTTTCCTGTATTATCTAGTAATGACAACACAGGTGCCACACTTAACTTCTTTTTCAAGTCTTGAAAGCTCTCTTCACACTTCTCCGTCCAAACAAATTTTACAGGTTTCCTTGTCAAATTTGTCACCAGAGTGGAAATCTTGGAAATGTCTTGAATAAATCATCTGTAGTAACCTGCCAAAACTCCTCACTTTCGATGTTTTCCTTGGTTGATCCCATTGGTTGATCCCAATTTATTACAGCTTCCACCTTTGATGGATCCACTGAAATCCCATATTTGTCAATCACATGACCAAAAAATTGCACACGTTCTAGCCAGAATTCACACTTAGAGAATTTCGCGTAAAACTTTTCCTTTCTTAGCGTCTTCAACGTCAAACGTAAATGTTCCACGTGTTCCTCTTGGAGTACACCAAAATATCATCAATGAATACCACTACAAACTTATCCAAAAATGGTTTAAACAACCTGTTCATCAAATCCATGAATGCTGCAGGGGCATTAGTTAAACCAAAAGACATTACCAGAAACTCATAGTGTCCATACCGAGTTCTGAATGCCGTCTTAGGTACATCCTCCTTCCTTACCTTTAATTAGTGATACCCACTTCTCAAATCTATCTTAGAGAAATACTAAGATCCCTTCAACTTATCATTTGAAACCCCAAAACCTTAATAAGACTCAGATATATAAATTTAGTTATATTAATAAAATCTCTCTATTCTGAATGGGTTTTGTGTTAATCTATACTCTGTTTAACAAATTAGGTCAAATAAATTTTCGTCCAAAAATGGACGCTTGACACCTCGTGCTTAAAAATTTTCTTCCAAAAATGGACTTTTTGGTATATTTGTTTTGACAAGCTGCTTTGTCGTGCTTACACTGACAAGACGCTTTGTCGTGCTTGTTAGGATTTGTGGAAAATCTAAGGTAAGAACCCTAGATTACAAACCCTAACCCTAATTTGTAAATACTAACCTTAATTATCTAGACCAAACCCTAATTAGGTTAGCCTAACACCTAATCATAATTACTAAACTTCAATTAGGTACTAATAAACAGCATTAAGTAACCCTAATCATAAAACCAAAACCCTAATCAAGATTAATGAGGATTAGAGCATAATTAAGCTACTAATTTGGTCAACTAGCTAACAAATAGGTTAGGAGTTATCAACACAAGTTCCAAAACATCACATGACATGCTTCCAAACTCCCAAGCACTAGGAGAGTCACAAATCATATCTTTTAGGAGGCTAGTAGGTGATTAAATGACTAAAAAGCCAAGTTAGAAAATTCTATAAAAGGAAACCCAAGCTCAGTGCAAACTCACAAAAATTATAAGCCTATACACTCATATAACCTGCTTAAAGAAGCCTTGGTGATAGCAACAACAAATTTAATAGCCAGAAATCAAAATCAAGTAAGAAAAGGTGCAAACCCTAATTTGTAGCTAGATCTTTGATACTATGTTTAATTTGTTGTTTAGATGTTTAGATATATGTAATAACATGTTAGATAGTATGCTAAGTTGATAGAACATATTTTCATAACATCTAGATGCATCAAAATAGTGTTTTAAGCAATCTGGAAATTTTGGAAAAATAGGTTTGACAGTCGAATGTCAGAGCCTGTAAATCCGTGTATGTTAATAGTTAGGTCTGTTAATTGTATGTTATTTGTAGTATGACATAAGGTCTTTAATCTGGAAAAGAACACAAGTTCATTGGAACCATATATTGCAAGATATAGGTGGTCAAAAGTGGTTGACCGATCACGAAGTTCTGTTTTCTGGGTTACCCAAAAAACTAAAGAACAGGTTGAACCAGCTACTTTGACCAACCATTTAATTGCTTTCAGTTTGATGTTTTAATGACTTATTGTAATGAATTAATACCTTGACATACATACTACATATCTATGACACTTAATTGCTTAAACAATTCATAGGATTACTGGAATTAATGGTCAAAAGTCGTTGACCGAGCATGACTAAGTTTTCTAGGTTACCCAGAAAATTGATGAACATGAAGAACAGACTTTGGCTGTACTTTGACCAACATAGATCGAGACCTTAGAATCATACTTTGTCCAAATCAGTGTTACATACATATACCTTGACATATAGACTACCTATTACAACAAATATAACACAAATCTATCACACGAATTGAAAGATATAGAAGCTACAAAACCGTTGATCGACCATGACCATTGCTCAGGTTACCCAAAACTCAAAACGACTCGGCGATGACTTTGAGCCTCTATAACTTCTTGTTATATGTAGGTTTAAACATGAAATTGGTCTGATGTTGTACTACTGTATGAGTACTATAACATCCATACTTGTCCAATCATCAACAATAGCAAATTAGATCAAGGTCAAAGTGGTCCCTAGGCCATGACCAACTGATTCCCAGAAACTCAAGAACACCTATAGCGACACTTCCTGTCACTATAGGGCATTAGCGACAGACAGAAAATGTTTTCTAATAAATAAATTAATAAAAATTAGAAATAATTAATAAATAAATATAAATAATTATAAAAATAGTTTTAAAAATTATTTTAAGTTATAATAATTAACTTTTAATATTTTTACATAAATTCAATAAATATTTAAATTTATTTGGATATTATTAATAATTAATTTAATAATAAAGTAATTAGAATCATTATTTATAAATAATAAATAATTATTGAAAAATAATATTAATGATTTAAAAATCATAATAAATGATTATAAATTATTTATAAATAGTAAAAAGTTTTTTTAATATTCTAAGTAAATATTAATTATTTAGAAATAGAAATAAATGGTTTAAAAATCATTTAAGGGATAAATAAATACTAAAATTATTATAAGCTTCTAGAAATTATTATAAAGGATATTTAAATTATCTAAAAATATAATAAAACTTATAAATAAAGTTTAATCGAGTTATCAACTTATTAAGTACCCAGTAAAGTCTTTGGACACCGAAACCATATCAAACTTAACCCGAACATATGTAGTTTATGTATTTAAGTATTATTATCAATACTAATGTGTTAGATTAATATGAATGAATATCTTAGGTGTTTATTAACGAATCGAGTAACGTTGATTGACTGATATTTGCTCAGGAAAGTCTTCTAACCTATCCAATTACCTTATGCAAGTTCTCTATCCTTAAACCTCTTATCGAGAAAGTTTCCTATATTCTAATTACTTTCGCAAGTTTACTAAACCCAAATTATTCGTTGAACAAGATTTCTATCTTGAATTTCTGTTAATATGTTATACCCAACCTAAACTTGAATTGCCATTTATTATAAAGTTATTGCTATAGCTTCAGAATAACTCAGAAATAAATTTTTTATTCATATGATATTATTGAGCATAAATTATTGTGTCAAACCAAATTTCTTTGGTAAGACATCCTATATTGAAGTTGTGTATCCCGAAAAGGGATCGATGTTTGGTCAATTAAATATTAACGTTTAGTGCATGTGAGCACGAGTAGGATGAGATGCATACTCCTAGGATATTGAATAGGTTGATCCCCTATCTCATATATAAATAAAATTTCTAAGTCTTTGTGACTGACAGAAATAAAAAGTCCAAAAATGGTTAAAATAGAAATTCCAGAAATGATAACAACAATCAGTAAATTTTGAACTATTATACTTCTTCAAATCCTGTATTGTGTTATAAATATAAAACCTGCTGAGCATGTCATAGCTCACCCTTGTAAATTATTCCCTTTGTAGTATTAGATGGTAACCCTTGCACTTCTAGAGCTAATAAAGGGATGCGTCCCTACTTAGATTAGTTTATATTACTGTCTAGTTGAATGTAATACTTTGTAATAAAAAATTCTTTATGAAGAATCATGTAATCGAACCTTAATATACGATATATATCATCTTTTGTTTCCGCAACCGTGTTTTCTTATATATATAGATGTAATTAGAATTTTTAATATAGTTTGAGATCCTTGAGAACTATTTATCTAAGTGAGGGTATTGACAACATGGATTGTTCATGTTGTTTTTGATACTCTAGATTTCGGATAGATAGGTACTATCGATACGATAGTGTAATTCGCATGATAATATGGATTGTTCATATTTTTATTAATACTCTGAATTTTGGATAGATAGATACTATTCACAAATACAGTTCATACATCTAAGTGAGGGTATCCAAACACAGCAATAGTTCTCTAGGGAATTGTTATCTGTTATGGGATACTGTGAATCTTGGATATATGGGAATTGCATTTGGTTATAAATTTTATAGTACTCAATTAGATATAAGCATATAATCAGATATCATGGGTGTATAAATTTGAATGCGTTATATACATTGACTAGTAGTAAGCACCATATCGGATACCGTGGGAGTATAGATATGGGGGTGTTACATTAACAACTCCCTATAATCAATGCAAAGACGCATTAACCCATCTTTCTTTTTCACGAATAACACCGGTGCTCCACACGATGACACACTCAGCTGAATGTATTTCTTGTCTAACAGCTCCTGTATTTATACCATGAGTTCCTTCATCTTTATCAGAGCCATCCTATACGGGGCTTTCGATATCGGAGCATACCCTGGTGCTAAATCGATAACGAACTCAAAATACGTCTGAAAAATCCCTAACAATCGGTATCTCATCCAATTTTACACCCTTTCTCTGAGTATCGACTATGTAAGCTAAGTACCCTACACAGCCTTGACTCAATAACTTATTGGCCTGCATAATCATCAAACATCTCGTTTATTTAGGTGATTTGCTACAATAGAAGACTACCTTTGACGGAGTCATAAGGTTTACACTTTTCTTTTGGCAATCAATTATTGCTCCATAATTGAATAGCCAATCCATTCCCAATATAACATTAAACTCTCCAAGTTTAATCAGGATTAAATCTACTATCATGACATTCCCCTTAATATTCACCCTACAATTCTTGTATACAGACTTAACATGAATCACCTCGCTATTCATAATTTCCATGTTTAAAGGAAAATTCAATTCTTCACTAGGCAATTCTAACCTCTTAGCATTCATCATATATAAACGAGCAAGTAGCACCCGAATCAAATAATATATTTGCATTTATATCATTGATTGGGATAATAACTGACATGACATCTTTTGATTGCACCGTATCCTACACAGTCATGTTAAAGGTTCTGGTTATGGGTTTATTTGATGATGTTGGTCCAGCAATAGCCAATGTACCTCCACTGCCGCCTCTTTCTCTTCCAGTTGCCTCTCCAGCTTTCTTCTTAGGGCACTCACGAGCAAAATGATCCTTTAACCCACATGTGTAGCAAACATTCTTCTTTGTTTGATGGCAATTTGGAGTAATGTGACCCTCCTGGCAATAATTGAAGCATACTCGCTTACCCCTTAATCACACGTCAGTGTGATTCTTTCCGCATGTAGCACAAGCTTCTAAATTCTTTTTCTGTTGGCTACTCTGTTGATTTCCAACACCAACACTTGAATTCCACTTCCTCTTCAGGTTATTACTAACATTCCCACCATTACTACCACCATTCTTACTTTCACTCTCACTCATCTTCTTTCTTTGTTCCTGATTGTACTTCGTCACAGCCTCGTCTCCACCCTCAGCGATAATTGCCTTCTCAAGCATCGTTATAAACATCTTTCACTGGAACAAGGAGACTCTGCTATACAACCACGACTTCAGTCCCTGTTCAAACTTCCTAGCCTTGCGCTCATCTGTGTTGACTTAATATAGCGCAAACCTCACCAACTCATTAAACCTTGCTGCATACTCCGACACTATCATTGTGCCCTAGTTTAGTTCTAAAAACTGCACCTCCATCTGATTCTTTGAACTCTCTGGAAAATAGGTCTCAAAAAATATTTCCTTGAACCTATCCCAAGTCATCACTCCCTGACCTCCTCGAGTTTTATTAGTTTGCCACCAATAACTAGCCTTTGCTTTCAACATAAATGTTACAAAAACAGTCTTCTGATTCTCACCCACTCTAGTAACATCAAAAACTTTCTCTATTTCCATGAACCAGGTCTGTGCCTCAACTGGATTTATGGACCCACAGAATTCTAGTGGTCCAACCGCCTTAAAATCCTTAAAAGTCGCAACTTGGTTCTGCGACTGATTCTGTAGTGCTCCCGTCAGTAACGTCACTAACTGCTGAATTGGGTTAGCCTCAGCGTTGTTGTTATTGGTAAACCCCTCAGGGGTTCTTTGTCGTGGTTGATGTCTTGGAGACATTTTCTGTTAACATACACTTATTAGATTTTAACTCAATTTCTTTAAGTATTCTCTACTTAACTTGCACATCCTAAAAGATCATCACATAACACATAACATCTTGAATAAATATTAAATTTTATTCATTCATAATCTTTTAAAACATAATCATGATAACATCTCTACTATCTACATCACTTTTCTGAACTACAAAAGTTTCAGGATAACATCATCATCATATCCCATTGGTTATGTAAGACCTGGGATTTGCATTTTATTTATTAATTAATCACATAATAGTTATATTCTTTACAACGATCTACTAAAATGCTGCATAGCCTTACGACACTCCTCTTCCATAATACGAAACATTGTTCTACGATCTAACATGTACCATGGCAGCGTCTCGAACTGAATCGGATAATACATGACTCGGTCTTGAGCTCGGTTTATCACAATGTTAAAAACGCCATTCATCTCCTCCATCTTGATCTTCTTTGCATGTACTTCCCCCTCTGCTACTTCTGCATGCTGAGAGGCTTTCTCGTATGCGTCTTCAACTCTTGCCCTCTTGGTGGATTCTTCTTTCATTTTTTCTTTAGTTCCGCGATCTCCTTCGTCAGCTGCTCGTTCCCCCCCTAATTGTGAATCCGTTTCCATTCGACATTACTCAAACGCTCGTCAAGATCCCAGATCTCATCGTCCTTCTAGGCCATCGAATTCTGACGTTCAGCTACTATCTCCTCCAACTCCTTGACTCTATCCTAAATCTCAACATTATGGTCGTATATCTCGTCGAACACATTAGCTGCGATAGAGTTTGGTGGAAACTCTTCCTCCTCCTCATCCTCATCCATCTATGGAAATTCAACGGGGTCTTCTTCATCCGTTTCTACCACATCTTCCTCATCTGGTATGCCCTCCTGCTAAACCACTGTAACCAACAGAGATGACTCCCTTGGCAGCAGTTGTTCCCAACCACCTGAATATCTTGAGGCTCCTCCTCTCTAGGCATCTGAGATCCCTCTTCCCTAGCCTGACTAGATTCTCCCACATTAGCCATCTTAACAACAAAATTTTATGTTTTTAATTACTATTTGACACTATTCGACACTCACGAACACATAGGTTGCAACCACATAAGCATATAAGTATTTTATTATTTCTTTCTTAAAACTCTATAAGAGTTTATCACCACTATCTTTGAAATCTTCTGTAAGGTTACTTCCTAAGGTTTTTACCCCACCTAAGGTTCATAACCTAGGGATTTGATACCAACCTGTGACACCCCCAAATTTGGGTACTTCATTCCCACAAGATTTGGTGTTCTTTGACTAATATTCATTTCTAACTACCCAAATATAATAAAATTTAAACAATAAACCTTCCCATTAAAGGGTTACATCATTAATAAAATCCCAGGTTATCTAACCTTAAACATTTATTATATGAGGAAAAATAAATAATTACATCTCAACCATTAAAACAAAGTCTGATAATATAAAAAACAATAGACAGATTTACAAGTCTTCAACGCTTGTTCATCTTTTCTTTCCCTTTACTGGTGGTAGGTTCATCGACCTTCTCAACTTTAGCTGTAATAGTTATATAAGCAAGTGTGAGCAAAACAAATGCTCACTTGAAATGACAATAAATAATAACATCATAACAACTGCCAAATGAATAGGCTCAATAGAACTGAATAATATTCTCTATCAATAATAATCAAGAACTGAAAATAGAATTTGAAATGTATCTGAAGGTCACAAGACCACGAACTATGTGCAAGGTTATAAGTATTCTTTCAACTTAAACCTAAATAGTCATAAGACTGTAGGGACTTCCCTTACTTAGGGGGATCAGGCCTTCGTACCATGTATTGTGCACAAACAACTAAACGCTAAGCCTAATTATCCCCTGAAATATGGTTGTTCATCTCAGTATTTAGAATACAAGTCCGCACCAAAGTAAGTTTGGTTTGGATAAGCTTCAAGGGTAATTTAGAGTTTAACGAACATTAATAAAGAATAGTTGAATCAAAATGTATAACAATATGTTATGGAATGAGTCATAAATGAATCGTCATTGTATTTAAAAGTCATGCTTAGAAATGAACTAGAAAGCATAAGCATTGAATAACATAACAAACCTTGCTTAAATAATATTAAGCTAAGGCTAGAATTTTGTTTAATAAAAGGATTGAGTTATTGAATCATGCATAATTGTTATCAAGTAGAACAATAAAACTTGCTCAATATAAAGGTAAATGATATAGAACAACTCAAATAAAGGTTAGAGTTTGAAAACTTGCTCAATATAAAAGTAGAGTTAGAGAACTTGCATAAGTATATATAATATGACAATAAAAAGTAAACCTTGCTGAATAATAAAGTAGCAAAGGTTAGGGAACTTGACTTGCGTGTAAGCTAAACCGTATACTCGATTCTCAATATCCTATATACATGTCATCATTACATAATTAATTACTGCATGTACTTAGTATACAATTCAATTTCCATTTCATATATGACTTGTAGTCTTAGGTTCAACTATTTGTTTAAACCGTAACTCATCAATTCATCACACAATTTATTAATTGCTAACAATAATTTGAAACTTGGTACACCATAATATGAACAAATCACATTTTATCAGTCATAACATTATTCTTTATCATTATTTACAGAGTTGTATAATCAAAATAATTTTCTGACCATTCTGCTAACTGGGTATTGCGATGCCATAGTTTACCTTGGGAATATTATTTGTATACTGAATTTGCTTAGATGTGGCATGACACAAAGGCCTATAATTAGCACTGCATCGTTGATCTGGTGCTACAACGCTAGAAATGTACTACGGGGAGGTGCTGCAGTGCCGAAATACAATTCCAGGCAGACAGTGTTCGTGAAGAACACATAACAAAGCCAAATTAGCCTACAAACTACTTTCTAACAACCAATTTAACATATATGAATTACATAAACCTCACAGAAACATAACTTAAGGTTTCTAAAATGTTTTTAATCATTTAAACAATATAACCATCAACATTAAAACCCCTAAATTCACCGTTTTTACCATTTCTTTAATTTTTGACATTCTTAGTGAAATTAATCACTGTAAATTCGTTTTTCAACCAAAACAGTTAGTTTCAATTACTTTGTTTTCGTTTCTTCATGTATTTTCACAATCAATAGCCAATTTATACATTATACTATAAATTAAACATAAATCTTGACTCTAAAATAAGTCATATTCACATATATATCATTGTAAAATAAATTTCTCCATATATATCATATTTCCATGGATTAAACTACTCTAAATTATATACTAAACATATGAAAACAATTTATATCAACCAATTAACATATAAAAACTACTATATAAACAATTAATCTTTCACACCAAAATTACAGAGAACTTTCATGTATATAAAAACTAGAACCTTAAAAGAAAACTAGAACTTTGGAAAAAATTATACCTTTACTAGAAGAGAATTACACAACTTTTGATTACTACTCCTTGTTCTTGCAAAACTTCTTCTCTCAAACTCCCTCTCAAACTTTCTCTAAAGCTCTCTCTCTCTCTTCTCTTTTTTTCTCCTCTCTTCTTTCTTTCTTCTGTTCTTTTACGTAATAAAAAATATAACTGATATATAACGTATAATATAATACGTATTAATATATATATATATATATATATATATATATATATATATATATATATAATCGATGTCGGTTATAGTTTTTGAAAATCAAAAGTCATAAGGCTTGTTTGGCTTAACTACTTTAAAATTAAAGACTTAGAAATCATTTTGTTTAGAGTTGAATGTAGCTGAATGGAGCTGAATCTGAATGGCTGAATAAATTGATTGCATTTTTTTTAAATCGAATAATTTGAATCGGTAAGATGGACGAAATTTGAATAGCTAAGTCAATTTTTTTATCCGAATGAAATTTCTTTGAATGAAGTAAAAAAATTAAAAAAAAAATATTAACTATTATATTAATTAATATTAAATAAATTTACAATAATTTTGAATTTTTTCAGAAGGGTATAATAATAAAGTTTTGTCATTCAGATGTTTCAGACATGTCAATTATCAAACAATTTTTTCATTGATTGATTGATTCGTATTCAAATTTCATTGAGATTGAGATCCAAATTTCATTGATTGATTTAGATTCATTCAATTTTTATCAAACACCTCCTTAAAACCCTTAAGCCTTGTTTGGCAAAACTAAATTAAAAATAATAACTTTAAATCCTTATACCTTGTTTGGTAAAACCCATTTAAATCTCCTTTAATTTATTTTCATAACTCCTTTATAATATAGTTTATTGTCCCACTTTTCAAATATCCAAATTTAATTAAATTAAAACTAACAACTACTTATTAAATCCATTTGTCACATAAACACATTGCCACAAAATTATAATTGTCATTGTAATTATAATTTTATTCAATAAATTAATACATTACTTTGATTACTAAATTAAATTAAAATAACATTATAACAACTCCTTTAATTCTTATTAATTCACTAATTTAATTATTAAATTAAATTAGAATATTATCTTATAAAATTAATTTCTCACTCTTTTATTTAATTAACTTCAAAATACAAAATTACTAATTATCACTTAATTAACAAATTAAGCTAATTTCCTCAACTCATAAATTATTTATTTAACAAATAAATAATCAAAACAAATCAAATTAAACAAATATTTATTCAACAATAAACACATCAATTAAAATATTTATTTAATTCAATAAAAATTTGAAATTATAACTTAAAATTTTGGATTGTTACAAACGCCAGTTTAATACTACGACAATCAGACAACTTTGTAATTTGCAAGATAGATTACAAATAAACAAAAGTATGAAAAGATTTTTGAATAAAGCTTCACCAAAAAACACAATGTTATGATTAGAATAATGTCTAATGTCTAAGAATAAGTATTTGTTATCAGGTGCAAGTGGATCCATCATCCCTCCCATACAATAGTACTCGCTACCACAAAAATAGTCCCATTTACAAAACTAGCAAAAGAAAGTAAGGGTATAGTTTTGTCCTATGTTACAATAATATTAACAAGTCTTTAGTTTTATAGTGTAGTGGCGCAAAATAAAATTATGATGGCAAACCTGAGGACATTAAGTTATTTGGTACTACTATAAATAAAAAAAATACTCTTTTGTGGAAGAAAAAAATATGGAAAAGAAATGGAATACTTTTTGTGGAAGAAAAAAATCAAAAGGAACTATTTTTGGCTGAACAAAAGGAGTATACATTTACTATTTTTTGTGACACAACCTAACGGAAATTTACAATGAATAAAATAGTATTATAATAATTGCGTAGTTACAATTTATTAAGTATCAAATGAATCAAAACTTGAAAAAGATTCCTTAAAACTTTTCTCTTTCATTACAATTTTTTTTAAGCCTTGTTTCATATGCTAAAGACAAATCAAGCAAAGTTAAAAATTTTGCCTTGTTTCAGATGCTAAGTTAAAATTTTTGCCTTGTTTCATATGCTAAGGAAATAAAGAGTTGAAATGTGACAATGAACTAAATATTTACCTCAACTTAATTGGGGTAGCAATAAAATTAGCCAGCATTACAGTTGGAGTATGGCAACGAGATCCAAGCATCGCAATGGCCAGCCCGCACAGAAATACAGTTACCCCAATTGATGATAAGAGTAGGTTAACATTTAGGAATCTTCAAGCAACTCAAAATTATTCATACTTTCATTTTCATCCATATGACGTTGTTAATATACTAATTTTCTAGAAAATCAAAAAACCTTATCGCATAATTGCATATCAAATGCCTCACATTTCTCAAGAATAAATTTAGCATTCAAGAATGGATGTCGGTCTAATCATTCAACATTCAATACTGTGTGCAGTGAGAGGCGGTACTACTGGTGGCCTGCCACATCCTTCTCTCATATGTGCTCTCTGTGCTAAAGATAGGGTTAAATGGACGAACGATGAGATGATTCAGCAACCCATGCTTGTGCTCGAGCATAAGATGATAATGCGTTACAAGGTTTGGAATGGTGGCGAGAATCACCCACGGGGGTTAGGATTTATAATTCCACAACAGGATCCACAACAAACGCCTAATCCGATGGCTTCAGGTTCTTATCTTGCTGCTCCTCGCCATATAGTTTCAGAGGAGGTCCAGAACGAGGTAGATGGGTGGTTTTACAACAATGAGGCACATAATGTTCGTTTGGCTGAGCGTCAAGACACCATATTTGCGTACAATGTCTCATTCAACACTTCCATGTTGAATATGTTTACTCAGTTGAATCCTACTATGGACTCTAGTCAGTTTCCTGCTGCTCCTGTTTTTCCTATCTTTCCCCCTTTTAATCAAGAGATGGGCGATGCTGAGGAGGTCGATCATGACGATTGACCACATCAGGGGGAGTCCTTTCTTCTTATTTGTTTTATTTTTCTCATGAGGACATTGATCAATTTAAGTTTAGGGGTAGTTGTCTAGTTTTTAGTTTTCATAGTAGAATTGCATGTACATGTTAGGATTTATTGCATCTAGATTGTGCCAGTTCATAGTATTGTGAGTATTTGTTAGATTGAATTGTGTTTGCATTTGTTATATCTAAGCAGGAAATCGTGTGTTATCCAATAATAAAAACTTTGTGAATTGAGTTACAATTTAAATGTATGGAAAAATGAAAACAAAGTTAGCTTGTGGGTATTATTAATTTGATTTATTGAAGAAAACGCTGATTTTAATTGCATAATGTTAATTGAATAATGTTAATATGTCAATTTAGATGTGGATTAGTTGAACTAAAAGAATTGTAGCTTAGGACAAATATAGATCACCCTCTATGATTTAGTTTATTTCGTGTTTTGAAAATTATTAATTTTAAAAAAAATTAGCTGAAAAAAATATAATAAATTTTGACTAATTGTCTTTGTGGCCTCTGTTACTCGAATAAGTACGTCCTTAGGAGTGTCTCTACACTCAGCGCCCTAAAATCATTTGGTTTGGGAGTCGTTGGTTGAAAGTTCGCTAAATGTGTAACTTTGAAAAGCCTAATAAAGATTAATATTGCACAAGTCAAAATAAATAAATATAAATAAACACTTGGCTAGTTTGGTTTTGTGACCTTTGTTATTCAGGTTATTAGATCTGTAAAGGTGTCTTAACACCTAGTACCCTAAAGCCGACTGTTTTGGGAGTATTGGTTAAATCGTTACATGGGTTGCATTCAAAAACCTAAGAAAAATAGACATTGCATTGGTCAAATTTAAAAAGAAAGAAAAAAATGTACAATTAACGAATTTTGAAATATGAAGTATCTAATCTATAGAGAGGTAATGAATGTCTTAAATTTGTAATTATCTATCTTGAGCCATATGATTTTCAAGTTGGTTGATTTATGGTATGATTGACATGTTGATACACACACACGCTGTGGCTTGGAGATAGATTGAGTTGACAATCTTTCAAGTTTAGCTATTGTTGAAGTTTGAACATTCATTTAAATTGAGTTTAAGGATCTTTGACGCTGATCGAGGTTGTGAATGTTGAATCATGATGGAGTTGTTGTTTCATGTAGTAAGTCATTGCATTTATTTTGTTTAGTTATTTGTATTGCTTGAGGACAAACAAGTGTCTAAGTTCGGGAGTATTTGATGAGTGTGTAATATACATATACCAATGATTTAGGTATTCTTAGACTTAATAAATTACTTATTTTAAAGTATGTTAGAACATTTTTATTGGTTTATTTGTTATTTTACATGACAGGGTAAAACAGGGGCAATTTGAGAATTTCAGCATTAATGGCACAATTGTAATTTTGGAGACATGGCCAGTGATGGGGCGCTACTCTACAAGGCAATCCCAGCGCCGGGGCATTGGTAGGCAGTTAGTGTTGGTCGTATTTTGAGTCAGGCAAGGAAAAAAAAAATCTATTTTCTAATCAAAAAAGGATTATAAGAGAAACGACTGAACTAGAGCAACCTAAACTATAAATAGAGAGGAAGCTTATGATTAAAAAAAGAGAAAACACATATAATTTTGAGACAGAGGCTGGATAATAGACTTGGAGTTTGCAAGGAATAGACAAGGATTGTAGATTGAAGATTGAAGACTAGAGTCAATTACTAAGTTTTTATTCTTCTTCTCTATTTGTAATTTATTTGTGATGTTTTCTATGGGATTTTTTGTTTTAATTTTTGGTATGAACTAACTTTTTAATTAAGGCTGCAATTGAACCTTTTATGCTAATGAATTGATCACTCTAATTAATCCGATTATTTATTTAAATTGAGTTCTCTATTATATTCCATGCTTATTGTTTAATTATCTGGCCAATAATTACCATGTTACACTAGATGAATCGGGAGATAAAATCTGGGGTTAGAACTAATTGTGATAGCATGTATTCTTAATTATTTGCACGGGATGAATAATTAGAGTTGTGAATTGAATATGGATATCTCCTTTCACTGCAGGTAACAATTGAGAATTGGAACTTAATGAATTTGATTCTTTTGTTTTGCATAGGAATATCGCAGAATTAATTGAGATGATTAATTTTATTTGATCACTTGAAAAAGGGCTTATAAATACTGTGAATTCCTGTTAAGAACTTGAGTGGGTTTAATAATTGGAGAAATTGGGTAATTGATTTATATTGCATAATTGGAGATATTATAGTCTTAAGCCTTTATCATCTGAATTAAATCTCTGTGTTAAAATTAGTATTAGTTAATTTAATTTAGTTTTAATTGGAAAATCACAACATTCAGTTGTTTAAATAAAATTAGATTGATATAAAACTAGTAATTGGGATTTGTTAAATAGGATTCCTCATGGGTACGATACTTTTCTTATCACTTTATTACTTGTTGATTATGTATACTTGCACGTAATTGTTGATAGTGAAATCGGACAACAGGAAACTAGTAGATGCGCCTTATGGAGTAAAACTTATTAGGTGCAAGTGGATCTATAAGAAAAAAAGAGGGGTGGATGATGAATGGTATTTATACATGCGAATCAGATCCTTTATTGCTTAAGAAGTTGCTTGTTCGTCGTAATTTATATCGCTTTAATATTATTATGTTATTATTTTGATTAATATAAGTTGCAGGGATTATTAGGTCATTTCCAGCTTTTAGGGGCAAAAAGTTCATTTTTCTTGCACCCCAAGACCGCAATCTTAGTTGCCGGGCTTAAAGCGTAGTGCAGGCGCCTTCCCTAAAAGCGAGTGATAACAATGCGTGGCTGCAATGACTTCCAGTTCCTTCATAAACCGAAATATTTGCTAGCCATTTACTTCTGAACCAAATGATTTGACTCAGTGACTGCAAAGACCGCTTCTAAGGATAAATCGCCTATTTCACGCCACCTACGGTTCAGCAGACAAGAGCAGGAATTGACCTAGCTAAAAGGAAACACACACACACACACACACACACACACACACACACATATATATATATATATATACACACACACACACACACACACACACATAGGGGGCAACCTCCTTGGGATATATCTGATTATTCCCCTGGGATACTCTATCTCTCTCTCTTTTTTAGTTTCCTCTCTATTTTCTAGTAGATAATGATTGTACATATAGTGTAAATAGATTAGGGAGATGTTTGGGATTTCATGGAGCTCAAGAGCACTTAGCAACATGGATTGGAAAGCTTGAAAGGATTGGAATTTTTAGAGACCAAAGAAGCTTTGTCAAAGTTTATTCTTCTCTATTTATTTCCTTTGATTTTGTAATCCATAAATGTTGTTTATATTGCTACTTATGTTTAGTTTAAGAGTTATGAACTAATTATTGGCTCTAAGGTTATAATGGAACCCTTTATTAATTTGAATCGAATATCTTATCTATTAGGTTGACACCATATGGTTTGGATCAATATATTTATGCTTAATGATTCTTGCTAAGGAATTAGTGATGATTTTGGTAATCTATATGAAATTGGAAGATGGATTATAGATTTACACCTTGATATATTGGCATGTGATTATGAGTTGTCTACTTGATTCGACTACAAAATTTGTGTATAAGATAAGAATATACATGTTCACTATGTGTGACCTAATTGAGAACTTATGCGTTAAATTCCTTGTTATGATTAATTCACATAGGAATGTGAAGGATTATTACCTAGCTTGGATGTTCTTCTGCTTTATTCCCTAATGGGTAGAACTAAGGAGGATAGTTTTATACATACCTCGAAAGAGGTGTATGAGCACTTGTGTGTTCTCGGTCGACAATCCATCGTGACCATAAGACCAAAGAGAGAAAGTTAGGAAGTTTGATGAAACATAGCACACCAAGTGTTCGACAAAATGCTAGTGTGGGGTGAAGTTATGATCTTAGCTTGTACCGCCTTAGATACCATTCGTTATCCATTTACTTACTTTGATAATTAGATTTAACTGAAAGTAGAATGCATACAAGCCAATCATGTATGATGATAAAGCATATACTTTGTAATCAATCTTATTTATTTATTAATAAAAGAATTATTTATTAAAGGTATTTATTATCTACATGGTGCTATTTTAATAATATGTGATAAACCCATAGTTTTAAGCAATGCTTTTAGAATCATGATGAGATCTCAATTTTTAGATAGCTTAAAACTAAAATGTTCTCAATCAATAGATTACTAAAAAGGGGATTAGTGAATCCGAATAGATTGATACATATGTGGCTTGCTCATTGGATGAGAATGATTGATCTCATGATCATTTGTATGGAGACACTAAAGCAAGTATGTAGGTGCTTATCGGAGAATAAGTTCACTAAACATGACTCACTAAGGAATACCTAATAGAGTTTTGCTTGCCTGTCAATAGGAATTCCTGTAGTGAGAGTAATACAAATGATCCCTAGACTTGAGATCATCATAATATCTTATATATAATGAATTACACTTTGACTTATTCCTTAAGACTCTTTGGGTATATCAAAGGGTATGCTTGGGTGTAATAAGTTATATATGGAGATAATGAATGATCAATATAGAATCTACCACTTCTCATAAAAAAAGAGAAATGTCCTATGTGATTCGATAAATGACAACCCAGGAATCCTTGGCCAAGGTGAAATGAAATTAGAAAGTAGTTTCTAATTTACATTTATTCGGAGTTGTGCATTTGGAAATCAAAATACATATAATTAAATAAAATAAGACTTGACAGTAATTTCATGTCTAATATTTAATTGGGACATTGTATGGTGGAAGGATTGAATTGTACGATAACTATTTACTCAAAGGTTCTTTTATGATTAATGTTGAAATCTATATTATCTGTAAAGTCGTTGATTGTTAGGGAGGCTTATCCCTATTGTAGACTAAATATTATTTATGTAAATAAATTAATAGTTTAATTTATTTATTTAAATAAGATTAGAATTGTTCTAATTGATTTATTCATAACCGGTTTAATATAGAGAATCTAAAGGGGCACACCATAAAAGGAAGAATAATTATTTAAGAAGTTAATGGCATAATCGTAATAATATGTTAAGTATATTTAATTTAATCTATGGTGATAGAGTAAATTAAATAGCTTAATATTTATTATTTAATATTTTAGAAATATTAAATATAAATTAATAAGAGGTGTCTTATTAATATTATTACAATTATTATTAATTTCAATTTCTAAAAGAGTTTAAGAATTATTTTAATATAAGTACTATCATCTATTCCTAATAAGATTAGGAGGTAAATTAATTAAAATAGTTTAATTAATTATCCCTAATTAGATTAGGGAGCCTATTTAATTAAAGGAGTTTAATTAAATAAATAATACCTTATTATATTAAATTGGGTTACTTGTTGTCTTTATAAGAGGAGTGTTGTGATGCCCCCAAAATAGGTCCACACGACCCATTTTGAGTTGTCAGATATCACACTATAAAAATCAAATACAAACTTCATTTATATCTAATTGTTGAAGCGTGAAAAGTAGTACGACAACACATAAAGTGTGAGTTTTAATACAATATTGTCTCGTAGACAGTATCCAAACTCAAATTATTACAATGCCATATAAAATACATCAGCAAATATTTGAAGACCCCAAAGAAGAACAGGAAGATTACTATCCAACTCATTCTAATGAGGTGCACTTTTGACGCTTTCAAAGTCAGGTTCTCATCACCCTATTGTTGTTCACCAAAATCAATTATTAAGTGACGTATAAAATACGACACACACACATCTTAGGTCCTCAATACAATTATATATTGCATGTCATGCTGTTTTATAATGTATTGAGAAACTTCAACAGTCTCGGACCATCACACTATTCCCTTGTTATCCCCGCTCGACCCAGCTACACTCTTATTACCTGAAAGGAATTGTGAAGCAAAAGGGTGAGCAAAAATAGCCCAATAAAGAATATTATGGCTAAGATAATTAATTTATCAATAGCCTTCATCAGTAATAAATCATAGATTTAGAATATATGGTAGATGATAACAACTTTCAACCATAGTTGCATTGGAACGAGCAATCCATTAGAAGAGTCAAGTAGAACATAATGTCTATTATCTCCTCTAAATTAAAAGTCCATCGTTAATATTTCATTCCTGTAATACTCATCAACAGTTTTTTGTTGTACCTAAGACAAAGAGAATTTTCATCACCTGTCTTCACCTGAACCACTAAAGATTATAGTTAAACTCGCAATTCATATTTATAATCATGTAAATCAACAGTTTTTCCTTGCCACAAAGGCTTAATAGAACGTTTACTCAACATCCTTACCCAAAAGGCTAAAGATATTCAAATATAATAACAATAATCATACCAATCAGTTGTCTATCTTTGCACTACGGGCCATAGATATTCAACTATAAAACCAATGATCATGATCATGCCAATCAATTATCTGTCAGTGCTCTATGGCCAAAGACATACAACTGTTAACTAATGGTCATGATCCTGCCAATCACATTATCAAATTATCCATGCACTATGGGCCAAGGATATTCGTTAGTATCACCAGTGGTCATGATCATGTCATACACCTGTCCATCTTTGCACTACGGGCCAAAGCTATCAATCAACAGTTCATCTTTGCACGTAAGCCAAAGATATACAATTGTAAAATCAATAATCAATAGTCCATCTTTACACGTAAGCCAAAGATATACAATTGTTAAACCAATAATCAATAGCCCATCTATGCACGTAAGCCAAAGATGACTTTCATCACTATATAAGCATGAGGATGATGACAAAGATATAAGTAAGCATTAATCAAACAAAATCAAGGATAAATATTAAAGACTTTAAATTTATTCAGAGTTTAATAATATCCAAATTGTCAACATAATACTGCTTTGTGGAGTAAAATTCAAGAATAATATTCATGTATCAAAATAATTTGGACAGAAAAGAAATAAATTTTTTGGGTGAATAGTACCCCGTGAATAGTACTTCGGAAATAGTACCCCATGAATAGTAACCCCGGCATGAAAAGTGCTCCGAATACCTGAGTGAATAATACTAGAGTGAATAGTAACCGGGTGAATAGTAACTCGTGAATAGTAGTTTGGCATGAAAAGTGCTCCGAATACCCGAGTGAGTAATATTTAAGTGAATAGTAATCGGGTGAATAGTAACCCGTGAATACTAACTTGTGAATAGTACCCCGGCATTAAAAGCGCCCCAAATACCCGAGTGAATAATATTCTAGTGAATAGTAACCGGGTGAATAGTAACCCATGAATAGTACCCCGGGTGAAAATATTAATATTTAATAAGAAAGTTCAGATCAATATTCTAATAAAATGATATTGAATGAAGCGCAAAACTCAAGGATATTCCACTAATTTCAATGATTATCAAAGCAATACTTACCATAGTAAGTCTAGATTTAAGAATATGAAAAGAAATAACATACGAAACTGCAAATGAATTTTCACCTGTCATACGGTACATAATCCGCGTAGACAAGTTATTCCGACATATTAAAGGATAAATACGAAAAATAGTGTTCCTTATGAATACGAAAGAGATAATATCCCTTACGAATACAATAAATAATATCCCTTACCAAATGAAAATAACATCCCTTACCAAACAAAAATAACATCCCTTACGAATATAATAAATAATATCCAATACCAAATGAAAATAACATCCCTTACGAATACAACAAATAATATCCCTTACCAAATGAAAATAACATTCCTTACAAAACGAAAATAACATCCCTTACGAATACAACAAATAATATCCCTTACCAAATGAAAATAACATCCTTTACGAATACAACAAATAATATCCCTTACCAAATGAAAATAACATCCCTTACCTTAGTAGAAGACCGGATACTGCAATAATGAAGTAGCATAATACTCTTCTTCTTTCTCTCTATAGTTTCTCTCTCTATAGCTTCTCTTGTGAGTCTTAGTGAATCGGTGAGAATGAAAGAAGAATTAAGCTTCTATTTATAGGAGAATGGACTAAATAGTAACTAAGTCATGAATGATCCATATTGATTTACTATTAGAACAATCGGTCCAGATTGATTACTATTAAAACCACAACAGACGATCCAGATTGATTCACTTTTAAAACCACCACCGACGGTCCAGATTGATTACTTTTAAAACTACCACCGACGGTCCAGATTGATTTACTTTTAAAACCACCACCGACGGTCCAGATTGATTTACTATTAAAACCACCACCGACGGTCCAGATTGATTTACTATTAAAACCACCATCAATGGTCTAGATTGATTTACTAGTAAAACTACCACCAATGGTCCAGATTGATTTACTATTAAAACCACCACCAATGGTCCAGATTGATTTAACTTATTACACTTTAGTACCCCTAAAGTTTTCCAAGTTTGCATTATTCCCCTCTAACTTTTGTAATTCACTTATCTTCAATAAACACATTCTTAATACTTCAACAATTATTCATCATTAATATTATAACTTACAATATCGACAACCAGATCATTCCTAGGAAAGAGGGGGCTTTTCGATAAGGATTTCTCTCTATTGGCGCGCAATTAGGTGACCAAACCTCTCCCCGACAGAACTTTCTAGACATCATCAATATTGCAAATAATAATATGAATAACTTTGTTGTCTCAATTATTGATTTAATAATATAAAATATTATGCGGATGATCTTTGTGACAATAATTGAATCAAATAACGTGAGATACTATGCAACAATTCATCGTAAAGCAATAATTGAGTAAAACCAGGTGGCTTCTTACATAAACATCAATCTGGTGCTCTTATGCAACCACGCGTATTCATCGTATTTTACCACCGGTTATTTCAACAGTTAACGGTAAAACTTTCGCCGTTATTTTTATAAAAGATATTTCTGTTCTTTTCTAACTACGACAATACTTCCGTTGTGGGGTCCACCAATAATTGTACCGTCGTACGAATATTCAATGACAAAAAGAATATTCTCTGACCAAACGAATATTCCTCGACACAACGAATATTTTATATCAACTTGCATACTTTAAAAAAAATTCAAATATCACCCTTAACTTTAACCTTTTAGCAATTTAACCATTTACTAAATAGAATAATAATTATAAGAAAATTGAATACTTTTATTTCATAAATTCGGGGTCTCACAATCTCCCCTCCTTATGAAATTTTGCCCTCAAAATTTACGTACCTGGTAGTTCGAAGAGATGGAAATACCTTGTTTTCTTTTCGAATTGTACATTCTCGGTTATTTCCTCTGTATCATGATTTTTCCATTGCTCATCTCCTGTATTTCAGATATCATTCCAGAATACATCTTTAAATAAAGGTTAATTGACATATCGCAATTTGTTAACTTAAGTAAGAAAATTAAGCTTAGGTAGGACACACACTAACAAAGGATATTATTCATCTCTTCCCTCCTAGTTTTAATCCCGGATCTCTGCCAGAGACCATATCCGTAAGCTCTGATACCAACTGTGAATCGCATCCAAGACTTGGATAGCAGCTCACAATGATACCTATCAACTTGCCACCGTTACTCATGGCATCCCCTACGGAAAGTCTGGCTTCGGAGCATCCCTAGACTTGGAAGTCACCAGATAAAGGCTCAGGGCTCTTTTCTATGGCTTTGATACCAACTGTGACGCTCCCAAAATAGGTCCACACGACCCATTCCGAGTCTCCAGATATCACACTATAAAAATCAAATACAAACTTCATTTATACAACTATTGAACTGTCGTGCAGAGTATGACAACACATAAGCTGTGAGTTTTAATACAATATTATCTCGTAGACAGTATCCAAACTCAAATTATTACAATGCCATATAAAATACAGCAGCAAATATTTAAAGACCCTAAAGAAGAACGGGAAGATTACTATCCAACTCATTCTAATGAGGTGCACTTTTGACGCTTTCAAAGTCAGGTACTCATCACCCTATTATTGTTCGCCAAAATTAATTATTAAGTGACGTATAAAATACGACACACACATCTTAGGTCCTCAATACAATTATATATTGCATGCCATGCCATTTTATAATGTATTGCGAAACTTCGACAGTCTCGGACCATCACATTATTCCCTTGTTATCCTCGCTCGACCCAGCTACACTCTTATTACCTAAAAGGAATTGTGAAGCAAAAGGGTGACCAAAAATAGCCCAGTAAAGAATATTATGGCTAAGATAATTAATTTATCTATAGCCTTCATCAGTAATAAATCATAGATTTAGAATATATGGTAGATGATAACAACTTTCAACTATAGTTGCAGCGGAACGAGCAATCCATTAGAAGAGTCAAGTAGAAAATAATGTCTACTATCTCCTCCAAATTAAAAGTCCATCATTAATATTTCATTCCTGTAATACTCATCAACAGTTCATTGTTGTACCCAAGACAAAGAGAACTTTCATCACCTGTCTTCACCTGAACCACTAAAGATTATAGTTAAACTCGCAATTCATATTTATAATCTTGTTAATAAATAGTTTTTCCTTGCCACAAAGGCTTAATAGAACGTTTACTCAACATCCTTACCCCAAATGCTAAAGATATTCAAATGTAATAACAATGATCATACCAATCAGTTGTCTATCTTTGCACTACAGGCCAAAGATATTCAACTATAAAATTAATGATCATGATCATACCAATCAATTATCTGTCAGTGCTCTACGGCCAAAGATATACAACTATTAACTAATGGTCATGATTATGCCAATCACATTATCAAATTATTCATTCACTACGGGCCAAGGATATTCGTTAGTATCACCAGCGCTCATAATCATATCTTACATGTGAGACCCCAAATTTTATGAATAAAGATTTAAATTTCTCAAAATATTTTTTTTGAATATTATGGTGTGGATTTGATATAATGTTATAGTTGTGGGTAATATTTATAAATTTTTCAAAGTACACAAGTTGTTATATAATATTCAATTGGTCGGGGAATATTCGTTTTAACAGGGAATATTAAATGACGATGGCACAATCATTAAGTGGACCCATAAGCAAGTATTGTCGTAGTAAAAAATGATGTAATTATCTTTCTATAAAAATAACGGCAAAGTGTTACCGTTAAAACCTGTTGAACTACCCAAAGTAGTAAAAGTCCGAAGAATGCGTGGTTACATAGTAGCACACCAGTATTGGTTATTGATGCTTACGTGAGAAGTCACCTCGGTTATACTCAATTATTGCTACGATAATTCTTTGAATCATATCTCTCATATTATTGATTCAATTATTATCACAGTATCATCTGTAGAATATGTTATATTATTAAATCAATAATTGAGATGACAAAGTTATTCATATTATTATTTGAAATATTGACAATGTCTAGAAGTTCTGCCAAGGAGAGGTTTGGGTACCTAATTACGCGCCAATAAGGAGAAATCCTTATCGGTAAGCCCCCTCTTTCCTGGGAACGACCTGGTTGTTAAATATTGTGAAATATAATATTAATGATGAATAAGTTTGTGTTGATTAAAGATGAAATTGATAGTTCCATTGTGTTGGAATTATTAGTGTTAGTGGAAATAGACATTTATTTCGATATTAATTGATGTCTGGAAGTTATATTGACCAGTCAGGTAATTAACCGGATAAATGAGCAATTAATTGCTATTAATTCACATGATTATAACTATTTGTTCACATGTGTGTACTATTGATTCACATTCTTCTACAATTAGGGGAGTTGGTGCAAGATTGATAATACTTGCATGACTAAGTTAAAAATGGAGGTATAGTTGAAGGTACTATACTATAATTAATTTTTTCACATGTTTAGAACTATTGAGTCACATGATTTACTATTGATTCACATGATTTACTATAAGGGGAGGTGGTGCAAGTTTGATAATACTTGGATGACTAAATTAAAAATGAAGAAAAAGAGGAAGGTATTATACTATAATATTTCGAGCCCCAAAACGTGCAATTATCGAAACTGTATTTTTCTATAAATAGAAGCTCATTCTTCCTTCATTTCTCACCAATTCACTAAAGCTATAGAACAATTAATATATAGAGAAAGAAGAAGAGAAGTTTGCTATCTCACTATTCCAGTACCCAGTCTTGTTTTGAAGTAAGGGGTATTATTTCTTTAATTTTCATGAAGAGAGCTATTGTTATTCCATTCCATATTATTATGTTGGAATAACCTGTCTATGCAAAGTACCGCATACATGGTGAAATTCTTCTATTATTCCATTCTTTATTATTCTGTTGGAATATCCTGTCTGTGTGTATTACGCATGACCTGGTTCCATTCTTTAATATTCTTTTTGGAATAACCTGTCTGTCGCATGCATGGTAAATTCTTCTATTATTCCATTCTTTATTATTCTGTTAGAATAACTTGTCTATGTGGATTACCACATGCATGGTGAATGATCCTTTGTATTCATTCCTTATTAAATTATGGAAATGATATGTCTACGTGGATTACCGCATGGCGGGCGAAAATCTATTTGCAGTTTCATATACTCTATTATACTCAGTTGGTTAAAGTTTTGGCTTCTATACTCCATGAGATTAGTAGAATATCCTGGATATTTGCGCTTCATCCAGTATCTTTTCATGGAAATATTCTTCTGAGCATTATTTTAGTCAAACGAAATCAAGGATAAATATTAAAGACTTTAAATTTATCTAGAGTTTAATAATATCCAAATTGTCAACATAATACTGCTTTGTAGAGTAAAATTCAAGAATAATATTCATGTATCAAAATAATTTGGACAGAAAAGAAATAAATTTTTTGGGTGAATAGTACCACGTGAATAGTACTTCGGAAATAGTACTCCGCGAATAGTAACCCCGTCATAAAAAGTGCTTCGAATACCCAAGTGAATAATACGAGAGTGAATAGTAACTGGGTGAATAGTAACTTGTGAATAGTAACTCGTGAATAGTACTCCGGCACGAAAAGTACCCCGAATACCCGAGTGAATAATATTTAAGTGAATAGTAATCGGGTGAATAGTAACCCATGAATAGTAACTCGTGAATAGTACCCTGACATGAAAAGTTCCCTAAATACTTGAGTGAATAATATTATAGTGAATAGTAACCTGTGAATAGTATCCCGGGTGAAAATATTGATATTTAATAAGAAAGTTCAGATCAATATTCCAATAAAACGATACTGGATGAAGCGCAAAACTCAAGGATATTCCACTAATTTCAAGGATTATCGAAGCAATACTTACCAAAGGAAGTTTAGATTAAAGAATATGAACAGAAATAACATACGAAACTGCAAATGGATTTTCACCAGTCATACGGTACGTAATCCGAGTAGACAGTTTATTCTGACATATTAAAGGATAAATACGAAAAATAGTATTCCTTATGAATACGAAAGAGATAATACCCCTTATGAATACAACAAATAATATCCCTTACCAAACGAAAATAAAATCCCTTACCAAAAGAAAATAATATCCCTTACAAATACAACAAATAATATCCCTTACCAAACGAAAATAACATCCCTTACAAATACAACAAATAATATCCCTTACCAAATAAAAATAACATCCCTTACAAATACAACAAATAATATCCCTTACCAAATGAAAATAACATTCCTTACCAAACAAAAATAACATCCCTTATGAATACAACAAATAATATCCCTTACCAAATAAAAATAACATCCCTTACCTTAGTACAAGACCGAATACTGCAATAGTGAAGTAGCAGAATACTCTTCTTCTTTCTCTCTATAGCTTCTCTTTTGAGTCTTAGTGAATTGGTGAGAATGAAAGAAGAATTAAGCTTCTATTTATAGGAGAATGGACTAAATAGTAACTAATTCATGAATGGTCCAGATTGATTTACTATTAGAACGGACGGTCCATATTGATTACTATTAAAACCACAACCGACGGTCCAGATTGATTTACTTTTAAAACCACCACAAACGGTCCAGATTGATTACTTTTAAAACCACCACCGACGCTCCAGATTGATTTACTTTTAAAACCACCACCGACGGTCCAGATTGATTTACTATTAAAACCACCACCGACAGTCCAAATTGATTTACTATTAAAACCACCATCAATGGTCCAGATTGATTTACTATTAAAACCACCATCAATGGTCCAGATTATTTTACTATTAAAACCACCATCAATGGTCCAGATTGATTTACTATTAAAACCACCACCAATGGTCCAGATTGATTTAACTTATTACACTTTAGTACCCCTAAAGTTTTCCAAGTTTGTATTATTCCCCTCTAACTTTTTTAATTCACTTATCTTCAATAAACACATTCTTAATAGTTCAACAATTATTCATCATTAATATTATAACTTATAATATCGACAACCAGATCATTCCCAGGAGAAAGGGGGCTTTCCGATAAGGATTTCTCCCTATTGGCGCGCAATTAGGTGACCAAACCTCTCCTCGACAGAACTTTCTAGACATCATCAATATTGCAAATAATAATATGAATAACTTTGTTATCTCAATTATTGATTTAATAATATAAAATATTATGCAGATGATACTGTGACAATAATTGAATCAAATAACGTGAGATCTTTTATGCAACAACCATCGTAGCAATAATTGAGTAAAGTGAGTGACTTCTTACGTAAGCATCAATACGTAGTGTGCTACTTATGCAACAATAGTAGTATTATCGTATTTTTACCACCGGTTATTTCAACAGTTAACGGTAAAACTTTCGCCGTTATTTTTATAAAAGATGTTTCTGTCGTTTTCTAACTACGACAATACTTCTGTTGTGGGGTCCACCAATGATTGTGCCGTCGTACGAATATTCCCTGACAAAAAGAATATTCTCCGACCAAATGAATATTCCCTGACACAACGAATATTTTATATCAACTTGCATACTTTGAAAAAAATTTCAAATATCACCCTTAACTTTAACCTTTTATCAATTTAACCATTTACTAAATAGAATAATAATTATAAGAAAATTGAATACTTTTATTTCATAAATTCGGGGTCTCACAAGTGTTATGTCAGATATCAAATATACGTGATTCTAATAGTCAGAGAGTATGCCCCCTTTTTCTATTGAGATAGAAAAAATTAGGGTTTAAGCCAATATTCTTCTTGAAAATTCTTTTTCCTTGGTGGATCACCTATAGAGGCCATACACTTGGGTGGCTAACATTGATCAAAGAAAGGAATCTACTCGAAGATTCAAGGAGATTGCGGAGAAGTAGGAGTTGAACTTGTACCTATGGAAGCTCGTATCTACAAGGGTATGATTCCATAACTTCTTGTTCTTTGTTTTAATTAATAATATGCAAAAAGGATGATCCGGGTAATTGGTTTGTGAAAAATTTTAAAATCTGATTTTACTTTGCTTCCGTTAATTTTGCAATTTGATTGCGTCTATGATTTTCACAAAACCATTCATTAATTAGATTAATTACAAATCTGTTATTCTGCTGTTCGAATAAGATTTTAAGTGATACAAAGTCGGTATTTGGTGAATTCTAGTGATAATTCCTTGTGGGTTCGACATTGTATTTTTCACTATGTTACTTGTTAGACCGCTTATACTTGCGCATGTTTAGTGCGCGGTAATCTGACCAACAAGTTTTTGGCGCCGTTGCCGGGGAGTTATTATTATAATATTGTCCAATATTGATTTTAATCAATGTAGTCTTAATTTAAACTTATATTTATCATTTATTTGTTTGATCTTCCTTTTTGTTTTTAAGCTTACCGGTTATGGACGATCATTGTTATCAATGGCTTTTTGAGAGGATGACACAACCAAGATCGGAAGAAGGAGTTGAGCGATTACAAGATCAAATCTCAAATCCCTTAAGGTTTTTTTGACAATCTTGAGTGTCAGTCAACTCAGAATGCTCACTGTCAGAAACAAGCTAACGATGAACTGACTTACTATGGGACTACATTCAAGAGAAGTATTATGATCCAAAATTTTCCTATGAGACATAATTTGAATATCAATCTTCGCCGAAATATGAGGCGACATCTCAAATTGATGGGAGCCTTTCTATACACATAAAATGAGAAGATGAGAGAAGGCTTAAAGAACTCCTTACCAACTTCATAGAGAGAAATGAGGTTCGAATGGTGAACCAAGATGCCTCATTGCAGAGCCTCGAGAGTCAAATGGGATAACTCGTCAATGCTATCAAAAATCCATCGAAAAGCAATCTACCGGTCATTTCTAATCACAACGAGGGGGTTGAATAACATCATACGGTGGATATATAAGGAAAAGGCGATAAGTCTCATGAAGTTGTTGAGGGAGATGTTGAAGTGCCTATTGACAAATCTATGGATTCTTCAGAAGGAAAAGAAAGGATCATGTGTGGGTGTATTGTCGAGACTGATGAAAAGTTTGAGCCCACGCTCAGGGTTGTTGGAACCCTAGAGAGCCCACTAGCGCACAAAGAACGAATCCAGTTTGATGAGAAAGGCGAATTAGTGGATAATTTTAGTGGTGAACGATTCTTTATGCCGATGGATGAAGTGAAGTTTGGGGATGCCAAATCATCCATGTCCGCCATGAACACCAAGGAGTTGACAAATAGGCAGCATGAAATGGTCATCTTCGCATATGAGCCAGATTGAACGGCAGTGAAAGAGTCTGGACGATTATGGTTGTTTTACCAATCAATATATATGTGCAAGTATACATGGTCAACAAGTAATAAAGAGTAAGTAAAGTATCGTTTCCACGGAGAATTAACTAATAAAGTTCACCAAGCACTAGCCCATAACCATTTCAGTCTTATTTAAATGAATGATTTAATATTTATAAATTTAACTATGAAAGTAAATATATCTAATTATCCTTAGAGTGAGACTAGATAATGAAAACCTGAGATTACAATTTCATCTATTGAATCATTTAAATCAACGCACTCCATATTAAGCCAAATTAATTGCACTGGATTGCTAGTCGAGAACACGAAATTAAAGTACAGCCATATCTCAATGTACCATACCCATATCACATATAATCCACAATTTATAGAATACACATGAACACCCACATTACCCAAACCACTATATGTCTTTGTGATTTATAAATAATTAGGGTTTAAGCCCAAATTATCAATTAACTACGAGCGATGCCTCGGTATATGTCTATCCTAAACACGAATCATACATTCCATCACCATGTAGAACATATACTTCGTCTTTCAAGTTCATATGGGTTATCACAGTAATTGATGGCCAATCAACTAAGAAAATAAGCATGAATCTTAACAGACAATCCCATAACAATCAATAAGGTTAACAATGAAGTATATCAGATTAAACTAAGCAATAGAATCCATTGCAATCCCAAAATAAGGTTCAACTCATAGCTGAATCAAATCTATCATCCACATATTGAATAAACATCATAAAATTACAAATAGGAATCAAAGAGAGGATAAAAGTAGAGAATTGAAGTGCAAATCTGTTCTCTTGCTCCAAGTTTGAATCTACTATGCTATCCAATTGCTTCAAATCTTCAGACCTAATCAATTCTAGAGATTAACTACTCTACCCTACTCTATTCTAATATGGAAATTAAAGAGAAGAAAGCAATATTAGCTACATGACCCCCCAAGGGGTGGAATCCCCTTTACATTTGATATATGTCTCCTATTTATATAAGCCCTCATTGAACCCTCCTCCAAATTATGCTTCAATTGCACTGTTTAGTTAAAAAGTCAGCTCTGGTCAACATCAGAAGTTGCGCAGCCGCACTGAAAATGGCCTAGAGTCGGGCGCGCCCGCGCTCAAGTAGAATATGTCATTTTTTTGCTCCAGGGATTAACGCGGCCGCGCAAGAAATGACCTAGAAATCCGTGCGGCCACGCTATTGATTTTCTACTGCAGTGTCCTCTGGTAAAATGGCTATAACTTTTGATCCGGGAGGAGTTACAGGGCCTGCCACCTATCAAATCGAAGCTCTCAATGAGCTCTACAACTTTCATTTTCATAATTGATAAATAATGGATTGATGAAGGCTGAAATTAGGTTGGAAGTGACAGTTATGCAAACGGCCACCCAAAATATTGAAGTTCAACGTCCATTGGTACAAAGGTCATAACTCTTGCATTCGAACTCCGATTAGAATGATTCAAGATGTTCCGGAAAGCTATGAAGAAGCTCTATAACATAATCTAAGTTCCAAGCTAAGAATATGAAAACCCAAACGATGTCCGGATTGGTTTTCCTTGCATTTTTATACCAATAGTCACTCACACAGCTCCCAAGCATAAAATCTACAAAATAAACACAAAGTGCATGAAAAGTAACTAAGAAACATGAGTATAAGCAACTAATTCAAGTAACAGATACCGGATAAGTAGGTATAAAACCTACTTATCAAATACCCCAAACTTAAACCGTTGTTTGTCCCCAAGCAACACAATATAATGCAATCTATATACTATGCAAGCTACGCTACTATGACAATGAATCCCACATTCTTAGCCAAATATGAATTCCAATAAGATGTGCCTCAGAGAAATATCAAGATCCAAGAAAAAAGCATCAAACTAAGCTAAAGGCATAATGACATACAATCAGATAATCCCAACCTGCTATAAAGATGTTGTGTGTGTGTGAGATGTGCTCATAGATAAGCTTGACAAAGGTGAAGATACCACATGCTATACTACTTGAGATAGAAAACTGAGGTTTCAAATCAAGAGCTATGCATAAAAATGAAACAACAACTACTCCAACACATCAATACAAGTTAAGGTTCAACAACAAGTGTATTCTGCTTTATTTTTACCCACGAAGGCGATTTTTCGCATTTTCCCGTGCTGTTTATTGATTTTTTTCCCATGACAGTGCAATGTCTCATTCCATTAGGCTAACAGTGTTACCCCTTAGCGAGCTTTCAACCAACGACTCCCAGACCATTAAGACCTTATGACGCTAGGTGTAGAGACAATCCCCTCGGGCGTACTTACTTTGTGATAACTCGGGATTTCGAATAATCCAAAATTTACGAATAATTTTTATTTATTTATTTAATATTGACATTGACTGTTAATATTGAACTGTGTATCTGTGGTACGAGTCTCGGGAATTAGTTAATTTGTGTATTAACTGAGAAATTAAAGTAGAGTTGTGTTTAACAGCTTTAAAAACCCTAACCCTAATTTCTAGATAGGGATTCGATAAAAAATATAATTAAAACAATTGTATTGATGAGTATGTGTTTGTACTATATAGAAATTTTGATTAATGATTGATCAGATAAGATTTAAAATTTATAAGACCTAATAAGAGATTAGAAACCCTAATCTCAAGATTTAAAACCCTAACACATAGTTAGAAACCCTAATCGAAAGCTGAGAAACCATAATTTCATATTCGGGATTCCTAAACCCTAAATAGGCAACCCTAATCCTAATTGGCAAGCCTAATGTATTTATTAATCGTTAATATGATTAGGAAAACCTAATTTAATTACGAAACCCTAAGTATAGTTTTAAAATTTTAAATTTTCAAATTAAAACCCTATTTTGGAAATTTTAGAAACTAAAATTTTAAAACTTAAGGGTTAGAACCTTAGGGTTAAACCCTAAGGGTTGGACAAATGTCTAGTTTGCCATTAAAATTGCATGTACATTGACCAAAATTCCCTTTTTACTTTCTTTAATTGGTAACTTGTAGAATTTTCCAAAACCTTTAGTTGGTGACCAACTAAATTGACTTGGTAACCTAAAAATCCAGCAAAATCAGCCAGCTATCAGATCATAAAATGAATCTAAGAGATTATATAAGATTGAGAGAGAGAAAGTGTACTAATTTTTGATAATTTCTTTCCAAAGCTCTCACCAACTCTCAAAACTTCTGAAATTTTCTAAGTGAATCAGTCTCTAAAACACCTCCTAGAAACCCAAGAACAGATTGGAGAGTATAGATCAAGGATTGGAAAAATAGAAGGTATAAACCCTAGTCTACTTTTGATCTTGAATGCTATGGTAGAATACTTGTTTATGTGTTTATAATCTTGCTAGAAGATGTTTTATGTTGATCTATGTTGATCCATCATGGATCCATAGCATCAAAGTTCCTTAAAATGATGATTTTCTAAAACTATCCAAGAACAAATTTTGTGGTCTGACAAGCTAATGTCAGGAGCCACAGATTCTTGTTCGTTTATGTTTTTTGTTGTTTTAAAGTTGTAATCTATACTCTGTCATGTTGTCTTTGACCTGGAAGTGGATTTACAGTCGTTTAATGTCTAGATTTCAAGTTATAATCAGTCAAAGTCGGTTGACCGACCATGACCGAGTGTAAATCTGGGTAACCCAGAAATTGATTTCTGTGTCTGACAATATTTTCAAGCTCTTTTATCTGTCAGATTTTGTGATGTTTGATGTTATTGTTGTAACCAGTTTATAGGCTGTTTTATGTTCTTTAAATCCATGTGTTTAGATCCCACAAACAATCAACTGATTGGATGTAGTGGATGGTTAAAGTAGACCATCCGTCATGATTTTTTGTTTTTTGGAAATTCCAGAAAACTTATGAACTAAGTTTCTGACATAGTTTAACCAAGCTGTATCTGGAAAATGTGTTGTTGTTAATCTGGTTTGTTGATCTATATATGTTCCTTGCCATGCATACTACATGTATGAACCATAACACCACCAAAAATAATGATCAGAACCTAGATTAATTTGGGCTGGAAAGTACCAAGTCGAAATGCCTGGGTTTCTGGAAAACCCAGGTGATGTCTGATAATGACTTTAGAAGCTTAGATCTATTTGTTTGGTTTTTATGTGACCACGATTCTGATTGGATATTGTAGTGTTGCATTTCCACTACAAGATCATGGTTAAAGATTGCCCAGAAAAAGTTTGGATTGAGAATTATTGATGATCAAAGTAAGGACCTTAAGAACCGGTCTGACAGTGTTCTAAAAGATCAAGAACACCTAAGACGACAGACAAGTGTTGCTATAGACTTTAGCGACGGTTTCTATTTATTTTATTTTCTAATTTTTCGGAAATTAATTAAAAATAGAAATAAATTCAAAAAAATTACCAAAAATGGTTTTAAAAATTATTTTAAATTATGAAAAATAATTTTTGATAATTTGGAACATTTTTCATTAATAATTATAATTATTTGAATATTAATGATATTTAATTTATTTAATTAGTTTATTAAATAAATTAGAGAAGAATGATTTTAATATTATAAAAATCATTTTAAATAGGAATAAAGTATTTAAAAATATTTTGAGTTATAAAATGTAACTTTTAATATTTTTAGAGAATTATCATTAATAATTTAATAATAATGATATTAGATTTATTTAATTATTATATTAAATAAATAAAATAAAATGATTTTATTGATTTAAAAAGAGAAAAATAATTTTAAAATATTTTAAGTTATAATTAATAATTTTAATATTTTGATGATAATTTCATTAATATTTAAATATTAATAGTGATGGTTTAAAATGATTTTAATTAATTTAAAAATCATTTAAGTAGAATATTGATGATTGAAAATATTTTTAGTTATTAATAATAACTTTAATATTTTGACAAGTATAACATTAATATTTTTATATTATTAAATATTAATGATGATAAGATTATTTGATAATTAAATCATTTAAAAATGATTTCAGTATTTGAAAAATTATTATAAATTATAATAATTGTTTATAAATTATTAAAAGCTTCCGGAAAATATTATAAAGGCTAAAATAATATTGAAGCTTAGAGACCAAGTTTAATTGACAATCAATGTGTTAATTGTCGGGTAGGGTGACCAGAACACTGAGAATAGACCGAAGTCCAACTAGACTGTAAAATCCCAAATTTTACGAAGATTTAATTTTCTCGAAATATTTTTTTTAAAAATTATGGTGTGGATTTGAGATAATGTTATAGTTGTGGGTAATATTTATAAATTTTGCAAAGTACGCAAGTTGTTATATAATATTCGATTGGTCAAGGAATATTCGTTTTAACATGAAATATTCGTACAACGGCACAATCATTGGTGGACCTCGCAACGAAAATATTATCGGATTGAGAAAACGATAAAAATATTTTATGAAAATAACGGCGAAAGTTTTACCGTTAAAACTGTTGAACTACTCGGTAGTAAAAGTACAGTAATACGCTTGATTGCATAGTAGCACACGGTATTGATTATTGATGCTTACATGAGAATTCACTCAGTTTTGTTCAATTATTGCTACAATAATTGCTGCATAGTATCTCACGTTATTTGATTCAGTTATTGTCGATATTTTATATATTATTAAATCAATAATTGAGATGACAAAGTTATTAATATTATTATTTGCAATATTAACGATGTCTAGAAGTTACATCGCCAAGGAGAGGTTTGGTCACCTAATTGTGCGCATGATAGGGAGAAATCCTTATTGGAAAGCCCCTCTTTCACAGGAGCGACACGGTGAATAATAGTATGAATTATAATAATGATGATGAGTTTTTTTATTAGTATTATTAATATAATAAAAAAAAAAGCTTTTATATAAAATGAATACTTTTATAAAGTTATTTGTTTTATTAGACTATAAATAGAATATGTTATATTCTATTATACATAGTGTTTTGCATTGTCAAATCTTTTTATATAAAAGCAGGATACTTTTATAAAGTTATTTGTTTTATTATATTATAAATAGAATATATTATATTTTATTATGCATAGTGTTGCATAGTGCCTGCATAGTGTTTTGCATAGTAAAATCTTTTTATATAAAACATAATACTTTTATAAAGTTATTCGTTTTATTAGATTATAAATAGAATAGAATATATTTTATTTAAATGATTTTTTTATTAGAATATTTTATTAAATCAATATGGACCGTCTGATTAAAAGTAAATCAATCTGGACCATTCATGAATTAGTTACTATTCAGTCCATTCTCCTATAAATAGAAGCTCATTCCTTCATAATTTCTTACGAATTCACTGAAACTCTAGAGAGAGAAACTATAGAGAGAATTCTTCTTCTATAATCTTGAGCGTATTTCTTTAGAGTTTAAGAAGCTTTGAGCGTAGAAAATAGTATATGTTTTCTTCAAGATTATCCTCGCCCTACCAGTCGGAATACTCTTCTTTCAAAGGTAAGGGATATTATTTGTTGTACCCGTAAGGGGTATTATTTCTTTTGTATTCATAAAGAGAACACATTATTCCATTCTTTATTATTACATTGGAATAACTTTGTATATGTGACTACCCTATACTTGGTGAAATTCTTATGTTATTCCATTCTTTATTATTATGTTGGAATAACTTGTCTATGCGAAGTACCGCATACATGGTGAAATTCTTCTATTATTCTATTCTTTATTATTTTGTTGGAACATCCTGTCTGTACGTTTACGCATGACCTAGTTCTGTTATTTATTATTCTATTGGAATATCCTATCTGTACGTTTACGCATGACCTGGTTCCGTTATTTATTATTCTGTTGAAATATCCTATTTGTGCGCTTACGCCTGACCTGGTTCCGTTATTTATTATTCTGTTGGAATAACCTGTCTGTGCGGTCTATCGCATGCATGTTGATTTCTTCTGTTATTCCATTCTTTATTATTCTGTTGGAATAACCTGTCTATGTGGAATATCACATGCATGGTGAATGATCCTTTGTATTCATTCCTTATTAAATTGTGGAAATGACCTTTCTAAGTGGATTACCGCATGGCGACGAAAATTCATTTGCAGTTTCATATATTCTATTATACTCAGTTGGTTAAAGTTTTAGCTTCTATACTCCATGAAATTAGTGAAATATCCTTGATATTTGCACTTCATCCAGTATCTTTTCATGGAAATATTCTTCTGAGCATTCTTGAATTTTATTCTGCAAAGAAGTATCATGTTGACAATTTGGACATTATTGGTTCCTAGATAAATTAATTCTTGAACTATTTTTATTGAATTATTATGTCATTGTCATCATCCTCATGTTTATATTATGTTGAAACTCATTTGTGGCCTGTAGTGCATAGATGGACTTGGTATGATTATGACCAGGGATTATTCGGTATAATCATGGCCGTAATGTTACAAATGATGTGAAAAAAGTCCTCATTGGCCCGCAATACATTGATGGACAGTTTTTGGTATGATTATGGCTATGGATTCTCTTCGGCCAAGGGTGCAAAGATAAATTTTTTTATGGCATGATCAGGACCATTGATGAAAACACGATTATCTTTGGCCCGTAGTGCATGGATAATTCGTGGTCGTGATACTAAAGAATATCCTTGGCCTGTAGTGCGGGGATGATTTGATGATGTGGATTATTTATTGAAATTTGAGTCTCGGTGATAAAAGTTATGAAAAACCTTTTAAATCATAGAAGATAGTAGATTTTATTCTCTACTTGACTCTTCTTATGGATTGCTTGTTCCGCTGCAGTTAAACTTGATGTTTGTTATATTGTATCAATTTAACATTGTTGAAGGCTAACGATAATTTATTACGCATTATCTTAGTCATAATATTTCTTCTTGGGCTAGTTGAGCTCACCTTTTTTTCTTTGTTTCTCTTGTGAAATGAGAACGTAGGGCTAGTCAAGGAACAGAGTGATGGTCCTAGATGGTGCATTAGTAGTCCTCACTATTATGTGAAATAGTGTAATAATAAATGTAATGAGGACTCCATTGAGTGTGGATATTGTCTAGATGAAAATATTTGTATTAAAACTCACAACATATGTTTTGTCATATTTTACACGACTGTTGTATAATTAGTTTATATTTGTATTCAGTACCATGTATCTGGTGACTCAAGATGGGTGATGTATACCTGTTTTGGGGGCGTCACAGTTGGTATCAAAGAATATGATCCCTAGCTGAGATGTGAGACAAGAACTAGAAGGGGAGAGACGGGGAATTCCTTCGCTAGTATGACCTACCTAAGTTTATTTGGTATTTAATTGGTCGGTCAGGGTATAGGGATAATATGTGATATGTTAATTAACCCTTGTTTTTTGGCAGTATTTGAAAATGACATCCGAGAATGTTGAGAATAGCAATGGAGCACAGGACACCGTTGAGTCTCCACAGATCAATAATCAGGATAATGTGCATCAGGAAGACAATAATCCTCCTGTAAATAACAACACTAATCAAATAACGAATGAAGGTACGTTTAGGAGCTTTTTAGAATTCATGCAAACGAGAGAGACTCCTGTTCATAATGCAGGTGGAAACAATGGCAACCCACAGTTGGTGTGAGACCCTAGATTTTATCAATAAAGATTTAAATTTTGTCGAAATAATTTTTAATATTATGGTGTGAATTTGAGATAATATTATAGTTGTGGGTAGTATTTATAAATTTTGCAAAGTATGCAAGTGGTTATATTATATTCGATTGGTCAAGGAATATTCGGTTTAGCAGGGAATATTCGTACAACGGCTCAATCATTAATGGAACCTACAACAGAATTATTGTCGATTTGAGAAAACGACAAAAAATATTTTATTGAAATAACGGCGGAAGTTTTACCGTTGATACTGTTGAACTACTCGGTAGTAAAAGTACAGTAATACGTGTGGTTGCATAGTAGCACGGTATTGATTTATTATCGATGCTTATGTGAGAAGTCACTCGGTTTGATTCCATTATTGTCGATTAATAATATGAATTATTATAGCGATAATGACGTTTTGTTTTATTCGTATTATTAACGTAATAAAAGCAGAACATCTTTTTATATAAAATGAATACTTTATTAAATTTATTCTATAAATAGAATATATTATATTTTATTATGCATAGTGTTGCATAGTGTTTTGCATAGTGTTGCATAGTGTTTGCATAGTAAAATATTTTTATATAAATAGAATATATTATATTTTATTTAAAAGATTTTGCTTTAAATATGGACCGTCAGATTAAAGTAAATCAATCTGGATATTCATGGATTAATTACTATGCATTCTATTTTCCTATAAATAGAAGCTCATTCCTTCATTATTTTCTTAATTCTTTGAAACTCTAGAGAGAGAAATTATAGAGAGAAGCTATAGAGAGAAAATCTATAGAGAGAAAGAAGAAGAGTATACGGTACTTCACTACTTTGATATCCAAAGTGTCTTTTACGGTAGAGGATATTATTCTTTTGTATTCAAAAGAGAACTTACATTATTCCATTTCTTTATTATTTCGTTAGAATAACTTTGTATAACGTGGTTTACCCTATACTTGGTGACATTCTTCTATTATTCATTTGGAACATCTCATGCATGTGTTTTATAAGGACTGGTTAAAATCTTTATTATTATTCATTGGAATATCCATGTCTGTGTGTTTTCACGGACACTGGTTCATTTTTTTATTATTCCGTCTTTATTATTACGTTCGGAATATCACATCTCTATGTATCTGGGACTGGTTCCATCATTTATTATTCCGCATTTATTATTACATTGGATCATCTTGTGGTGTGAATTTCACGACTGGTTCCGTTATTATTATTTCATTGGAATAACTTTATCTATGCCAAGCAATCGCATGCATGGTGATTTCCTTTGTTATTCCATTCTTTATTATACCAGTTGGTTAAAACTTTGACTTCTATACTCCATGAAATTAGTAGAATATTCTTGATATTTTTGTTTCATCCAGTATCTTTTCATGGAAATATTCTTCTGATCATTCTTGAATTGTACTCTACAAAACAATATCTTGTTGACAATTTGGACGTTACTAATTCCTGGATAAAATAATTCTTGAACTTATTTTATTGAATTATTATGTCATTGTCATCATCCTCATGTTATAATATGTTATCTTTGGCTTACGTGCATAGATGAACTTAGTATGATTATGACCAGGGATCATTCGATATAATCATGGCTTGTTATAAATGATGTGATAAAAGTCCTTAGTGGCCTGTAATGCAGTGATGGATAGTTTTTGGTATGATTATGACCAGGGGTGATTCGGTATAGTCATGACCATTGATAATTTGATGAAAATCCTTGACCGTAGTACAGGGATGATTAGATATTGTGGTCTATTCATTTAACTGAGTCTTAGTGATAAAAATTTATGAAAACCTTTTCAAACCTAAAAGATAGTAAACTTTATTTTCTACTTGACTCTTTTAATGGATTGCATATTCCGCTGCAGTTAAACTAGTTTTCTATTGTATTTTATCAGTTTAACACTGTTAAAGGCTAATCATAATTTATTCTGCATTATCTTAGTCATAATATTTCTTCTTTGGGCTAGTTGAGCTCACCCTTTCTTTTTCACTTTTTCTCTTGAGAAATGAGAAACATATTTGGGACGAGTCGGGGAGCGGAGTAATGGTCCAGAGGATAGCATTAGTAGTCCTCACTATTACGTGAAATAGTGTGATAATAGTTGTAATGAGGACTCCTTTTGAGTTTGTATAATATCAAGTAGACAATATTTGTATTCAAACTCACGGTTTATGTCGTATTGTACTACCTACGATTATATTAGTAAGTTGTATTTGAATTTATGTACCATGTAAGTGGCGACCCAAGATGGGTGACGATACCTAATTTTGGGGCGCCACGGTTGGTATCGAGCTAGGATATGATCCCCTGGTGAAATGTGAGATAAGAACTAGGAGGAGAGGCGGGAATTCTTTTCGCTAGTATGACCTACCTAAGTTTGTTTGGTATTTAATTGGTCTGGCCGTGAGTATAGGGATAAAATGTGATATGTTAATTAACCCTTGTTTTGTGAAGTGTTTGTATTTAGATGTTGTGAATAGGGCTCGGTTATTGGAGCGCGATAATGAGTCACTCAACCAAAAGGTAACGACCAACAACACGATAATAATCATAATTGGTGGCAACGACTATCGTAATAATGATAACCATCGGGGAAATTATCATGCCAAGAATGGTAACCACGCCGGTGGTAATCATGGCAAAGATAATAGAAGTGGAAATTGCAAGAAGAAAAGGTCATTTAGCCTGATTTGGTTGTGCACCAAAGTCAAGTCTATTTGGGACGGTGGCACCAAAGGTGGATATGGACAAAAAACAAAGTCGTTGGTTTTAGGAAGTGCATTTTCATGACTTCTCAAAAAGCGTAACCCGAACGAAGTTAGCATGAGTTAGTTAATTATAAATTACGAAGTCTATACCTTATAAGATACCGGTTCTACCCATTATTTTTATCTCTCTTGCTTGCGTTCAACGTTTAAATTTGACTCAGGAGAAGTTAGACTTTGACTTATTTGTTGAAACTTCGTTAGTAGGAGCCTTCATATCGCTTACTATTTTTAAATCTTGTTTGATTCAAATAAACACTTTGACGTTATTCGTCGATCTTATCTTTTTAAAAATACTTGCCTTTGATGTGATTTTAGGAATCAATTGGTTAACTACTCATCATGCTTTTCGTAAGGTTGTTAGCTTTTATATTCATAACCAACCTGTTATACGAATTCAAAGTAACCAAACCCTAAAGTTAATCTTTGTTATATCAAGCCATAAATAAAGAGCCCCGATCCTTTCGTTGTTAACTTCCTTGTGTGGAATGCACGAAGCCGGACTTTTCTCGAGGCGACGTCGTGACTGAAGATGGCAAGTTGATAGGTATCATTGTGAGGTGCTATCTAGGTTAAGGGATAGAAGTCACAGTTGGTATCAATGTGACGTACTATCCAAGTCTTGGATGAGAGTCACAGTTTTGAATGATATTTCTATTATTAATAAATTTCTTGGTGTATTCTTGAAGACTTCTTAGCCTACTTAGAGCGTGAAATCGAATTTTGTATTGAATTCAAAGACAAAACCCATTTCTTAAACCCTCAAATATTTCTTCAACTAAAAGGATCTGTTTACGTGGTTTATGATGAAAGTCATAATAAAAGCATTGGACTAATGAAAATCATGGGTATACGTGGTATTAGTAAGTTTTATGATGAGTTATGTTGGTTAGTATGTGAAAACATGAAAGTTTCTTAGAAATCACAAAGAGTTGAAAATCAGATTTTGGTGAAAAACGTAACAAGAAATTCAATTGACCATATCTCCTATTATATTTTGAATTTTTGAGTGTGGTCAAGTCCTAGAGTTAGATCTATGAGTTACCTAACTAATCCAAATGGAATTACTGGAAAAGGTGTTGTAGATTTTTGTGTGGACTGATTTTAGCAAAGGAGTGCAAAGCTGTAAAAACCAAAAAAGCTGCTGCCATGATTTTAGAGGGGCTGTTTCGGCCACTTAAATTATGAGAAAAATTCTGGCCTTTTGGGACATGAAGGTATATGGTATAAAGTACCTCCTGTCCAAAAATGAGCTTATTCTGACTTAAAATGAGCAAGTTATGACTATTTCAATATTTAGGTTTTTCCGACGAAAAATGCTATAACCGGAGTTCTATAACTCCAATGACCATGAAATTTAAACTGGAAGCTCACGTTAACATGTGTAAGGTCCTGTCAAGATTTGGGAATTTTTGGAGTTAAACTTGAGGTAGCTAATTTCTTAAGGAATTAATTAGAAATTGATTTTTGAAAAATAGTAAATGAATTTTAAAAATTCCGAGAAAATTATATTTTCATTATGGGACTATATTATGCTAAATCCCAGAAAAGAAATATTTTTGGGACTGATTTGGTATTTTTCATGAAAATAGTTTAGTTACAAACATATGAGTTAAATATGTTATGTGAAGTAACAAAGTTGAAAATAGGATTTTATGGCTAGAGAATCCTATATAGAGTATATGCATATTTTTTTGATGAAGGATTTGATAATTGGTGATGATATCTTATGAGTATGGCATTTTTGAATGATTAAATGCATTATATGGTAAAGCGTAAACAATTGAAATAAATTGTTTATAAATTTAAGAAGTGATTAAAATATTGTTATAATATTAATGATATTAGATTATAAGATTATTAAGTGATTGATAACATGGGGATATTCTTGAATCCGGATAAATTATAAATGTTTAATATTTATCCTTTATCTCATTTGATTGATTCTTTATATCATTATCCTCATGCTTATATTATGTTGAAAGTCATTTGGTGGTAGGTAGAGTGCATAGATGGACTTGGTATGATTATGACCGTGGATTGTTCGGTATAATCATAACCGTAATTGAAAAACACGATTATCTTCGCCGTAGTGCATGTATAATTTGTGGTCGTGATACTAATGAATACACGATTATCTTTGGTAGTAGTGCATGGATAATTTGTGGTCGTGATACTAATGAATACACGATTATCTTTTCTTAGTAGTGCATGGATAATTTGTGGTTGTGATACTAATGAATACACGATTATCTTTGGTAGAAGTGCATGGATAATTTGTGGTCGTGATACTAATGAATACACGATTATCTTTGGGTCGTAGTGCATGGATAATTTGTGGTCGTGATACTAATGAATACACGATTATCTTTGGTAGTAGTGCATGGATAATTTGTGGTCGTGATACTAATGAATACACGATTATCTTTGGCCGTAGTGCATGGATAATTTGTGGTCGTGATACTTAATGAATACACGATTATCTTTGGTAGTAGTGCATGGATAATTCGTGGTCGTGATACTAATGAATATCCTCGGCTCGTAGTGCGGGGATGATTCGATGATATGGATTAATTATCGAAATGAGTCTCAAAGAATGAAATATTAAATCATGGATGTGGTAAAAGTCATCTTTCAGTAGTAGTGCATTGATAGACTTGGTATGATTATGACTAAGGATTATTCTAAGATAATCATTATCAGATTGAAAACACGAATATCCTTGGCCAAAGGTGTGCATGGATAATTCGTGGTCGTGATACTATTAAGTCTGCGTCTCAAAGATTATTGGTTTTATGATTTGTATATCTTTGCTTTGTAGCAAAGATGAATTGTTAATAAATATCTTTGGCTGTAGTGCAAAGATGAATTGTTAATGAATATCTTTGGTAGGATTACAAAGATGAATTTAATATTTTCAACGATAAAGGTATTCAAGGTATCCTCACCTCTTTATCATATCAGTAACGCACTATAATTTCGAGGGCTAAATTCCATAAGGAGGGGAGATTGTGAGACCCAGATTTTATCAATAAAGATTTAAATTTTGTCAAAATAATTTTTAATATTATGGTGTGAATTTGAGATAATATTATAGTTGTGGGTAGTATTTATAAATTTTGCAAACTATGCAAGTGGTTATATTATATTCGATTGGTGGGGAATATTCGGTTTAGAAGGGAATATTCATGCAACAACTACTCAATCATTGATGGACCTACAATGTAATTATTATTTCGGATTGAGAAAACGACAAAAATATTTTATTGAAATAACGGTGGAAGTTTTACCGTTGATATTGTTGAACTACTCGGTAGTAAAAGTAATCAAGAATACGTGTGGTTGCATAGAAGTAGCATTACGGTATTGATTATTGATGCTTATGTGAGAAGTCACTCGGTTTGATTCCATTATTGCCGATTAATAATATGAATTATTATAGCGATAATGACGCTTTTGTTTTATTCAGTATTATTAACGTAATAAAATGTAAACATCTTTTATATAAAGCGAGAATACTTTATTAAAGTTATTCTATAAATAGAATATATTATATTTTATTATGCATAATGTTGCATAGTGTTTTGCATATAGTGTTGCATAGTGTTTGCATAGTAAAATGTTTTTATATAAATAGAATATATTATATTTTATTTAAAAGATTTTGCTTTAAATATGGACCGTCAGATTAAAGTAAATCAATCTGGACCGATTCATGGATTAATTACTATGCATTCTATTTTCCTATAAATGAAGCTCATTCCTTCATTATTTTCTTACTTAATTCACTTAAAACTCTGAGAGAGAAATTATAGAGAGAAGTTATAGAGAGAAAATCTATAGAGAGAAAAAGAAGAGTATATCTCGTACTTACTTCACTACTTTGATATCCGGGTGTCTTTTTACTAGTAAGGGATATTATTCTTTTATATTCAAAAAGAGAACTTCGTTATTCCATTTCTTTATTATTATGTTAGAATAACCTCAGATATCGTGGTTTACCCTATACTTGGTGACATTCTTCTATTATTCTCATTGGAACATCACTGTGCTGCGTGTTTTACACCGGACTGGTTTAAATCTTTATTATTATTATTCTCATTGGAATATATCCATGCGTGTGTTTTCACGGACTGGTTCCATTTTTTATTATTCCACCTTTTTATTATTCGCCGGAATATCTGCTCATGCTATACATGGGACCGGTTCCATCATTTATTATTCCGCATTTATTATTACATTGGATCATCTTGCGGTGTGAATTTCACCGACTGGTTCCGATTATTATTATTCATTGGAATAACCTGTCTATGCGAAGTACCGCATGCATGGTGATTTCCATTGTTATTCCATTCTTTATTATACCAGTTGGTTAAAACTTTGACTTTTATACTCCATGAAATTAGTAGAATATTCTTGATATTTGCGTTTCATCTAGTATCTTTTCATGGAAATATTCTTCTGATCATTCTTGAATTTTACTCTACAAAACAGTATCTTGTTGACAATTTGGATGTTACTAATTCCTGGATAAAATAATTTTTGAATTTGTTTTATTGAATTATTATGTCATTGTCATCATCCTCATGTTATAATATGTTATCTTTGGCTTACGTGCATAGATGAACTTAGTATGATTATGACCAGGGATCATTCGGTATAATGATGGCTTGTTATAAATGATGTGATAAAAGTCCTCAGTGGCCTGTAATGCAGTGATGGATAGTTTTTGGTATGATTATGACCAGGGGTGATTCGGTATAGTCATGACCATTGATAATTTGATGAAAATCCTTGACCGTGGTACATGGGATGATTAGATATTGTGGTTTATTCATTTAATCGAGTCTTAGTGATAAAATTTATGAAAACCTTTTAAAACCTAAAAGATAGTAGACTTTATTTTCTACTTGACTCTTTTAATGGATTGCATATTCATTGTAGTTAAACCGGTTGTCTATTGTATTTTATCGCTTAACTTGTTCAAGGCTAATGATAATTTATTCGCATTATCTTAGTCATAATATTTCTTACTGGGCTAGTTGAGCTCACCCTTTCTTTCACTGTTCTCTTCAGGAAATGAGAACATAGCTGGGACGAGTCGGGGAACGGAATAATGGTCCAGAGGATAGCATTAGTAGTTGTAAGACCCCAGCTATTATAAATAAAGATAAATTTTCTATAAATATTATTTTTGAATATTATGGAATAAATTTGATATAATGTTATAGTTGTGGGTAATATTTATAAATTTTGCAAAGTATGTACGTTGTTATAAAATATTCGTTTGGTCGGGGAATATTCTTTTTGTTAGGGAATATTCGTACAACGGCTCAATCATTGGTGGACCCCACAACAGAATTATTGTTGGATTGAGAAAACGACAAAAATATTTTATAAAATAACTGGGCGGAGGTGTTACCATTAAAGCTGTTGAACTACCCGGTGGTAAAAGTACAAAGAATGTCGCGTGGTTGTATAGTAGCACACCAGATTGATTATTGATGCTTATGTGAGAAGTCACTCACTATGCTCAATTATTACTATGTAAGAATTTGCGCATCATATCTCTTATATTATTGATTCAATTATTATCACAAAGATCATCTCGTATAATATGTTATATTATTAATTGAGACGACAAGTTATAAATGATTAATAATTATTAAAAGATTAAAAAAGTGTTGATTAAAAAATAAAATGATTTGTGGTAATATTTATTCAATCCTTAATGTATATAAAGAGTCATTATGAGACGCGTTTGTGGTAAGTTTGATTGTTTTATGGGGGCCCATATGTCATCATCTAAGAGTCTCTTCATCAATAGTAATTACCTTTGTGAATAGTAATTACCTTCGTTAATAGTATTTACCTTCGTCAATAGTAATTACCTTCGTCAATAGTAATTACCCTTGTGAATAGTAATTACCTTTGTCAATAGTAATTACCTTTACCAGACGTCAAACCACTTGCCGTTTTTCACATTAAAAGGCCAAACCACTTGTTGTTTCACATTACAAAGCGCCGAACCACTTGTCGTTTCACATTATAAAGCGCCGAAACCACTTTTCTTTTCACATCACCGGTCGTCGTTAAGCCACTTGCCTTTTCACATGGTAGGTGCTAAGCTAGAAATCTTCTATAAATAGAGGCCTAGTGCTTCATTATTTTCACTTAATTCATTCAAGCTTTAGAGAGAGAAAGTATAGAGAGAATAAGAGAGAAAGAAGAAGAGTATTTTGTTACTACACTATCTGTAAAGATTCAATCTCCTACCAAAAGTAAGGGGTGTTATTCTTTCTTATTCATGAAGAGAACTGTTGTTATTCCATTGCTTATTATTCGATGGAATAACTCAGATATCATGATTTACCCTATACTTGGTGACATTCTTCTATTATTCATTGGAACATCCACATCTCGTGTGTTTTACGGGACTGTTTAAAATCTTTATTATTTTGTTGGAACATCCGATCATGTGTTTTACAATCGACTGGTTCCGCTCTTTATTATTATTCGTTGGAATATCCTATCTCGTGTGTTTTACACCGGATCCGGTTCCATCTTTTTATTATTCTGTTGGAACATCCCGCTTGTGTGAATTTCACCGACCGTTCCGTTATTATTATTCTCGTTGGAATAACTCGTTCATGCGCAAGTACCGCATGCATGGTGATTTCTTTTGTTATTCCATTCTTTATTATACCCGGTTGGTTAAAACTTTTACTTCTATACTCCATGAAATTAGTAGAATATCCTTGATATTTGCGTTTCATCCAAAGATCTTTTCATGGAAATATTCTTCGATCATTCTTGAATTTTACTCTACAAAACAAAGATCATATTGACAATTTGGACATTAATAATTCTGGATAAAATAATTCTTGAACTTGTTTTATTGAATTCTTATATCATTGTCATCATCCTCATGTTTATATTTTTTTAAAGTCATCTCAGGGCTCAGAGTGCATAGATGCACTTGGTATGATTATGACCAGAGACTATTCTTGTAAATCATGATCAGTAATGTTACAAATGATGTGGTAAAAATCCTCGATTGGTAGTAGTGCATTGATGGACGCTTGTTGGCATGATCATGATTATTAATGAATACACAAATATTCTTGGCCCGTAGTGCATGAATAATTGTGGTCGTGATACTAAAGAATATCCTCGGCCGTAGTAGTGCATGGGTGATTCGATGATGTGGAATATTTATTAAAGTTGAGTCTCAGCTATAACAGTGATGAAAAAACCTTTTAAAAAATCATAAAAGATAGTAGATTTTATTTTCTACTTGACTCTTTTAATGGATTGCTTGTTCACCGCAGATTAAACTTGATGTTTATTATATTTTATCGCTTTAACTTGTTGAAGGCTATTGATAATTTATTCTCGCATTATCTTAGTCATAATATTTCATCGGGCTAGTTGAGCTCACCCTTTCTTTCACCGTTCTCTTCAGAAATGAGAACATAGCCGGGATTTAGCCTGGGGAACGGAGTAATGGTCCGAGAGGATAGCATTAGTAGTCCTCACTATTACGTGAAATAGTGTGATGATAATTGTAATGAGGACTCCTTTTGAGTTTGTATAATATCTAGTAGACAATATTTGTATTCAAACTCACGGTTTATGTCGTATTGTATACCTACGCAGTTATATTAGTAAGTTGTATTTAAATTTCGTATCATGTATCCGACTACCCAAGATGGGTGATGTATACCTAATTTTGGGGGCGCCACGGTTGGTATCGAGCTTAGGGATATGATCCCTGGCTAAGATGTGAGAATAGTACTAGGAAGGGAGAGACGGGGAATACCTTCGCTAGTATGACCTACCTAAGTTTATGTGCTATTTTATTGGTTGGTCAGAAGATAGGGATAATTTGTTACATGTCAATTAACCTTTTGTTTTGTGGCAAGATTCGAAAATCACATCCGAGAATGTTGAGAATAGAATGGAGCGCAGCGATCGTTGATTCACCACATATCAATAATTAGGATAATGTGCATCGAAGGCGATAATCCTCATGCAAAAACAACAACACCGACCAAATGATGAATGATCAAATGTTCAGAGGCTTTATGCAATTTATAACAAAGAAAGTAGAGTGACTCTGCCCAAAACGTAGGTGGAAACACGGAAAACTCTCGGTGGTCACCGCTAAACAATTCAAGGATTTGGGACCACCGGAGTTTAAGGGAGAGCCAAAACCACTTCAAGCGGAAGCATGGATAAAGCAGATTACCAAGATATTTGATGTCTTGGGATGCTCCGAGGAGCAAAAGGTTCCTTTACCGCCTTTTATGTTGCGCGAGAGGCAGATTGGTGGGAATCCAGAAACGTACTCAACTTCGTTTGCATCAAGATATCTTGGGAGAAGTTCCAGAGTCGTTTCAACGATAAATACTTTCACGAAAGTATTCGCCACATGAAGGAGGTGGAGTTTATCAAGTTGGAACAAAACAATATGACCGTGTCGCAATACGAGGCAAAATTTGCGGAGTTATCACGGTTTGCATCCCACTTGGTGGATAATGAAGAGAGAATGACACGAATGTTTTTAAGAGGTTTGAAGCCGGAGATACGTCAACATCTTATTTCTCATAAACTGTGTTTGTATTCAGATGTTGTAAATAGGGCTCGAGCTTAGTGGAGCGAGATAATGAGTCAACGCAACTAAAAAGAGAGCAAAACAAAATTATAATACCGGCGAGTAGTCATCGGCGGTGACAACAAAGCGTGAGAGGAATCAACAGCCGGATATGGTAACCACTTCGGTGGTAATGTGGCCAAAACAATAAGAATGGACATTTCAAGAAAAAGGAGATTCAACAATGATGGAAAGACGCCAAGACCAAAGACCCGTTGTTAAGGAAGGAGAAAGACCACCCATCATATGCTTCAAATGCGGAGGAGAGGGACACATCACCAAAATCGCGCGCCACGCCAGTCCAAAGCATGTTATAATTGTGGAAGAGAAGGTCACTTAGCTCGATTTTTGCCATCAAGACAAATTCAAACTAGGATGGAGGCACCAAAGGCCATCCCAGAAAAGTCAAAATCGGTAGTGCAAGGGATAGCGTTTGTTGTGACCTCCCAAAGAGCAAGGAATCCGAATGAGGTCATCACGGGTAAGCTTATCATAAACTCTAATGAAGTCTATACTTTATTTGATATCGGTTCTACCCATTCTTTTATTTGTCCTACTTGCGATCATCGATTAAATTTGACTCCGGAGAAATTAGACTTTGACTTATCTGTGGAAACTCCGTTGGGAGAAACCTTCATTACATCCATTGTTTATAAGTTTTGTTTGGTTCAAATCGGTACCCTCACATTACCTATCGATCTTATTTCATTAAAAATACTTGCATTTGACGTGATTCTAGGGATTGATTGGTTAACTACTTATCATGCAAAAATTGATTATTTTCGTAAGGTTGTTAGCTTTCATATTCCTAATCAACCTATTATGCGAATTCAAACGACCAAACCATTAAAATCAATCACGGTCATCTCAAGCCATAAAGCTATTCGTTTATTGAAAAACGGATGTCAAGCTTTCTTAGCTCATGTCATGATTTAAACAAAAATACGCCGCTTTTGAACGATATTTCTATTGTTAATAAATTTCCGACGTATTCTCAAGAACTTCCCCGCCTACCCCCAGAGCGTGAAATTGAATTTTGTATCGACCTTGAACCGGTGACAAAACCTATTTCCAAAGCCCCATATCGAATGGCTCTATTGAACTTCGTGGAGTTAAAGACCCAATTGCAGGAATTGTTAGACATTGGCTTTATTCGTCCCTAGTACTTCTCCTTGGGGTGCCCTGTTCTATTCGTGAAGAAGAAAGATGGGAGTATGCGACTTTGTATTGATTATCAGGAGTTGAATCATGTCACCATCAAAAATAGGTATCCATTGCCACGTATTGATGACCTGTTTGACCAGTTGCAAGGGGCCAAATTCTTTTCAAAGATTGATCTTCGTTCCGGATATCACCAATTGAAGATTAGAACCGCTGACATTCCAAAGACGGCTTTCAGAACTTGGTACGGGCATTATGAATTCCTAGTCATGTCCTTTGGATTGACTAATGCTCCTGCTGCCTTCATGGATATGATGAACCGAGTATTCAAGGAATATTTAGATCACTTTGTGGTCGTCTTTATTGATGACGTCCTTATTTATTCCAAAAGCCGTGAAGATCATGAGCAACACTTGAGGCTGACACTCCAAAAGCTTCGTGAATATAAGCTTTATGCCAAGTTGAAGAAATATGAGTTCGCTTGAAGAAGTAGCATTCCTTGGGCACGTGGTATCAAGTCATGGAATATCCATTGACCCAACAAAGATGAAGCTATTCAAAGCCGGGAACAACCTAAATCAAGGACCAAGCACGTAGCTTTCTGGTTTAATTGGTTATTATCGGAGATTCGTGGAAGGATTTTCTCGAATCGCTACTCCATCGACTCAAATTGACGGAAGAAAGATACAAAGTTCTATTGGAGCGAAGAATGTGAGAGGAGTTTTCAAGAACTCAAGAGGAGACTTATTTCAAAGACTGCTCGACAATACCATCCGGCTTTGAGGATTTGTCATCTGGTGATGCTTTGGGCAAAGGGTTGGGATGTGTTCTCATGTAACATGGAAAAGTTATAGTTTATGCCTCGCGACAACTCAAAGAATATGAGAGGAATTATCCTACTCATGATCTAGAGTTGGCAATTGTTGTCTTTGCAGACTTAAAATTTGGAGGCATTACTTGTATGGGGAGAAAGTGGAGATCTTTACGGATCATAAAAGCCTCAAATATTTCTTCACTCAAAAGGAACTCAACACGCGATAAACGACGTTGGCTTGAACTGTTGAAAGATTATGATCATACCATCCAATACCATCCCGAAAAGCGAACGTGATAGCCGACGATTGAGTAGAAGAAGATCATATGCAAGCACGAGTTCGTTATTGTCAACACAAAGGCCCATTTTGTGTGACTTGCAAAGGATGGAGATAGAGTTAAAGACTCGAGGGACGATGTGATGATAGCGAGTATACGAGTAGAACCGACTTTAATCGATAAAGTTAAAGTCGCAAGCTACGTGACACTGGAGCCGATGCGTATGAGGAGAAGAAAGTGCAAGAAGGTGCTACGCCAAGCAAGAATCGATGAAGAAGGAATACTTGAGTCAACTCTGCATTTTGTGTTCCTAACGACCACGATTTAAAGTATAATATCATAATGGAGGCGCACAACACACCATTTGCAATCCATCTCGGGAGTACCAAAATGTATCATGATATTCGCCATACATTTTGGTGGAGCAATACGAAGAGAGAGATAGTCTTTGTTTATCTCAAGGTGTCTAACTTGTCAACGAAGTTAAAGTAGAGCATCAAGTACCAAAAGGTCCATTGCAACCACTTGAAATTCCGTAATGGAAGTGGGAGCACATTACCATAGATTTCAAGCACGGCCTTCCTAAGGTTTCTCAAGGCATTGATGCGATTTGGGTCATTGTTGATAGATTGACCAAATCGCTCATTTCTTACCGACACGAGAAACTTATACACTTGAACGTCTTGCTCGTCGTATGTACATAAACGAGATTGTAAGATCGCATGGTATGCCTAAGATCCATAGTTTCGATCGAGACCCAAGATTCACTTCACGATTTTGGGTTAGTTTGCAAAAAGCTATGGGCACAGCATTTTACGATTTAGTTTCTAAGATATCATCCTCAGATTTGGACGGACAATGGAGAGGACTATTCAAACTCTTCAAGATCTATTAAGACTCGTGTGTCCTTGATTTCAAGGAGTTGGGACAAATTCTTACCATGGTGGAGTTTTCCTACAACAACAGCTTATCAAGCAAGTATTGGTATGGCTCCATTCAAGCGTTGTATGGAAGAAAGTGTCGTTCTCCAAAGATATGGGATGAGGTGGGTGAAGCAACGTTGTTGGGACCGAGTCGGTACGTATGACTACTTTAAAAGATTCAAACGATCCGACAACGATAAAAACCTCACAAAATCGACAAAAGAGTTAGGCCGATCTTCATCGAAAGGACGTGGAATTCGATATAGAGATCATGTGTTGTTAAGAGTTGCTCCATGGAAAGGAGTTACAAGATTTGGAAAGAGAGGAAAACTTAATCCTCGATTCATCGGCCCATTTTAATCCTCGATCGAGTAGAAACTGTGGCCTATAGACTTCATTTCTACCGCCAAATATGTCTCGTGTTCATAACGCTTTTTACATATCCATGTTACGTAAATATGTGAAAGACTCGAACCATATTATTGAAAGTTAGAACAGGGACGAAATAGCGGAAGATTTGACGTATGAAGAGGTTCCCTGCTCAAATTTTGCATAAGAAGGAACATATTCTACGCCTCCAAGGTTATACCTCAAGTCAAAGTTTTGTGGAGGAACCACGATGTTGAGGAAATGACTTGGGAGTTAGAATCAAATGAAATCAAGGTATCCTTACCTCTTCGACATACCAGTATCGCATTCTAATTTCGAGGGCTTAAATTTCATAAGAAGGGAGGTTGTAAGACCCCAACTATTATAAATAAAGATGAATTTTCTATAAATATTATTTTTGAATATTATGGAATAAATTTGATATAATGTTATAGTTGTGGGTAATATTTATAAATTTTGCAAAGTATGCAAGTTGTTATAAAATATTCGTTTGGCTGGGGAATATTCTTTTTGTTAGGGAATATTCGCATAACTACTCAATCATTGGTGGACCCTAATAATAGAATTTATCGGATCGAGAAAACGACAAAAATATTTTATAAAAATAACTACGGAGGTGTTACCGTTAAACTGCATTGAACTACCCAAGTGGTAAAAAGTAAGAATATGTACGATGGTTGATATAGTAGCACACTCAGATTGATTATTGATGCTTACGTGAGAAGTCACTTAGCTATGCTCAATTATTGCTATAGTAATTGGCCGTGATCATATCTCTTATATTATTGATTCAATTATTGTCACAAAGATCATCTCAGATAATATGTTATATTATTAATTGAGATTTACAAGTTATAAATGATTAATAATTATTGAAAGATTAAAAATGTGTTGATTAAAAAATAAAATGATTTGTGGTAATATTTATTCAATCCTTAATGTATATAAAGAGTCTGTTATGAGACGTTTGTGGTAAGTTTGATTGTTTTATGGGGGGGCCCATATGTCATCATCTAAGAGTCTCTTCGTCAATAGTAATTACCTTTGTGAATAGTAATTACCTTCGTCAATAGTATTTACCTTCGTTAATAGTAATTACCTTCGTCAATAGTAATTACCCTTGTGAATAGTAATTACCTTCACAATAGTAATTACCTTTACCAGACGTCAAACCACTTGCCGCTTCACATTACAAAGCGCCAAACCACTTGTCGTTTCACATTACAAAAGGCCGAACCACTTGTCGTTTCACATTACAAAAGGCCGAAACACTTTTCTTTTCACATCACCAAATCGTTAAGCCACTTGCCTTTTCACATAGTAGGTGCTAAGCTAGAAATCTTCTATAAATAGAGGCCTAGTGCTTCATTATTTTCACTTAATTCATTCAAGCTTTAGAGAGAGAAAGTATAGAGAGAATAAAGAGAAAGAAGAAGAGTATTTTGTTACTACACCATCAGTAGTATTCAATCTCCTACCAAAAGTAAGGGTGTTATTCTTTCTTATTCATGAAGAGAATCTGTTGTTATTCCATTGCTTATTATTCTCATTGGAATAACTCGTGATACGCTGGTTTACCCTATACTTGGTGACATTCTTCTATTATTCTTGGAACATCCCGCTCATGTGTTTTACGGAGGACCGGTTTCATCTTTATTATTTTGTTGGAACATCCATTCATGTGTTTTACACCGGACCTGGTTCCGCTTTTTTATTATTCTTGGAATATCCTATACGTGTGTTTTACACGGATCCAGTTCATCTTTATTATTCATTGAACATCCTGCTCGTGTGTTTTACACGGACCGGTTAAAATCTTTTATTATTCTCATTGGAACATCCTGCTCAGGTGTTTTACAATCGACTCGGTTCCGCCTTCTTTATTATTCTCGCTGAATATCCTATCATGTGTTTTACACCGGATCGGGTTCCATCTTTATTATTCTGTTGGAACATCCCGCTTGGTGTGAATTTCACGACGACCGTTCCGTTATTATTATTCTCGCTGGAATAACCTGCATACGCTGGCATCGCATGCATGGTGATTTCTTTTGTTATTCCATTCTTTATTATACCCAAATTGGTTAAAACTTTGACTTCTATACTCCATGAAATTAGTAGAATATCCTTGATATTTGCGTTTCATCCAAAGATCTTTTATGGAAATATTCTTCCGATCATTCTTGAATTTTACTCTACAAAACAAAGATCATATTGACAATTTGGACGTTAATAATTCCCGGATAAAATAATTCTTGAACTTGTTTAATTAAATTCTTATATCATTGTCATCATCCTCATGTTTATATTTTTTAAAGTCATACGTGGGCTTCAGTAGTGCATAGATGGACTTGGTATGATTATGACCAGAGACTATTCGGTGTAATCATAACCGTAATGTTACAAATGATGTGGTAAAAATCCTCAAAGGGTCAGTAGTGCATTGATGGATGCTTGTTGGTATGATCATGACTATTAATGAATACACAAATATTCTTGGCCCGTAGTGCATGAATAATTGTGGTCGTGATACTAAAGAATATCCTCGTCAGAAGTAGTGCAAGGGTGATTCGATGATGTGGAATATTTATTAAAGCTGAGTCTCAGCTATAACAGTGATGAAAAAACCATTTAAAAAATCATAAAAGATAGTAGATTTTATTTTCTACTTGACTCTTTTAATGGATTGCTTGTTCCGCTGCAGTTAAACTTGATGTTTATTATATTTTATCGCTTAACATCGTTGAAGGCTATTGATAATTTATTCTCGCATTATCTTAGTCATAATATTTCTTCTTTGGGCTAGTTGAGCTCACCCTTTCTTTCACTTTGTTCTCTTCAGAAATGAGAACATAGCCGGGGGAAGAGTCTGGGAACGGAGTAATGGTCCAGAGGATAAGATTAGTAGTCCTCACTATTCCGTGAAATAGTGTGATAATAATTGTAATGAGGACTCCTTTTGAGTTTGTATAATATCTAGTAGACAATATCGTATTCAAACTCACACAGCTTTATGTCGTATTATTATACTACGCTTATATTAGTAAGTTGTATTTAAATTCTGTACCATGTATCTGACTACCCAAGATGGTTGATGTATAACTAATTTTGGGGGCGTCACAGTAGTCCTCACTATTCTGTGAAATAGTGTGATAATAGTTGTAATGAGGACTCCTTTTGAGTTTGTATAATATCTAGTAGACAATATTTGTATTCAAACTCACGCTTTATGTCAGATTGCATACTACGCTTATATTAGTAAGTTGTATTTGAATTTATGTACCATGTAAGTGGCGACCCAAGATGGGTGACGTATACCTAATTTTGGGGGCGTCACAGTTGGTCACCGCTAAGCAGTTCAAGGAGCTGGGACCACCAGAGTTTTTGGGAAAGTCAGAACCACTTAAGGTGGAGACGTGGATAAAGCAGATCACCAAGATATTTGATGTCTTGGAATGCTCAGAGGAGCAAAAGGTTCCATTCGCCACCTTTGTGTTACGTGAAGAAAGGATTCTTGGTGGGAATCAGAAACGCACTCCACTGGACGCACTCAAGATGTCTTTGGAGAAGTTCCAAGAGTTGTTCAATGACAAGTACTTTCTCGAAAGTATTCGTCACATGAAGGAGGTGGAATTCATTAAGCTGGAGCAAAAGAATATGACCGTGTCGCAGTATGAGGCTAAATTTGCAGAGTTGTCCCAGTTTGCATCCCATTTGGTTGATAATGAGGAGCGAATGACGCGAATGTTTCTGCGAGGTTTGAAACCTGAAATACGTCAATACCTCATTTCTCATAAACTTTGATTATATTCAGATGTTGTGAATAGGGCTCAGTTACTGGAGCGCAATAATGAGTCATCACAACCAAAAGGTAATGACCAATAACACGATAATAATCATACCGGTGGCAACATCCATCGGAACAATGATAACCATCGTGGGGGAAATTATCATGCTAAGAATGGTAACAACTTCTGTGGTAATCATGGCCAAGATAATAGAAGTGGAAATTTCAAGAAGAGAAGGTTCAATAATGACGTGAAGACGTCGGTACCAACACCCGTTTCAAAGGAAGAAGAATGACCACCGGTCGTATGTTTCAAATGCGGGCAGGAGGGACACATCCGTCCAAACTGTACGCAGTAATCCAAAGCATGTTTTAATTGCCGAAGAGAAGGTCACCTAGTTCGATTTTGTCGTATGGTGAAGTTAAGTCAAGCTGGGATAGTGACGCCAAAGGATGTCCCAGACAAGTCAAAGCTGAAAGTATTATGCATACAAGCCAATCATGTATGATGATAAAGCATATACTGTGTAATCAATCTTATTTATTTATTAATAAAAGAATTATTTATCAAGGCATTTATTATCTACATGGTGCTTTTTTTTAATAATATGATAAACCCATAGTTTTAAGCAATACTTTTAGAATCATGATGAGATCATGCTAATGAGATCTAAATTCTTAGATAGCTTAAAACTAAAATGTTCCCAATCAATGGATTACTAAAAGGGATTAATGAATCCGGATAGATTGGTACGACGTTGTTTGCTCAATGGATGAGGATGATTGATCTTATGATCATTTGTGTGGAGACACTAAAGCAAGTATGTAGGTGCTTAGTAGAGAATAAGTTCACTGAACGTGACTCGCTAAGGAATACCTAATGGAGTTTTACTTGCTTGTCAATAGGAATTCTCAGTAGTGATAGTAAGACAAATGATCCTTAGACTTGAGATCATTATAGTATCTTATATATACGGAATTACACTTTGACTTATTCCTTAAGATTCTTAGAGTATATCAAAGGGTATGCTTGGGTGTAATAAGTTATATATGAAGATAAAGAATGATCAATATAGAATCTACCACTTCTAGTAAAAGAAGAGAATGTCCTATGTGATTCGATAAATGACAACCCAGAATCCTTGGTTAAGGTGGAATGAAATTAGAAAGTAGTTTCTAATTTGCATTCATTAGAGTTGTGCATTTAGGAATCGAAATACATATAATTAAATAAAATAAGACTTGACAAAGAATTCCATGTCTTATATTTAATCGGGAAATTATATGGTGGAAGGATTGAATTATACGGTAACTATTTACTCAAAGGTTCTTTTATGATTAATGTTGAAATCTATATTATCCGAAAGTAGTTGATCGTTAGGGAGGCTTATCCTATTGTAGAATAAATATTATTTATTTAAATAAATTATTTGTTTAATTTATTTATTTAAATGAGATTAGAATTGTTCTAATTGATTTATTCACAACCTAGGTTTAATACGGAGAACCTAACGGGTCACACCATAAAAGGAAGAATAATTATTTAAGAAGTTAATGGCATAATTATAATAATATGTTAAGTATATTTAATTTAATCTATGGTGATAGAATAAATTAAATAGCTTAATATTTATTATTTAATATTTTAGAAATATTAAATATAAATTAATAAGAGGAGTCTTATTAATATTATTATAATTAATATTATTTTAATTTCTAAAAGGTTTAGGAATTAATTTAATATAAGTATTTCATTTATTCCTAATTGGATTAGGAAGGAAAATTAGTTAAAGGAGTTTAATTAATTACCCCTAATAGATTAGGAGCCCATTTAATTAAAAGAGTTTAATTAAATAAATAATACCTTATTTTAATTAAAATAGGTTACATGATATCTTTATAAGAGGAGTCTTATATCGATATCTAATATACGTAATTCCAAGAGTCAAGAAAGACGCCTCCTTTTTCTATACAGATAGGAAAACTAGGGTTTGAGCCAATACCCCTTCTTCTTGAAAGTTCTTCTTCTTTGGTGGATCACCTCTAGAGGCCATACACTTGGGTGGCTTACATTGATCAAAGGAATGAATCTACCCGAAGATTTAAGGAGATCGCGGAGAAGTAGGAGGTGAACTCGTACCTGAGGAAGCTCGTTTCTACAAGAGTATGATTTTATAATTTCTTATTCTTTGTTTAATTAATAATATGCATAAAGGATTATCCGGGTAATTGGTTTGTGATAAAATTTTAAAATCTGATTTTATTTTGCTTCCGCTAATTTTTAATTTGATTGCTACTTTGATTTTCACAAAACCTAACAGTGGTATCATGAGCCAAACTTTATGCGAATTATTAATTATTTTGATTCCATATATTTATGGGTATATATTTTGAATAATTTATTGGGCATAATTTGTGTATAAAATTATTATTTTATGAAAAAAAAATTATCCTCCGTAAAATTGTTTTTCGAATTTTTTTTCTTCTTCGACCGAAGTCCGTGGGTGTTTTGTTTTCAAAAGCTTATCCCGGATCACATTTTTTTTAAACAAGGAATCACGTTTTTATTTATTTAGGATTTGCATACAGGTGGTTTTATTGTGATATGACATATCTGCATATAACTCCATTAATATTATATATATTTGATATATGATATTAAGCCAAGCAATCATTCACCGATATCGTGTGTTTTTCAAAAAAAAAAACGTGAACATGTGTAGCATTCTTTGAATACAAAGAATATATATATATATATATATATATATATATATATATATATATATATATATATATTTATTATATTATATATATATTACCGTAAGGTTATATTATACATATACATAAATATATATATTAATTTAATAATTTTGTAATTAAAATAAAGAGTTTACTTTAATCTTGAAATTGGATTTCATGCAATATAAAATTGCCCATTAAACGATACTCATATATATATGGAATGATTTTATTTATTGATACATATGATGATATGTATGATAATAAATGGGATTGATTATGGACAATTGACCAATGTGATTGGATTTATTTTGGTTGGATGTTTGAATGAATGGGTTTTATTAAATGGGGAATTCTGTAGACTCGCCTTTTCTAGTTTTCTTCTTGATGTAAATTCTATCTCCTCCTATGTACTTCCCTCGATCAACGATCAAGGTTTCTATTTAAATTAAATAGTTTAATGTAATAGGATTAGTTAGAATTTTTCAAGAACCGTAGATCAAGGAGCAAGGAGCGTTTGAAGACCCGTGTAATGGAGCCCGGTTTAAATGTAATAGTTATGTTTAAATGTTTATTCTCGCACCATCGGGTTTGACCTTTTGGTTCACTTGGTGGCTCTAGTGAATCAAACTAGAATAAAAGTCCATAATCAATCCCGTAGAATATAGTATTCTATATGTGCATGCTAAGTAATATATATATTATATATTATGCAAACATGCTTCGCATGTTTAATAATACGACGCAGATTTTATATATATATTTGCATACTGCTGTTAAACAAGATGAGACAAATAATAACAAATCCTCAAAGTTTTTTTATATATTAAGTCTTAAGCGCTCAAAGATATTTAGAATATCAAACGTCGCCTTTCTAAGCATGATGAAATTAATAGAGTATTAAATATTTAATATGAGTTTGTTGTGTCACCACAAGGCAAGTATTAAGTATTTAAGATGTTAATTTATCACATTTGATGCTTATAAAGAAAATTGAACAATATTGTTTTGTTGTGTCTCACAACAAAGTATATATTTTTCTTTTTGAATATATGGAAGTGCTAGGTTGACTTAACTTAGATAATTTTGATTGGATGGGCCACCACTTGATCAAAATAATCTAAGAGGCAAAACATAAGGAGTTACATGATGATGTAATTGACAAGGAGTTGTCTACCTATTTATTTATATATAGTTTGTTGTGTCACCACAAGGCTATATATATTTGAAATGGGATCCTTATTCTCACTAAATAAAACTTTAATTAGATTTTGCCAAACTATATAAATGAGGGTAATATAGTTTGAAGAAAATAGTGGGAGATACCAATATAAAATAAGACCTAATTTATTTTGGTAATTAATTAAATGAATGTTTGCTAAAATATTGTCTTTTTACATGCGTAATTTTGAAAATGTCACATTCACTAATTTCATCACAGTAGCATACTTGATGCTAACAAACCCGACAGGACCAAGCTACGGACCTGACCGTTAAGGAATCGAGAATTGTTCTCATCGCTGAAAAGATTTCTTATGTCCTAAATTACCAGACTGCGCAAAAAAGTTGCGCAGACAACCCGAGGAAGAGAGATGCTACTTTTAAACGTGGCAAGATGATGCATCCGTGGCTCAATGCATCATGCTCAGATCCATGAGTAACGAGCTTCGCCACAAGATGAAAAACATGGATGCTTCTACTACGCTACTGCACCTTCGAGAGTTGTATGGTGAGCAAAGTAGGACTGCTAGATATGAAATATCTAAGGAGCTCTTCCGATCTCGGATGGCCGAGGGCACTACTGTTGAGACTCATGTCCTAAAGATGATCAATCTGATTGAACGTCTTGGATAGCTTGGGTTTGTCATGGATGGGGAATTGAGTCAAGATTTAGTCTTGTAGTCACTCCCAGACAACTTCTCACAATTTGTTGTGAATTTTCACATGAATAAGTTGGATGTCAGCTTGTTTGAATTACTTAACATGTTGAAAACTGCTGAAGGTCACTTCCCATCCAAGAAGAACCATGTCTTACTGGTGGATGATTCTTCCAAGAAAAGGAAGAGGCCCAAGGTATCTTCTGAAAGGAAGAAATCCAAGAAGGCTAAGGGAAAGGCGAAAGTGAAGGATCAAAAGAAACCGATCCAATTAGCAAAGGAATTTGCTTCCATTGCAATAAGCCGGGTCACCGGAAGAGGAACTGTAAGGATTATCTTGCGTATCAAAAGCGTAAGAAGCTTGGAGAAGCTTCAATCCTAATCAAGGTTTGTTTATGATTGAAATTATTTTTTTTCGAAAAGTCAATCTTCTACTTGGGTATTGGATACCTGGGATGTGGTTCTCACATATGTAATAATATGCGAGTGGACCGGTCGAAAGTAGAAAGTCGAAAGCAAGGATGAGGTCGCCCCACGAGTGGGAAATGGAGCAAAGGTCACGTGATTTGCATTGTTTGAGGGATTTATTGTTTAGCACCGCCTACGGGCAAGTTCATTAATTTAAATAATTGTTATTTTGTTCCAAATATCATTAGAAACATTATTTCTATCTCTCGTATTCGATATGGATGGTTTTAATATTATAATAAAGAACAATGGTTGTTCTATTTATAATGATAATGTTTTATATGGTGTTGGTAATTTGTAAATGGACTTTATATACTTGACTTGCATGAAAATATATTTCAAATTGAACAAACTAAGAAAAGGAAAAGAGATGATGTTAATTATACCTTCATGTGGCAATCAGACTCTGGCCATATTAATGAAACAAGATTATCCAAGTTGCATAAAGATGGGCTCCTAGAGCTATCTCGATTATGATTCATATCCAACCTATGAATCTTGTCTCGTGGGTAATGACTAAATCTCCTTTTAGTGGAAAAGGAGAAAGAGTTACAGAGTTGTTAGCGTTGGTACACATGTATGTATGTGGACCTATGACAACTAATCGCACGAGAAGGGTATTCTTATTTTATTACATTCACCGACGACCACTCAAGATTTGGATATGTGTATTTAATGAAATACAAATCGAATCATTTGAAAAGTTCAAAGAGTTCGAAGTGAAGTTGAGAAGCAAACCGGTAAGAGTATTAAGATTCTTCGATCCGATCGAGGAGGAGAATACTTAAGTGGTGAGTTTCTCAATTATCTCAAAGAAAATGGTATAATCTCACAATGGACTCCACCAGGACGCCACAGATGAATGGTGTATCTCGAAAGGAGAAATCGAACATTGTTGGACATGGTTCGATCTATGATGAGCTTTACCGACCTTCCAGCTTTCTTTCGGGATATGCCCTAGAATCTACCGTGATACCTACTTAACAAGGTACCTACAAAATCCGTCCCCAAGACCCCATATGAGTTATGGACAGGAGGAAACCAAATCTTAAGTATGTTAAGACTTGGGGTTGTCCAAATTTTATGTCAAAAAGTTTGAAAAACGATAAGCTACAGACTAGATCGATAAATGTAGATTTGTGGGATACCCTAAAGAAACATCGGTATTATTTCTATCATCCAACCTGATCAAAAGGTGTTTGTTGCGAAACATGATGCCTTCTTCGAAAAGGAGTTTATCCTTGAAGGGGTCGGGGGAGTAAGATATATCTTGAAGAGGTTCAAGAACCACAAAATACTATGATCAAAGTGAGGTACCTAACCAAGTAGAGATTCCTTCGTACCACTACACCCTATTCAGAATCGGAAGAGTACCAAAGATACCAGACATGTATGGACTTGTCATAGAAGATGATTAATGAGGTACGATCATAAATGATGATGATCCATTGAATTACTTAACAAAGCTATGAGTAGTAAAGACTCGTAGAAGTGGCAAGAAGCCATGAAACCGAGATGGACTCCATGTATGAGAACCAAGTATGGACTTTGGTCTCACCACCAAGGCATTAAGCCTATTGGGTGTAAATGGGCCTTTAAAAGAAAGATCGGAGCAGACGGCAAGGTAGAGACCTATAAGGTCTGACCGGTTGCAAAAGGTTTCAAACAAAGACAAGGAGTCGACTATGACAAAACCTTTCTCACCAAAGAGTAATGCTCAAGTCCATTCGGATTTTGCTTGCTATCGACTTACCATGACTACGTAAATCTGGCGAGATGGACGTGAAAACGGCCTTCCTCAATGGGAAACTTGAGGAGGATGTGTATATGACACAACCAGAGGGATTTGTTTCAAAGTTTGGAACAAATCAAGTCTGTAAGCTACAGCGATCCATAAAAGCAAGCTTCTCGTAGGTGGAACATCCGTTTTGATGAGACAATCAAAGAGTTTGATTTTATCAAAAATGAGGATGAACCATGTGTGTACAAGAAGGTTAGTGGGAGCGCTGTTTCATTCCTTGTATTATATGTTGATGATATATTACTGATAGGGAATGATATTCCTATGCTGCAATCAATTAAAATCTTATTATCTAAACACTTCTCCATGAAGGACTTGGGAGAAACATCCTATATTTTGGGGATAAAGATCTATAGAGATAGATCTAAAAGGATGCTTGGCTTGTCCCAAGGAACGTACATTGACTTGATGCTAAAGAGGTTTAGCATGGAAGATTCCAAAAGAGGTCTCAAGCCGATGAGCCATGGAATACATCTCTCCAAGAAACAAGCCCCAAAGACACCTGAGAGAGAAACCGTATGAGTAAGATTCCTTATGCTTCAACAATGGGATCTATCATGTACTGCAGATGATATGAACTAGACCAGATGTCGCTCATGCACTTAGTGTAACAAGCGAGATATCGGTCGAATCCAGGAGAAGAACACCGGAAGGCGTTGAAAATATCCTAAAGTACTTAAGAAGAACTAAGGATGTATTTCTTGTCTATGGTGGGTCCGAATTAAAACTAGAGGGCTTCATGCACTCAAGTTTTCAAACAGCACCAAGATGACGAAGAACCGCTTTGGGTATGTGTTTACCTTAAACGGTGGCGCAGTGAGTTGGAAGAGTTCCAAGCAGCAAACAGTTGCTGATTTAGTGACAGAGGTAGAGTACATAGCTGCAAGTGAAGCTGCAAAGGAAGCTGTTTGGATGAAGAAGTTCATTACCGAACTTGGTGTGGTTCCTAGCATTAAAGGACCAAAGGTTTTTTTATTACGTGACAACACTGGAGTCATAGCAAGCTAAGGAACCCCTGTGTCTCATCGTAAATCCAAACACGTGTTCATGGCGATTTCATTTGATCAGAGAGATCATTGAAAGATGAGACGTCACCCTGGAGCGTGTGGACTCTCAAGACAATATTGCAGATCCATTTACTAAAGCGTTAACACAACAACAGTTTGATCGTCACTTAGAGAAGATGGGTATGAGATACCATGGCGATTGGCTTTAATGCAAGTGGGAGATTGAAAGTATTATGCATACAAGCCAATCATGTATGATGATAAAGCATATATTGTGTAATCAATCTTATTTATTTATTAATAAAAGAATTATTTATTGAAGGCATTTATTATCTACATGGTCTTTGTTTTTTATAATATGTGATAAACCCATAGTTTTAAGCAATGCTTTTAGAATCATGATGAGATCATGCTAATGAGATCTAAATTCTTAGATAGCTTAAAACTAAAATGTTCCCAATCAATGGATTACTAAAAAGGGGATTAATGAATCCGGATAGATTGGTACGTACGTTGTTTGCTCATTGGATGAGGATGAATGATCTTATGATCATTTGTGTGGAGACACTAAAGCAAGTATGTAGGTGCTTAGTAGAGAATAAGTTCACTGAACGTGACTCGCTAAGGAATACCTAATGGAGTTTTACTTGCTTGTCAATAGGAATTCCTATAGTGATAGTAGTATAAATGATCCTTAGAATTGAGATCATTATAGTATCTTATATATAATGAATTACACTTTGACTTATTCCTTAAGATTCTTAGAGTATATCAAAGTGTATGCTTGGGTGTAATAAGTTATATATGAAGATAAAGAATGATCAATAAAGAATTTACCACTTCTAGTAAAAGAAGAGAAATGTCCTATGTGATTCGATAAATGACAACCCAGGAATCCTTGGCCAAGGTGGAATGAAATTAGAAAGTAGTTTCTAATTTGCATTCATTAGGAGTTGTGCATTTAGGAATCGAAATACATATAATTAAATAAAATAAGACTTGATAAATAATTCCATGTCTTATATTTAATTGGGACATCAGATGGTGGAAGGATTGAATTGTGCATTTAACTATTTACTCAAAGGTTCTTTTATGATTAATGTTGAAATCTATATTATCCGGAAAGTCGTTGATCGCTAGGAGGCTTATCCCTATCAGAGAATAAATATTATTTATTTAAATAAATTATTTGTTTAATTTATTTATTTAAATGAGATTAGAATTGTTCTAATTGATTTATTCACAACCTGGTTTAATATGAAGAACCTAAAGGGGTCACACCATAAAAGGAAGAATAATTATTTAAGAAGTTAATGGCATAATTGTAATAATATGTTAAGTATATTTAATTTAATCTATGGTGATAGAATAAATTAAATAGCTTAATATTTATTATTTAATATTTTAGAAATATTAAATATAAATTAAGAAGAGGAGTCTTATTAATATTATTACAATTATTATTATTTTAATTTCTAAAAAGGTTTAGGAATTAATTTAATATAAGTACTCTCATTTATTCCTAATTGGATTAAGAAGGAAAATTAGTTAAAGGAGTTTAATTAATTACCCTAATAGGATTAGGGAGCCCATTTAATTAAAAGAGTTTAATTAAATAAATAATACCTTATTTTAATTAAAATAGGTTACATGATATCTTTATAAGAGAGTCTTATATCGATATCTAATATATGTAATTCCAAGAGTTGAAGAGTACGCCTCCTTTTTCTATACGAGATAGGAAAACTAGGGTTTGAGCCAATACCCTTCTTCTTAAAAATTCTTCTTCTTTGGTGGATCACCTCAGAGGACATACACTGGGTGGCTTACATTGATCAAAGGAAGGAATCTACCCAGGAGATTCAAGGAGATCAGCGGAGAAGTAGGAGGTGAACTCGCACTGAGGAAGCTCGTTTCTACAAGGGTATGATTTCATAATTTCTTATTCTTCGTTTAATTAATAATATGTATAAAGGATGATCCGGGTAATTGGTTTGTGAAAAAATTTTAAAATCTGATTTTATTTCGCTTTCGCTAATTTTTAATTTGATTTCTACTTTGATTTTCACAAAACCTAACACTGTTTGTTTTGAGCTAATGAATTGATCAGTTTTTGAAACATGATATTAAATATTGAAAAACTTTAACTGTTGTAAATAACTTTGAAAAGCGATAATCGAGATTATCTTCGATGCGATAAAAATAATATAGATTTAAAATGAAGGTACTTTTAGAGGGATAGAAAAGCGTTTGATGTCGAGACCAAATAGAGAAATAGGGGATGGAGGCGACAAATAAGACACATAGTAAAATCTATGTTCAGAAGGAAAGCACTTGTCCAAGAATATTTCTTCTTGTATTAAAGTATTCTTTGCTTTGTGTAAACTTTAATAAATTTCTGAATTAAGAAATCGAATATTCATATGTTTGTTTTAAATTGATGAGCAATGTATTTTAACATATCTTATTTGTTTGTTCTTTAATGAAAATCTTTCTTTGTTTGACTTTTAAGTTAGGATTTATTTTTATTAATTACTTCATTGAATAGTTTTTAACATTATATTAATGTGGTAAAGCAATTAAGATGTTCATAAGTTTTAAGTTATATGACCTAAATGGTTCTTAGACATATGGTGAGATGCTATAGTTTACACAAACATTTTTGAAAATTGATATTCATGTTATATATTCAAATATTCTCTTTAGTTTATCTTAATTATTTGTTTTGTCATTTAAAATTTATGTAAAGATATACTATTTGGTAATCTTTTGTAGTATTTATTATGTTATCTTGAAATTATGTTATTTGTTAAATTTTACTTTATGTATAATTTGTTTTTAAATCATAGTCGATTGGTTTAATAATTTCTTAGCGAAAATAAAGTATCTTTTGATAATTAATTTTTGTTGTTCTTTAAATTTTTTCCGTGAATAATATGTTTACCAAGTGCTGTATTATCACTTTGAAGTAAACAACTTTGAAAATATATCTGAAAGCGTTCTTGACGATTGTCTATGATTGAATGTTAAAGGTTTATAACGTAAGCATATGTTAAGTTATGGTTATTGATCAAAATGATGAAAAACTTTGTTTATTCATATATTACCTTGAATCCGTACCAAATTTTAATATTATCAATTCTATTGAAAATAAAATAAGATATCTGAATTATAAGTTAACCTTTAGTAAGAAGATTAATAAATCTTGAGGAAACAAAGAAAACTTGGCTAAATCTATTATAGCGTTTAAGAATAGAATTATTATTATAACGATTAACATTAAATTTTATTTGAATAGTCTTTACACTTTCGATAAACCAATAAAAATATATAGATATTTTCTAATATAATCTTATTTTTATAATCATAAATTAGTTAAATATTATTTGATATTATATTATAAAATATTCACTTTATCTTAATCAATTTGAAATATCATTCGTTATAATCATTATTTCTTAAGATGAATCTGTATATATATATTTGTTAGTTAAAGTACACTTTATGCGTATTTGTGTTTACGATACTTTTACAAGTTTAATTTAACATAGATATCTTATTGAAAGTTATAATTACGTTTTATGCATTAAATATAAATAAACATAATATTTAGGAAGATCTTATTATGTTTACATTAAGTTTATAATGATAACGATGTATTAAACCGGTTCATAATAATTGATCGAAAAATTTCTCTTAACCTTTTATTCGTTAAATTCTCAGTTTATTATTGGTTATCACCTTTAATAAGTATTACATTAATTAATGACTTATTTAATATTATAATAAGCTTATTATGTTGAGTTATCTTCATCTATACTTTAAAATTGAAGAGAAAAAGTGAATAAATGTCCTTTAATGATATAATGTTTATTAAAAAATTTACGATTACTTATTTTTAAATGATTTTTTAATTGTTAAAATCTTTTTTTATTATTAAATATTTTGACATTAGAAGAATATTGTCTTTATTTTATTTAATCTTTTAATTTAATTCTCATTAATGGAATAGATATTAGATAGAGTTGTTCATGATTAATTTTAATTTGGATTTGAAATGAAAATTTTAAAATAATTATCAAGATCGTGTTTGTTTAGAATTATTAATCATGCTTGATGATAAAGGTTTATTTGTAAACCTAATAAAGATTAGAAACCTATCATTTCAAACCACAATTGTATGTTGAAACCACAATTCTAAATCGAGTACAATTTTAATTAGGAATTCCTTTTGTGTCTAAATTAAAAAGAATTAATACCTAATTATATTTAGTTATTTTATTTCTAATTTTACAACACTAATTATTTTAGAAATCTTATTTCTAGATTTTAAAATACAATTAGAAAATTTAGCTATTAAACCTTAGGGTTGACTTTTGGGTTAAACCCTAAGTTTTATTTAAGTTAGCCGTTAAAATTTGAAAAAATACTTTTGGAATTAAAATTATCTAAAGATTTAATTTCCTTAAATTTGAGTAAAAATCTTAAAATCTAATCGATCTTGAATTGATAGTTTTTATCTATGATATAATAGATTTAGAGAAAGTTCTTTAAATCGTATTTTTATACTTATATTACAGCATTTTAAATTCTTAAATCTGATCACTTGTGGAGATCGAAATCAAATTGACTAGATATTGTATTTAAGCACTTTTGTGTAAAATTTGTGTTTATGTGAGAACATTTATGGATCTGAGGGATGCTCTTGTAGAATCATAACATTAAATCTTTAAAATTTTCAAAAGCATAGTTCTGATTTTGATGCTACAATAATGTCAACTGACATTAGATCTAAGATTAAAGATGTTAGTTAATCTATAGTTTGGTATTGGCTTAAAGAAATGAGGCATTGGATAGCTAGATTACAAGTTATACTATGGTTCTTGTGAAGCATTGAACGTTAGACAAGCGTGATGAGCATAAAAGTTCTAAACATCTCATTTTTAAATGATTTATGTTGTGTTTGGATCGCTTTATATACTATAGAATCAGATCTCTTATAAATGTAATTGAAAATGGTAGATACAATAAACATATTTGGAAAAAATTGTATTAGGTTTCATATTTGCGTTTGATCTTTAAACATTCCACTTTGTTATTACGTAGAATTGATTCTTGATTATTCATTAGAATATCATAGAAACTTTGAAAGCGTTGTACTATTTCATTATCAAATTATTGTGTTGTGTAGATTGTGAGAAAACTTGTTAGAAAATTGAAGATTTGTTCAGCTATTTCTAAGTTCCCCGAACTTTGGTTTCATTCTATCCAAATAGATAGTCTGTTGCTCTGATTCTTATACATTCTTTGTATGTCTTAACTTGCAGGGCAAATTTGTTGCTCACCCTTGCTTAATTAAACTTTTCAGCTAGGGACGAAGTGGCAGGGGGTGCTGCGAAGGATAAAGGAAAAGGCATAGTTATAAACTAGTTATAAACATTATTATTATGTTGTTTTTGTGAACCCTTTTTGTATATCTAAATGGTATGTTTGTAATGTTAAGGTTAGAAAACCTGGGACTTATGTATTAACAATATCTGTTAATGAGTTATGTATTACTATTTCTATATGAATGGGTAGTTAGATGTTATTATATTGTGGATCGTGAACACCAAACTCGGGGGTCAGGTAACCTGGATTTAGGGGTGTCATAGGTTGGTATCAGAGCTGTAAGTTATAAACCTTAAGTGGGGTGGGGAAAACCCTAGGGTTATAACCATAAGCGAGATATAGAATACTCATTTAGAGTACTAAGTGAGAGATTTCTGAAGCATATCGATAGTGAGATATGTGGACACATAGTCTGGGAATTTCGTACTGGTGAAGTACTAATCAAGTTGTTTAAACTGATTGTAGGATGTCGGGAGAAGATAAGATGAGTACGGAGATGCCAACGGCTGTTGCACCAGTGCCAGTAGCCGAGGTGCCAGCGCAAAGCGAGTCAGTGGAAGAGGTAGAAAAAGATGAAACTATGATCAATCTCGGGAGTGATCATGATGATTATCCCGAGATGTATCTAAGTGTTGATGAGGAGGCGGAGTCTGAAGAAGCTAAGGTGGAGTTAAAGAATAAGATCAAAGTTGGAGAACAAGATCAAGTATCTGTAGAAGTCCAGGAACTCCGGAGTAAAGTGTTTCTCTTGGAGGAGTTATGGAAGATAGAGAGAGCGTTACACGAAATTACTGAAGAACGGAACGAGCTGAAGATGCATGTGGAAAGGATGAAGACAGAAGGTGGTGGATCGTCAGAGGGAACAACCAAGCAGAAAGGCAAGAACAAGAGAAAGAGGGACAACAACAGCGAAGAAGAGGCAAGCCTGTAGCAAGTGTGGAAAGACTCGTGTGGGAGAATGCATGATGTGGAAGAACGTGTGCTTCAATTGTAAGCAAGAAGGACATATTTCCCAATATTGTCCTAAGCTTAATATGAGGAAGTGTTTTTCATGTGGTAGAACGGGTCATGGATTCAACAAGTGTCCCAACAAGAAGAAGTCTGGTGAAGGGAGTGGACGGTAGATAGCTTAAGTTTAAACGATAGTATCTTTTGATAATGTGTTATATTAAAGGTTATAATATCGAGAATGATATGTGAACATATGTAAATATATATGTTTGTATGAATGAAATCTTTATTTTCTATATGAATATAAGATTACGATTAATTTGTGAGTTCTTAAAACTCATACTTATGGTAAGTTCATGACTCATAATTATAGGAGATGTTATGAACCCCTCAACGAATGGACGCCAATGGTCTGACTAGGATAAGTTCATACACTCATATAATTGTGGCAAGTTCCTAAACCCCTAGGTGTGGTAAGTTTGATGAACTGGGAATAGTTATATGTGAATGAAGAATTACGACTTTTTATTTAAAGTCAGAGAATTACAACTTTTGTTTAAAGTTATGTTGTTAATCCTGATATTATTTAAAAAGGGATAGTGCTATATATGTGTTAAGTGCTAAATGTACTGTGTGCTATTTGAATAAATATGCGATTATATGAGAAATTTTTAATTCTTGTTGTGTTATTAATAAGAATCTGTGTAGAGAAGGAGAATTAATGAAAGATTTTTATCAGATAATGCCGCCAAGGAAGGGAGGTCTAAAGAGAAATATGGAGAACAAATTTTGACTCTAGAGCAGAAGAATATGACGGTGACAGAATATTTTGTCAAGATCAACGAGTTATCAAAATTTACTCCACATCGAGTGGACACTGAGGAGCTGAAAGCACAATGTTTTAGGAACGGATTAAAATCGTTGGTACTCGAGAAGTTAGATGTGCTGGAAATTAATTCATTTTCAACTTTATTAGAAAAAGCCATTATCGCTGAGGGAGAAATTAAAGCTGTATTAAAGCATAGTCAAGAACAAAGAAAGGAGGCTCAAGGAAATAACATGATAGGTGGTAGTGGAGGTAGCGATCTTAATAAACGTAAGAGGGATGGTGATGCTAATTTAGGAAATAATCCAAAAGAGATTTGGAAAAAAGGTGCGCCATGTGTAGTTTGCGGGAAGCATCATCAAGGAGTTTGTTTGAAGAAACAAAGAGTCTGTTATAACTGTGGTCAAGAGGGACACATATCACCCAATTGTCCCAATCCGAAGAAGGTACAAGGTTGACAGTTCAGAATTCTCCGAGGAGAAATGCGGAAAGGGGAAATGCCAACAAGGGACCCGATAGCATAACCTTAGCGATTCGAGGACCTACACAGCCAAGAAGACCAAGAACATTCACTTTTAGCATGACAGTTCTAGATACAGCAGCTGCCCATGAAGTGGCGACATGTAACGATTTCGCTGAGAAATTAAATTACGCAAGTAATATGGGATAGATATCGCTATGAATTATTTTTCTTTTATAGATCAATGTCACATGATAGAATATAAGACACAAATTAATATTGTGTTGATAATAATGATTTGATGATACAACATTAAAAGATTGTAGAGATTAAGAAAGCGGTGATTCCGAGGACAGAATCCTTTTAAGGAGGGGTGAATGTGATAACCCGGGATTTTGAATAATCCAAAATTTACGAATAATATTTTTTTTATTTAATATTGACTGTTAATATTGTACTGTGTATCTGTGATACGAGTCTCGGGAATTAGTCAATTTGTGTATTAACTGAGAAATTACAGTAGAGTTGTGCTTAACAGCTTTAGAAATCGTAACCCTAATTTTTGGATAGGGATTCGATAGAAAATATAATTAAAACAATTGTAATGATGAGTATGTGTTTGTACTGTATAGAAATTTTAATTAATAATTGATCAGATAAGATTTAAAATTTATAAACCCTAATAAGATATTAGAAACCCTAATATCAGGATTAAAAACCCTAACGCACAGTTAGAAACCCTAATCGAAAGCTAGGAAACCCTAATTTCATGTTCAGGATACCTAAACCCTAATTAGGTAACCCTAATCCTAATTGGCAAGTATTTATTAAACGTTAATATGATTAGAAAAACCTAATTTAATTAGGAAACCCTAATGATAATTTTAAAATTTTAAATTTTCTAATTAAAACCCTAATTTGGAAATTTTAGAAACTAAAATTTTAAAACCTAAGGGTTAGGACCTTAGGGTTAAACCCTTACACCAGTATAAAGTACCTAATAGACAACACTTAAACCACAACGTTTTTTAAAAAAACGTTGTGGGTTTTTTACAACATTTTGAAAAAAAACGTTGTAGATATATATGCAAAAACGTTATCTATTTAAAAGGGCATTTTTTTTTATTTTAAATAGATTACATTTTTTTAAAAAAATGTTATCTATCTACAAAAACACAGAGCAAAAAATAGGAACAGGAAGCCAAAATTTGAAATTAAAACAAGACTACTTTCTCACTTATCTCTGTACTTTCTCTCTCTACGACCAAAGGAAGCGGGTTCCCTTCTTTCCAACATCCAAACGGAGAAGATCTTGAGCATTTTTAAAACTACAGAAGCACGAATCAGAAGTTCTTAGGTCAAACTTCTTTCTTGATTGTCTCATGGTGGAAGCCAAATCGATCGACTTCTGCCCTCAAATTAGTCGAATGGAGGATTAATCTAAGAAAACCCTAATTGGTATGTCCTCGATTTTGAACTCTTGCAATATTTTTTCGTCATATTTGTGGGAATCGCATGTGTTATCTTCTTTGGGTAACTTTTTTTTCCTAAGAATCAGTGTAACCGATCGATATCCCTTCTATATCCTCAGAAACCCGGTGTGATCGTCGAGTCGGATTCATCCAATAGTGCGAACAAAGCAACCCAAAACATCTCTTCTCTGCAGAGGTATGAATGGTATCACAAGACGACTTAGAGCTACTATGGAAACTGTAAAGGGAAAACTTACTCAATTAAAACAAGAGCATGTATGAATTGAAGTCTTCCAATACCAGATTAACATTAATTTTATGTTATTTATTGCATTAAATATCATTTGCTGTGTTTTTCCTATTTCCATTTCCATTTCTTTTGATTCCATATGAACAAAGTAATCTTGTAGACCAAAAGATCTATTTTGAAGCAAAAATGTCACTTGTTGTGTGTTCTAAAATTGGGGACCTATTTTTTGTTTGTGACGATGAAGCGGTTGAGGATTTTTCAATGTCTGGAACTAAGTTGTAATATATCTGTTTTGATTGCTTTGATTGCTTTGGAAACCCATGCCTTAACCCACGAGATATCATTTGTTATTCTAGATATTGTTAAGGCTAATATTCAGGATAAGGAAGGTATGTTCATTCTATTTGCACCAATTTTATGAGCTCTTTCTGTTTCTCTCCCCTATCCAATGGTGCAAACTCCTATATGGATAGTTGATTATTATCTTTGTTATTTTCATTTTTTGGCAGACTCCACTCTATTGCTGAGGAGACCTTGGCAGAGTTCCTTGTGTTGTCGACTTGCAGTGTTAACTATTAAGCAATCATGGTTAGTAGCCGTTCCTTTGGTTGCAACTTGTTGCTTGCTACTTGCTTCATAGCTACTTTGTCTACAAAGTAGCCATGATCAAATTAAATTGGAGCAAGGGGTTTATAATTTTATGAGCAGTTACAGTTGTAAATAGGAATAATTGAATGCTTAATAGAGGTTATCTTAACAACCTTTTTCAAGTGTTTTCTTAATATGCTTATGTTGTGAGCAATTTGTTGTGTGAACCAACATAGTTGGATGCGCATTTGAAAGAGATTGTATTGGATGCATCTTAAATTATCTACAAACAAGATTTATAATAACTGTGACAATGTCTTAGTGTGCTTCTGGGTCTTCATTCACTATGAAAAATAGTGGAATGGCTATCATGTGAGATGATTTTGTTACAAAATGATCCTGTATTCTTACACCTATAGCCCTAGATACATCGATTCTTTGACTGATATAGGAAAAGTCTTGTTCATGATCTCAGTTATATTGATTTTATGCTAACATTATATGTGATAATTTTTATTCTTTTTCAAATACATTTATTGTTTTAAGGAGATTGTGGATTGAGCATAACGCTTTGGATTTTCGTGGGAAGCGACATCTCCTTTAGCATATATTTAGAAGAGTATTTTACCCTTGGCTCTTTGTGGTGCCTACCATGGGAGCTTTCATGGTCTTTCTAAATCAGTTGTCATTGGGAATAGTGGTACGCAATTTTTAAGTTCTTTATCTCTAGTATTTTGTCTTCTTTTGCTCCACTAAGGTTGACATCTTTCCCCCTCTTGTACATTCTCTCTTCTGTTAGTAGAATTTTCTTCTTTATTAATTATAGGAGAAACATTTATTGTTTATTTGGTGCTTTATCTATTTGTTATGGATTTGAATGACATACAGTCAGCGGAGAAGATCGTGCACAGTTCCTTCACAACCAAAGTACTACAAATTTTGAATGTCTTCACAAAGGACAGATAAGATATGGGTATTCTAAAAATGCATATTGTTAAGGTTTAATCTGTTTCTCCTTTTGATTCTCATTTAGCTGATATAGTTATATACTCTCCTTGATGATTGAGTGTGATTGTTTTTATGATAAAGATTTAAACAACCAAGTGTTTAGTGTTTACAGTCCCATAGAGAGCTTGCTCTTTCATTCAGTAGTTGAAATCTTTGAAGAATCAGTCTGCATTTATTCTCTTTCCTATGGTTCAATTTGTGATGTATTTACATCAATGTTGCGAAATTTCTATTGCTAAATGTCATTTATTGTTCATGCTAGATAGATAGATGTATTTCTATAATTTTTGATTAATGACTAGATAGATAGATAGATGGATTTGCAATTCTGATATATAAGCGGCTTTATAAATTTGATAATAGAAAGTCGAGAGAATAATTTTCAGTCACATGTAGGAGGTGTAATGGTGGTAAGCTATCTGCTTTCTTTTCTTTCCTGTATGACTTTGTGATACCATGGTTATGGTTGGTTCGGATTGGAGGATGTCAGCAAATTCCAACTTGGATTGTGGGTTATGCAGTTGATTGATTTTTGAATGATAAGGGAAAGGTCAAAGTCTCAGGTACTTTCTCAGTTGACTGTGGGTTCAATTTTTGATTGATTGTGGGTTTCACCTATCATGAATCCTAGCATATTCCTTTCTTGACATAACATGTAGATTACAGTGTTGAGGCAAAGAGAGAAAATAAGCCTTGAGCTTTGTTATAAGGTATTCGCTATTACTAGGCGATTGGTATTATTCCTTAACTCTTACATGTATTCTCACTTGAAATCTATGGCAATCTTATTGGCATATTTGAGTTGAATAACCTGTAAGTAAGTCATTATTAACCCTTTATACATTATTTTATTAGTTGTTATGTATGCTGACCTCATAATTTATTAGCTATCATTAGCTATTTCCTACTGTTGCATGGAATTTAGTAACTGCATTATTTGTTATTCAGATGTTTACTTGTTGAATTGTATTATTTGTTAAATTTGTTGTTATTGCTTGTCAGTTGTTGGCATCCCAAATTGGAGCACGGTATAGAACTTGTCAGTATATACCATTTTTAACAACATTGAGAATTTGTTGGCCCTTGTTAATGTCTGTAGATAATTTTCTAAGAATGTATTCGTTCATATTATTAAGTTTTTCGGTTTTTTCCGTTGGATTACTGACAAAGGAGTCTCATCTATGTCCACCAACTTAGTTTATTAAGTTTTCTTGGCACCACTTTATGTTATATGTTGTAGCCAAGGTGTTTGTATTTAACTACACAGATTTTGACTAAAAATGTGTCTGCATTTTACTTAAAAAGTCTTTGAGCGGATTCTGAGAATGTTTCACTTTTGCATAGTCGATTAGAAGCATGATTGGAGGGAGGTTACGAAGGTTCATTGAGTAATGCTTTGCATCGTTGAGATAAAAAAAATTAAAGCAACTTGTTACAACAATACAATGATAATAACAATGTTACAATGTTATCATAAGAAAGTAGTGATTATCTTGTGTTTTACAAATATTTATGTTTATTTGGATATATAAATTTGGTTAGGAATTATGGGATAAGTAGCAGTTATTTTATGTTTTACAATGTTACAATGTTATCATAAGAATTATGTTTATTTGGATATATAAATTTGGTTATAATGTTCCAAATATTTATGGGATCAGATTTGGTTACAACCACATCCTTTTTTTTTCTTTTTTCCTTTTTATCTACAACATTTAAAAAAACGTTGTCTGATATACTAAACAACAACATTTTTATCCAAAAAACGTTGTGGAATCATACCTTCTACAAAGTTTTTAAGCATCTGCTAATTTTTGGAAAACAAATCTACAACGTTTTTTTCTAAAAAACGTTGTGTATTGTGCTTAACTACAACGTTTTAAAAACGTTGTGTAAGGGTGTCAAATAGAAAACACCCTTAACCACGACGTTTTTCTGATTGAAACCACAACGTTTTTTCCGTGTTGTCTATTTACTATTTTGTAGTAGTGTTAGGGTTAAACCCTAAGGGCTGGACAAATGTCTAGTTTTCCATTAAACTTGTATGTACATTGACCAAAATGCCCTTTTTACTTTCTTTAATTGGTAACTTGTAGAATGTTCCAAAACCTTTAGTTGGTGACCAACTAAATTGACTTGGTGACCTAAAAATCCAGCAAAATTAGCCAGCTATCAGATCATACAATGAATCTAAGAGATTATATAAGATTGAGAGAGAGAGAGAGAGAAAGTGTACTCATTTTTGCTCATTTCTTTCCAAAGCTCTCACCAACTCTCTCTCACACAAAACCTCCGAAAGTTTCTAAGTGAATCAGTCTCTAAAACACCTCCCAGAAACCCAAGAACAGATTGGAGAGTATAGATCAAGGATTGGAAAAATAGAATGTATAAACCCTAGTCTACTTTTGATCTTGTATGATGTGGTAGAATACTTGATTATGTGTTTATAATCTTGCTAGAAGATGTTTTATGTTGATCTATGTTGATCCATCATGGATCCATAGCATCAAAGTGCCTTAAAATGATGATTTTTTAAAACTGTCCAAGAACAAATTTTGTGGTCTGATAAGCTAATGTCAAGAGCCACAAATTCTTGTTCGTTTATGTTTATTGTTTTAAAGTTGTAATCTATACCCTGTCATGTTGTCTTTGACCTGGAAGTAGATTTACAATCGTTTAATGTCTAGATTTCAAGTTAAAATCGGTCAAAGTCGGTTGACCGACCATGACCGAGTATAAATCTGGGTAACCCAAAAATTGATTTCTGTGTCTGACAATATTTTCAAGCTCTTTTATCTGTCAGATTTTGTGATGTTTGATGTTGTTGTTGTAACCAGTTTATAGACTGTTATATGTTCTTTAAATCCATGTGTTTAGATCCCACAAACAATCAACTGATTGGATGTAGTGGATGGTCTCGATACTTATAACTCCATTCAAAATTCGGGTGATACCCCCAACCTTGATGATAATTGGGATAAACATAGTTATTGAGGCAATCACCCCCAAACTGTACTTGTTCAACCTTGATGTTGCACTGATAACTCGGATGCTCGCCAGCACAATATTCACATGTAACTGCTATCTCTCGAGTATGTTGGGCTGCAAGAACATCCTACCCCTCCGAAAGTGTTGCAATTTGTGCTGACAATGTAGAAAATACATTAAATCCTTTTGATCTTGTGTCCCTTGGTTGAGTCATATTCACATATAGCCATCGATAAGCAAAGTCATCCATGGTACTTGAAAAGAGAGAAATATAGGAAGATAATTAAAATAAAATAAAATATTTAAGTTAAGACTAATTTGATTGAAATTAATGTTGGCAAAAATTATTAAACTAATTCCCCGACAACGGTGCCAAAAACTTGTTGGTCATTTTACCGACCAATATATGCATGCAAGTATACACAGTCAACAAGTAATAAAGAGTAAGTAAAGTATCGTTCCCACGGAGAATTAACTAATAAAATTAAACAAGCACTAGACCATAACCATTTCAGTCTTATTTAAATGAATGATTTAATATTTATAAATTTAACTATGAAAGTAAATAAATCTAATTATCCCTAGAGTGAGACTAGATAATGAAAACCTGACATTATAATTTCATCTATTGAATCATTTAAATCAACACACTCCCTGTTAAGCCAAATTACTTGCACTGGATTGCTAGTCGAGAACACGAAAGTAAAGTACAACCATATCTCAATGTACCATACCCATATCACATATAATCCACAATTGATTGAATACACATGTACACCCACATTACCTAAACCACTATATGTCTATGTGATTTATAAATAATTAGGGTTTAAGCCCAAATTCTCAATTGACTACGAGCGATGCCTCGGTATATGTCTATCCTAAGCACGAATCATACATTCCATCACCATGTAGAATATACAAACACAAGCTATAAAGATCAAATCTAAACCCATACTTCATCTTTCAAGTTCATATGGGTTATCACAGTAATTGATGGCCAATCAACTAAGCAAATAAGCATGAATCTTAATAGACAATCCCATAGCAATCATTAAGGTTAACAATGAAGTATATCAGATTAAACTAAGCAATAGAATCCATTGCAATCCCAAAATAAAGTTTAACTTATAGATGAATCAAATTTATCATCCACATATTGAATAAACATCATAAAATTACAAATAGGAATCAAAGAGAGGATAAGAGTAGAGAATTGAAGTGCAAATCTGTTCTCTTGCTCCAAGTTTGAATCTACTATGCTATCCAATTGCTTCAAATCTTCAGACCTAACAATTCTAGAGATTAACTACTCTACTATACTCTATTCTAATATGGAAATTAAAGAGAAGAAAGAAATATTAGCTACATGATCCCCCAAGGGGTGGAATCCCCTTTACATCTGATATATGTCTCCTATTTATATAAGCCCTCATTAACCCATCCTCCAAATTACACTTCAAATTACCTTTATTTAGTGAAAAGTCTCGCTACATTCAACATCGGAAGTCGTACCACGCTGGAAATGAAATTTGAGTCGGCGGCGCCCATGCTTAAGTAGTAGATGTCGTTGTTTTGCTCTAGGGATTGGCGCGGCCGCGCAGGAAATGGCCTAAAAATCTGTGCGCCCGCGCTGTTTATTTTCTGCTACAGAATCCTCTGGTAAAATAGCCATAACTTTTGATCCGGGAGGAGTTACGGGGCCTGCCACCTATCAAATCGAAGCTCTCGACGAGATCTACAACTTTTATTCTTTGATAATGGAGAACTAATGGATTGATGAAGGCTGAAATTGGGTTTGAAGTGACAGCTATGCAAATGGCCACCCAAAACATTGAAGTTTAACGTCTATTGGTACAAAGGTCATAACTCTTGCATCCGAACTCCGATTAGAATGATTCAAGATGTTTCGGAAAGCTAAGAAGAAGCTCTATAACATAATCTAAGTTCCAAACCAAGAATATGAAATGAACATGAAAGCCCAAATGATGCTCGAATTGCTTTTCCTTGCGTTTTCATACCAATAGTCGCTCACACAGCTCCCAAGCATAAAATCTACAAAATGAACACAAAATGCATGAAATGTAACTAAGAAACATGAGTATAAGTAACTAATTCAAGTAACAAATACCGGATAAGTAGGTATAAAACCTACTTATCAGCCAAAGACTATAAACAAGCTCTAGATGGGGAGGCATCCTTATCTCAATATCATTATGTTACCCTTTTAGCTTTTTATTACTATATTAAGTCTTTTTTTGTCTATTATAGTAATATAGTACATTTTGTGTGATAGGTAGATTTTTGGTTATATGTGGTATTCAACTGCATGGAGATCCATAGAGGTTATCTTTTGTTTTTTTCGTGTTAGTTCATTCTTATTAAGTGTTGGTTTGTTCATATATGCCTTTTAATGAAAAAAAAAAATTCGCTAATTTAGGGCCGGCGCTACGGCGCCATCCTTTTGAGCTACACGTCGTGCCGCAGTGCCTTTCTTAAAGCTAAGAATATCGATCATTCCCGCAGCCTTTTTGCAAGTCCACCATCCCATACCGCGGTCATTTTATAACGATCGAGAAATTTTGTAATTTAAATATTTATTGAATTAAATAAATATTTTGAATAATTTATTTATTAAGAAAATTAAATAATTGATGGAATTATGATGTAAGAATTTAGTAACTAAATTGATTAATGTTAATTAATTTAAAATAATGGTAATTTTTTTATTTGAAGATTTGAAAAATGGTAATTTTATTATTTGAAGATTTAATTTATGAAATAATTAAATTAAAAAAATTGTTTAATATTTAAGAAAATAAGTAAATTAAATAAAGTGATGTTTAAGTCTAATTTAATAATTAAATTAGATATATAATTATTTATTTATCATAAGTATAATTATAATAAAAATTATAATTATTGTAACTGTAATGGTAAGTTATGTAAATTGGTTACATGTGTGACAAATAAAAACTATATAATATAAATATTATAAAAATAAATTGGAAGGGGGGAATTGGTGTGTAGCCAAACAAGGCCTTGTGGCCTTGTGGTTTTGTTACCTGACGTACGTGGGTTATGCTATATTAGTTATTTTAAGCGTATTTTTTTTCCAAGGCTAGAGACACACAGAATACAGAGAAGAAGGAAACACAGAAAGTTAGGGAGAATTTGAGAGTAATCTCTATAAATTGATAAGGGTTAGAGAAGATTCTTGGCAAGCTATTCTACCATCTTGCTAGTAGGAAATTCAAGGTATAATCTATTCCTAAATTTCTAAGTTTTAGTTTTTGTAATTTAAGTTCTCTATAATTGATTTTGTTGAATTGTTGTTTCAAATATTGATTATATGTATGTATACTCTTGCTAAACCCGTTAGTTATTATCTGTAATCTTATGTCGGTGTTCAAATACGTGAAAATAAGGTTTGAAGAAGAAAATTGAAATATCAATGTTTTGTTTATGTAATATGGCTTGTTTAAGTAAAAAATTTGATGTCCAATATTTGGTATAATCTGTAAATTGATGTTAGATTATGATAGTGCATCAAGAAACAAAAACAACCTAATTTGAATCATGTCAATTGGTTAAGAAACGAAGTTGTGGCAATCAAATTCGCTAAAAGTGTTAAAAGTGAAGAAATTGGGAAAAAGTGTGGTTTTGATCTTTAAAAGTTAAGTATATATAGTGTTTATGTTGTTAGAATGATGAATTGCATACTTATTGGTGTTGTTACAAAGCTTCAGTTGTTAGGCTTTGTGAATTGATGTGGAAATTTAGAGAATTGGGTGTCTTTGTGAAGCAGAATGCAACCTGCAATTCATTTACAATACGTATGCTGGCCTTTATTCATGCAGAGTATCATGTAGAAAACGCAGCGTAGGCTACGCCATAAGGCCTTCTGCATTTCTCCACCAAATGAAGTCGCTACCGATGCCAAAGCTTGGGGCGGCAAGCATATGCTATGCTGCATCCTAAGCCCAAGGCGGTGGGTTTCGATTATTTGTAGACTATAAAGTAAAGGCATAATTTAATGGAGTATGCATGATAAAGGTGTTAAATCATAATATGGCATACAATAATAGATTGTAATGTAATGTAATAGAAAATGTGAAGATTTTAAATGGTTATTTGAACAACTTATGTGATGAACAAAAGTTGACGTTTTCAAGAGTTGGAAGTGAATGATAAAGTTTATATTAGGCGATAGTGAGATTTCAGATTCGTTAGGAAGGTTAACCAATATGATTAGGCATTAAGTTAAAGGTTATGACCTAAATGGCAGGTTGAACCTATAAAGATTGTTATTACAATTGCAGTGGTATGTGTAGGGTAATTGGCGAATATTATTTTACTTGTGTAGCTTACACACGAGGTAAGTTCCCTAACTTCATTCTCTTTATAATGAATGCAAGTTCCATAATTCTGTTATTTTGTTATTGTCAAGCAAGCTTTCTAGTTCTAAATTATCATTATGCAAATCCTAAATTACAGTTGAGCAAGCCTATTGATTCTATCTTGTGTATGGTTGTATAAGCTCTTGTAACCTAATTCGTTACATCAAGCGAGTTTCATTTTCCTATTTCTTGTTATTGCTATTCAAAGCACATTTTATTTTAATACATTGATTCAAATGAGATTGTTCTAACTCTTTTGAATGTAGTACTTTGTATGTATACCATGTTTACTCAATTGTATATTGTTGTTATTCGATCTTTGACTTAAATAACCTTATTCAATTCTATATTATTGTGTTGAACCTTCAAGTAGTAAGCAAACTCTTATTAATCGAATTGGTCTATAATTGAATAGTGTTCTAAAAATTCTAGAATCACTGATAAGCTAGTTCCAAACTAAACTTTCTTTAGTGCTGAAATCCAAAATTCAAACTCAGATGAACAACCCTAATATAGGGGATTATGTATGTGTAACGTTTAGATGCTTGTGCACAATACATGGTACAAAGGGCTGATCCCCCCTAAGTACATAAACAAGGGTCTGTATAGTCTAAATGACTTTTAATGTTGAGGTAATAATACCTAAATACCGGGGACATAGTTCGTGGTCTTAAGAGCCTCAAATATTAAATTCGAGCTTGTTATCTATTTTTGATTCGTAGAACAAGTTCATCATTATTCAGCACTCGTTATTCATTCTCATGTTGTTATTATTATTACTCTTTATATCAGTGAGCAATTGTTTCTCACTCTTGCATTTAACACTACAGCTAAAGTTGAGAAATTTGATGAGCCATCTTCCAGCAAAGGCAAGGGCAAGATGTCCAAGTGCTGAAGATTTATGTGAATTTATTTGGATAAAATATGTTATAAGACATAATTTATTTTGTGATGTATTCTACAGACTTATGTAATAAGTTAAGGTTAGATTACCTGGGATTGTTTAAAAATTGGTGTAACCCTTTAATGGGGAATATTATTGTTGAAGTTATTTAAATTATGTCTTTATCCCTTATCATGGGTAGTTAGATGTAATAGTTTTGGATAGTGAACACCAAATTATGTGGGAATGGAGTACCCAGATTTGGGGGTGTCACAGGTTGGTATCAGAGCTTTAGGTTATGAACCTTAGGTGGGAAAACCTTAGGAAGTAACCTTTAAGGAGACAGAAAACATAGTGGTGTCAAACTCTTATCGAGTTTTAAGGAATGGATTAAGGCATCCATTGAATCTAAATAATAAAAGACATTATATGCTATGTGTTATAACTTATGTGCTCGCGAGTATCGAAGAATGTTAAGTAAAACATAAAAGTATTTTGTTGTCTGGATGTCTAACATTGGAGGATCCAGTCCAGTTAGGGAAGTGATACCTCAGATACCTAGAGATGAGGAACCCCAAGATGTCCACGTTGTGCGGGAATAGTTGATTCGGAGGGAGCCTTCTCGATTGATTGCTGAGGAAGAACATGAGGATGAGCCTGTGTCTGATCCTAAGGAGGAGAGCTCTGAGGAGATAGAAGAGGAAGATGATGAAGAGGATCCTGTGGAGTTTCCACCAAACTCCATATCAGCTGAGATGTATGTTGCATTGTATGATAGAAACATAGAATTATAGGATAAGGTTGAGGAGTTGAAAGAGTTGGCTGAGATGCGTCAAGCTACTATCGAATAGAATGATGCTGAGATTCAGGAACTTGACTCACGACTTAGAAACACGGAGTGGGACCTAGTTCATACAAAGGGTCAGCATGAGGATCTGTTAGCAGAGAACGAGAAGATGAATACTGATGTGGAGAAGTTAAAAGATGACTTGAAAGAGGAGTCAACTAAGCGTGCAAGAGCAGAGGACGCTTGGATGAAGGCTAGTCAACGTCTAGATAGTGCTGAGACTAAGGTCCAAGCAAAGAAGGCCAAGATGAATGAAATGGATTATGCCTTTCATCCTACGGTTGATAGGGCCCAGAATCGAGTCTTTTATTACCAACCTCAGTTTAAAGACTCACCGTGGTTTGTGATGGATTGTAGGATAACATATCATATTTTGGAGGAAAAGCGTAGAGAAGCCTCTCGATGTCTTAATATGCCCAGATAGAACGAATAAGAATAATAATGATATGTGACTAAGTATGTGATGACTAAGTTGTAGGTCCCTTATTATGAGATAAATAAAGGGGTAATATGAGAATGTAATCCTGAAAACTTGTCTAGTTCAGGAAAGTGGATGTTAATATCGGTTATGCTATTTTTATTATGTTTTAAAACGTTATGGACGAATAAAATATCAAAGTTTATTGAAATGTTATGTGTTATAGCTTTAATCTTAGAATGTTTAAGTTAAACTTCAAATACTCAAGAAGTTGGGTAATTAACTAATAAGCGTATATTTTAACAGAAAATGCCTCCTAGAAAAAGACAACCACCTCCTGAGGGATCTACTAACAATAATAATGAGGCTAACGCTAACCCGGTTCAGCAGTTGGTGACTTTGCTAATGGGAGCACTTGCGAATCAACCGCAAGCTCAAGTCACGACCTTCAAAGACTTCAAAGCGGTTGGATCGCCAGAGTTTCAAGGGTCTATGAATCCAGTTGAAGCCCAAAACCTGGATCATGGAAATGGAGAAGCTATTCAACGTTGCCAGAGTCAACGAGGATCAGAACACTACGTTCGCAATGTTTATGCTGAAGTCTGAAACTAGCTACTGGTGGCAGGAAAATAAAGTCCGTGGGGGACAAGGAATAATAACATGGGATAGATTTAATGAGATTTTTTTCAAGATGTACTTTCCAGTGAGTTTTCGGAATCAGTTGAAGGTGCAATTTTTAGAGCTGAAACAAGGAACCATAACGGTGCCAGAATATGCTGCGAAGTTTAATGAGTTGGCAAGGTTTGCCACTTATCAAGTTAATATCGATGAGCATAAGGCAAAAAGGTTTGAACAAGGGTTGAAGCCCTGGCTTTATAGCAAGGTTTCAATCTTCCAGTTAAACACATTTGTGGCTGTACTGGAAAAGGCAATTATCGTGGAGAGTGGAATCGATGCCTTAACCAAGTACAACCAGAACAGAAGAAGAGAAAGAATGAGAATGAAAGTAAGGCTGGTGGAAATAATAATGGAAATAGCAATCAGAAGAGGAAGTGGAGTAAGAATTCAACTGCGGGAGGACATCAAGGAAGTCAACAAAAGAAGAAAATTAAAGTTTGTGCTACTTGCGGGAAGAACCATACTGGGGTATGTTTGAAGGGTAAGCGGGTGTGTTTCAACTGTGGTCAGGAGGGACACATTGCTCTGAACTTTTTTAGCCCAAAGAAAGGAGCATGTTTCACCTGTGCTTCGAAGGATCACATGGCTCCTAATTGCCCTAAAAAGACAGCGGGAAGTACATGTGGAGGAAAGGGAAACAACGGTGGTGGTGCAGTGACTATCACTGGACCAGCACAGTCAAGCCGACCTACCGTGAGGATTTTTAATATGACCGTGCAAGATGTTGTTCAATCAAAGGATGTGATGTCAGGTATCATTTCGATTAATGGTATTAATGCTTATGTGCTATTTGATTCGGGTGCTACTTGTTCATTTATATCTGATGAATTTTCTCAGAACTTAGATTTGCCTCAGGAAGGATTAGATTATCCTTTGAACATAGAGATTGTGAATAGGGAAGTGATTCCTGTTAGATTCATTTATAAGAATTGTAGAGTGGTTATAACGGGTCACGAGATGATGGTAGATTTGATACCAATTAAACTTGGGGAATTTGATGTTATACTGGGAATGGATTGGTTATTCAATTACGGAGCAGTAATTGATTGCCAAAGGAAATGTGTTAACCTTATGACTCTGTCAAAGGTAGTGTTTTATGGCAGTAAGTCACCTTGATAAGCAAGTTTTCTGACGGTGATGCAAGCCAAGAAGATGTTGAGACAAGGATGTGTAGGATACTTTGCCTACACAGCCGATACATAGAAGAAGAGTGTGAAGTTAGAAGAGATATCAGTCATAAGAGATTTTGCAGACGTATTTCCAGATGATTTACCGGGACTTCCGCCAGATTGAGAAACTGAGTTCGTGATTGACTTACTACCAGGAATGACCCCGATATCTAAAGCACCATATAGAATGGCCCCAGTAGAGATGAAAGAGTTGATGGTACAGCTGCAAGAATTGCTCGACAAAAAGTATATCCAGCCAAGTGTATCGCCATGGGGAGCACTGATGTTGTTTGTTAAGAAGAAAGATGGATCAATGCGGCTCTGCATTGATTACCGAGAATTAAATAAGGTCGCGATTAAAAATAAGTATCCATTACCAAGAATCGATGACTTGTTCGATCAATTGAAGGGGGCGAGATATTACTCAAAGATAGACTTGAGAAGTGGTTATCATCAGCTAAAGGTGAGGCCGGAATATGTACCGAAGATGGTGTTTAGAACTCGGTATGGCCATTATGAGTTTCTAGTTATGTCATTTGCTTTAACCAATGCACCTGCAGTATTCATGAATTTCATGAACATGGTGTTTAAACCATTCTTAGACAAATTTGTGGTGGTGTTTATCGATGATATATTGGTGTATTCAAAAACCAAGGAGGAACATGTAGAACACTTAAGAGAGACTTTGGAGGCATTGAGAAAAGAGAAGTTGTACGCTAAATTCTCAAAATGTGAGGTTTGGTTGGAACGTGTACAGTTTCTTAGGCACATTATTGATAAGGATGAAATTTCGGTAGATCCATTAAAGGTTGAAGCTGTAATAAACTGGGATCAGCCGAAGACACCATCAACAGTAAGGAGTTTCATGGGATTGGCAGGTTACTACAAGCATTTTATTCAAGACATTTCCAAAATCGTGACTCTGTTAACGAATTTAACTAGGAAGGCTGTTAAGTTTGTCTGGACGGAGAAGTGTGAGGAAAGTTTTCGAGAATTAAAGAAGAGGTTGAGTTCAGCACCTGTGTTATCATTGCCTGATGATATAGGGAATTTTTTGGTATATAGTGACGCATCGTATAAAGGACTAGGTTGTATGCTTATGCAGAATGGCAAAGTTATTGCGTATACATCACGTCAATTGAAAGATTACGAGAAAGGGTATCCGACTCATGACTTAAAGTTGGTTGCGGTGGTGTTTTCTCTAAAGATTTGGAGACATTATCTTTATGGAGAAATGTGTGAGATATATACTGACCATAAAAGTCTAAAGTATATCTTTACACAGAAAGATTGGAATATGAGACAAAGAAGATGGTTGGAGTTAATTAAAGACTATGACTGCGAGATTTTCTATCATTTTGGAAAGGAAAATGTGGTTGTTGATGCTTTAAGTAGGAAGGGACGGGAGAAGTTAATGGTGTTAACTACTCAGGAGAAGCTAGTATCGGAGATGGAAAAGATGGAGTTGGAAATTAAATATCCTACAGAATCAGACAAAAAATTATTTCAGATGGGAAGCGGTTCAACGTTGATAGATAAGGTGAAGAATGCACAACTTCAGGTTGAGAACTGTGAAGAGATAAGAAGAAAAGTATCTAAAGGTGAGAAAAACAAATTTAAAATTGATTCGGAAGGGTTACTTCGATTCGAAGGGAGAATTTGGGTTCCACAAGATATTCGATTCACCTTGGAAGTACAAAAATGTACCAGGATCTTAGACATCATTTTTGGTGGCCGAATATGAAAAAGGATGTGGCTGAGTGTGTGGCAAAATGCTTAACGTGTCAGAAAGTTAAAGCTGAACATCAAAGGCCAAGCAAATTATTGCAACCATTGGAGATACCAGAATGGAAATGGAAGCATATCAAAATAGATTTTGTGGTAGGTCTTCCAATGACACAAAAAGGTTATGACACCATTTAGGTGATTGTAGATCGATTGACGAAGTCGGCACACTTTTTTCTAATGAAAATTAGATTTAACCTTGATCAGTTGGCAAAATTATACGTGAAGGAAATTATTTCAAGACACATTGTACCGGTGTCCATTGTATCAGACAGATATCCACGTTTCACATCAAATTTCTGGAAATGGCTACAAGAGTTCTTGGGAACACAGTTGAGAATGAGTACAGCGTACCATCCTCAAACTGACGGACAGAGTGAGAGAACTATCCAGACACTAGAGGATATGCTCAAAGCATGTATTATGGATTTCAAAGGAATTTGGGATGACCATCTCCCATTGGTTGAATTTGCCTATAATAATAGCTATCACGCGAGTATTGGCATGTCTCCTTATGAAGCGTTATACAGCACGAAATACAGAACTCCATTATGCAGGGATAAGGTAGGTGAACGTCAGCTATTAGGTCAGAATTGGTACAACAAACTGTCGAGATCATTAAGGTGATTCGAGCAAGATTGGTAGCTACACAAGATAAACAGAAGAAATATGCCGACCAACATCGACAAAATCGAGAATTCGATGTCAGTAGTTTTGTTTTCTTGAAAGTGTCACCCTATAAGGGGACAATTCGGTTTGGCAAAAAGGGAAAATTAAACCCTAGGTTTATAGGACCTTTTGAAGTGCTTCGACGAGTTGGTGAAGTAGCTTATGATAAGAGGATTTTATATCCATGAATTGATTTTTAGTTCAAGCTTATTTGTTGTTAATTCCTTGATTTTATGTTCATTTTTACTTGTTTCTTGTTATTTTATGTGTAGGATGGTTAGTGTGGGAAATGAGTGAAAATGGAGGCAATTGAATCATTATTGTAGAAAATATGAAGATTAAGGAAAGTCAGTTTGCATAACCCACCCCCGCCGGGGCGGGGGGTCTTCCTTCCTGATTGTGAATTCTAGCACTCTTAATGTGATGTTAATACTGCTGGAACTTGGATTTTTTTGTTTGCATAGCAATAGGACTCTAGTTGGCATGGAATTGAGCAGAGATTGTGGTTGTAAAACATATAACTACTACACAAACATAAGGATTAGAGAGAGAAGGGGGATTCCACTAGATTAGATTATAGTAGATTAGGAACACTAGATTAGAACTGAAGATTGAAGCTATTGATCATCATTGGAGAAACAGATTGGAAGCAAGAGAATACAGATTTGTTTATCTCAATTCTAATTTCTTTTCTTATCTATTTGTATCTCTTAATGCTTAATCAATTGTGGATGATGGATTCTAGTTCCGTTATGAATTAAACTTTGTTTTGAGATTACTATGGATCTCAATGTGTAGTTTAGTTTGATATGCTTCTTTGTTAGTCTTATTAGCTATATGTGGATTGTCTATTATGATTTGGACTTAATTGCTTAATTTCCTAGCAAACAATTACCGTGATAATCTATATGAACTCAAGAGATGAAGTATAGATTTAGATCTGATCATGATCGCATATGTTTGTGATTGTGATTTCTGCATAGATTGTGACGCCTCCAAAATAGGTATACATCACCCATCTTGAGTCGCCAAATACATGGTACAAAAATCAAATACAACTTAATAATACAACTATCGTTTAATATACGACAAAACATAAACTGAGAGTTTTAAAACGAATATTGTCATCTAGACAATATCCACACTCAATGGAGTCCTCATTACATTTATTATCACACTATTTAATGTAATAGTGAGGACTACTAATGCTATATCATCGATAGTCACTCGCTCCCCGACTAGTCCCAGCTATATTCTCATTTTCTGAAGAGAACAATGAAAGCAAAAGGGTGAGCTCAACTAGCCTAGTAAGAAATATTACGACTAAGATAATGCAGAATAAATTATCGTTAGCCTTCAACAGTGTTAAACTGATAAAATATAACAAACATCAAGTTTAACTGCAGCGGAACAAGCAATCTATTAGAAGAGTCAAGTAGAGCATAAAATCTACTATCTTCTATGATTTAAAAAGGTTTTTCATCAACTTTATCGCTAAGACTCAGCTTAATAAATAATCCACATCATCCCTGTACTATGGCCAAGGATATTCATTAGTATCACAACACAAATTATCTATGCGCTACGGGCCAAAGATATTCGTGTTTTCATCAATGGTCATGATCATGCCAACAACTGTCCATCAATGCACTACGGGCCAATGAAGACTTTTACCACATCGTTTATAACATTACGGTTATGATTATACCGAATAATCCCTGGTCATAATCATATCAAGTCCATCTATGCAGTACAGGCCACAGATGACTTTTAACATAATATAAACATGAGGATGATGACAATGATATAAGAATTCAATAAAACAAGTTCAAAGATAAAATTTTAAATATTTATAATTTAATTTATCCAAAAATCAATAACGTCCAAATTGTCAAGATGATACTGCTTTGTGGAGTAAAATTCAAGAATAATATTGTACCAAAAATAATTTTGACCGAAAATGAATCAATTTTTATCATGAATAGTTCCTCGGGTGAATAGTACTCATGTGAATAGTACCCTATGAATAGTACTTCAGGAATAATAACCCCGTGAATAGTACTCCGACATGAAAAAGTTAAAACTTATCAAGAATGCTCAGAATAATATTTTCATGAAAAGATACTGGATGAAGCGCAAATATCAAGGATATTCTACTAATTTCATGGAGTTTAGAAGCCAAAACTTTAACAAAACGAGTATAGAATTCGAAATCTGAAACAAAATAAAATTACTTACATACTACACACACCATGGCACACACGAAACACACACCCACTATTACACATTTAATATATATATATATATATATATATATATATATATATACTTATTATTTACACACCTCACCATTTTTCTTTCCCAACCTGTGATCATTTTTTCTTCCCCCCCCCCCCCACCCCCACCCCCACTTGTCAACTTTACATATATATAGTATATATAAACACGTACCTTATATATATACACACATATAAATCTTATATATAAATATAAGTAATAAAAAAAACTAAGATAAATTGTCCCGACGATTTTGAAAAATGAGAAAGTGGGGGTTCATATAATACGCCAACCTACAACAAATACTTCATAAAAATCTCCTCAATATTTTTAACAATATTTATCATCATTATTATAATTCACAATATTTAACGACCATTGTGTCGTTCCGTGAAAGAGGGGCTTTCAATAAGGATTTCTCCCTATTGGCGCCTTGATTAGGTGACCAAACCTCTCCTCGATGTAACTTCTAGACATCGTTAATATTGCAAATAATAATATTAATAACTTTGTTAAGTCTTAATTATTGATTTAATAATATATAAATATCGACAATAATTGAATCAAATAACATGAGATACTATGAAGCAATTACTGTAGTAATAATTGAACAAAACTGAGTGACTTCTCACGTAAGCATCAATAATCAATACCGTGTGCTACTATGCAACCATGCATATTACTGTACTTTTAACACCGGGTATTTCAATAGTTAACGGTAAAACTTCCGCCGTTGTTTTCATAAAAAGATATTTTTGTCATTTTCTCAATTCGACAATAATTCTGTTGTGGGGTCCACCAATGATTGTGCCGTCGTACGAATATTCCCTATTAAAACGAATATTCCCCGACCAATCGAATACTATATAACAACTTGCTTACTTTGCAAAATTTATAAATATTACCCACAACTTTAATATTATAACAAATTTAAACCTTAATATTCAAAAATGATATTTATAGAAAATTCATCTTTATTCATAAAAGTTGGGGTTTTACAACCTCCCCTTCTTATGAAATTTTGCCCTCAAAATTAGGGTACGTACCTGGAATGTCGAAGAGGTAAGGATACCTTGATTTCATTTTAGATTCTAACTCCCAGGTCATTTCCTCAACATCGTGGTTTCTCCACAAAACTTTAACTTGAGGTATAACCTTGGAGCGTAGAATATGCTCCTTCTTATCCAAGATTTTAATAGGAATCTCTTCATATGTTAAATCTTCCGCTATTTCGTCCGGTTTTAACTCAATAATGTGGTTCGGGTCTTCCACATATTTACGTAACATGGATATGTGAAAGACGTTATGAACACGAGACATACTTGGCGGTAAGGTGAGTCTATAGGCCACAGTTCCTACTCGATCGAGGATTAAAATGGGCCAATGAATCGAGGATTGAGCTTTCCTCTCTTTCCAAACCTCGTAACTCCCTTCCATGGAGCAAGACGTAACAACACATGATCTCCAATATTGAATTCCAGGTCTTTTCGATGAAGATCAGCATAACTCTTTTGTCGATCTTGTGAGATTTTTATACGTTGTCGAATCGTTTGAATCTTTTTCGTAGTCATACGCACTAACTCCGATCCCAAAAATGTTGCTTCACCCACCTCATCCCAGCATACTGGAGAACGACACTTTCTTCCATACAACGCCTCGAATGGAGCCACGCCAATACTTGTTTGATAATTGTTATTGTAGGAAAACTCCACCAATGGTAAGAACTTGTCCCAACTTCCCTTGAAGTCAAGGACACAAAGTCTTAATAGATCTTCAAGAGTTTGAATAGTCCTCTCTGACTGCCCGTCCGTTTGAGGATGATAAGCTGAACTAAATCGTAAATTCGTGCCCATAGCTTTTTGCAAATTAACCCAAAATCATAAAGTGAATCTTAGGTCTCGATCAAAAACAATTGATACTGGCATACCATGCAGTCTTACAATCTCATTTATGTACATACAAGAAAGACGTTCAAGTGTATAAGTTTCTCGTATAGGTAAGAAATGAGCAGATTTGGTTAATCTATCAACAATGACCCAAATTACATCTATGCCTTGAGAAACCTTGGGAAGACCAGTAACAAAATCCATGGTAATGTGCTCCCACTTCCATTCTAGAATTTCAAGTGGTTGCAATGGACCTTTTGGAACTTGACGCTCTGCCTTCCTTCATTGACAAGTTAGACACCTTGAGATAAACCCCACTATCTCTCTCTTTAAATCGCTCCACCAAAATGTATGTCAAAGATCTTGATACATTTTGGTACTCCCACGATGGATTGCAAATGGCGTGTTGTGCGCCTCCATCATGATTTTATACTTCAAGTCAGAATCGTTAGGAACACAAAGTCTGGAGTTGACTAGAAAGTATTCCTTCTTCATCGATTCTTACTTCTGGAATAACACGTTCTTGAACTTTCTTCCTCATACGCATCAGCTCCAGGTCTGTAGCTTGAGCAGCTTTAACTTTATTGATTAAATTCGGTTCTACTCGTATATTTGCCATAATCACGTGGGTTCCTGGAGTCTTTATCTCTATCAACATCCTTTGCAAGTCGTACAAGATGGGCCTTTATGTTGACAATATCGCACTCGTACCGGCATATGATCTTCTACTCAATGAGTCAGCTACCACGTTCACTTTTCCAGGATGGTATTGGATAGTATGATCGTAATCTTTCAACAACTCAAGCCATCATCGTTGCCGCATGTTGAGTTCCTTTTGAGTGAAGAAATATTTGAGGCTTTTATGATCCGTATAGATCTCCACTTTCTCCCCATACAGGTAATGTCTCTATATCTTTAGTGCGAAAACGACTGCTGCCAACTCTAGATTATGAGTAGGATAATTCCTCTCATATTCTTTGAGTTGTCATGAGGCATAGGCTATGACTTTACCATGTTGCATGAAAACATATCCTAAACCTTTGCCCGAAGCATCACTGTAGATGACAAATCCCTTCGAGCCAAATGGTATTGTCAGAACAGGTGCTAAAATGAGTCTCCTCTTGAGTTCTTGAAAACTCTTCTCACATTCCTCACTCCAACCGAATTTTGTATCTTTCCGAGTTAGCTGAGTTAATGGAGTAGCGATTCTAGAAAACCCTTCTACAAATCTCCGATAATAACCAGCTAAGCCGAGAAAGCTACGTACTTTGGTCACTAATTTAGGTTGCTCCCAGCTTTGAATAGGTTCAATCCTTGTCGGGTCAACAGATATTCCATGACTTGATACTATGTGACCAAGGAATGCTACTTCCTCAAGCCAGAACTCACATTTCTTCAACTTGGCATAAAGCTTATTTTCACGAAGCTTTTGGAGTATCAGCCTCAAGTGTTGCTCATGATCTTCATGACTTTTGGAATATATGAGGATGTCATCAATAAAGACGACCACAAAGTGATCCAAATATTCCTTGAATACTCGGTTCATCATATCTATGAAGGCAGCAGGAGCATTAGTCAATCCAAAAGACATGACTAGGAATTCATAATGCCCGTACCAAGTTCTGAAAGCCATCTTTGGAATGTCATCGGTTCTAATCATTAACTGATGATATCCGGAACAAAGATCGATCTTTGAAAAGAATTTGGCACCTTGCAACTGGTCAAACATGTCAACAATGCGAGGCAATGGATATCTATTTTTGACAGTGAGATGATTCAACTCCCGATAATCAATACAAAGTCGCATACTCCCATCTTTCTTTTTCATGAATAGAACAGGACCACCCCAAGGAGACGTACTAGGACGAATAAAGTCAATGTCTAACAATTCCTGTAGTTAGGTCTTTAACTCCTGAAGTTCAGTAGGAGCCATTCTGTAAAATCCCAGATTTTACGAATAAAGATTTGATTTTCTCAAAATATTTTTTTGAATATTATGGTGTGAATTTGAGATAATGTTATAGTTGTGGGTAGTATTTATAAATTTTGCAAAGTAAGCAAGTGGTTATATAATATTCGTTTGGTCGGAGAATATTCTTTTTGTAGGGAATATCTGTACGACGGCACAATCATTGGTGAACCCACAACGGAAGTATTGTCGTAGTAATAAAATGACAAAATTATCTTTTTAAATAACGACGAATGTTTTACCGTTAAACTGTTGAACTACCCGGTAGTAAAAGTACAGTAATACACATGGTTTCATAGTAGCACACGGTATTAATTATTGATGCTTACCTATGAAGTCACTCAGTTATACTCAATTATTGCTACAGTAATTGCTGCATCATATCTCTCATATTATTGATTCAGTTATTGTCACAGTATCATCTGTATAATATTTTATATATTATTAAATCAATAATTGAGATGAAAAAGTTATTTATATTATTAAATTTTAATATTTACAATGTCTAGAAGTTCTGCCAATGAGAGGTTTGGTCACCTAATTGTGCGCCAATAGGGAGAAATCCTTATTGGAAAGCCCCCTCTTTCCTGGGAACGACCTGGTTGTTAAATATTGTGAGTTATGATATTAATGATGAATAAGTATGTGTTGATTAAAGATGAATTTGATAATTCCATTGTGTTGTGATTATTTGTGTTAGTAGAAATTGACATTTATTTCGATAATAATTAATGTCTGGAGATTATATTGTTCAATCGGGTATTCGGGGCACTTTTCGTGTCAGAGTACTATTCACGAGTTACTATTGAGTCACATTCACTTAGTATTAGGGGAGTTGGTGCAAGATTGGTGATACTTGCATGACTAAGTTAAAAATGGAGGTATAGATGGAGGTACTATACTGTAATTAATTTTTTTACATGTTTAAAACTATTGAGTCACATGATTTACTATTGATTCACATGATTTACTATTAGGGGAGGTGGTGCAAGTTTGATAATACTTGGATGACTGAATTAAAAATTAAAGAAAAGTTGGAGGTATTGTACTGTAATATTTTGAGCCCCAAAACGTGCAATTATCGAAACTATATTTTTCTATAAATAGAAGCTCATTCTTCCTTCATTTCTCACCAATTCACAAAAGCTTTAGAGCCATTATTATAGAGAGAAATTATAGAGAGAAAGAAGAAGAGAAGTCTGCTACCTCACTATTTCAGTATCCAGTCTTCTTTTGAGGTAAGGGATATTATTTGTTGTACTCGTAAGGGGTATTATTTTTTTCGTATTCATAAAGAGAGCTATTGTTATTCCATTCCTTATTATTTTGTTGGAATAACCTGGTTATGCAAAGTACCGCATACATGGTGAACTTCTTTTGTTATTTCATTCTTTATTATTATGTTGGAATAACCTGGATATGCAAAGTACTGCATACATGGTGAAATTCTTCTATTATTCCGTTCTTTATTATTCTGTCGGAATATCCCGTCTGTTCATTTTTGCCGGACCTGGTTCTATTATTTATTATTTTATCGAAATATCCTGTCTGTGCGTTTACGCCGAACCTGGTTCCATTATTTATTATTCTATTGGAATATCCTGTCGGTGCGGATCACGCTTGACTGGGTTACATTCTTTATTATTACATTAAGAATAAACATCTGTCGTCTCGATCTATCGCATGCATGGTGAATCCTACGTTATTCCATTCTTTATTATTACATTGGAATAAACGCCTACATGTGGATTACCATATGTTTGGTGATTGATCCTTTGTATTCATTCCTTATTAAATTGTGGAAATGATCTGTTTACGTGGATTATGGAGAAAGTCATAATAAAAGCAAGGGATTGATGAAAACCATGGGTATATGTAGTATTAGTAAGTGTTATGATGAGTTATGTTGGTTATTATGTGAAAACATGAAAGTTTCTTATAAATCACAAATTAAAAAATCAGATTTTGGTAAAAATGGAAAATGAAATTCAATTGACCATATCTCCTATTATATTTTGAATTTTTGAGTGTGGTCAAGTCCTAGAGTTAGATCTATGAGTTTCCTAACTTATCCAAGTGGAATCACTTAAAAAGAATTTATAGATTTTCGTGTGGAATGATTTTAGTAAAGGAGGAAAAGTCTGGAAATGCTTTAAAAGCTATTGTCCAGAATTTTAAAAGGGCATTTTCGGCCACTTAATTTGTGAGAAAAATTCCGGCCTTATGGGACATGAAAGTATAAGGTATAATGTACCTCCTGTCCAAAAATGAGCTCATTCCGACTTAAAATGAGCAAGTTATAACCAATTCAATATTTAGGTTTTTCCGATGAAAAATGCTATAACCGGAGTTCTATAACTCCGATGACCATGAAATTTAAACTGGAGACTCACGTTAACATGTGTAAGATCCTGCCAAGATTTGGGAATTTCTGGAGTTAAACTTGAGGTAGCTAATTTCTTAAGGAATTAATTAGAAATTGATTTTTGAAAAATAGTAAATGAATTTTAAAAATTCCGAGAAAAATATATGTTCATTATGAGACTATATTATGCTAAATTCCAGAAAAGAAATATTTTTGGGACTGATTTGGTATTTTTAATGAAAATGGTTTAGTTATGAATATATGAATTAAATATGTTATGTGAAGTTGGAAAATTGGTAAATAGGATTTTATGGCTTGGAAATCCTAAATAAGGTATATGCAGATTTTTGATAAGGGATTTGGTCATTGGTGATGAAATCTTATGAGTATGGCAATTTTGAATGATTAAATGCATTATTTGGTAAAGTGTAAACAATTGAAATAAATTGTTTATAAGTTTAAGAAGTGATTAAAATATTGTTATGATATTAATAATATTAGATTATGAGTTTATTAAGTGATTGATAATATTTGGGTAAATTTAAAGTCTTTAATATTTATCCTTGTTTTAGTTTGATTAATGCTTATATCATTGTCATCATCCTCATGCTTATATGGTGATGAAAGTTATCTTTGGCTTACGTGCGAAGATGGACTGTTGTTTATTGAATTATATATTTTTGGCTTACGTGCAAAGATGGACTTGGTATGATTATGACCATGGATTATTCGGTATAGTCATGACCATTGATGATTTAAAGAATATCCTTGGCCTGTAGTGCAGGGATGATTCGATGATGTGGTTTATTTATTAAGCCGAGTCTCAGCGATAAAAATTGATGAAAACATTTTAAATCATAGAAGATAGTAGATTTTATTCTATACTTGACTTTTCTAATGGTTTGCTTATTCCGCTGCAGTTAAACTTGATGTCTATTGTGTTTTAACACTTTAACATTATTAAAGACTAATGATAATTTATTCTGCATTATCTTAGTCATAATATTTCTTACTGGGCTGGTTGAGCTCACCCTTTCTTTCACTTTTCTGTTCAGAAAATGAGAATATAGCTGGGACGAGTCGGGGAACGGAGTGATGGTCCAGAACATAGAATTAGTAGTCCTCACTATTCTGTTAAATAATGTGACAATAAATATAACGAGGACTCTATCGAGTGTGGATATTGTCTAGATGACAATATCCTTATTAAAACTCTTAGATTATGTTTCGTCATATTTTACACGACTGTTGTATAAGTAAGTTGTATTTGTATTTTTTTCCATGTATCTGGCTATTCAAGATGGGTGATGTATACCTATTTTTGGGGGCGTCTCTGTTGGTATCAAAGCTTAGGGATATGATCCCTGGCCGAGATGTGAGGCAAGAACTAGGAGGGGAGAGACGGGAAATTCCTTCACTAGTATGACCTACCTAAGTTTATTTGGTATTTAATTGGTCGGTCAGAGTATAGAGATAATATGTGATATGTTAATTAACTCTTGTTTTGTGGCAGTGTTTGAAAATGGCAACTGAAAATGTTAGCAATGGAGTGAGTGAGACCATTGAGACACCTTTAATCACTAACAAGGTTAATGTGATGTCAGACGAAGAAGAAATTAGAGATATCTACGTGGTAAGTGAAGAACTAATAGTTGCATTTTAGAGCTAGTTAGAGAGAGGTAGCGGTGAGAGTGAGGAAGAAGAGGAAGAAGATGAACCTGAGGAGAATTGGTTAGAAGAAGTTTATGATCAAAATTTAGAATTACAAAATCATATTCATGAGTTGGAAGAGTAGGCTGAAGAACGGCAGGCGGTTGTGGAGTAAAGAGATGCAATAATTCAAAATTGTGTTACCCGATGTGTGATGCTTGAACAGAAGCACTCTTTGGCAGAGTATAATATATTAGAGCTGGAATCTGAGAATGCTATGATCAAAGTTCTGATGAAAGAAGAAGCAAATGAACGAATGAAAATAGATGATGCATGGGTAAAAGTCGCACGACATGTTGATATTGTAGAAAAAGACGTTCGATCTAATAAGGCCAAAATAGATGAAATGGATTTTGCTTTTTGGATAGCAATTGGGAGAATCCAACATCGAATTCGGAATTACCTTGTGCAAAGCGGTCAACCCCAATTCGATATGGATCAAAGAATAATGATTCGAATCATGGATCAGGAATGTGACGAAGCAATTAAGGGTGGAATGTACTCTACAGCAAAGTTAAGTCCAACTGGGATGTCCCAGACAAGTCAAAATCGGTAGTTTAAGTGATAGCGTTTGTCGAGAAAACTGAACGAAGTTATTACGGGTAAGTTAATTATAAACTCTTGCGAAGTCTATATCTTATTCGATACTAGTTAGACCCACTCTTGTATTTCAGCTAGTTGTGTTCAACGTTTAAATTTAACTCTAGAGAAGTTAGACTTTAACTTATTTGTTGAAACTCTATTAGGATAAACCTTCATTACATGTGATATCCAAGTCTTGGACGAGAGTTACTGTTTTGAATGATATTTCTATTGTTAATAAATTTCCTAGCGTATTCTTGAAGACTTCTTAGCCTACCCCTAGAGCATGAAATCGAATTTTGTATTGACCCCAGTACAAAACCCATTTCTAAAATCCTCAACTATTTCTTCACCCAAAACAAACGTAACATGCGCCAAAGACGTTGGCTCGAGTTGCATGTTGAAGATTACGATTGTTCCATTCAATATCATTGTGGAAGAGAGAACGTGGTAGCTAACGCGTTGAGTAAAAAATCGTATGCGGTTACGAGTGTGACGTTGTTAACACAAAAACCCATTTCGTATAACTTACAAATGATGAAGATAGAGTTAAAGACTCTAGGAGCCCATGTAAAGATAATGAATATACGAGTAGAATCGACTTTAATCGATAAAGTTAAAGGTCGCTCAAGCTATACACCCGAATCTGATGAATGTGAAGAAGAAAGTTCAAGAGGGCTTTATTCTAGAAGAAAAAATCGACGAAGAGAGGAAATCCTCGATCGAGTACGAACTGTGGCTTATAGACTGATGAGTGAGTTTTATACACATGAATTGGATACATTCGGGCATAATTTATTGTTGTTCTCAATTCTTTTAGATTAGTTTTTAAGTGTTTATGTCTATTCAAGCATGTTTTATGTTGTTTTGCAGGAATTGGGACAAAAGTTACATGGATCGACGTTCGGGGTGGCTAGATTCGCGTTTTCGGCTTGCCATTTACACAATAGTCACTTCAGAGCCAATTTAAATATATATTTCCATATATTATTTTGAAATACTCAAAGAATTAAAGTTGTAGATCTACTTTTCCTCTTTCCGGATCATCTTGAATCATCAAAATTGGAGATCGGATGAAGAAGTTATGGCTATTTTCCCAAAGGACGTCGAAGCAGAAAATGTCGAGAAAAAGTAATAATACTGGGGGCGCCCATTTTAAGCCTATTTACAAAGGTCAAGGCGCTATAAGGCGATGTTTGAGTGTCGTTCAGTGTATTTGAGGCTTTGGGGAAGAGGTTGAGTGCGGCTTTGGGCGCGTTTTGGAAGTAATTTTGACACCTTTTGACTCCAAATTGGATTGGGTTTGTTCCTAAACTAAAAATTGGACTTGTAACCTATAAATACATGATGTAAGGCATAAAATAAGGGAGATTACATAGATTAGACTAGATTAAACACTCCATTAGATTAGAATCTAAACCCTAGTTCTTAATTAGTTTTTGGAGATTGAAGCAACTTGGAGACCATTGAAGAGATTCAAAGGGGAGCGAAAGAGGAGTCTCGAGGCTCTTGACAATAGATTATATTCTCTTCTCTCTCTTTCTTTTATCTTTTAATGTCTATTCAATTGTGGATTCTTGATTTTAATTCATTAATTATGAACTAACTCTTTCATTAAGATTTTAATTAAACTTTTTATGATTATGAATTGATTATTTGATTTATTCTAATTATTTATGTTGAAGTGAATTGGTCATCTTGCTTTGTGCTTATTGATTAATTATCTGATCAGTAATTACCTTGTTACTCTAGAAGGAATTGAGAAAGGAATTCTAGGGTTAGAACTGGGCATGGTGACATGTGACTTAGTTATTTGCACAGTGAATAATTAGGTTTGTGAATAGAATGAGAATTTCTATTTGCCGCATATAACACATAAGGAATTGGGATTGTAACGAGTTTAATTCAATTGTTTTGCATAGAGATATAGAAAAATTAATTTGGGTTAAATAGAAGGCAATTGATCACTCGAGAGAGGGCTTTTGGCATTTGAGAATTCCTGTTAACAATTCAGTAGACATAATAATTGGAATAGTTTAATAATTGATTTATAATTCATAATTGGGGATATTGGAGTCTTAATCCTTATTTATTTGAATTCATTCAAATTTTAGTTATTTATTTGCTTTCTTTTAGAATAATCTCTTTTAATTGTTTTAATTTAGTTTTCTTAATTAGAAAAATCACAATTATTAGTTGTTTAAATAAAATTGATTTGGTTAAGAGTTAGTACTTGGTAATTTTTATTAAATAATTCCTCGTGGGAACGATACTCTACTTTCACTTTATTACTTGTTGATTAGTGTATACTTGCGTATTCATTGATCTGAAATCAATCAACAAGTTTTAAGCGCCGTTAATGGGAATTAATATAATAATTATTTACTAATATTAATTTCAATCAAATAGTCTTAATTTAAACATTTTATTTTATTTTTATTTTCAATCTCTTCCTATATTTCTCTCTTTTTAGGTACCATGGATGACTTTGCGTATCAATGGCCATACGAACATGAGTCGACGAGGGGGCGGAGATTGTGAGACTAGAAACTTTACGCATTATCGGCCGTACAGATGGAGACACTTTCGAGGATGTTTGATGCTTTTAAAGCTCAACGTCATCAAAGTGTGGCGGTTACTTGTGATTATTGTGTTGAAAATCATATGAGTCATCAATGCGCCATCAGTTTTGAGCCGGTACAGTATGGTGGTGATTACCCCAATAATTATGTCTATCCCAACAACTATCATCAGGATTGGGGGTTTCACCCAGATTTTTCATAGAGTATCAATCAAGATCAATTTTATGCTCCAAGTCCAACATACCCACCGGATTTCTCATGTCCATCTCCACTACAACAGGAAGAACATTCAAATTGGGAGGAAGCCTTGGAAAAAGTTATTAAAGCTTCTGAAAAGAAACACGAGGAACATGAAAAGAAACTTAATCAAATGGAGTGAGTATACAAAGTCGAATGCATCGATCGAGAATCTGGAAAATCAATTGGGGGCGAGATAGCACGTCGTTGAACAATAAATCCTCAATACACTTGGCTCTATGACATGAATTACGAGGCCGATGGTGAGCCCGAACCAAATCTGCAACCGGATGTGCCAAATGATATAGATGTTGAAAGAGAGGAAAGACTTGGGGACCAAGAAAAGAGATCGACAAAGATCTAACTTTGAGTACCAACGAAGATGAGCCAATTTCATTAGTATCCCATGTGCCTCCTCCACCAAAGTTCTAGAATCAAAGGCGGTTTGCAAAACCATGCCCAATTGGAAGTCGTGTAAATCGGCAAAGCTCTTGGTAGCGTAAGAAGCTAGTATAGTTGTGGAGTCGTGGTGGGATGAAAAGGAGAAGATAGAGGAAGATTCCATTATGTTTATTATGCTTGATGCCCTAATCGATCATCGACATAATGGAGGAAACACCTAGTGGTTTTTGTTGTTCTTAATGGGGATCCTATCTACAAAGAGCATGCTAGGTGACTTCAATTCAAGGGTTTTTGCTAATGGGAACCTCCCAAAAAGAGACATTGCTTCGATGGATGGAGGTTCCTCGATTTTTCGTGAGGGAATTGGATAGAGAATTGAAGAAGTCGGTGCTAAGACTATAAAACAAGCGCTTATTGGGAGGCAACCCAAGTTCAATTTTTATTTTTAGTTTTATTAGGTTTTATATTAGTAGTTTTGAATTTGCATTTTTTAGGATTTAATAAAAATTGCTTCTATCATGGTTTCTGAGTTATTCAAGTCAAATTCATGTGTGGTGCCCAATTTGTTCCATGTCTTGCCTATTCTCCAAACTTAGCGGACGAGGAGGAAGATTGCTATATTTTCGTGGAAGTCCTCCGCTTTAATTTTTTCTATTGTAGCCATTGAGGACAATGTCTAGTTTAAGTTTGGGGGAATTTTAGTGTCGTACTGCATATAGTTAGTTATCTGCATAGTAGTTTATTTTTTTTTTTTGTTAGCATTATGTTTTTTTTATGTTGCATATAATACATGGTAATTTTTTATTTTTATTTTGCATCTTCATATATGTGTTCATGTAGTATAATTGCATTTTTTCTTATTTTTGCATGAATCTGTGTGATAGGTTGGTGTGGTCTTAGCTCGGCCTATGATAAGATTGGTTTTGCATGTTAACTTGAACAGTGTTGATAATTGATGATGAGTTCTAATTTTAATCATGATGATAATCTGAGCCTGTCTAAAACTTATGTTCCCATATTAGCACTTAAAGTTTAACTGTTTTAATCCACTTGGTTCAAGGGTTTCATAATTTGTTTCTGAGGAAAAATCTTTGTTAAAATTTAAGGAAATTAGTGAATGGCGGTAGAGGTTGGAATAGCGTAAAAGCTTGAGTTTGGGGAATCTATGGGATATATATACTAAAAAAAAATTGATGAAGAGAAAAAAATAGAAAATCGAAAAAAAAAAAAAAAGAGAAAAAATCGTGGTTAGTTTTGTTTGGGGCCTTTGTTACTTGAGCAGAAATGGCTAGAAGAAGGGGTGTCTTAACACCTAAGCGCCCTAAGGTCTTATATAGTGCGGGAGTCGTTGGTTGAAAGCTCGCTAAGGGGTGGCCTTTGTTAGCCTAATGGAATGAGACATTGCCTGACAGTAAAAAAAAAAATGAAAAAATACGAAAAAGAGAAAAAATGCCCTCGTGGTTGAATAAAAGTATAAATAAATCCTGTATTTACCCTTAGATTTGGTAATTGCTTAGTTTTAACCGGAGTTGTCATGTTCACAAAAGTAATTGAATTGGAACTGAAATTTTCCTCATAAGAAGTTTATTATGTGATTATCTTAAACTGTGGTTGGTTAAAATGGTTAACAAGCACACACACACAACATGGGTGATGACAGGTTTGGGTTGACTAATTGGTTAGAGTTATGGATTTTGAATTGATTGGATATATTGTTTGAGTACCAATGGTATCTTTGAGGCCTGTTGCTATATATCATACTGATTTATTACTCGGTTCGTAGGTATATTAGGAAGTAGATTATGCATATGCATTCATTTAGTTGAGTTATTTTGTTTATTTTTAGTTCTTTTGTGTTTTTGCTTGAGGACAAGCAAAGGTTTAAGTTTGGGGGTATTTGATGAGTGAGTTTTATACACATGAATTGGATATATTCGGGCTTAATTTATTGTTGTTCTCAAGTCTTTTAGATCAGTTTTTAAGTGTTTATGTCTATTCAAGCATGTTTTATGTTGTTTTGTAGGAATTGGGACAAAATTTACCTTGATCGACGTTCAGGGTGGCTAGATTCGCATTTTTTGCTTGCCTTTTACATAGCAGTTACTTCAGAGCCAATTTGAGTAGTAGTACAGACCTTATTTCGAAACACTCAAAGAATGAAAGTTGTAGATCTACTTTTCCTCTTTCCGGATCATCTTGAATAATCAAAATCGGAGTTCGGACGAAGAAGTTATGGCCATTTTCCCAAAGGACGTGGAGTAGAAAATGTCAGAACTTGTAACAGCGACGGGGCGCTATTCTTAGTTCATTTTCAGCGTCAGGCGCTTAGGAGAAGCGATGTCTGGCGTCGTTCCAGCTTTGGGCCTTTGGGAAAGAGGTTGGAGTGTGCTTTGGACGCATTTTGGGTAATTTTGACACCTTTTGACTCAAATGGATTGGGTTTGTTCTAAACTAAAAAATTGGACTTGTAACCTATAAATACATGATGTAAGGCATAAAATAAGGGAGATTACATAGATTAGACTAGATTAAACACTCCATTAGATTAGAATCTAAACCCTAGTTCTTAATTAGCCATTTGAGATTGAAGCAACTTGGAGACCATTGAAGATTCAAAGTAGGAGCGAAAAGAGGAGTCTCAAGGCTCTTGACAATAGATTATATTCTCTTCTCTTCTCTTACTTTTATCTTTTAATGTCTATTCAATTGTGGATTCTTGATTTTAATTCATTAATTATGAACTAACTCTTTCATTAAGATTTCAATTGAACTTTTTATGATTATGAATTGATTATTTGATTTATTCTAATTATTTATGTTGAAGTGAATTGTTCATCTTGCTTTGTGCTTATTGATTAATTATCGATCAATAATTACCTTGTTACTCTAGAAGGAATTGAGAAAGGAATTCTAGGGTTAGAAGCTGGGCATGGTGACATGTGACTTAGTTATTTGCGGTGAATAATTAGGTTTGTGAATAGAATGAGAATATCTATTTACGCATGTAACACATAAAGAATTGGGATTATATTGAGTTTAATTCAATTGTTTTGCATAGAGATATAGCAAAATTAATCTGGGTTAAATAGAAGGCAATTGATCACTCGAGAGAGGGCTTTTGGCATTTGAGAATTTACATTAACAATTCAGGTAGACATAATAATTGGAATAGTTGAATAATTGATTTATAATTCATAATTGGGGATATTGGAGTCTTAATCCTTATTTATCTAAATTCATTCAAATTTTAGTTGTTTATTTTCTTTCTTTTAGAATAATCTCTTTTAATTGTTTTAATTTAGTTTTCTTAATTAGAAAAATCACAATTATTGGTTGTTTAAATAAAATTGATTTGGTTAAGAGTTAGTACTTGGTAATTTTTATTAAATAATTCCTCGTGGGAACGATACTCTACTTTCACTTTATTACTTGTTGACCGTGTATACTTGCACGTATTTATTGATTGCGAAATCAATCAACATAGACTAGTTTTACCGCCAAGTATGTCGCGTGTTTAAAACGTTTATCACTTACCGATGTTACGTAAATATGTGGCCGACCCAAACCACATTATTGATTTAGAACCGGACGAGATAGCGGATAATTTAACGTATGATGATGTACCTGTTAAAATCATGGAATATATTCTACGCTTAAAGGTTATACCTCAAGAGTTAGAATCTGACAAAGTGTCCTCATCAGTTCGGCGTACAAGGTACGTACGTAAATTTCGAGGGCGAAATTTCATAAAGAGGGGAGATTGTAAAATCCTAGATTTTACGAATAAAGATTTAATTTTCTCAAAATATTTTTTTGAATATTATGGTGTGAATTTGAGATAATATTATAGTTGTGGGTAGTATTTATAAATTTTGCAAAGTAAGCAAGTGGTTATATAATATTCGTTTGGTCGGGAAATATTCTTTTTGTCGGGAATATCCGTACGACGGCACAATCATTGGTGAACCCACAACGGAAGTATTGTCGAAGTAATAAAATGACATAATTATCTTTTTAAATAACGGCGGAAGTTTTACCGTTAAACTGTTGAACTACCCGGTAGTAAAAGTACAGTAATACGCGTGGTTACATAGTAGCACGCGGTATTGATTATTGATGTTTACATGATAAGTCACTCAGTTATACTCAATTATTGCTACAGTAATTGCTGCATCATATCTCTCATAATATTGATTCAGTTATTGTCACAGTATCATCTGCATAATATTTTATATATTATTAAATCAATAATTTAGATGATAAAGTTATTTATATTATTAAATTGTAATATTTACAATGTCTAGAAGTTCGGCCAAAGAGTGGTTTGGTCACCTAATTGCGCGCTAATAGGGAGAAATCCTTATTGGAAAGCCCCCTCTTTCCTGGGAACGACCTGGTTGTTAAATATTGTGAGTTATGATATTAATGATGAATAAGTTCGTGTTGATTAAAGATGAATTTGATAGTTCCATTGTGTTGAGATTATTTGTGTTAGTAGAAATCGACATTTATTTCGATAATAATTAATGTCTGGAGATTATATTATTCAATCGGGTATTTAGGGTACTTTTTGTGTCAGAATACTATTCACGAGTTACTGTTCATGAGTTACTATACATGAGTCACTATTGAGTCACATTCACTTACTATTAGGGGAGTTGGTGCAAGATTGGTGATACTTGCATGACTAAGTTAAAAATGGAGGTATAGATGGAGGTACTATACTGTAATTAATTTTTTCACATGTTTAGAACTATTGAGTCACATGATTTACTATTGATTCACATGATTTACTATTAGGGGAGGTGGTGCAAGTTTGATAATACTTGGATGACTGAATTAAAAATGAAAGAAAAGTTGGAGGTATTGTACTGTAATATTTTGAGCCCCAAAACGTGCAATTATCGAAACTATATTTTCCTATAAATAGAAGCTCATTCTTCCTTCATTTCTCACCAATTCACAAAAGCTTTAGAGCCATTATTATAGAGAGAAATTATTGAGAGAAAGAAGAAGAATAGTCTGCTACCTCACTATTCCAGTATCCAGTCTTCTTTTGAGGTAAGGGATATTATTTGTTGTACTCGTAAGGGGTATTATTTCTTTCGTATTCATGCAGAGAGCTATTGTTATTCCATTCCTTATTATTCTGTTGGAATAACCTGGTTATGCGAAGTAACACATACATGGTGAACTTCTTTTGTTATTCCATTCTTTATTATTATGTTGGAATAACCTGTATATGCAAAGTACTACATCGATGGTAAAATTCTTCTATTATTCTGTTCTTTATTATTCTGTCAGAATATCCTGTTTGTGCATTTTTGCCGGACCTGGTTCCATTATTTATTATTACGCCGGAATATCACGCTCATGCGTTCTGTGGGACCGACCGGTTCCATTATTTATTATTATGTTGGAATATCCTATCGGTCTTGAATTTCACGACTCGGTTCCGTTCTTTATTATTCTCATTGGAATATCCGCGCGGGTGCGGATCACGCTTTGATTCCGGTTCTCGCTTCTTTATTATTACATTAAGTATAACTCTATCACGGTCTCTATCGCATGCATGGTGAATCCTTCTGTTATTCCATTCTTTATTATTCCGTTGGAATAACCTGTCTATGTGGATTACCATATGCATGGTGATTGATCCTTTGTATTCATTCCTTATTAAATTATGGAAATGATCTGTTTACGTGGATTATGGAGAAAGTCATAATAAAAGCAAGGGATTGATGAAAACTATGGGTATATGTAGTATTAGTAAGTGTTATGATGAGTTATGTTGATTATTATGTGAAAACATGAAAGTTTCTTAGAAATCACAAAGGGTTGAAAAATCAGATTTTGGTAAAAATGGAACACGAAATTCAATTGACCATATCTCCTATTATATTTTGAATTTTTGAGTGTGGTCAAGTCCTAGAGTTAGATCTATGAGTTTCCTAACTTATCCAAGTGGAATCACTTAAAAAGAATTTACAGATTTTCGTGTGGAATGATTTTAGTAAAGGATGAAAAATCTGGAAATGCTTTAAAAGCTACTGTCCAGAATTTTAAAAGGGCATTTTCGGCCACTTAATTTGTGAGAAAAATTCTGGCCTTTTGGGACATGAAAGTATATGGTTTAAAGTACCTCCTTTCCAAAAATGAGCTCATTCCGACTTAATGAGCAAGTTATGACCATTTCAATATTTAGGTTTTTCTGATGAAAAACGCTATAACCGGAGTTCTATAACTCTGATGACCATGAAATTTAAACTGGAGACTCATGTTAACATGTGTAAGATCCTGCCAAGATTTGGGAATTTCTGGAGTTAAACTTGAGGTAGCTACTTTCTTAAGGAATTAATTAGAAATTGATTTTTGGAAAATAGTAAATGAATTTTAAAAATTCCGAGAAAAATATATGTTCATTATGAGACTATATTTTGCTAAATCCCAGAAAATAAATATTTTTTGGACTGATTTGGTATTTTTAATGAAAATGCTTTAGTTATGAACATATGAATTAAATATGTTATGTGAAGTTGGAAAATTGGTAAATAGGATTTTATGGCTTGGAAATCCTATATAAGGTATATGCAGATTTTTGATAAGGAATTTGATCATTGGTGATGAAATCTTATCAGTATGACATTTTTGAATGATTAAATGCATTATTTTGTAAAGTGTAAACAATTGAAATAAATTATTTATAAGTTTAAGAAGTGATTAAAATATTGTTATGATATTAATAATATTAGATCATGAGTTTATTAAGTGATTGATAATATTTGAGTAAATTTAAAGTCTTTAATATTTATCCTTGTTTTAGTTTGATTAATGCTTATATCATTGTCATCATCCTCATGCTTATATGGTTAAGAAAGTTATCTTTGGCTAACGTGCGAAGATGGACTGTTGTTTATTGAATTATATATCTTTGGCTTACGTGCAAAGATGGATTGTTGATTATTGGTTTTATTATTGTATATCTTTGGCTTACGTGCAGAGATGAACTTGGTATGATTATGACTAAGGATTATTCGGTATAGTCATGACCATTGATGATTTAAAGAATATCCTTGGCCCGTAGTACAGGGATGATTCGATGATGTGGTTTATTTATTAAGCTGAGTCTCAGTGATAAAATTGATGAAAACATTTTAAATCATAGAGGATAGAAGATTTTATTCTTTACTTGACTTTTCTAATGGATTGCTTATTCCGCTGCAGTTAAACTTGATGTCTATTGTGTTTTATCAGTTTAACATTGTTAAAGACTAATGATAATTTATTCTGCATTATCTTAATCATAATATTTCTTACTGGGCTAGTTGAGCTCACCATTTCTTTCTTTCGTTCTCTTGAGGAAATGAGATATATAAATTTGGGGACGAGTCGGGGAGCGGAGTGATGGTCCGTAAATAGCATTAGTAGTCCTCACTATTACATTAAATAGTGTGACAATAAATATAATGAGGACTCTATTGAGTGTGGATATTGTCTAGATGACAATATCCTTATTAAAACTCTTAGATTATGTTTCGTCGTATTTTACATTTAATTGTCAGATAAGTAAGTTGTATTTGTATTTTTACCATTTATCTGGCGACTCAAGATGGGTGATGTATACCTGTTTTGGGGGCGTCACACATTTGATATGGGGCTTTGGAAATGGGTTTTGTACCGGGTTCAAGGTCGATACAGAATTCAATTTCACGCTCTGGGGTAGGCCAGGAAGTTCTTCAGGGAATACGTCAGGAAATTTATTAACAATAGAAATATCATTCAACTTTGATGTATTTTTGTTTAAATCCGTGACATGAGCTAAGGAAGCTTGACATCCGTTTTTTAATAAATGAATAGCTTTATGGCTTGAGATGACAGTGATTGATTTTAATGGTTTGGTTGCTTGAATTCGCATAATAGGTTGGTTAGGAATATGAAAGATAACAACCTTACGAAAATAATCAATTTTTGTATGATGAGTAGTTAATCAATCAATCCCTAGAATTACGTCAAATGCAAGTATTTTTAATGAAATAAGATCGACAGGTAATGTGAGGGTACCGATTTGAACCAAACAAGACTTATAAACAGTGGATGTAATGAAGGTTTCTCCCAACGGAGTTTCAACAGATAAGTCAAAGTCTAATTTCTCCGGAGTCAAATTTAAACGTTGAGCGCAAGTAGGAGAAATAAAAGAATGGGTAGAACCGGTATCAAATATGGTATATAGTTCGCTAGAGTTTGTGATAAGCTTACCCGTGATGACCTCATTCGGGTTCCTTGCTTTCTGGGAGGTTACAACAAATGCTCTCCCTTGAACTACTGGTTTTGACTTTTCTGGAACGGCCTTTGTTACCTCCATCCCCGCTGGACTTGCCTTCCCTAAACGACAAAATCGAGCCAGGTGACCTTCTCTTCCTGAATTGTAACACGGTTTAGACTGCATCGCGCAGTTTGGACTGATGTGTCCCTCCCCTCCGCATTTGAAGCCTATGATAGGTGGTCGTTCTCCTTCCTTAACAACGGGTGCTGGTGCTGACGTCTTTCCATCATTATTGAATCTCCTCTTCTTGAAATGTCCACTTTTATTGTCTTGGCTATGATTACCATCGAAGTGGTTACCATTTCTGGCATGTTGATTCCCTCCACGTTTGTTGTCACCGCTTCAATGACTGCTACCACTGGTATTATCATTTTTCCAACTGCTCTCTCTTGGTTGGGTTGACTCAATATCTCGCTCCAATAACTGAGCCCTATTCACAACATCTGAATATAAACACAGTTTATGAGAAATATGGTATTGACGTATCTCGGGTTTCAAACCTCTTAGAAACATCCACATCATTCTCTCCTCATTATCAACTAAGTAGGACGCAAATTTGATCGGTGTTGTTGTTTGCATGAGGATTGTTGCCTTCCTGATGCACATTATCCTGATTATTGATCCGTGGTGACTCAATGGTCTCCTATGCTCCATTGCTATTCTCAACATTCTCAGATGTTATTTTCAAATACTGCCCCAAAACAAGGGTTAATTGACATTTCACATATTATCCCTATACTCTGGCCGACCAATTAAATACCAAATAAACTTAGGTAGGTCATACTAGCGAAGGAATTCCCCGTCTCTCCCCTCCTAGTTCTTGTCTCACATCTCAGCCAGGGATCATATCCCTAAGCTTTGATACAAACTGTGACGCCCCCAAAATAGGTATACATCACCCATCTTGAGTCGCCAAATACATGGTACAAAATTCAAATACAACTTAATAATACAACTGTCGTTTAATATACGACAAAACATAAACTGAGAGTTTTAAAATGAATATTGTCATCAAGACAATATCCACACTCAATGGAGTCCTCATTAAATTTATTATCACCTATTTAACAGAATAGTGAGGACTACTAATGTTATCATCTGGACCATCACTCCGTTCCCCGACTAGTCCCAGCTATATTCTCATTTTCTGAAGAGAACAATGATAACAAAAGGATGAGCTCAACTAGCCTAGTAAGAAATATTATGACTAAGATAATGCAGAATAAATTATGTTTAGCCTTCAACAGTGTTAAACTGATAAAATATAACAAACATCAAGTTTAACTGCAGCGGAACAAGAAATCCATTAGAAGAGTCAAGTAGAGCATAAAATCTACTATCTTCTATGATTTAAAAAGGTTTTTCATCAACTTTATCTCTGAGACTCAGCTTAATAAATAATCCATATCATCCCTGCACTACGCCCAAGGATATTCATTAGTATCACAACCACAAATTATCCATGCACTACGGGCCAAGGATATTCGTGTTTTCATCAATGATCATGATCATGCCAACAACTGTCCATCAATGCACTACGGGCCAATGAGGACTTTTACCATATCATTTGTAACATTACGGTCATGATTATACCGAATAATCCCTGGTCATAATCATACCAAGTCCATCTATGCACTACAGGCCATATATGACTTTCAACATAATATAAACATGAGGATGATTACAATGATATAAGAATTCAATAAAACAAGTTCAAGGATAAATTTTTAAATATTTATAATTTAATTTATCCAGAAATCAATAATGTCCAAATTGTCAAGATGATACTATTTTGTGGAGTAAAGTTCAAGAATAATATTGTACCAAAAATAATTTGGACCAAAAACGAATTAATTTTTATCATGAATAGTACCTCGGGTGAATAGTACTCGAGTGAATAGTATCCCGTGAATAGTACTTCAGGAATAGTAACCCCGTGAATAGTACTCTGGCATGAAAAAGTTAAAACTTATCAAGAATACTCAGAATAATATTTTCATGAAAAGATACTGGATGAAGCGCAAATATCAAGGATATTCTACTAATTTCATGGAGTTTAGAAGTCAAAACTTTAACAAAACGAGTATAGAATTTGAAATCTGAAACGAAGTAATATTACTTACATACTATAGAGTATGGAAGAAAATATTATTTCAAGCAAATATTGAACAAAAATAACATCCCTTACCTTGAAAAGAAGAGTATTCCAACTGGTATAGCGGGGATATTCTTGAAGAAAACTTGCACTATTTTCTATGCTCAAAGCTTCTTAAAACTCTAAAGAAATACGATCAATATTATAGAAGAAGAATTCTCTGATTCTGGTGTGATTTTCAATTCTAACTAAGCATCCTATTTATAGGAGAACAAAAAGGATACTATTTTAATTTAGAAATCACGAACTGCACAGTGGCATCACGGGCGCGAATTCGTTCGACTGATTACGTTGAAAAATCAATTTTACTATGAAGCACTATGCAATAAAATATTCTAATAAAATAAAAACTTTAAATAAAATATATATATATATATATATATATATATTATACACCAGACACACCATAGCACACACATGGCACACACAAACACACACCCACTATTACACATTTAATATATATATATATATATATATATATATATATATATATATATATATATATATATACTTATTATTCACACACCTCACCATTTTTTTCTTCCCCACCCGTGATCATTTTTTCTTCCCCCCACTTGTCAACTTTACATATATATATATATATATATATATATATATATATAAATCTTATATATAAATATAAGTAATAAAAAGCGAGATAACTTCTCCGAAACGATTTTAAAAATGAGAAAGTGGGGTTCATATAATACGCCAACCTACAACAAATACTTCATAAAAATCTCCTCAATATTTTTAACAACATTTCTCATCATTATTATAATTCGCAATATTTAACGACCAGATCGTTCCCAGGAAAGAGGGGACTTTTCATTAAGAATTTCTCCCTATTGGCGCGCAATTAAGTGACCAAACCTCTCATTAACAGAACTTCTAGACATCATCAATATTGCAAATAATAATATTAATAACTTTGTCATCTCAATTATTGATTTAATAATATATAAATATCGATAATAACTAAATCAAATAACGTGAGATACTATGCAGCAATTATTGTAGTAATAATTGAACAAAATTGAGTGACTTCTCATGTAAGCATCAATAATCAATACCGTGTGCTACTATGCAACCACGCGTATTGCTGTACTTTTAACACTGGGTATTTCAATAGTTAACGGTAAAACTTCCGCCGTTATTTTCATAAAAAGATATTTTGTCATTTTCTTAATCGACAATAATTCCGCCAGGATCCACCAATGATTGTGCTTGCCGTAATTTCGAATATTCCCCTGTTAAAAGCGAATATTTCCTGACCAATCGAATATTATATAACAACTTGCTTACTTTGCAAAATTTATAAATATTACCCACAACTTTAATATTATAACAAATTCAAACCTTAATATTCAAAAATGATATTTATAGAAAATTCATCTTTATTCATAAAAGTTGGGGTCTTACATAGATGAAATTCATGATTCGTGTTTAGGATAAAGATATGCCTTTACGCCATATGTAGTCTAATAAGAACTTGTGCTTAAACCCTTTTTCATTGTAATTCATATAGAGATATAGTGGGTTAGTTAATTAGGGTGTTAATTTGATTCTATCATCTGTGGATTTGATTTGATATGAGTATGGTGCGTTGAGAGATAGCCATATTTTACTTTCGTGTTCTTGATTAATAATCCAGTATAAATAACTTGGCTTAAAAGGAAGTGTGTTGACTTAAATAAAATAATAAGTGAAATTATAATCTCGAGTCTTCATTATCTTGTTTCATTCTAGGGATAGTTAGTAATAGTTTAATTCATTATTTTAAATTAAAATATTAAATCATTCGTTTAAATAAGATTAAATTGGTTATAGGTTAGTACTTGGTAATTCTTGTTAACTAATTCTCTGTGGGAACGATACTCAACTTATCACTTTATTACTTGTTGACCACGTATACTTGCGTGCTGTGCGTAACTAGATTTTACCCAATAAGTTTTTGGCGCCGTTGTCGGGGAATTAGTTTAATATATTTTTTGCCAATATTAGATTCAATCAAATTAGTCTTAATTTAAACATCTTTTTCTTTATTTATTTTTATTTTATTTTATTATCTTCTTCTTTTTCTCTCGTTTCAGGTACCATGGATGGATTCAATTGTCAAAGGCCATATTCGAGTATGACTCAACCAAGGGGAGCGTGGATTGATGGACTCAATGTATTTTCTGTATTATTAGCACAACTTGAGACTTTCGAGGAGGTTGGACGTTGTTGCAGTCCAACGTAATCGAAGGATAGCAGTTATTTGCAATTATTGTGCTGGTAATCATCTGAGTCATCAATGCATCGTTGGTTTTGAGTTGGGACAACATGGTGGTTAATACCTCAACGATTATACATATGCTAATTATCATCAAGTTTGGGGGTATCACCCGGATTCGTCATGGAGCTATACTTATGAAGACCAATACTACGGTCCAAATCCAACATACACACCGGAATTTTCATGTAAACCTCCATTGCCAAAAGAAGAAAAGTCAAAGTTTGAGGAATTACTGTCAAAGGTCATAGCAAACCAAGAGGAGAGGATGATGAGTCAAGAAATATCAAGCCACAATTTTCAGCACCAGATGGAACAACTTATCACCACTTCAACTCATGGTCCTCAATACATGGATTCCAAAACTGAGACAGATAATTCGAGATTGGAGGAATTGTTGTCCAAGTTCATAGCATCAAATGAGGAGAGAAGGATTAATCAAGAGAAGTCAATTCAGAATCTTCAGAATAAGATAGATCAAATGACCAAAGCTGTAAGCAAGCTGAACCAAATCTGCGACTAGATGAGCCACAAGATATCAGAAGTGTGGAGACAATTGGGGATAATGAAATAGAGGTCAACGAAGATCTAAATGGGTCTCCACCAACGATCAAAGAGTCTATCAGATTTGCAAAATCATGCCCACTTGGTAGTCATGTCATCGGCGAAGCTCTTGAAAACATAAGAGCGAGTACAATTTTGAATCCATGGTGGGACGAGAAAGAGAAGATAGACGAAGAGCCCATTATGTGTGACAAGCTTCCATGCCCCAAAGTGATCACATACACAATGGAGAAAACACCTAGCTGTGGGACGTTCTTGATTGAGATCATACCAAATCAGAGTATGCTAGGTGACTTTGATGCATTGGGCATCACAAATGGGAACCTCCAAAAGGACAATTCGTTACTGATGGATGGAGGGTTCCTCAACTTCCGAAGAGGAATTGGATAGCGTTGACCAGGCAAAGTCTGGCTGAAGGACTATAAATCAAGTTCTAACTGGGAGGCAACCCAAGAATTTTTATATTTATATGCTTTACTAGTTTATTTAGTAGATATGAATTAATTTGCTTATCAAGTTCTCTTACCAATCCAAGTGCTATTCTAATCCATATTGTCTCTCTTAATTGCAGGTATTGGAGGTTCAATAGACATGCAAAAGATTATGAAAGGTTATTCAAGTCAAATTCAAGTGTGGTGCCCAATTTGTTCCATGTGCCTAATCTATTCTCCAAACTTAGCGGACAAGGAGGAGGATTGCTATATTTTCAGGGAAGTCATCTGCTTTACTTTTTTCTATTTCAGCCATTGAGGACAATGTCTAGTTTAAGTTTGGGGGCATTTTAGTGTCGTATTGCATATAGTTAGTTATTTACATTGTAGTTCGTATAGTTACATTTAGTTTTTTGCATTCAGTTTCTTTTAAAAAAAAATTAAAAAAAAATTGAAAATTTTCAAAAATAGTAGTTAGTTTACTATGTTTATATAGCATTTAGTACATCTTCCATGAGTCCAGCTGTTTGATATTTATAGTGTGTTTTGGCCAATGATGAGATTGGAATTGGGTAGACAAGTATAGTACAGACTATTAGAGCTTTGATGTGATTTCTTGTTAGAAATTGAGTCTTTTTCTGTTTGAAACTTGTATAATAAGGATAGCACAGTAAAAATAACTTGTTGATTGATTGAGTTTAAATTGATACATAATGGGACTCTAAAGGATAATGCTAGTTTGAATGAAAGAATGACAAGAATAAGTAGTGATGACTAAAGTTAGAGAAGAACCTAAGTTTGGGGGAATATTTGGGGTATATAAGCTATCTAAAAAAAGAAAAAAAAAGAAAAAGAAAAAAAAGTATGAATAAACACCGTGGCGTGCTTGTCTAGTTTTGTGGCCTTTGTTACTTGAGTAAGTAAGCCTGAGGAGATTGTTTTTACACCAAGCGCCCTAAGGTCTTAATGGTCTGGGAGTCATTGGTCGAAAGCTCGTTAAGGTAGCATTGAAAAGCCTAAGGGAATGAGACATTGCATAGCTATGTGTATATAAAAAAAATTAAAAAAAAATGAATAAAATGGGAAATAAGAGCAAAAAGCCCCCGTAGATGAAGATAAAGCATAAGTATCCCATGTTGACACTCGATATTGGTAATTATTTTATTTTAGTTGGATCTAGCTTGCTTTTGGATTTCTTCAGTTTATACTGTATGATGCCTTCGAAGAGACTTGTTATGTGTTAAATTTGATTTTATATTAGTTAACATTGTTGTGGAGCACACACGCACTATATTAGTGATAACAGTCTAAGATTTGATGATTGATTGGGAAATTATTGATTTGTTTTGATATGATGTATTATCATGTTTACTTGATTTCTCTAACGCCGGTTGAATAGAATTGTTTATGTCATTACTGTTGGGTTCGTAGGCATGTAGATTAGTTGCATTGCATAACATTGTTGTTTTTTGTTTTGTGCTCGAGGACTAGCACGGGTTAAGTTTGGGGGATTTTGATAAGAGGATTTTATATCCACGAATTGATTTCTAGTTAAAGCTTATTTGTTGTTAATTCCTTGATTTTTTGTTCATTTTTACTTGTTTCTTGTTATTTTATGTGTATGATGGTTGGTGTGGGAAATGAGTGAAAATGGAGGCAATTGGAGCATTATTGTAGCAAATATGATGATTAAGGAGAGTGGGTTTAGAAACCCACGCCATAATGTATATTTATTCTTCCATAGACCTTCAAAGGTGGGGTCTTCATTCTCGATCTGATGAGCTTCTAGCCTCCACCCAAGGTCATTTTATAGCTTACACCCTTCGATGATGGGGTCCCAACTCGCACTCCTAATGTGATGCTAATACTGCTGGAACTTGGATTTTTGAGCTTGCATAGCAATAGGACTCTAGTTAGCATGGAATTGAGCAGAGATTGTGGTTGTAAAACATATAACTACTACACAAACACAAGGATTAGAGAGAGAAAGAGGATTCCACTAGATTAGATTATAGTAGATTAGGAACACTAGATTAGATTAGAACTGAAGATTGAAGCTATTGATCATCATTGGAGAAAAAAATTGGAAGCAAGAGGATACATATTTTTTTATCTTAATTCTAATTTCTTTTCTTATCTATTTGCATCTCTTAATGCTTAATCAATTGTGGATGATGGATTCTAGTTTTGTTATGAATTAAACTCTATTTTGAGATTACTATGGATCTTAATGTGTAGTTTACTTTGATATGCTTCTTTGTTAGTCTTATTAGCTATTTTTGGATTGTCTATTATGATTTGGACTTAATTGCTTAATTGCCTAGCTAACAATTACAGTGATAATCTATATGAACTCGAGAGATGAAGTATAGATTTAGATCTGATCATGATAGCATGTGTTTATGATTTTTGCATAGATGGAATTCAAGATTCGTGTTTAGGATAGAGATATGCCTTTACACCATATGTAGTCTAATAAGAACTTGTGCTTAAACCCTTTTTAATTATAATTCACATAGAGATATAGTGGGTTAGTTAATTAGGGTGTTCAATTTGATTCTATCATCTATGGATTTGATTTGATATAAGTATGGTGCATTGAGAGATGACCATATTTTACTTTTCGTGTTCTTGATTAACAATCCAGTATAAATAACTTGGCTTAAAAGGAAGTGTGTTGACTTAAATAAAACAATAAGTGAAATTGTAATCTCGAGTCTTCATTATCTTGTTTCATTCTAGGGATAGTTAGTAATAGTTTAATAAATTATTTTAAATTAAATTATTAAATCATTCGTTTAAATAAGATTAAATTGGTTATATGTTAGTACTTGGTAATTCTTGTTAACTAATTCTCTGTGGGAATGATGCTCAACTTATCACTTTATTACTTGTTGACCACGTATACTTGCGTGCTGTGCGTAACAAGATTTTACCTAATAGCGTACGAGGTAGCTTTACTTCCGAAATTGGAGCATATTCATAACATTTTCCATGTCTTGGTATTGATGCCATATAAGCCTGATTATAAGCATGTTATAGAATATGAGCCATTATAGTTTGAGAAAGATTTGTCCTATGAAGAAGTCCCTATTTAAATTATCGACAGGAAAGAGCAAGTACTAAGGAATAAAGTGATACCTTCTATTAAGGTAGTCTGGAGAAACCACAATACTGAAAAAGCTACGTGGGAACTTGAAGATGTTATGATGAGAAATTATTCTCAGTTATTTGCTTAATCTTGAATAGCAATTTTGGGGACTGAATCCTTTTAAGGAGGGAATAATGTAACTAATAAATTTATCGAGTCATGATTTTGGAGACAGAATCCTTTTAAGGAAGGAAGGTTGTAACGATCGAGAAATTTTGTAATTTAAATATTTATTGAATTAAATAAATATTTTGAATAATTTATTTATTGAGAAAAATAAATAATTGATGGAATTATGATGTAAGAATTTAGTAACTAAATTGATTAATGTTAATTAAATTAAAATAATGGCAATTTTGCTATTTGAAGATTTGAATAATGGTAATTTTATTATTTGAAGATTTAATTTAATGAAAAATTAAATTAAAATAATTGTTTAATATTTAAAAAATTAAGTAAATTAAATAAAGTGATGTTTAAGTCTAATTTAATAATTAAATTAGATATATAATTATTTATTTATCATAAGTATAATTATAATAAAAATTATAATTATTATAACTGTAATTGTAAGTTATGTAAATTGGTTACATATGTGACAAATAAAAACTATATAATATAAATATTATAAAAATAAATTAGAAGGGGGGAATTTGTGTGTAGCCAAACAAGGCCTTGTGGCCTTTGGCTTATTTTTAACTGACGTAAACCTTTTGGGTTTTGTTACCTGACGTACGTGGGATATGCTATATCAGTTATTCTAAGCGTATTTTTTTTCTAAGGCTAGAGACATAGAGAATATAGAGAAGAAGGAAACATATACAGTTAGAGAGAATTTGATAGTAATCTCTGTAAATTGATAAGGGTTAGAGAAGATTCTTGGCAAGCTATTCTACCATCTTGCTATTAAGAAATTCAAGGTATAATCCATTCCTAAATTTCCAAGTTTTAGTTTTTGTAATTTAAGTTCTCTATAATTGATTTTGTTGAATTGTTGTTTCAAATGTTGATTATATGTATGTATACTCTTGCTAAACCTATTAGTTATTATCTGTAATCTTATATCGGTGTTCAAATGTGTGAAAATTGGGTTTGAAGAAGAAAATTGAAATATCAGTGTTATGTTTATGTAATATGGCTGGTTTAAGTACAAAATTTGATGTCCAATATTTGGTATAATCTGTAAATTGATGTTAGATTATGTTATTACATCAAGAAACGAAAAAACATAATTTGAATCATGTCAATTGGTTAAGAAACGAAGTTGTGGCAATCAAATTCGCTAAAAGTGTTAAAAGTGAAGAAATTGGAAAAAAGTGTGGTCTTGATCTTTAAAAGTTAAGTATATATAGTGTTTATGTTGTTAGAATGATGAATTGTATACTTATTGGTGTTATTACAAAGCTTCAGTTGTTAGTCTTGGTGAATTAATGTGGAAATTTAGAGAATTGGGTGTGTTTGTAAAAGCAAGCAAGCAAGCCGAGTTTTTATACGTGTTAAACGCAATTGCATGGCCGATTACATAAAGTGTAAAGAAGCAGACTACTGCATATAAGGCCTTCGCATTTACGCATCGGTAGCATTGCCAGCGGCAGTCACGGTGTACAAGGCACCACAAATAATTTGCTGCGTGCCTCACGAGCCTAGGCAGTGGGTTCTAATTATTTGTAGACTATAAAGTAAAGACCTAATTTAGTGGAGTATGCATGATAAAGGTGTTAAATCATAATATGGCATACAATAATAGATTGTAATGTAATGTAATACAAAATGTGAAGATTTTAAATGGTTATTTGAACAAGTTATGTAATGAACAAAAGTTGACGTTTTCAAGAGTTACAAGTGAATGATAAATTTATATTTGGCGATAGTGAGATTTCAGATTCGTTAGGAAGGTTAACCAATATGATTAGGCATTAAGTTAAAGGTTATGATGTAAATGGTGGGTTGAACCTATAAAGCTAATGTTAATACAACTAATTGGTATTGCAATTTCAATGGTATGTGTAGGGTAATTGGCGAACATTATTATACTTATGTAGCTTACACACGAGGCAAGTTCCCTAACTTCATTCTCTTTATAATGAATGCAAGTTCCATAATTCTGTTATTTTGTTATTGTCAAGCAAGCTTTCTAGTTCTAAATTATCGTTATGCAAATCCTAAATTATAGTTGAGCAAACCTATTGATTCTATCTTGTGTATGGTTGTATAAGCTCTTATAACCTAATTCGTTACATCGAGCGAGTTTCATTTTCCTATTTCTCGTTATTTTTATTCAAAGCACATATTATTTTAATACATTGATTCAAATGAGATTGTTCTAACTCTTTTGAATGTAGTACTTTGCATGTATACCATGTCTACTCAATTGTATATTGTTGTTATTTGATCTTTGACTTAAATAACCTTGTTCAATTCTATATTATTGTATTGAACCTTCAAGTAGCAAGCAAACTCTTGTTGATCGAATTGGTCTATAATTGAATAGTGTTCTAAAAATTCTAGAACCACTGATAAGCTAGTTCCAAACTAAACTTTCTTTAGTGCGGAAATCCTAAATTCAAACTGAGATGAATACCCTTAATATAGGGGATTATGTACGTGTAACATTTAGATGTTTATGCACAATACATGGTACAAAGGGCTGATCCCCCTAAGTACGTAAAGAAGGGTCTGTATAGTCTAAATGACTGTTAAGGTTGAGGTAATAATACTTAAATACCGGGGACATAGTTTGTGGTCTTAAAACCCTCAGATATTAAATTCGAGCTAGTTATCTATTTTTGATTCCTAGAACAAGTTCACCATTATTTAGCACTCGTTGTTCATTCTCATGTTGTTATTATTATTACTCTTTATACCAGTGAGCAATTGTTTGCTCACTCTTGCATTTAACACTGCAGCTAAAGTTGAGAAATCTGATGAGCCATCTTCCAGCAAAGGCAAGGGCAAGCTGTCCAAGTGCTGAAGATTTGTGTGAATTTATTTGGATAAAATATGTTATAAGACTTCATTTATTTTGTGATGTATTCTGCAGACTTATGTAATAAGTTAGGGTTAGATTACCTGGGATTCTTTAAAAATTGATGTTACCCTTTAATGGGGAATATTATTCTTTAAGTTATTTAAATTATGTCTTTATCCTTTATCATGGGTAGTTAGATGCAATAGTTTTGGATAGTGAACACCAAATTCTGTGGGAATGGAGTACCCGGATTTGGGGGTGTCACAAGCTACTTGTCATTTATGTATGCGAGCTAAAATTCACTGCAGGTGTCGCGTCTCTTAAAAGCCTATTCTCTTGTCTTTGTCGGCTACCGAACGAGCCCAACCTCTTTGTTAATATGCTCCTGATTTAATCAAATTGTACTTCTAAGCCAAGCTTGCATGACGCTTCAAACAAATTCCAATTTAAAAGCAAAGCGTCGAAGCGCCCATTAAGGAAAAATAAATGTCGCTTGCATGGCAAAGACCTAGGTAGTGAATTTTAGTTTCTTTTAAACATGCTAAATTCGGCAAGTTTGGCCATTTCATCCTTTTCTTTCGACCTTCCTCGACAGCTGAAGAAACCCAATCGTACGCCTTAGTTCCCTAAGCCCTAGCCTTCAATCGAATCACACATCCCAAGCCCAAGTGAGCCCCAATTCCGGTGCGTATCAAGAATTGAGACCAAGAATCAAGCTAGGGTTCTTCACTAAAGGTAATTGGGGATTTTATCCCACAAGAAACATATTTTGATTAAGTGTTTTGTTTCTTTTGAAGACCTTTTGGGTTTACACATTTCTTGTTTATCTGTGTGGGTGATTTCCACTGACAAAAATATGGATAAAGACCTTTCAAACAAGGTCTGTCCAATTAGGTTTTTAGCAGCACACACTAGGTGTTTGACAGTTTGCTTGAGTGAGGATTTGGGTTCTTTGGGCTCAATTTAAGTTGAATTTCATTTGGGGATTATTTGGCCATTGTTTGGGAGTTTTTTCTGCGTTGGACTAACATTATTATTGCATAGTTGGTTAGGAGTTTAGTTGGCTTGTATTGGCAACCGCAACTTGGCAGTGACTTCCTTCTGTTCAAGCCGATTGTTTAAAATATGAATATGGCTGCAAAGAGGCAAAGGCTTAGCATGGCGGTTCTTCTTCTTCCTCAGGAACACAAAGATGGGACAGTGCAAAATTCATAAGCGAAGAAGCTTGGAAAAGGTACAAGTAATCCTTTGCCAAAAGGAACCTAGTGCTTGAGCGGGGTTTTTGGCCTGATCAAACAAAAGATAGCAAGCTGATGGCCATGATTAACGAGTGCAAATGGGTGCACTTTACCAAATCTCTTAAGTTGGATGTCGTCTCTGTGGTGCGCGAGTTTTATGCAAATGCTAGTGCCAACAGTCCAGCTGTTGTTCAAGTCATGGGGTGCTTAGTGGCATATGACAGTCAATCCATCAACACCCTCTTCGCAACTCCTAGCTATGATGACAAAGACTATTTAGAGCCGGGACTTCATGGCTATGACTTAGAGGATATCATTAAGAGGCTCTGCAAGCCCGGAAATATATGGAAAACTAATGATACCACAGGTGAAAAGACTAGTTTTCCACAGCATGCACTCAGTCGTTATGGGAAGGCATGGCATAGTTTTCTTTGTGCCAATATTATCCCTACATGCCACCTTAGCGACGTGACTAAGGATCGAGTGATCCTATTATTCGCCATTGTCACAGGTCTGGACGTGGATATTGGAGTTCTCATTTAGGAGTCCATCCAGAAGGTAATCAAGAGTACCACTTATGGGGGACTTCCACATCCATCCTTGATCACCAGGTTGTACAAGCGGGCAGGAATTCAGTGGGGGAAAAAGGAGATTGCTTTGCCACCTATGTCGGTCATCAAAAATCACATCATCTCACGCTTTAGCGTATGGGACGGGGTGGCCTTTTTTGTTTGAGTCATTAGATCCATAGGGGTGTTCTACATCTTGTTCCTTAAAGCCATTTGGCTTGAGAGTCAATTATCAAAAGCTCATTAATGGGTAACTCTGAATAACCTAATGTAATTAAGCATTGCACGGTCATCCTAAAGGTTTTGATTGCTAATGTGTTTAGAATCAAAGTTTAATTTAGTATGTTTGATTATGTGGCCTTTGTTACTTGAATTATTAGATCCATAAAGGTGTTCTACACCTAGTTCCCTAAAGCCATTTGGCTTGGAAGTCATTGATCCAAAGCTCATTGACGGGTAGCTCTGAATAGCCTAAGGTAATTAAGAATTGAACAAGTCAGATTTTGATGTCTTCATGCTAATGCCTTTTGATCTTTTCTTGAATCTACGTCTTGTTCTTAATGCTTGTTGATTGCTTGAGTTGACAGAGTTAACATATTTGTTATTCCAATCGATTGTGTGAGCTTATTTTGAGCTATGATTAGTTAGGACGGTTGGTCTTCACACAAACACATAGAATGGATCGAATACAGTTGTAGACACTCAAAATTTTGTGTTACTAACCCTACAGGAGAGCAAAATCATATTCTGGAGATGACCCTGGAAAGCTTCTTAGTTTTAACCCTAGAGACAACCCCGAGAGATCCAGTCTCAATCTCTAAGATAACCCCAAGAGACTTAGTTTCAACCCTAGAGACAACCCCGAGAGATCTAGTTTTCAATCTTAGAGATAACCCCAAGAGACTCAATTTCAATCCCAAAGATAACCCTGGGAGATCCAGTTCCAACCTCAGAGATAACCCCAAGGGATCCAGTACAAGTTCTGGAGATAACCCCAAAAAAACCAGTTCAAACCCCGAAGACAACCCTGGAATACTTAGTTCAACCTTGGAGATAACCCCAGGAGGTCAAGCACACCTCGGAGATAACCTTGAGGAAATTAAGCATTCACAGCAGCCCAATCTCAAAGATAACCCTGAGAAACGACTGCTACATTTTGCCACCTCAACATCACATTCACGTTGTCTTAACAAAATTCAATCCACACTACGTACCAAGGTGTCCTGCAAGAACTATAGCTTAAATCCTGAGTGACAATTGCACAAGACAGTACAATGGATATACTTTGAAGACTTGGAGATCTGGTCATGGACCAATCTTCCCAGCTTCGTACAACATCTAATCTCATGTCATTGTGTAGCTCTGGACAAAAGTTTCTCGAAAAGGTACAACACTCCTTTATCGAAAGCTTGGATTGAAAGTTATAAAGGTTCGAGCGGACAACGCATAGCCAAAGTGCACGTACTTCGAGATGACTAGACTCGCATAGCCCGGGGCTGCCAGAGGTAGATCTGTGGCCATCTAGTCTTTAAATATGAGCTCTTGGCAGCTCATTTGGAAAAAAAAGAGAAAAAGAGAGAAAACTATGTCCATTTCAGCCTGTAACCCTGCTAGAGTGCTCTAAACTAAGTGATTCTTCTTTCTAAACACTTGTAACCTCATTTTTTTTATAATATATTGGAGTTTAAGAGGTGGAAACCAAGTTTTCAGGCGTCAAAAGCTATATAAAGTCTTCTTGGTAGCCCACTGTAAGATTTTTCAGATTTTTTTTAGCTTTTTACTACTTCTATACGTATATATCTAATATCGTTGAGAGTCGCGTTATGTGGGTAAGCCCAGATCATCGATCCATGGCTTTTTATTGCTTATATATATATATATATATATATATATATAGATTTGAGCGTATTAGAAAACCAATTATTATAGAAGATTTTACTAGTTCTTCAGCACCTTCAATTCATACTCAAAAGAGATACTGAATACTAAGTAATACTTCTATTCAAGATATTAAATTAAAAGGTATCTTGAATCATGGTCAAACTAGTTATCCCTGTTATTCAACAAATGAACCTGTAGAAGAAGATACATCTCCTACACCTTCAGAATATCCTACTTAGTCAAATTTTGAAACACCCATTAATAATAAATTAAGAGTTATTAAAAAGGAATTTAAATTAGATTGGGATAATCGTGTTGAAGATTTCAATTCCAAGGCTAATAAAGAGAAAAGACTATATATATACTTATATATATATATATATTAGCGAAGTCAAACTCGAATGAGTTTGGATAGAATATCTGGTGCGTTTATTGCTTATATATATATATATATATATATATATATATATATATATATACCTCTTTTATACAAATATCTGCTTTAATTGCTTTCATAATGTAGATATTTAATCTTTCAGCCTGAGGGCTAGATTTGCCTAAATATGGCTATTTCTAACTTTAACCGATTCAAAGTGACTAAACTGGAACCGTTGAAGCTAGAATGATTTAGATTAACTCAAATCTAGTTCTGTTTCTAGCTTTTGAACATATTTCTCTTTCATATGAGCCTAGGAATCATGTGATCACATATTCAACCTCTGAATCTAGATTCGGTTCCCATGATGGACATTTCTCAACTGCAGCCAGTTTGTAAATTATTTACAGCGTTTGGACATCCTTAGATGGCTATCATGCCCACGAGGAGTTCAACACTGCTATGTATCTTATTTTCTCGAAGATGCCTCGCATCTAGAAAATAAAAGCAATCAACCCGAACACATAATAAAATAGAAGTATCAAAGGCCTTAATTACTATTGAGTACAAGGGTTTAAAAAAGCTATTTTACAAAACTTGACTGCTATATCTTGTTAAAATTGAACTTTTATACAAAAGTCAAACCCTTTGTACATAGGTGTAAACGAGGCATAGCACTACTTCCAAATAACTGCACATAGGCCCTACACAAACACACACACACACACACACACACACAGATAAAAGTTTATTGAAAAGCGGCGGTAAGTACCGTGTTATCACGGAAGTTGGGGGGTACCTAACACCTTCCCTCCGCTTAATCAAGCCCCCAGACCCTAATGAATTTTGGTTTCTCAGACCAGTCAAACAGTGTCAAATTATTGGGTCTTTTTGCAAACCTTTTCTCGGTTGAGTTGGTGCAACAATTTAATAATACCAACTGGCGACTCTAATAGTTAAATCGTTGACATATACATGTCGGACCTTTTCAAACTTGTTTTTTAAACAAATCTCACCTAAAAATGAGAACACCAAAAGACAATAAAAGAAAGGGACAAATAAAAATCCCGACGTCGACAGGTGGCGACTCTGTTGGGGACTCCAGTAAGAGGGCTTAAGCCGCTATTCAAGCTTTTCAAAACTTTTATCTGCTTATGTGTGAATGCTACATTTACATTGAATGGATGTGTACTAATGCTTTATTTACCACACTTTAGTTCTTCACACCATATCTGCTTGTGATATTAGTGCTTCACACATGCCATCATTTCCATACGGTGAGACACGATGTATGTGAATGTATGTTGTGTGATTCCTCCACCAGGAGGCTAACCCATCGGTGTTTGATTACTGCACTCAAGGGAGACTAATTCTGAGAGGCTCAGGAAAGGCACCACCCAGATTCGTTGTAATTGAAAGATCAGATTAACTTTCCATCTAGTAAATTATGATGATCTGGGGAACTTCATGCCAAAAATTCGTGAGAGTAGGCTAAGATACGTCTGCCTCTGATAAACCAAACGCGAGAGGAGGACTCTTCTTACCTTCTGTGACACCCCAAATTTTATGAATCAAGATTTAAATTTCTCGAAATATTTTTTTGAATATTCTGGTGTTGATTTGATATAATGTTATAGTTGTGGGTAATATTTATAAATTTTGCAAAGTATGCAAGTTGTTATATAATATTTGATTGGTCAGGGAATATTTTTTTGTCAGGGAATATCCATACGACGGCACAATCATTGGTGGACCCCACAACAGAAGTATTGTCGTAGTTAGAAAATGACAGAATTATCTTTTTATAAAAATAACGGCGAAAGTATTACCGTTAAAACTATTGAACTACCCGGTAGTAAAAGTAAATGAATGTCTGGCGTGGTTACATAGTAGTAAGTATACGGTATTGATTATTGATTCTTACGTGAGAAGTCACTCATTTATACTCAATTATTACTACGATAATTCTTTGATCATATCTCTCATATTATTGATTCAATTATTGTCACAATATCATCTGCATAAAATGATATATTATGATATCAATAATTGAGACGACAAAGTTATTCATATTATTAAATTACAATATTTACAATGTCTAGAAGTTCTGTCAATGAGAGATTTGGTCATCTAATTGCGCGCCAATAAGGAGAAATCCTTATCGGAAAGCCCCATCTTTCCTGGGAATGACCCGGTTGTTAAATATTATGAGTTATAATATTAATGATGAATAAGTTCGTGTTGATTAAAGATGAAATTGATAGTTCCATTGTGTTGGAATTATTAGTGTTAGTGGAAATCGACATTTATTTTGATATTAATTGATGTCTGGAAGTTATACTGACCAGTCGGGTAATTAACTGGATAAATGAGCAATTAATTGCTATTAATTCACATGATTATAACTATTTATTCAAATGTGTGTACTATTGATTCACATTCTTGTACTATTAGGGAAATTGGTGCAAGATTGATAATACTTGCATGACTAAGTTAAAAATGGAGGTATAGATGGAGGTACTATACTGTAATTCATATTTTCACATGATTATAACTATTGATTCACATGATTGAACTATTGATTCACATTATTTACTATTAGGGGAGGTGGTGCAAGTTTGATAATACTTGCAGGGCTAAATTAAAAATTAAAGAAAAGTTGAAGGTATTGTATTGTAATATTTCGAGCCCCAAAACGTGCAATTATCGAAAATATATTTTTCTATAAATAGAAGCTCATTTTTCTTTCATTTCTCACCAATTCACTAAAGCTATAGAGCAATTATTATAGAGAGAAATTATAGAGAGAAAGAAGAAGAGAAGTCTGCTACCTTTCTACTCCAGTATCCAATTTCTTTCTAAGGTAAGGGGTATTATTTCTTTCGTATTCATGAAGAGAATTATTTTCTTTCAATACTCGTAAGAGCTGTTATTCCATTCCTTATTATTATGTTGGAATAACATGTCTATGCGAAGTACCGCATACATGGTGAAATTCTTCTGTTATTCCACTCTTTATTATTCTGTTAGAATATCCTATTTGTGCAGATGACGCTAGACTTGGTTCCATTCTTTATTATCCTGTTGGAATAACCTGTCTGTATGGTCTATCGCATGCATAGTGAAATCTTTGTTATCCCATTTTTTATTATTCTGTTGGAATATCATGTCTATGCGGATTACGCTAGACCTGGTTCCATTCTGTATTATTCTGTTGGAATAACTTGTCTGTGCGGTCTATCGCATGTATGGTGATTTCTGTTGTTATTCCATTCTTTATTATTCTGTTGGAATATCCTGTCGGTGCGTATTACGCCTGACCTGGTTCCATTATTTATTATTCTGTTGGAATAACCTGTCTATGTTGATTACCACATGCATGGTGAATGATCCTTCGTATTCATTCCTTATTAAATTGTGAAAATGATCTGTTTACGTAGATTACCGCATGACGGGTTAAAATCCATTTGCAGTTTCATAATTTTTCGGACATTCAAAAATTTTGGAAAAATTTGGAAGGTTATTATGATAAGTTTTCTAACATCTCCAAGTGGAATCACTTAAAGAGGAGTTGTAGATTTTTGTATGGACTATTTTTAACAAAGCATGAAATAGTAAAAAAAAAAGAAAAAGAAAAAGCTACTGCCCATAATTTTGTAAGGTCTGTTTCGACCACTTAATGTGTGAGAAAAATTCCGGCCTTTTGGGACATGGAAATATATGGTATAAAGTACCTCCTGTCCAAAAATGAGCTCATTCCAACTTAAAATGAACAAGTTATGACTATTTCAATATTTAGGTTTTTTCGACGAAAAACACTATAACCGGAGTTCTATAACTCCGATGACCATGAAATTTAAACTGGAAGCTCACGTTAACATGTGTAAGATCCTGCCAAGATTTGGGAATTTCGGAGTTAAACTTGAGGTAGCTAATTTATTAAGGAATTAATTAGAAATTGATTTTTGAAAAATACTTAAGGGAGTTGAAAATTATAAAAAAATACTTCTTGTATGTATGAAATATATGTATATATGTTTGGACAAAGGATAAAAAAAATAATAAGTTGATTTGATAATTTTTCATGAAAATGGTTTAGTTACAAACATATGAGTTAAATATGTTATGTGATGTTGAAGAATTGGTAAATAGGATTTTAGGGCTTGAAAATCCTATATAAGGTATATCTGATTTTTGATGAGTGATTTGATCATTGGAGATGAAATCTTATGAGTATGACATTTTGAATGATTAAATGCATTATTTGGTAAAGTGTAAACAATTAAATTAAATTGTTTATAAGTTTAAGAAGTAATTAAAATATTGTTTTATTATTAACAATATTAGATTATGAGTTATTTAAGTGATGGATAATATTTGGATAAATTTAAAGTCTTTAATATTTATCCTTGTTTTCGTTTGATTAATGCTTATATTATTGTCATCATCCTCATGCTTATATTGTGATGAAAGTCATCTTTAGCTTACGTGCAGAGATGGTCTTGGTATGATTATGACCAGGGATTATTCGGTATAATCATGACCGTAATGTAACGAATGATGTGGTAAAAGTCATCATTGGCCTGTAGTTCATTGGTGGACAGTTGTTGGTATGATTATGATCAGGGATTATTCGGTATAATCATGACCATTGATGATTACATGAATATCCTTGGCCGTGGTGCAGGGATGATGTGGTTTATTTATTGTTTGAGTCTCAAATGATAAAGTTGATGAAAATCTTTTTATATCATAGAAGATAGTAGATTTTATGCTCTACTTGACTCTTCTAATGGATTGCTTATTCCGTTGTAGTTGTTGATCTAAAAACTTGTTGTATATTATATTCTGTCAGTTGTTATACTGTTGAAGGCTAAGGATAATTTATTCTGCATTATCTTAGTCATAATATTTCTTATTGGGCTAGTTGAGCTCACCATTTCTTTCTTTGTTCTCTTCGTGAAATGAGAACGTGGCAAGGGACTAGTCGGGAAGCGGAGTGACGGTCGAGATGATAGCATTAGTAGTCCTCACTATTACATTAAATAGTGTGACAATAAATGTAATGAGGACTCCATTGAGTGTGGATATTATCTAGATGACAATATTCTTATTAAAACTCTTAGATTATGTTTTGTCGTATTTTACACGACTGTTGTATAATTAAGTTGTATTTATATTTTGTACCATGTAAGTTGCAACCCAAGATGGGTGATGTATACCTGTTTTGGGGGCGTCACAGTTGGTATCAAAGCTTAGAGATATGATCCATGGCTGAGATGTGAGATAAAAACTAGGAGGGGAGAGACGGGGAATTCCTTCGCTAGTATGACCTACATATGTTTATTTGGTATTTAATTGATCGGTCAGAGTATAGGGATAATATGTGATATGTCAATTAACCCTTGTTTTGTGACTTTGTTTGAAAATGGCATCTAAAAATGTTGAGATAAGCAATGGAGCAAAATAATATGACCGTGTCGCAGTACGAGGCTAAGTTTGCGGAGTTATCCTGGTTTGCATCCCATTTGGTCGATAAAGAGGAGCGAATGACGCGGATGTTTCTAAGAGGTTTGAAACCCGATATACGTTAATACCTCATTTCTCGTAAACTTTGTTTATATTCAGATGTTGTGAATAGGACTCAGTTATTGGAGCGCGATAATGAGTTAGCACAACCAAAAGGTAACGACCAACAACACGATAATAATAAAGACGGTGGTGGCAACGACCATCGAACAATGATGACCATCGTGGGGGAAATTATCATGCCAAGAATGGTAACCACTTCTGTGGTAATCATGGCCGAGATAATAGAAGTGGAAATTTCAAGAAGAGAAGGTCATTTAGCTCGATTTTTTCGTATAGTGAAGTCAAGTCCAGTTGGGACGGTGGCACCAAAGGCGGATACGGACAAAACAAAGTCGGTGGTTTCAGGAAAAGCGTTTTTCAAGCGAGTAATGTGAACGAAGTTATCACGGATTAGTTAATTATAAATTTTTGTGAAGTCTATACCTTATTAGATATTGGTTCTACCCATTCTTTTATCTCTCTTGCTTGCGTTCAACGTTTAAATTTGACTCCGGAGAAGTTAGACTTTGACTTATCTATTGAAAATCCGTTAGGAGAAACCTTCATTACATGTGCTATCCAAGTCTTGGATGAGAGTCACAGTTTTGAATGATATTTCTATTGTTAATAAATTTCCTGACGTATTCTTGAAGACTTCTTAGCCTACCCCAGAACGTGAAATCGAATTTTGTATTGATTTCAAAGACAAAACCCATTTCTTCAACCCTTAAATATTTCTTCACCCAAAACGAACGTATAATGCGCCAAAGACGATGGCTCGAGCTGTTGAAGGTTACGACCATTCAATATAATCGTGGAAGAGCGAACATGGTAGTTGACGCGTTGAGTAGAAGATCGTATGCATTTACGAGTGTGATGTTGTTAACACAAAGACCCATTTCGTATAACATACAAATAATGAAGATAGAGTTAAATACTCTAGGGACCCACGTGAAGATAACGAATATACGAGTAGAATCGACTTTAATCGATAAAGTTAAAGTCGCTCAAGCTACACACCCGAATCTGATGAATGTGAAGAAGAAGGTTCAAGAAGGCGTTATCTCAACCCTCAATTTAATTAGCCCATTTGAAATCCTCGATGGAGTAGGAACTGTGGCCTATAGACTCGTTTTACCGCTAAGTATGTCGCGTGTTCATAACATTTTTCACGTATCGATGTTACGTAAATATGTGGACGACCCAAACCACGTTATTAAATTAGAACTAGACGAGATAGTAGAAGATTTAACGTATAAGGAGATACGTGTTAAAATCTTTGATAAGAATGGTCGTATTCAACACTCAAAGGTTATAGCTCAAGAGTTAGAATCTGAAATGAAGTGAAGGTATCCTCATCTCTTCGACAAACAAGTTACGTATGTAAATTTCGAGGGAAAAATTTCATAAGGAGGGGAGATTGTGAGACCCCAAATTTTATGAATAAATATTTAAATTTCTCAAAATATTTTTTTGAATATTATGGTGTGGATTTGATATAATCTTATAGTTCTAGGTAATATTTATAAATTTTGCAAAGTATGCAAGTTGTTATATAATATTCGATTGGTCGGAGAATATTCTTTTTATCGAGGAATATCCATACGACGACACAATCATTGGTGGACCCCACAACAGAAGTATTGTCGTAGTTAGAAAATGACAGAATTATCTTTCTATAAAAATAACGGCGAAAGTGTTACCATTAAAACTGTTGAACTACCGGTATTAAAGAAATGCGAGAATGGCGTGGTTGCATTGTAGCACACGGTATTGATTATTGATGCTTACGTGAGAAGTCACTCAGTTATACTCAATTATTGCTACAGTAATTGCTGCATCATATCTCTCATATTATTGATTCAATTATTGTCACAGTATCATCTGCATAAAATGATATATTATTAAATCAATTATTGAGACGATAAAGTTATTTATATTATTAAATTGCAATATTTACAATGTCTAGAAGTTCTGTCAACGAGAGATAAATTCCTATCTCTAGGCCATTATGTCTAGAATCAGTAAGGAATCAAATGCCCAATTTAAGTTCCCAACCAGATAGGGAAGGGCAAAATAGGCTATTCCTCTAAGTCAAGTCACAAGAACCCACACAAGTATACATTGGTTCCTTCATCTACAAGGCTATTACCTAAACCTGCAGATACAGATTATGTATGGCCTCTAAGGAAAATTCCTATCTCTGTGGCTGATATGCTGTTTCCTAAGCCGAGATCGGCTAACAGGAAAGAAATCCTAATTCTAGACCTAGTTATTGAGGAAAGGAATCAAAAGCGCAAATAAGATATAAAGAGATATTTGTCAAATATGCATGTCCTGATACATACAGAGGGTATGAACAGGGACATCCCAGATGATGATTGTCCAGACGTCATGGTCATCATTCAAGAGGAGGAGGACGATAATCGCCCCTTCATCACAGTTGTCCACCAAGACTTGACCCTCGGTAATTAGAGCAGCATTAGGAGTGAGTTTTATACCCATGAATTGAGTGCGTTTAAGCTTAATCTTTCAGAAGTTTTAAGTTTTTGTGTCTATTCATGCATATTTTATGTTATTTTGTAGGAATTGAGACAAAAGTTACTTGGATCGACGTTTGGGGTTGCTAGATTCGTATTTTTGGCTTGCCATTTACATACAAGCCACTTCAGGGCCACTTTTAGCATTGCTCCAACCCTTATTTCAAAAAACTCAAAGAATGAAAGTTGTAGATCCACGCCTCCTCTTTCCAGAATATCTTGAATCATCAAAATTAAAGTTAAAACAAAGAAGTTATGGATATTTTCCCAAACGATGTTAGAGCGAAAAATTCCAAAAAAACCTTCCAGCGCCGGGGTGCCCATTCATAGGTTATTCCCAGTGTCGGGGCCCTGAGAGGCAGATTTGCAGCGCCGGGGCACTGGGGTAGGGCCTGATCAAGTTAGGACGTGTTTTAGGGTGAATTTTGATATTTTCTTAACTCCAAATTGGATTGGGTTTCCTCCATAGCTAGAAATTGGACTTGTAGATTATAAATACACGATGTGAGGTATAGAATAAGGGGGATTAGATATATTAGATGAGATAAAACACTCTATTAGATTAGAACATAAATCCTAGTTTATATTGGATTGTTGGAGATTGAAGCAACTTGGAGATCATTGAAGATCAAGAGCAGGAGCAAGAGGGGAGCATCAGATTTGCAGACAACATATTTTATTCTCAACTCTACTTATATTATTATCTTTTAATGTTTATTCAATTATGGATTCTATACTTTAATTCAATAACAATGAACTAAATTCTTGTTTAAGATTGCAACAGATCTTATTGCATAGCTTATTTTAGTATGCTTCTTTGTTAATTACTGTGATCTATTTTATGGATTGTTTATTATGATTGTGTTTAATTATTTAATTGTCTAGCTAACAATTACCATGATAATTTATATGAATTGGGAGATGAAATATAGATTTAGATATGATCATAATAGTATGTGATTGTGTTTTTTTGCATGGTGTTGGAATTCATAATTTGTGTTTAGAATAGGGATATATGCCTTTACGCCGTATGTAATCTAATAAGGGAACATATGCTTTAAATCCTCTTTAATTTTAATTCACATAAGAATATAGTGAATTAGTTAATTAGGGTGTTTGATTCAACTCTATCAATTGTGGATTTGGATTGATATGCTTGTAATGCATATGATGGTGGTTATAAATACTAATGAGTTCATGATTAATAGTCTAGAATAGTGAGCATAATTAATAAGAAGTATGTTGATCTAAATGAAGCAATAAGTAAAGTTGTAATCTTGAATCTCCATAATCTGATTCTAAACTAGTGGTAGTAGTAGTGGGTTAATTATATATTTTAATTCACAACATTAAATTGATTGTTTAAATACAATTAGTTTGGTTAAGAACTAGTACTTGGTGATTTCTATTAAATAATTCCTCGTGAGAACGATACTTTACTTTCACTTTATTACTTGTTGACCGTGTATACTTGCACATATGTTTTGATTGTGAAATCGTTCAACAAGTTTTTGGCGCCGTTACCGGGGAATTAGTTTAATAATTTTGCCAATATTAATTTTAGTCAAATTAGTTTTTATTTAAACGTTTCATATTTTTTTTATTTAATTCTCTCTCTATTATTTTTCTTTCTTTTCAGGTACCATGGCGGAATTTAATTATCAATGGCTGTATACGAGAATGACTCGGCCAAGGGGAGCCCAAAATATTGAGTTTTCAAGGTGTAGTGACTGATTTACTGGAAACAGTCCCGTTTTTCTAACAAAAATAAAAACTATTTTGGGGCAGTTTCTATCAGGGGCATTTTCATAATTTTTCTGACCCTCAAAAATTCTGGACAAATTGGAGATGATAATTTGATGAGTTTTCTATATTGTGTCCAAAAATGGCAATTTTTGGATGTATAGATTAGGAGTTATTAAATTTATGGGAAAAGTCTATTTTAAAAGTAAACCCTTATAACTCCTTGTGGTTAACTCCAAAATTGGTCAAATTTTTATTGGGAGTACATGTACATTACAGGAGTATACCCTGTAAATTTCGAAATTGCTGGACAAAAGTACAGTTTATGATAAATGTCTAAATATTTGGTAGTTTTGGCCATTTGAAAAATAGTAAATGAATTTTAAAAATTCCGAAAAAAATATATGTTCAATATCGGACTATATTCTGCTAAATCCCAGAAAAGAAAAAGTTTTGGGACTGATTTGGTATTTTTCATGGAAATGGTTTAGTTACGAACATATGAATTAAATATGTTATGTGCAGTTGAAAATTTGGAAAATAGGATTTCATGGCTTGGAAATCCTATATAGGGTATATGCAGATTTTTGATGAGGGATTTGGTCATTGGTGATGAAATCTTATGAGTATGACATTTTAGAATGATTAAATGAATTAATTAGTAAAGTGTAAACAATTAAAATAAGTTGTTTATAAGTTTAAGAAATGATTAAAATATTGTTATAATATTAATAATATTAGATTATGAGATTATTAAGTGATTGATAACATTTGGATTAAAGTGTTATGAAATCATTGATTTAAAATATTATTTAATGATTAATAATATTAGTAAATGAATTTAATGTTATTATATAATGAATAATATTAAATGGAGTTTAAAAGAGGAATTAAGTTAATTTGACATTCAATAGGTCATATTGAATGTATAGTATAATGAATTGGAAATTTGATATATTGGAAATGAAAACAGCTTGCTGAATTGGAAAATAGCTTGCTGAATTAGTGAAAACAACTTGCTGAATTATAAAACAGTTTGCTGGATTGTAAGTTAGTTTTAATCCAGGTTGCTGAATTGAAGAATAGTTTCAATACAGGTTGTTGGATTGATATGTTTAAATAATTCAGATTATAATATTTGTATTTGGTCTACTGGATTATAGAAAAGAACTTATAATATGAAAGATTAAGTGTTAAATCATAATGTATATGATATAATGATTGAGGAATTATCAAAGGACAATAATAATATTGATGTGTTAAGATGTTATCTAATATTTGATTAGGTGTTAGATAATCTATGGATAAAGTAATAGTATTATGAGCTAACAAGTATGTTATGCTAATTGAAAGACCAATCTTATAATTGATAGGTCTTTCATGAGAGATTAAATTAGATTGCGTAGCAGTAATCCACGGTGCATGCAAGTTTCCCTAACTCAAACTTGAGTTGTAGGTTCAAAGCATGTTAATGAATAATTATTGTAGATTATTCACGTCTATAATTTATTGATTCACACATTGTGCACGTTGTATATGTTCATCAGGTATGAAAGGCTAATCACCTTCATTACCATATGTTTTAGTTAAATTTGTTCATGTTCATTGTTGACATCCAATATTATTGGTTCAATCATTCAATCATTGAAATTGATTCATGCTCTTTCACAATCATTATATTGTTGAAAGTTTGAAAGCTTATTCATTCTTTTCAATCATGATATCTCTTCATTGTATTTAAAACTTGCTGGGAAAATTTGTTGCTCACCCCTTCTATATCATGATAAAAAAATTTAGATTAAGATGAAAGCTCGAGTAAAGACAGAAGCAATGACAAAGTGCAAGATTAAATTATGGTGCAGTTAAATCTATTAAATTTTTTGACGAAAATAACATTGTAAACCTTTTTAGATATTAAAGGTATGTATTAAGTTAAGGTTGTAGACCTTGGGAATGATGTGTAAAAGTTTAATGTATAAATAATTTACATTTATATTTTTCATAATAGTATAGAAATGATGTACCAGATTTGAGGTAAAAAGTACCCGGATTTGGGGGCGTCACAATATTGGATTGTTGGAGATTAAAGCAACTTGGAGATCATTGAAGATCAAGAGCAGGAGCAAGAGTGGGGCATCAGATTTGCAGACAACGGATTTTATTCTCTACTCTACTTCTACTTTTTTCTTTTAATGTCTATTAAGTTGTGGATTCTTGATTTTAATTCAATGATTATGAGCTAAAGTTCTTGTTTAAGATTGCAACTGATCTTATTGCATAGCTTATTTTAGTATGCTTCTTTGTTAATTAATGTGATATATTCTACGAATTGTCTATTATGATTGTGTTTAATTATTTAATTTTCTAGCTAACAATTACAATGATAATCTATATGGATTTGGGAGATGAAATATAGATTTAGATCTAATCATAATAGCATGTGATTGTGTTTTCTGCATGGTGTTGGAAATCATGATTTGTGTTTAGGATAGGGATATGCCTTAACGCCGCGTGTAATCTGATAGGGAACATGTGCTTTAAATCCTTTTTAATTGTAATTCACATAGGAATATAGTGAATTAGTTAATTAGGGAGTTTGATTCAATTCTATCAACAGTGGATTTGGATTAATATGTTTTTGATGCATCGAAAGGTGGTTATAAATACTAATAAGTTCCTGATTAACAATCCAGGATAGTGGGCATAATTAATAAGAAGTATTTTAATATAACTGAAGTAATAAGTCAAATTGTGATCTTAAATCTCCATAACCTGATTTTCAACTAGTGGTAGTAGTAGTGGGTTAATTATATATTTTAATTCACAACATTAAAACGAATGTTTAAATAAAATTAGTTTGGTTAAGAACTAGTACTTGGTGATTTCTATTAAATAATTCCTTATGGGAACAATACTTTACTTTCACTTTATTACTTGTAGACCGTGTATACTTGCACGTATGTTTTGATTGTGAAATCGATCAACAAGTTTTTGGCATCGTTGCCGGGGAATTAGTTTAATAATTTTGCCAATATTAATTTAAAACAAATTAGTTTTAATTTAAATGTTTCTTATTTTTTTTATTTAATTCTCTTTCTATTATTTTTCTTTCTTTTCTGGTACCATGGCGGAATTTAATTATCAATGGACGTATACGAGAATGACTCAACAAAGGAGAGCGGAGATTGACGGACTCGCAGCACTTTCTGCATTATCAGCACAGATTGAGACACTTTCGAGGAGGTTAGACGCTTTTACAGCACAACGTCGTCAAAGTATGGCGGTTACTTGTGAATATTGTGCTAGAAATCATCTGAGTCATCAATGCGCCATCAATTTTGAGCCAATACAGTATGGTGGTGATTACCCCAACAATTATGTTTATCCCAACAACTATCATCAGGATTGGGGGTATCACCCAGATTTTTCATGGAGCCATACTCCTCAAGATCAATTTTATGCTCCAAGTCCAACATACCCACCGGAGTTCTGGTGTCCACCTCCACTACAACATGAAGAAAATCTAAATTTAGAGGAAATTATGTCCAAGTCCATAGCTTCAGTTGAGGAGAGGAGGATTAGTCAAGAGATATCGAGTCAAAATTTTGCGGAACAACAATTCAATGCCTCGAACATATGTCCTCAATACACTTGGCCCTATGACATGGATTCCGAGAATGATGGAGAGCCTGAACAAAATCTACAACTAGATGAGTCACAATATGTTGAAAGAGAGGAAACAATTGTGAACCATAAAAAAGAGATCGACGAAGATTTAACTGTAAGCTTCAACGAAGATGAGCCGATTTCATTAATATCCCTTGTGCCTTCTCCATTAAAGTTCAAGAATCCGGGCAGTTTTGCAAAACCATGCCCAATTGGCAGTTACGTCGTCGACAAAGCTCTGTGTGACATGAGAGCTAACAAAACTTTAGAGCCATGGTGGGATAAGAAAGGGAAGATAGAAGAGGAACCTGTTGTATTTGACAAGCATCCATGCCATAATTTGATCACAGACACAATAGGGAAATCACCTAGTTGTTGGACGCTCTTAATGGGGAACCTATCTACAAAGAGCATGCTAGGTGACTTAAATTCAATGGCCATTACAATTGGGAACCTACCAAAAGAGACATTGTTACTGATGGATGGAGGATTCCTTAATTTTTGTAGGGGAATTTGAAAGAGAATTGAAGAAGTCAGGCTGAGACTATAAAATAAGCGCTAATTGGGAGGCAACCCAAGTTTAATTTTTAGTTTTTGTTTTTATTAGTTTTTATATTAGTAGTTTTGAATTTGCATTTATTTAGGATTTAATAAAATTGTTTCTATCATGGTTTTATAGGTTATTCAAGTCAAATTCAAGTGAGGGGCCCAATTTATTCCATGTGCCTAACATATTCTCCAAACTTAGTGGACAAAGTTAAAGATTGCTATATTTTCAGGGAAGTCCTTTGCTTTACTTTTTCCTATTTTAGCCATTGAGGACAATGTCTAGTTTAAGTTTGGGGGCATTTTAGTGTCTTATTGCATATAGTTAGTTATTTACATTACAGTTCATTATTTTTATATGTTAGCATTATGTGTTTTTTTAGGTTGCATATTATACATGGTAGTTAATTGCATATCCATATACATGTTGCATTAGTATGTGTTCATGCAGTATAATTGTATATTTTTTTGGCATGAATCTGTGTGATCATTTGGTTTAGTTTTAGCTCGGCCTATGATATGATTGGTTTTGCATGTTAACTTGAATAGTGTTGATAATTGATGATGAGTTCTAATTTTAATCATGATAATAATATGAGCCTGTCTGAAACTTATGTAACCGGTTTGAACTTAAAGTTTATCTATTTTAATCCACTTGGTTCAAGGGTTTCATAATTTGTTTCTGAGGAAAAATCTTGGTTAAAATTTAAGGAAATTAGTGAACTAGCGATAAAGGTTGGAATGACGCAAAAGCTTGAGTTTGGGGGAATCTATGGGGTATATATATACAAAATGAAAAAAAAAGAAAAAAATATAGAAAATTCAAAGTGAAAAAAAAAGAATAAAGAAAAAAAAGAGAATAAACTCTGTGGCATGCTTGTCTATTTTTGTGGCATTTGTTACTTGAGTAAGTAAGCCCGAGGGGATTGTCTTTACACCTAGCACCCTAAGGTCATAATGGTCTGGGTCGTTGGTCGAAAGCTCGTTAAGGTAACACTGAAAAGCCTAAGGGAATAAGACATTGCACATCCATGAGAATTATAAAAAAATACGAGGAAGAGCAAAAATGCCCTCGTGGTTGAATAAAAGTATAAATAAATCATGTATTTACCCTTAGACTTGGTAATTACTTAGTTTTAACCAGAGTTGTCATGTTTACATAAGTAATTGAATTAGAATTGAAATTTTCCTTATAATAAGTTTGTTATGTGATTATCTTGAACTGTGGTTGGTTAGAAAGGTTAACAAGCACACACGCACAACATGGGTGATGACAAGTTTGGATTGACTAACTAGTTAGAGTTATGGACTTTCACTTGATTGGATATATTGTTTGAGTATCATTGGTATCTTTGAGACATGTTGTTATATATCATACTGATTTATTACTGGATTCGTAGGTATATTAGGAAATAGATCATGCATATGCATTCATGTAGTTGAGTTAGTTTATTTATTTTTAGCTCTTTTGTGTTTTTGATTGAGGACAAACAAATGTTTAAGTTTGGGTGTATTTGATGAGTGAGTTTTATACCCATTAATTGAGTGTATTTGAGCTTAATCTTTCGGAAGTTTTTAAGTGTTTGTGTCTATTCATGCATATTTTATGTTGTTTTGTAGGAATTGGGGCAAAAGTTACTTAGATCGACGTTTGGGGTTGCTAGATTCGCATTTTCTCCTTGTCATTTACATAGCAGTCACTTCAGGGCCAATTTCAACATTTCTCCCGACCTTATTTTGAAAACCTCAAAGCATGAAGGTTGTAGATCTACGTCTCCTCTTTCTGTAACATCTTGAATCATCAAAATCAGTGGTCGAACGAAGACGTTATGGTCATTTTCCCAAAGGACGTCAAAGTAAAAAATTCCAAAAAAAAAACCAGCGTGGGGGCGCCAATTCCTTGCCTATTTCCAGAGCCGGGGAACTAGGGGGAAAATCATAGCGCCTTGAGCAGCGCTGGGGCGCTGGTGTAGGGCTTGATCAAGCTTGGATGCGTTTTGGGGCAAATTTTGAAACTTTTTTGACTCCAAATTAGATTGGGTTTCCTCCAAAGCAAAAAATTGGACTTGTAACCTATAAATACATGATGGGAGGCATAGAATAGGGGAGATTAGATAGATTAGATTAGATCAAACACTCCAATAGATTAGAACATAAACCCTAGTTTATATTGGATTGTTAGAGATTAAAGCAACTTGGAGATCATTGAAGATCAAGAGCAGGAGCAAGAGTGGGGCATCAGATTTGCAGACAACGGATTTTATTCTCTACTCTACTTCTACTTTTTTCTTTTAATGTCTATTAAGTTGTGGATTCTTGATTTTAATTCAATGATTATGAGCTAAAGTTCTTGTTTAAGATTGCAACTGATCTTATTGCATAGCTTATTTTAGTATGCTTCTTTGTTAATTAATGTGATATATTCTACGAATTGTCTATTATGATTGTGTTTAATTATTTAATTTTCTAGCTAACAATTACAATGATAATCTATATGGATTTGGGAGATGAAATATAGATTTAGATCTAATCATAATAGCATGTGATTGTGTTTTCTGCATGGTGTTGGAAATCATGATTTGTGTTTAGGATAGGGATATGCCTTTTTACTTGGCGTGTGTCGATAGGGAACATGTGCTTTAAATCCTTTTTAATTGTAATTCACATAGGAATATAGTGAATTAGTTAATTAGGGAGTTTGATTCAATTCTATCAACAGTGGATTTGGATTAATATGTTTTTGATGCATCGGAAGGTGGTTATAAATACTAATAAGTTCCTGATTAACAATCCAGGATAGTGGGCATAATTAATAAGAAGTATTTTAATATAACTGAAGTAATAAGTCAAATTGTGATCTTAAATCTCCATAACCTGATTTTCAACTAGTGGTAGTAGTAGTGGGTTAATTATATATTTTAATTCACAACATTAAAACGAATGTTTAAATAAAATTAGTTTGGTTAAGAACTAGTACTTGGTGATTTCTATTAAATAATTCCTTATGGGAACAATACTTTACTTTCACTTTATTACTTGTAGACCGTGTATACTTGCACGTATGTTTTGATTGTGAAATCGATCAACAAGTTTTTGGCATCGTTGCCGGGGAATTAGTTTAATAATTTTGCCAATATTAATTTAAAACAAATTAGTTTTAATTTAAACATTTTCTTTTTTTTTTATTTAATTTTCTTTCTATTATTTTTCTTTCTTTTCTGGTACCATGGCGGAATTTAATTATCAATGGACGATACGAGAATGACTCAACAAAGGAGAGCGGAGATTGACGGACTCGCAGCACTTTCTGCATTATCAGCACAGATTGAGACACTTTCGAGGAGGTTAGACGCTTTTACAGCACAACGTCGTCAAAGTGTGGCGGTTACTTGTGAATATTGTGCTAGAAATCATCTGAGTCATCAATGCGCCATCAATTTTGAGCCAATACAGTATGGTGGTGATTACCCCAACAATTATGTTTATCCCAACAACTATCATCAGGATTGGGGGTATCACCCAGATTTTTCATGGAGCCATACTCCTCAAGATCAATTTTATGCTCCAAGTCCAACATACCCACCGGAGTTCTGGTGTCCACCTCCACTACAACATGAAGAAAATCTAAATTTAGAGGAAATTATGTCCAAGTCCATAGCTTCAGTTGAGGAGAGGAGGATTAGTCAAGAGATATCGAGTCAAAATTTTGCGGAACAACAATTCAATGCCTCGAACATATGTCCTCAATACACTTGGCCCTATGACATGGATTCCGAGAATGATGGAGAGCCTGAACAAAATCTACAACTGGATGAGTCACAATATGTTGAAAGAGAGGAAACAATTGTGAACCATGAAAAAGAGATCGATGAAGATTTAACTGTAAGCTTCAACGAAGATGAGCCGATTTCATTAGTATCCCATGTGCCTTCTCCACCAAAGTTCAAGAATCAAGGAGTTTGGCAAAAACCATGCCCAATCAAGCGATCATGTCGTCGGCAAAGCTCTGTGTGACATGAGAGCCAGCAAAACTTTAGAGCCATGGTGGGACGAGAAAGGGAAGATAGAAGAGGAACATATTGTAGTTGACAAGCATCCATGCCATAATTTGATCACAGACACAATAAGGACATCACCTAGTTGTTGGACGCTCTTAATGGGGAACCTATCTACAAAGAGCATGCTAGGTGACTTAAATTCAATGGCCATACAATTGGGAACCTACCAAAAGAGATATTGTTACTGATGGATGGAGGATTCCTTAATTTTCGTAGGGGAATTGGATAGAGAATTGAAGAAGTCAGGTTGAGACTATAAAACAAGCGCTTATTGGGAGGCAACACAAGTTTAATTTTTAGTTTTTGTTTTTATTAGTTTTTATGTTAGTAGTTTTGAATTTGCATTTATTTGGGATTTAATAAAAAAATTTGTATCATGATTTTAGAGGTTATTCAAGTCAAATTCAAGTGAGGGGCCCAATTTATTCTATGTGCTTAGCATATTCTCAAAACTTAGTGGACAAAGTAGAAGAATGCTATATTTTCAGGGAAGTCATTTGCTTTACTTTTTCCTATTTTAGCCATTGAGGACAATGTCTAGTTTAAGTTTGGGGGCATTTTAGTGTCGTATTGCATATAGTTAGTTATTTGCATTATAGTTCGTTATTTTTATATGTTAGCATTGTGTGTTTTTTTAGGTTGCATATAATACATGGTAGTTAATTGCATATGCATATATCAGTTGCATTAGTATGTGTTCATGTAGTATAATTGTATTTTTTTTGGCATGAATCTGTGTGATCAGTTGGTGTGGTTTTAGCTCGACCTATGATATGATTGGTTTTGCATGTTAACTTGAACAGTGTTGATAATTGATGATAAGTTCTAATTTTAATCATGATAATAATATGAGCCTGTCTGAAACTTATGTAACCGGTTAGCACTTAAAGTTTAACTATTTTAATCCACTTGGTTCAAGGGTTTCATAATTTGTTTTTGAGGAAAAATCTTGGTTAAAATTTAAGGAAATTAGTGAACTGGGGATAAAGGTTGGAATGACGTAAAAGCTTGAGTTTAGGGGAATCTATGGAGTATATATATACAAAATGAAAAAAAGAAAAAAGTGATGAAAAGAAAAAAAATAGAAAATTCCAAAATGAAAAAAAAAAGAGAAAAGAATAAACACCATGACATACTTGTCTAGTTTTGTGGCCTTTGTTACTTCAGTAAGTAAGCCCGAGGGGATTGTCTTTACACCTAGCGCCCTAAGGTCTTAATTGTCTGGGAGTCGTTGGTCGAAAGCTCGTTAAGGTGGCACTGAAAAGCCTAAGGGAATAAGACATTGCACAAACATCAGAATTATAAATAAAAAAATACGAGAAAGAGCAAAAATGCCCTCGTGGTTGAATAAAAGTATAAATAAATCTTGTATTTACCCTTAGTCTTGGTAATTGTTTAGTTTTAATCGGAGTTGTCATGTTCACAAAAGTAATTGAATTAGAACTGAAATTTTCCTTATAAGAAGTTTGTTATGTGATTATCTTGAACTGTGGTTGGTTAGAATGGTTAACAAGCACACACGCATAACATGGGTGATGACATGTTTGGATTGACTAATTGGTTAGATTTATGGACTTTGACTTGATTGGATATATTGTTTGAGTATCATTGGTATCTTTGAAGCTTGTTGCTATATATCATTATGATTTATTACTGGGTTCATAGGTATATTAGGAAGTAGATCATGCATATGCATTCATGTAGTTGAGTTAGTTTATTTATTTATAGCACTTTTGTATTTTTGCTTTACGAAAAGCAAAGGTTTAAGTTTGGGGGTATTTGATGAGTGAGTTTTATACCCATTAATTGAGTGCATTTGAGCTTAATCTTTTGGAAGTTTTTAAGTGTCTATTCATGCATGTTTTATGTTGTTTTGTAAAAATTGGGACAAAAGTTACTTGGATCGACGTTTGGGTTAGCTAGATTCGCGGGTTAGCTAGATTCGCATTTATGGCTTGCCATTTACATAGCAGTCAGTTCAGGGTCAATTTCAACATTTCTTTGTACCTTATTTTAAAAACCTCAAAGCATGAAAGTTGTAGATCTACGTCTCCTCTTTCCAGAACATCTTGAATTATCAAAATCGGAGTTTGGACGAAGATGTTATGACCATTTTTCTAAAGGACGTCAAAGTAGACAATTCCAAAAAAAGCCTCAGTGCGGGGGCGCCCATTCCTTGCCTATTTCCAGCGCTGGGGCGCTTGGGGCCAGAATTCCAGCGCCGTGAGTAGCGCTGGGGCACTGGTGTAGGGCTTGATCAAGCTTGGACGTGTTTTGGGGAAAATTTTGACACTTTCTTGAATTCAAATTGGATTAGGTTTCCTCCTAAGCTTAAAATTGGACTTGTAACCTATAAATACATGATGGGAGGCATAGAATAGGGGAGATTAGATAGATTAGATTAGATCAAACACTCCAATAGATTAGAACATACACCCTAGTTTATATTAGATTGTTGGAGATTAAAACAACTAGGAGATCATTTAAGATCAAGAGCAGGAGTAAGAGTGGAGCATCAAATTTGCAGACAACGGATTTTATTCTCTACTCTACTTCAATTTTTGTCTTTTAATGGCTATTCAGTTGTGGATTATTCATTTTAATTCAATTATTATGAACTAAAATTCTTGTTTAAGATTGCAACGGATCTTATTACATAGCTTATTTTAGTATGCTTCATTGTTAATTACTGTGATCTATTCTATGGATTGTCTATTATGATTGCATTTAATTATTTAATTGTCTAGTTAACAATTACCATGATAATCTATATGGATTTGGGAGATGAAATATAGATTTAGATCTAATCATAATAGCATGTGATTGTATTTTCTGCATGGTGTTGGAAATCATGATTTGTGTTTAGGATAGGGATATGCCTTTTACGCTGCATGTAACTCGATAGGAACCTGTGCTTTAAATCCTTTTTAATTGTAATTCACATAGGAATATAGTGAATTAGTTAATTAGAGTGTTTGATTCAATTCTATCAACTGTGGATTTGGATTAATATGTTTGTGATGCATCAGAAGGTGGTTATAAATACTAATAAGTTCCTAATTAACAATCCAGAATAGTGAGCATATTTAATAAGAAGTATTTTAATATAAGTGAAATAATAAGTCAAGATGTGATCTTAAATCTCCATAACCTGATTTTCAACTAGTGGTAGTAGTAGTAGTGGGTTAATTATATATTTTAATTCATAACATTAAATCGATTTTTTAAATAAAATTAGTTTGGTTAAGAACTAGTACTTGGTGATTTCAATTAAATAATTCCTCGTGGGAACGATACTTTACTTTCACTTTATTACTTGTTGACCGTGTATACTTGCACGTATGTTTTGATTGTGAAATCGATCAAAAATGATCAAACAGTTTCATATATTAAGTGAAAGCATTTTGTTTCAGGACTCTAGAGTTATATTGGTCTAAACTTATTGATGGGATGCCAATTCCTCATAAGGACTGCTACTTTGATGTAAAGTTGGACTCTGACTTGATGGAAATTGAACAAGAGGACTATGAGGTGCCTGAGGATATCAAACAATAGGTCGAAGACAAACTCTAGACAAACCTTGATCAAACCACCTCTTTCTACCTTGGAACCTCAGAAAACCCCAAACAGATCCAAATTGGTATGGACCTTACCCCAAGCCAAAGGAATGACATGGTTATTTTATTGACCAAATTCCAAGATGTGCTTGCATGGTCTCATGAAGACATGATTGGTTTGTCCACTGACATCTCCATCATCGCCTACCCATTAAAGAGTGATTCAAGCCAGTCAAACAGAAACTCGGGCGATTAAAACCTGAGTGGAGTTTGAAAGTCAAGGAAGAAATTGTGAAACAATTTCAAGCCGGCATCATCATGGTATCAACATACCCTGAGTGGCTATCCAACAAAGTTCCCGTACCTAAACCCAGAGGGAATGTGCGCGTATGCATGGATTACAGGGATTTAAATAAAAGATAACTCCCCGTTGCCATTTATCCACATACTTATTGACAATACAGCTCAGTATAGCATGTACTCCTTGGTTGACTGCTTTGTTGGGTACCACGAAATCATAGTTGCTGAAGAGGACCAAGAGAAGACAGTATTCATCACTCCTTGTCGAACCTTTTGCTACAGTTAGTTGTCATTCGGCCTTATCAATGTCAGAGCTACTTATCAGTGAGCCATGATGGCTCTTTTCCATGATTTAATGCACAAAGAGATAGAAGTCTATGTGGATGACATCATTGTCAAGTCCTGAAGGGAGGAAGACCACATAGACCATCTCAAAAAGCACTTCAACCGATTTTGTAAGTACAACTTGAAGCTAAATCTGGCCAAGTGCGCCTTCGGCGTCAAGTTAGGCAAATTGCCGGAATTTCTAGTGAGCCACAAAGGCATTGAGCTGGATCCTGCAAAAAATCATGTCATTACTGGGATGCCCGTGCCCCAAATAGAGAGGGAAATACGGGGATTTTTGGGAAGAATCAACTTCATCAGCCGATTCATATCCCAACTCACAGCAACTTGTAAGCCCATCTTCAAGTTGTTAAGGAAGAACTCCTCCAATAAATGGAACGAAGAGTGTCAAAAGCCTTCTTTCCCATCAAAGAGCAACTAGTAAAAACTTCTATCTTCGTACCTCCCAGGGATGACATTCCCCTATTTATGTACCAGTCAATCAATGACAAAGCCATGGGCTGCATGCTGGGACAAAAAGATGATAGAGGCCGAGAAAGAGCTATCTATTACCTCAGCAAAAGATTCAGCATCAGTGAGCACAAGTATACCTTGATTGAAAAGGCTTGTTGTGCATTAACATGGGCTTCCATGAGATTACAACATTATCTCCATGGTCACACAACCCATCTCATATCCCGCATGGATATTCTCAAGTACGTATTCAGCAAACCTATGTTGAATTATTGACTATCCAAATGGTAGTTGATGCTCCAACAATTTGACATCATCTACGTGACCCAAAAGTCTATCAAATGTCAAGTAATTGCGAATCAATTGGCCGCTGCACCAGCCGGGGATTTCAAACCTTAGGAAACATATTTCCCAGATGAAGGGGTAATGAAAATTCATCAAAACCATCAGGACGATACACCCCAATCATGGAGGATGCATTTTGATGGAGCTGTAAACATGGAAGGTTCTGGAGCTGGAGCAGTTTTGGTATCTATCTCGGGAGAGCAGTATCCCATTGCCATCAATTTGCAGTTTGTCAACACCAATAACATAGCTAAGTATGAAGGTTATATAATGTGGTTGAAACTAGCCCAATCCATGGGCGTCAAATGGTTAATTGTCTTTGGTGATTCTAAACTGGTAATCAGATAAACCACTGGGGTCTATCACACTAAGGAATTACATTTGATGCCTTACCATCGGCAAGTTATCCAGATGGATTAAGAATTTGAAGGAATATCCTTCCTCCACATTCCTCAGAAAAGGAATGACTTTGCTGATGCACTAGAAACTTTGGCCTCCTAGATCAACATACTTAAAAGGGGAAGCGTTCAAAATATTACATTTGCCCGCCAAAAGGCTCCAGCCTATGAGAATTACATTGGAGAAGTATCGGATGAGCTGCCTCCCATCCAACACCCTTGGTATTAGTCTATCAAGGAGTATCTATGAGATGGATCTACGCCCACTAGGGTGAGTCAAGCTGAAAGAAAGCGGATCCACAGAATGGCCATGAAATTCTATCTGAGCGGAGACGCACAATACAAAAGAGATGCAGACTAGGCCTTCTAAGATGCCTAGAAAAAGACCAAGCTAAGAGACTAATGGATGAAATCCATGGTGGAGTATGCAGCCCACACATGAGCGGCCCTTTACTGGTCAAGAAGATCATAAGAACAGGGCATTAATGGCTCTCTCTCAAAGCTGACTATGATGATCACGTCAAGAGATGTTATCAATGCCAAATTCATAGAAATGTTATCCACGCCCCTCCAAGGGAACTCCATAATATAAGTTCACCCTGGACCTTCTCAATGTGGGGGAATAGACGTGATCGGGCCAATCAAGCCCAAAGCCAATAATGGTCATCGGTTTATCTTCACCATAATCGACTACTTCACCAAGTGCGTAGAAGCATCCTCTTCCCCCAGGGTTACTAAAGAGGTGATCATTAGTTTCATCAGAAACAATGTCATTTGTCGATACGAACAACCAGAGGTGATTGTATCAGACAATGCCAAAAACCTCAACAACCACATGATGGAGGAATTATGCAGTAAATTCCACATCAAACATCTCAACTCTGTCATCTATCGTCCAAAGATGAATGGTGTTGTTAAAGCGGCTAATAAGAATATCAAAAAGATCATGCAAAAGATGTCTGTCAATCATAAAGGATGGCCTGACCTGTTGCCTCTGACTCTATAAGCCTACAGAACGTCAATGCACACTTCCACTGGGGCAACCCCCTACTCATTAACTTATGGCATGGAAGCAGTGCTCTCCATAGAGGTGGAAATGGAATTCCCAAGACTGTTAATAGATGCTCAGATGAATGAAGACCAATGGTTACAAGATCGGTTCCACCAATTATCTCTAATAGATGAAAGGCGGGCCACATCCATCTTCCATGGTCAGTTATACCAACAAAGGATCGCTTGATCCTACAATAAGAAATTCTGGCTACAGCAGTTCAAAGAAAATGAATTGATCTTGAAGAAGGTCCTTGACAACCAAGATCAATTTAAAGGAAAATTCACCCCAAACTGGGAAGGCTCGTTTGTTTTGAAGGAGGTATGGACAGGAGGAGCCCTTAGATTGCAACAAATGGATGGTGAGGAATTTCCCCAACTCATCAACTCGAACATAATGAAACTGTACTATGTCTGAAGTTACCTTCAAACCAGCATCCTGGTTCTAGATCAAATCCATCAGTTCAGGTTTACAAAAACCTTTTTCATCACATTAGTTTATCCCACCAGGGACGAACTACGCATACCTAATCTCCCCAATACACAGGAGTACATAGGTAGCCATTTTATGGTCCGGTCTAACCTTTACAAAAAATAACAAAAAAACCTTTTTCATTACATCTGTTTGTCCCACCAAAGATGAACTATGCATACCTGATCTCCCCAATACACGGGAGTACGTAGGCAGCCATTTTATGGTCCGGTCTAACCTTTAAAAAAATAACAAAAAACCTTTTTCATCACATTAGTTTGTCCCACCAAGGACGAACTATGCAGACATGATCTCTTTACACTAGAGTACGTAGGCAACCATTTTATGGTCTGATCTAACCTTTACCAAAACAAAAACAAAAACCCTTTTTACCACATACAACTTTCAACCTTTTCACGCTAGGTTGGAACTACATAGACCTGATCTCCCCCTCATCAATGGGAGTACGTAGGCAGCCATTCACGGTGCGGTCTCACCCCTATAAAACATAAATCCCTATCAACAGTACTGGGATCACCATTCAAATTTTCAAACCAAACCATAAGAGATGGAACTAATTGATCTCCCCAATACACGAAAATACATCGGCGACCATCTGTGGGGAAGTTAAACCACACCTCATTAGCTTAGACCACAGGGATGGAACTAACTAGTCTCCTCACATAAATGGGAGAAAAAAAATTAGTGACCATCTAAGCTACGGTTGAATCCTCAAAGAGAAACACCAATCCATAAGAGATGGAACTACCTGGTCTCCTTTATACAAGGGAGCACCGACGACCATCTGTGGGGTGGTCAACCTCAGAGAGGAAAGCCAAAATCCTCTCCATAACCACATTTTGAAACCAATCCCAAGATACCAAAGGGTAAGGGATATAAAGATCAATAATCCATTTTGAAAGATCCTGAGACATCTTAATGTCCATCCATCAAGGAGGAGTTCAGAATACATCATGCTCACAAGCCCTGGGGAACAGATAACTATCAAGCAAGTAACAAGGCATATCTAAATGGCAAGTGAATCAAAACATATTTCCTTGCCATATAATACTTTTTGATATATACAATATGTCCTGTACATGACAAAAATGGCTAACCTAGTCTATGCAGGAAAATCAAAGCTAATCTATAAACTAGTGGATAAGCGAGCCATCAAGTCTAACATGGCATCCCTCTCAGTAGATGGAGGTAAATCTAGGAGCTCCTGCCCTAGGGTATCCACACGAGCCAGGAGATCTACGACCATCTGCATGGTGCTACCGTGCTCATCAATAAATGCACTCATCTCTACCACAATGTCAGCAGTATGAGATCTCAATGCAGTACTATCTGTAGTGACAGGATCTCGGGTAGCTAGAACATAATCTCGCTCAACAACAGCTGCATCTCTAGATGATCGAGCCTCTTCATGCTTAACAACAGCAGTATCCCTGTAAGCTAGAGCATCGTCTCTCTCAACCATAGAGGCATTTCTATCAAAAAGAGCTATCAACATTAAGGCCCTAACCTAATCCCTCTTAAATGTCATCATATATAAACTCTGCTTTAAATACTCTATAGAATGTGGAGTCATAGCAGCAGGAATACTGGGGGAATCAACCAGAGCTACTGACGAACCAGTAAATAGCTCATCTTCAATGGGAGAATGAAGGTACTCCATAGGCTCCCCATCATCAAAATTAATACACGGCTCTGAGGATATAACCCTAGCCGATGCAATCTCTGCCTCCAACCATGCAGAATACTCTGGAGAACGATCTGGATGGCTAGTCAAAAAGTCAGCCCTCTCACGCTAGGTCCAACAGGCATAAATTCGGGATAAATCCTCTGCTGACAGAAGCTGATATGATAAACGCTGACCCACTGCCCCGTCAAAGGGATTAATATCCTAAAACTGGTCAAACTGTGCCATAATAGCCCGTGGATGATTTGTGGTCACACCCCTAAAACCGGCCAAGGGAAGATAGTCAATGTCAGCTGCATGAGTAATAAAGCTATAGGGACTATTACGTGTGACAGTACTTTGGATAGAATTTGAAGCTTGAAGACCATGGGCATAGACCCCTCTTCCCGACTTCGTACAACCTCTAATACATGTCATTGCGTAACTCTCAACACAAGCAAATCAAGAAGGTCGATATACCTCGCTCGGATGCTCGATTGAAGTTCTCAGAAGTTCGAGAGGACATTACAAAGGTATGAGTGCACGCACGACACGAGACGATGGGACCCATGCAAGCCCTGCCCATCACGATCACCGCAGTACAATCAGGGCCGCTGCAGTGTACTGCGGCCATCATTCTATAAATATAGGCTGAGGGTCAACCATTTTGAGGGAGAGAGAGAAGGAAAAAGGCGAGGAAGCCTTGTCCATTTTACTCTGCATACACATCTTTTGAGTGTTTCCTCACTTTTAAACACTAGTTTGCTCACATATAGCTATCATTTATCCTACGGAGCCGAGTGTTTATCCATTTAAAGTCATTGAAGTCTACTTTGGCAAATGTTCCCACCGTAAGCCTTCTTATATTCTATAAAGCCTTCTTCTCATATTAGCACACACCGTTGTATAACGTTAAGAGTCGTGTGAGTGTGTTTGCCGGACTTCTATTCGTAGTTTTCATTTCATGTCTGTATATATTTACTTATATATATGTATATATTTCATATATGGACTAACATTATCGAAGTTATGCCTCGATTGAGCCTAAACTTTGGTCCTGAGTGTTTAATTGCTTATATATATATATATATATATATATATATATATATATATATATATAAACTATGGTCAAACTCTATCGATGATGAGCTGGGTTTTATATCCGTATGTTTAATTGCTTTTTTATATATATATATATATATATATATATATATATATATATATATATATTATTATCGACATATCCGATGAGCCTAGATTTACATCCAATATGCGTTTAATCGCTTTTATATATTTATACATATATATAATTGTCATTTAACATATCCGATGAGCTTGGATTCACATCTAGTGCATTTACTACTTTTATATATATATATCTGTACATATATATATTTACATTTCGTCGTGCCTGGAGTTTACTTCGTGGCAGTTGATCGCTTTTACAGCTTTATTTACCTTTTGTCCCACCTGGAGTTTACTTCGTGGCGGTTGATCATGTCTGTATATATATATTTACAGCTTTTATATATATACAACTGCTTACTGGTTTCCATACAAATTGACGTATCATGTGAGCCTAGGAATCATGTGATCACAGATTCAGTCCCATGAATCTAGATTTGGTTCCCATGATGGACATTTTTCAGCTGTAAGCAGCCTGTACATTATTTTACAGTGTCTAAATTTCCTTGGATGGTTGTTATGCCCATGAGGAGTTCTAAGATCGTCAGATATTATTTTTCGAGAATGCTTCGCATCTCGAAAATAAAAGCAAACAAGCCAAACATTTAATAATAAAATGGAAGTATGAAAAGGTCTCAATTCCTATTGAGCACAGGGTTTGAAAAACCTCTTTTACAAAACTTCATTGCTAAATCTTGGTTAAAACTGAATTTTTCTATATAATTCAAACCTTGTGTATATAGGTGAGAACGAGGCCTCGCACTACTTTTAAATAACTGCACATTGATCCACACACACACACACACACACATTCATATAATAATTTCTTTGAGAAGTGGCGGTCACCGTGGTAACACAGATGTTGGGGGGTTCCTAACACCTTCCCTCAGCATAATCAAGCCCACGGACCCAAAATGAATCTTGATTTCACAGACCCGTATAGCAGTGTCAAATCATTGGGTCAATATGCAAACCTTTTTCAGTGATGTTGGTGCAACCAGTTAAATACACCAACTGGCGACTCTTAAAGTCCAATCGTCGACATTATACATGTTAGACCTTTTTCATTTATTTTTTCAAACAAATCTCACATTAACATGAGAACACCAAAGAACAAGTAAAAAAAAGGGACACTAAAAAATCCCGACGTCGACAATCATTCGGTATAATCATGACCCGTAATGTTATAGATGATGTGGTAAAAGTCCTCATTGGCCCGTAGTGCATTAATGGATAGTTATTGGTATGATTATAACCAGGGATTATTCGGTATAACCATGACCATTAATGATTACATGAATATCCTTGGCCGTAGTGCATGGATGATTCGATGATGTGGATTATTTATTAAGCTAAGTCTCAGCGATAAAATATTGATTATACACTTTTAATTCGTAAAAGATAGTAGATATCATGCTATACTTGACTCTTCTAAAAAATAGTTGTATGTCTTTGGCCTGTAGTGCAAAGATGAATTGTTAATGAATATCTTCGTAGTAGAAAGTAAAGATGAATTTATTAGTATGATTATGAGCAGGAATTGTGATTTGGTATAACCATGATTTTTGATGTTTCAGGTGAAGATAAGTGATGAAAATTATCTTCGTCCTGGGTGCGAAGAGGAATTTAGAATCATAATTATGATTATGAGTTATTCATATGATTGTTGACAGGAATTGTTGATTGATGTTACAGGGATAAAACATTATTGGTGGACTTTTAACATGGAGAAAATAATAGATCTGATGGTCTATTTGACTCTTCTAATGGATTGCTCGTTCTGCTGCAACTATGGTTGAAAAGTTTTATCATCAATCATATGTTCTAAATCTCTGATTTAATACTAATGAAGACTATTGATGATGTAAATTATCTTTAGTCATGATATTCTTTACTGGGCTAGTTGTGCTCACCCTTTTTGCTTCACAATTCCTTTCAGGTAATAAGAGTGTAGCTGGGTCGAGCGGGGGTAACAGAAGAATAGAACAGTGGTCTATAGCTGTTGAGGTTCACCCTAAATAGTATGGAAATAATTTTATTGAGAACCTTAGATAAGTGTGTCGTATTGTATACGTCATTTGATATTTAATTTTGGTGAACCGAATTGGGTGAGGTGAACCCAACTTTGGAAGGGTGTTTTGCCACTATCATACAAGATGTCTAATGACATACAATCTCGTGTTATCCTAAGATAGGGTTGTGCACATCCACTTACTGAGTATATCTACAAGCACTACCTATATGATCTTGGAGTTTGGTTGAAATATAATTTTCAATTGCAGACAGTGTAGATAGTTATATGTTAAGAGAAGACTCATCATTGGAAAGAACATGATAGTAATCTTCTCGTTTTTCTTTGGGGTCTATTGGGTAAACCAAGGATAATTCTTTGGACATATGATATCTATCATAACCTAGACACATGGCCTCCCATGTACGAAGGTTTTCTTGAGCACTTCCCAAAGATTTTAATTTCTAAAACAGTTTTTGACTGTACTTTTATGTAAAGTACCTTTGTAAGGTTGTGGTCGAGGCACCATGAGAGTTACATACATTTGTATTAAAACTCACAGTTTAACTGTGGTCGTATTATGCATGACAGTTCAACAGTTGTATAAATGAAGTTTGTAAATGATTTTTATAGCGTGATAACTAGCGACTCAAGATGGGTGATGTATACCTGTTTTGGGGGTGTCACATCAACTACCACGAAGTAAACTCTAGGCAGACGTGAAATGTAAATATATATATATATATATAAGTAGTAAACGCTCCAAATGTAAATCCAGGCTCAATCAAACAGAGTTTGATGACAGGAAATATATATATAAGTATTTATATATATATATATGAAAGCAGTAAACGCTCTGAATAATATATTCGGGCTCAATCGAAGCATTGTTTGATAATAGTATATATATATATATAAGTATTTATATATATAAGCAATAAAAGCCACGGATCGACGATTCGGGCATACGAACACAACACGACTCTCAACATGAATAAGTATCTGTGGATAGAAGTGGGAAAAGGCTTAAGAAATCTGAGATGTCTTACAGTGAGCTACCAAGAAGACTTTAGATGGCTTTTTAATGAATGAATACTTGGTTTCCACCAGTTAAATATAGCAAAACAAGAGCTCACAAGTGTTTGAAAAGAGAAAGCACTCAGTTTAAAGTGTAAATAAAGTAAAATGGACAGGGCTTCCTCGCCTTTTCTTTTTTCAAAATGGCCACCCCAAGTCCTCTATTTATAGAGGGGGAGCAGCAGGTCCACTTGCGACTACTCGGGGTGCCCCGAGCACCATGGGCCTCGCTGTCTCGAAGTACGTGTACGCATGCAACGCGTTGCTCGCTTAAACCTTCATAACTTACAATCTGGGCATTCGATTGAGGTGTGTGATTCCTTTCTAGAATGCTGTTGTTGAGAGCTACACAATGATATGGGATAAGAGGTTGTACGAAGGCGGGAAGATGGGTCCATGCCCAGATCTTCAAGTATTCAAATTCTATTCAGTGTGCTATCTTGTGTAGTAGTCACTCGGGATTTTGAGCTATGGTTCTTGTAGGACACTTCTATGTGGAATGTGGGTTGAATTGTTGTTGAGACGGCGCAAATGTAGCATCGAGGTGGAAAAATGATGATTTTTCCCCTCACCAGGGTTATCTCTGGCTCTGGGCTAATTTAGCAGTCGTTGCTCAGGGTTATCTCTAAGATTTGGCTGCTGTGAGTACTGAATGTCCTCAGGGTTATCTCTGAGGTGTGTCTAACCTCCCGGGGTTATCTCTGGGATTGGAATTGAATGCCTCAGGGTTATCTTCAAGGTTCAAATCCAACATGGCTTCCCTCTTCGAAGAAGGGGGTAGCTTTGTGAGCTCCTGCCCAAGGGTATCAACGTGAGCCAAGAGATCCATAGCCATCTGCATAGTGACACTATGCTCATCAATGAATGTGAACATCGCTGCGATGATATCAGTAGAGTGGGATCTCAATGCAGTACTATCTGTGATAGCGATGTCTCGGGCAGATATAGCACCATCCCGCTCAATAACAACTGCATCTCTAGATGACCTAGCCTCATCCCAATCAGCAACAGCGGTATCTCTATGAGCTAAAGCATCAGCATCATCTCTCTTAGCTAGAGCGGCATCTCTCCTAGAAAGAGCTGTTAGCATCAAGGCCCTAGCCTGATCCCTCTCATATGTCACCAAATACAGACTCTGCTCTAAATACTCTGCCGAATGTGGGGTCACAGTAGCAGTCAAACTAGGAGAATCAACAAGAGTTGTTGGCAACCCAGCAAATAGCTCCTCCTCGGTGGGAAAATCAGTGTCCTCCATGGGCTCCCCACTATCAGAATCAATCCTCGGCTTGGTGGATACAACCTCAGCCGATGTGATCTCTGCCTCCATCCATGCAGAATACTCTGTAGAACGGCTCGGATGGCTAGTAGTGAATTAAGCCCTCTCACGTTGGGCCCAACAGGCATAAACCCTGAATCTATCCTCTGCTGATAAATGTCGAGAAGACAAACGTTAACCCAATGCCCCCTCAAAAGGATGAACATCTGTTGGGTAAAATCTAATTATGCACACCACGCAAGTATACGTGGTCAACAAGTAATAAAATTAAAGTGGAGTATCGTTCCTACGAGGAATTATTAATACAAATTACCAAATACTAACTCTTAACCAAAATAATTTTATTTAAACAATCAATTTAATATTATAAATTAAATTATTTAATTAAACTAATTCTAATCACCACTAATTAAAAATCAGATTATGGAGATTTAAGATCACAACTTCACTTATTGCTTAATTTAAATTAATATATGTCTTATTAGATAAGCTCACTATTCTAAATTGTTAATCAAGAACACATAAGTAAATATGACTATCTCTCAATGCATCATACTCAAATTAACTTAAATCCACAGATGATAGAGTTAAGAAGAACACCCTGATTAACTAATTCATTATATCTCAATGTGAATTACAATTAAAGAGGATCTTAGGCACAAGTTCATTTTCAGATTACAAGAAATGAATAGGTATATCTCTATCATATACATAAATTATGAATTCTAACGCCATGCAGAAAACACAATCACATGTTATTATGATCAAATCTAAATCTATAATTCATCTCTCGATTTTTATATAGATTATCATGGTAATTGTTAGCTAAGGAATTAAGCAATAAACACAAACCAAAATAGATAATCCAAGAATAATCACAATAATTAATAAAGAAGCATACTAAAAATAAATTATGCAATAAGTTCCATTGTAATCTTAAACAAAAGATTTAATTCATGATTAATGGATTAAAACTAAGAATCTACAATTGAATAAACATTAAAAGACAAAAATAAGTGTAGAGTGAAGAATAAATATGTTGTCAGCAAATCTCCATCTTCCTCAAGCTCCTGCTCTTGATCTTCAATGGTCTCCAAGTTGCTTCAATCTCCAAAACTAATAAGAACTAGGGTTTTGGTCCTAATCTAATCTAATAGAAACCTCCTTTTAATCCTGATGATTTTCCTCCTTTTACATGACTCTTCATATGTCTTTTAATCCTCCTGGAAGTCCTTGATCAATCAGCTTGAACAAATCCTTTTTGAACTCAAATTAAAAAAAACTCATTTTTCTTCTCAGAAACTCATTTCCTTACGGATTTTTTTCAGATTAATGAAGTCTCGCCTGACGGGAGGGTATTCGCCTCGACCATGAACCCCCAGCCCGTGGGGTTTCTTTCATTTATGCCCTCCCTGGTGGGGCGTACTTTTCCAAAAATTATTAAAATGCCACTAAGATCAAGTTTTCATGTTTTGCCCTTCCGAAGCCGTTTCCTACAACAAAAACACAAAAATAAGTAACAAAACACTAAAAATGCTTAAATTTAACAAAGAATTAAGCCCTAAAGATGTCCAAATCATAGGCATAAAACCCACTCATCAAATACCCCTAAACTTAAGACTTTGCTTGTCCTAAAGCCAAAACTCAAATAAAACTAAAAACAAACAAATTAACATAGCTACAAGAATGCATATGTATGATCTACTTCCTAATATACCTACGAATCCATTAACAAATCAGTATCATATCTAGCAACATGCCTCAAAGATAAAAAAAATGATACTCAAACAATATATCCAATCAAATCAAAGTCCATAACTCCAACCAGTTAGTCAATCCAAACCTGTCATCACCCATATTGTGCGTATGTGCTCGTTAACCATTCTAACCAACCACAGTTCAAGATAATCACATAACAAATTTCTTAGAAGGAAAATTTCAATTCCAATTCAATTACTCTTGTGAACATGACAACTTCGGTTAAAACTAAGCAATTACCAAGTCTAAGGGTAAATACAAGATTTATTTCTACCTTTATTCAACTACAAGGGCATTGTTGCTCGTTCTCGTGTTTATAATTGACTGTGCAATGTTTAATTCCCTTAGGCTTTACTGTGCTACCCATTAGCGAACTTTCGACCAATGAATCTCAAACTGTTAGGCATTAGGGCGCTAGGTGTAGAGACATCCCCTAGGGCATACTTACTCAAGTAACAAAGGCCACAGAACCAAACTAGTCAATGTATTTATTCATATTTTTTTCTTGATTTTCTTTTTTTTATTTTTATTTTTACTCCTTTTTTTAGAATATATATACCCCATAGATTCCCCTAAACTCAAGCTTTTAACTCATTTTAACCTTTACCGCCAGTTCACTAATTTTCATAAATTTTAACCAACATTTTCCCCCATAAACAAAATTATGAAACCCTTGAACCAAGTGGATTAAAAAAGTTAAACTTTAAGTGCTAACCGATTACATATGTTTCAGACAAGCTCAGATTATCATCAAGATTAAAATTAGAACTCATCATCAATTATCAACACTGTTCAAAAACCAATCTTATCATAGGCCGGGTTAAATTCAAACCAATCCATTGCCTAGATTCATGCAAACATTCTATATGCAAACACTTGATACAAAACAAAATATTTTTGTGAATTTTTTTAAAAATTTTACTTTTTTTTATGAACATGCCTACAATATGTAAAAATAAACATAACTAACCAATTCAATGTATATGAACTAAACAATTATATAATGCAATATGATCCACCCCTAAACTCAAAGTGAACAATGTCCTCATTGTTTAAATAGAAAGAATTGAAGACTTAAGGACTTCCCTGATTTATTAAGCATCGTGCGCGACCTCCGCATCATTGATGATTGGTGGTGGATAAACCGTCAATGGCTAAGGTTCGTTCAAATTGATCTAGAGTCAATGACAAATCCATGCAATTCGTGAAGTTGATGGAAAAATTCTTGCCCAATATACCCAATTTGATAAATCTATTCAATTACTTAGACAACCACTTCCTTAATATGAGCATGTTGTACATATGCGGCTTTGTCCGATAAAAGAATAGGAGTGAGAGCTTGTAGAGAACAAGGTAATTTGGGTGTATTGAGTTCAGCCGAGAAAAGATGTGTGAACGTGTGGATGCATGTGTGGTGTAGAACTTAATGAATTAGGTGGAGAATAACAAATGTCAAGAGAATGGATGAGAGTGGGTGGGGCTAAGCTTAACGAGTTTCTGGGACTGAATTCAATGGTAGGACATTGGGAATCGAAGTTAGGATAGAGAGGGAATAACTTTGTTCGAATGAGATTGGGATTTTTCGTTAATCACTACAGTTCTGCTAAGCCCACCGGGGCGGGACATTTTTGAAAGTAGTATGCACACAAGCCAATCATGTTTGATGATAAAGCATATACTTTGTAACAATCTTATTCATTTATTAATAAAAAGTATTAATTTATTAAAGGCTGTTAATTATCTACATGATGCTGTTTTATAATATGTGATAAACCCATAGTTTTAAGCAATGCTTTTAGAATAATGATGATGATCATTCTAATGAGATCTAAATTCTTAGAAAGCTTAAAACTAAAATAGTTCCCAATCGTTGGATTACTAAATTGGGGATTAGTGAATCCGGATAGATTGGTACATACGTTGCTTGCTCATTGGATGAGGATGATTGATCTCATGATCATTTGTGTGGAGACACTAAAGCAAGTATGTAGGTGCTTATTAAAGAATAAGTTCACTGAACGTGGCTCGCTAAGGAATACCTAATGGAGTTTTATTTACCTGTCAATAGGAATTCCTGTAGTGATAGTAGTACAAGTGATCCTTGGACTTGAGATCATCATAGTATCTTGTGTATGATGAGTTATACTTTGACTTATTACTTAAGACCATTAAGGTATATCAAAGGGTATGCTTGGGTATAATAAGTTGTACATGGACATAATGTATGATCAATAAAGAATCTACCACTTCTAATAAAAGAAGAGAAATGTCCTATGTGATTCGATAAATGACAACCCAAAGAGTCCTTGGTTAAGGTAGAATGAAATTAGAAAGGAGTTTCTAATTTGCATTATTTGAGTCAGTGCATTTAAGAGTCGAAATACATATAATTAAATAAAATAAGACTTGATAAAGAATTCCATGTCTTATATTTAATTGGGACATCAGATGGTGGAAGGATTGAATTGTACAAGAACTATTTACTCAAAGGTTCTTTTATGATTAATGTTGGAATCTATATTATCCGGAAAGTCGTTGATCGCTGGGGAGGCTTATCCCTATTGTAGAATAAATATTATTTAATTAAATTAATTGTTTAATTTACTTATTTAAATAAGATTAGAATTGTTCTAATTGATTTATTCACAACCGTTTAATATGGAGAACCTAAAGGGTCACACCATAAAAGGAAGAATAATTATTTAAGAAGTTAATGGCATAATCGTAATAATATGTTAAGTATATTTAATTTAATCTATGGTGATAGAATAAATTAAATAGCTTAATATTTATTATTTAATATTTTAGAAATATTAAATATAAATTAATAAGAGGAGTCTTATTAATATTATTACAATTATTATTATTTTAATTTCTAAAAGAGTTTAGGAATTAATTTAATATAAGTACTCTCATTTATTCCTAATTAGATTAGGAAGGAAAATTAGTTAAAGGAGTTTAATTAATTATCCCTAATAAGATTAGGGAGCTTAATTAATTAAAAAAATTAATTAATTAAAACCCAATTCCTTAATTGTTAAGGTGGGTTGCCCACATCTATAAATAAGAGGAGTCTTATTATGGGTGGGATGGGTTGTTGGTTTTTCAACATACGTAATAATTCCAATTTGTTGGGAGAGTACACCTTTTTCTATAGAGATAGAAAACTAGGGTTTGAGCCAAATACCCATCTTCTTGAATTTTCTTCTTCCTTGGTGGATCACCTCTAGAGGCCAAACATTTGGGTGGCTAACGTTGATCAAAGGAAGGAACCAAACCCGGTGGATTCAAGATTGAACGCGAAAGGATTTGGAGGTGAACTTGTACCTGAGGAAGCTCGATCTTCAAGGGTATGATTTATTCTTTATCTTTTTGTTTAATTAATAATTATGCATAAAGGATGATCCGTATATGGTTTGTAAAATTTTTAAACTCGATTTTACCCGCGCTCGCTTAATTTTTTGCAATTTGATTGCGTTATGAATATTACAAACCTAACAAATGGCATCGAGCCAAACCTTTATGCTAATTATTAATTGTTTTAATTTGATATTATATTGATATGTGTTTAGAACAATTTAATTGGGCATAATTTTATTGTATAAAATTTATTAAATAAAAAAAAAAACAAAACAAAACCGAACGGAATTCAGGCAGCAGGTCACGGAAATAAGAAAGCAGCTTATTTTTTTTAAGTATACGTGAGTTGGTATCTTTGCAGTTTCCGTCTTTGTTTAATGAATCCTGTAACTTCATTCATTAGGAAATAAGAAAGCAGCTTATTTTTTTTTTAAAAGGCGGGTCACGGTTTTTGTGCTGCCGAAAAAAAAAAAAGGAATCAACTGTTATTATATATATATATATATATATATATATATTTTAAAACAAAAGGAACGGATATCAGTATATCACGCAGCTATCATTTTTTTTTTAATACCGGATATCATGCTAATTGATTACATGGAAAATATACACGGTTTTATATAATATATATATATATATATATATTGATTATTATATTATATATATATAATAGTTATATATATATATATATATATATATATATATATATTATTTTTAATAATTTTATTATTAAAATAAAAAGTTATTTTAATTTTAAAATAAAAGGTTTATTTTAATATTAAAATATAAAGTTTATTTTAATTTTAAAATTAAATTTCATGCTAACTAATTAGAATTGGAATTGAATTCCATAATAACTAATTGGAGTTGAAATTGATCTTTCCTTAAATAAAGGAGTTTATTTAGATATGAAATAGATTTCATATTATTCAAAATAAAAGAGTTTATTTGTGAATATGAAAGAGAATCCGTGTTTCCTTAAATAAAGGAGTTTATTTAAATATGAAATAAGATTTCATATTATTCAAAATAAAGGAGTTTATTTGTGAATAGGAAATAATATCCGTGTTTCCTTTAATATAAGATTTTTTTTACATGGAATTGGATTTCATAATTAATTAAAATAAAAGAGTTTATTTTAATTAAAGATTTTTTTATTACATGGAATTGGATTCCATAATTAATTAAAATAAAGGAGTTTATTTTGATTAAAATTTTGATTAAAATAAACTAGTTTATTTTATTCAAAATTGGATAAATTAAAATAAAATAGTTTTATTTTGATTTAAATTTGGATTAAAATAAAGGAGTTTATTTTGATTCAAAATAGATTTTATACTAACTAAATTTGCCCATTAAATGATATCAATATATATATTAAATGTTTATTATTCATGAGATGAATGTTATTTATTGATGCATATGGTGATGTGTATGATAATAAATGGGATTGATTATGGACTATGACCAATATGATTGGATTTTATTTTAGTTGGATGCATGAATGTATGGGTTTTATTAAATGGGAATCACAGTACCACGCCTTCTCTAATTTTTCTTAATGTAAATTCTAACTCCCTCCTATGTACTTCCCCTTGACTGCTGATCAAGGTTTCTATATATTTTAAAATAGTTTTGTAATAGGAATAGTTAGAATTAATTTTGAAAAATTGGAGATTAAGGAGCAAGGAGCGCTTGAAGACCCGTTTGTAATGGAGCCCGGGTTTAAATGTAATAGTTATATTTAAATATTATTTCTTGCACCCCTAGGGTTTGACCTTTTGGTTCACTTGGTGGCTCTAGTGAACCAAACTAGAATAAAAGTCCATAATCAATCCGGGTAGAATATAGTATTCTATATGTGCATGCTTATACTATATATATATTATATATTATGCAAACATGCTTCGCATGTTAATTAATATGACGCGTATTTTATATATATATGTGCATGCGCGTTAAACAAGATGAGACAAATTAATAACAAACCCCTCAATTTTTATATTAAGTCCTAAGCGTTCAAAGATATTTGGAATATCGAACGTCGCCTTCTAGCATGATAAAATTAATAGAGTATTAAATATTTAATATGAGTTTGTTGTGTCACCACAAGGCAAGTATTAAGTATTTAAGATGTTAATTTATCACATTTGATGCTTATAAAGAAAATTGAACAATATTGTTTTGTTGTGTCACCACAAGGATGATATTTTTCTTTTTTGAATATATGGAGTGCTAGGTCGGACTTAACTTGGATAATTTTGATTCGGATGTGCCACCACTTGATCAAAATAATCTAAGAGGCAAAAGAAAAGGAGTTGCATAGTTGATGTAATTGACAAAAGTTGTCTACCTATTTATTTATATATAGTTTGTTGTGTCACCACAAGGCTATATACATTTGAAATGGGATCCTTATTCTCACTAGCAAATCTTTAATTAGATTTTGCCGAACTATATAAGTGAGGGTAATATAGTTTGAAGAAAATAGTGGGAGATACCAATTTAAAACAAGACCTAATTTATTTTGGTAATTAATAATAGAATGTATGTTAAAATGTTGTTAATTACAAATTCATTTACAGAATTTTACAATGTCTAAAATTACTATCATCGCGAAGCATATTAGATGCTAAATTAATCGTAATCAATTAAACGGATTGGTTAAGGAATTTGAGAATAGTTCTCATAGTGAAAAGCTATCTTATGTCCTTAATACGCCTATCCCTCGTGAATGGTTGCGCATAATGCCTCCGAGGAAGACATTGCTACTTTTAGAAAGTGGCAAGATGATGCACGATTGGCTCAATGCATCATGCTCGCATCCACGAGTAACGAGCTTCAGCCACAAGATGAAACTATGGATGCTCCTACTATATTCCCGCACATCAAGTAGTTGATGGTGAGGAAAGTAGGACCGATAGATATCGAGATATCTAAGGAGCTCTTCCGATCTAGAATGGCCAATGGCACTATAGTATGCATAAAAAGTTCTTAACATAATCAATTTGATTGATCAATTAGACAACTGGTTTTGTCATGGATGGAGAGTTGAGCCAAGATTTAATCTTGCACCCACTCCCGGACTCCTTTCATTAATTGTTGTGAATTTTTCATATGAATAAGCTAGATATCGCCTTCACGATTTGCTTAACATATTGAAAAATGTTGAGAGTCACTTTTCAACCAAGAAAGACCAAGTCTTACTTGGTAGGGGCCAAAGGATCTTCCGAACGAAAGAAGAACGATTCAAAGAAGGTAAATAGAAAGGCGTAAACAAAGGATAATAAGAACAAAACCGACACGGATAGCAAAGGAGTTTGCTTCCACCGCAATAAGCCCGGACATCGGAAAGAAACTCATGAGAAGCATCTTGCAGAGGCTAACCAAAAGAAGCTTAGTGAAATTTGGTTACATAAATACAAATTTTGTTCATGATTGAAATAAATTTTTCTTTAAGTCAAGGTTCTACTTGGGTATTGGATACCGACTTTGGTTATCATAAATATAGATTTATGAAGGACCAAGCAGAAGTAGAAAGCTAAACAAATATAAGTAGATCTACGTAATGCGGAAAATGTAGCAAAGGTTGCCATATTAGCCATAGAAACTTATAGTTTAGCAATGCCTACGGGCAAATCTATTAAGTCAATAAGTTGTTATTGTATTCCAATTCTTGTTAGAAACATTATTTCCATTTTATTGTTAGACAATAAAATTTTTGGTATTATAATTAAGAACAATTGTTGTTCTTCATTTATAATAATAATGTTTTTGTATAGAATCGAATATTACTTAATAAATTTTGTATACTTGACTTACATGAAAATAATTTTACATATTGAACAAATTAATGTAAGAAAATGAGATGATCATTCAAAGAGTTGAATGTATGTATTTGCTGAAATACAAGTATGAATTATTTGAAAGGTTCAAAGAATTCAGAAGTGAAACAAATTGACAAAGTATTAGGATTCTTTGATCGGATCAAGGAAGGAATAAATGTGCAATAAGTTTCTGGATCATCTCAAATGGTTTTCTCATAATGGACACATCCTGATACGCAATAATTGATTGATGTATCTGAATGAAAAATCGTACCTTGTTGGACATGGTGCGGTCCATAATGATTTTACCGACATTCCAGTATCCTTCTGGGATAATGTCCTAGAAATGGCTGCATATCTACGGAAAGGGTAATCTCTAAATCCGGCCCCAAGACTCCATAAAAGTTATGGACAGGGAGGATTCCTAATCTTAAGTATGTTAAGATAAGGGGTTGTCCAACTTATGTGAAAAGGTTTCAAAGGATAAGCTTGGGACAAGATTTGACAAGTACAATTTGTGGGACATCCTAAAGTAAGTTTAGGGTATATGTTCTATAATCCTACTTAGCAAAAGGTGTTTGTCATGAAACACGCTTCCTTCTAAGATAAAGGTGTTTATCATTGAAAAGGCTAGTGGGAGGATAATAGATCTTGAAGAGTTCAAGAACCACAAAATACAATAAGTCAAATAAGAGAAACCTATAGATAGACCTATTGTACCACAACCGAATCATAAACGAAATAGTCATAGAAGATACCAGGAGGTATGAATTCATCATGGATGATGATGATGAGGTACACATCATAGAAGATGATGATCCAGAGTTACATTCGATGAGGTAAGACTTTAGTGTATACAAAAGGGTCGTCAGAGAGCGTCGTGAAATTTCTAGTATTATATGTTGATATACTACGGATGAGGAATTACATACCAATGCTACAATCAGTAAATATAAAGTTGTCTAAACATTCCTCCATGAATGGTTTGGAAGAGTATCTTAATTGGGGATATAAATCTATATAGATAGATTTAAAAGGATGCTCGACTTAACCCAAAGAACGATATTCATTTGATGCTAAAGTCGTTTAGCATGGCAAACTCAAGAGATGTTTCATGTCGATGAGCTATGGAGTGTATTTCTCTTAATAGTCCCATAGACTCCAAAGAAGAGAGATCGCATGAGTGACAATCATGTATGCAATGAAATATACGAGACACGATGTTGATCGGTCATATTCTCGAGAAGATCATCGTGTAAAGAGTTGAAAAACATCTTAAAGTTCTTAACCCAACACTAAGGATGTGAGCATACATGGTGGGTCCGAATTAAAACTAGAGGGCTTTTATGACTCAAGTTTTTCGAGATGCATCAAGATGATGTAAAATCCACTTTAAGGTAAAGCGTTATCTTGAAACAAAGGTGCAGTTGAATGGAAAGGTTCCAAACAAAGAAAGAGTTCTTTGGTTTAGTAATAAAGACAAAGTATATAGCTATAAATGAAGTCGCAAGTTGATTGTTTGGATTAAAAGTTCATTACGTAACTAGGAATAGTTCCTAAGTCTCATCTTGGATCTAAACATGTGTTGTGGCACTTTCATTTGATTATTAGAATCATTGAAAGATGGGAAATCACTATAGAGATAGTGGACTCTCATAAACAACATTACATATCCATTAACTAAAGCTTATCCAACAAACAGGATAATCGTCACTTAGAGAAGAAGAGTATGAGTTACCATGACGATTGGCTTTAGTGCAAGTGGGAGATTGAAAGTAGTATGCACACAAGCCAATCATGTTTGATGATAAAGCATATACTTTGTAACAATCTTATTCATTTATTAATAAAAAGTATTAATTTATTAAAGGTCATTAATTATCTACATGATGTCGTTTTTATAATATGTGATAAACCCATAGTTTTAAGCAATGCTTTTAGAATAATGATGATGATCATTCTAATGAGATCTAAATTCTTAGAAAGCTTAAAACTAAAATAGTTCCCAATCGTTGGATTACTAAATTGGGGATTAGTGAATCCGGATAGATTGGTACATACGTTGTTTATCGATTGGATGAGGATGATTGATCTCATGATCATTTGTGTGGAGACACTAAAGCAAGTATGTAGGTGCTTATTAGAGAATAAGTTCATCGAACGTGGCTCGCTAAGGAATACCTAATGGAGTTTTATTTGCACTGTCAATAGGAATTCTGTAGTGATAGTAAGACAAGTGATCCTTGGACTTGAGATCATCATAGTATCTTGTGTATGATGAGTTATACTTTGACTTATTCCTTAAGACCCTTAGGGTATATCAAAGGGTATGCTTGGGTATAATAAGTTGTACATGGAGATAATGTATGATCAATAAAGAATCTACCACTTCTAATAAAAGAAGAGAAATGTCCTATGTGATTCGATAAATGACAACCCAAGTAGTCCTTGGTTAAGCGTAATGAAATTAGAAAGGAGTTTCTAATTTGCATTATTTCGAGTCATGCATTTAAGAGTCGAAATACATATAATTAAATAAAATAAGACTTGACAAAGAATTCCATGTCTTATATTTAATTGGGACATTGTATGGTGGAAGGATTGAATTGTACGGTAAGAACTATTTACTCAAAGGTTCTTTTATGATTAATGTTGGAATCTATATTATCCGGAAAGTCGTTGATCGCTAGGAGGCTTATCCCTATCAGTAGAATAAATATTATTTAAATAAATTAATTGTTTAATTTATTTATTTAAATAAGATTAGAATTGTTCCAATTGATTTATTCACAACTAGGTTTAATATGGAGAACCTAAAGGGTCACACCATAAAAGGAAGAATAATTATTTAAGAAGTTAATGGCATAATCGTAATAATATGTTAAGTATATTTAATTTAATATATGGTGATAGAATAAATTAAATAGCTTAATATTTATTATTTAATATTTTAGAAATATTAAATATAAATTAATAAGAGGAGTCTTATTAATATTATTACAATTATTATTATTTTAATTTCTAAAAGAGTTTAGGAATTAATTTAATATAAGTACTCTCATTTATTCCTAATTAGATTAGGAAGGAAAATTAGTTAAAGGAGTTTAATTAATTATCCCTAATAAGATTAGGGAGCTTAATTAATTAAAAGAATTAATTAATTAAAACCCAATTCCTTAATTGTTAAGGTGGGTTGCCCACATCTATAAATAAGAGGAGTCTTATTATGGGTGGGATGGGTTGTTGATTTTTCAACATACGTAATAATTCCAATTTGTTGGGAGAGTACACCTTTTTCTATAGAGATAGAAAACTAGGGTTTGAGCCAAATACCCATCTTCTTGAATTTTCTTCTTCCTTGGTGGATCACCTCTAGAGGCCAAACATTTGGGTGGCTAACGTTGATCAAAGGAAGGAACCAAACCCGGTGGATTCAAGATTGAACGCGAAAGGATTTGGAGGTGAACTTGTACCTGAGGAAGCTCGATCTTCAAGGGTATGATTTATTCTTTATCTTTTCGTTTAATTAATAATTATGCATAAAGGATGATCCGGGTATATGGTTTGTAAAATTTTTAAACTCTGATTTTACCACGCTTCCGCTAATTTTTGCAATTTGATTGCGTTATGAATATTACAAACCTAACAATTTTTGACCGTGAAAGTCCGTTGGGGCGGGCGTGGACAAAGAGTACCCCCGCCGGGGCAGGGATTTATAGGTCAAATTTGCCCACTGGGGCGGGCATGCTCTATTTTAAAAAAAATTCTCGATTTCTGTACAGACCCAATACTTTGCTTCCCTTTCCATAATCTTTTGCCTATACATTGAACCTCCAATACCTGCAATGAAGAGAGACAACATGGATTAGAATAGCACTTTGGATTATAAGAGAACTTAATAAGCAAATATAACAACTTGATTCCTATCTACTAAATAAACTAGTAAAGCAAATAAATATAAAACTTACTGGGTTGCCTCCCAGTTAGCGCTTGATTTACAGTCTTTCAGCCTGGCTTTGTCTGGTCAACGCTATCCAATTCATCTTCAATAGTAAAGGAACCCTTCATCCATTAGAAACAATGTAACTTTTGACAAGTTCCCTAGAGTGATAGCCATTGTATTAAAGTCACCTAGCATGCTTTGTTTAGATAAGATCACATTCAAGAACGTCCAAAATCTAGGTGTTTTCTCCATTGTGTCTATTAATAGATTCTGGCAATGAGGCGGTTCCAACACAACTGGTTCTTCATCTTTCTCATCCCACTCATTGCACCATAGCTTCAAAGTTTTACTCGCTCTTACGCGACCAGGAGCTTTGCCGATAACATGACTACTAATTGGACAAGGTTTTGCAAATCTAACCAGATCCTTTAACTTTGGTGGAAAAGGCAGTTGAGGCATAAATAACATTATCTCATCATCGTTGGTTCTCACAGTTAGTTCTTCACCGACCTTGTTTTCATTATCCCATGTGTCTCCTCTTTTTCAACATCTTGTGGCTCATCCAGTTGTATATTTAGTTTGGGTACTTCATCAATCTCAGAATCCATGTCATAACACCAATTGTTTGGAGGACAGTTGTTCAAGGCTTTGAACATTTGATCTATCTGGTTCTGAATATTTTGAATTGATATCTCTTGATTAATCCTCCTCTCCTCATTTAATGCTACGAACTTGGACAACAATTCCTCCAACCTTGAATTAATTGTCTCAATTTTGGAATCCATTATTGAGGACCAAGGTTTGATGTAATGATGAGTTGTTCCATCTGGTTCTGAAAATTATAGCTAGATATTTCTTGACTGATCATCCTCTCCTTTTGGTTTGCTATGAGCTTCGACATGAATTCCTCCAAATTTGACTTTTCTTCTTGTGGCAATGGAGGTGGACATAAGAATTCCGGTATGTATGTTGGATTTGGAGTGTAGTATTGGTCTTCATAATTGTAGCTCCATGAAGAATCCGTGTGATACCCCCAAACTTGATAATAATTGGCATATGCATAATCGTTGAGGTAGTCACCACCATGTTGTCCTAGCTCAAAACTGACAGTGCATTGATTACTCGGATGATTCCCAATACAATAATTACAAACTACCACTATCCTTCGAATATGTTGGGCTGCAACAACGTCCAACCTCCTCGAAAGTATCTCTAGTTGTTCTGATAATGCAAAAATTCTATTGAGTTCATCAATCCTTGTGTCCCTTGATTGAGTCATACTCGAATATGGTCTTTGATAATTGCATCCAGCCATGGTACCTGAAAAGAGAGAAAAATAGGAAGATAATAAAATAAAATAAAAATGTTTAAATTAAAACTAATTTAATTGAAGCTAATATTGGCAAAAAAAAATATTAACTAATTCCCCGGCAACGGCGCCAAAAACTTATTGGGTAAAATCTAATTACGCACAACACGCAAGTATACGTGGTCAACAAGTAATAAAGTGAAAGTAAAGTATCGTTCCCACGAGGAATTATTAATACAAATTACCAAATACTAACTCTTAACCAAACTAATTTTATTTAAACAATCAATTTAATATTATAAATTAAATTATTTAATTAAACTAATTCTAATTACCACTAATTAAAAATCAGATTGTGGATATTTAAGATCACAACTTCACTTATTACTTCATTTAAATTAATACATGTCTTATTAATTAAGCTCACTATTCTGAATTGTTAATCAAGAACACATAAGTAAATATGACCATCTCTCAATGCATCATACTCAAATCAACTTAAATCCACAGATGATAGAATTAAGAAAAATACCCTAATTAACTAATTCACAATATCTCTATGTGGAATTACAATTAAAGAGTATTTTAAGCACAAGTTCATTTTTAGATTACATGGGATGAGTAGGTAAATCTTTATCCTATACATAAATTATGAATTCCAACGCCATGCAGAAAATACAATAACATGTTATTATGATCAAATCTAAATCTATAATTCATCTCTCGATTTCATATAGATTATCACGGTAATTGTTAGCTAAACAATTAAGCAATAAACACAAACCAAAATAGACAATCCAAGAATAATCACAATAATTAATAGAGAAGCATACTAAAAATAAACTATGCAATAAGTTCCATTATAATCTTAAACAAAAGATTTAGTTCATGACTAATGAATTAAACCTAAGAATCAACAATTGAATAAACATTAAAAGACAAAAATAAGAGTAGAGTGAAGAATAAATATGTTTTCAACAAATCTCCATCTTCCTCAAGCTCCTGCTCTTGATCTTCAATGGTCTCCAAGTTGCTTCAATCTCCAAAACTAATAAGAACTAGGGTTTTGGTCCTAATCTAATCTATTGGAATCCTCCTTTTAATCCTGATGATTCTCATCCTTTTATACGCCTCGTCATATGTCTTTTAATCCTCTTGGAAGTCCTTGATCAATTAGCTTGAACCAATCCTTTTTGAACTCAAATTAAGAAAAACTCCTTTTTCTTCCCTTACCCCCGCCCCGGCGGGGGTTTTGTACTAATGAAGCCCGTATTCTGCTCCTAACCATGTACTCCCGCCCCGGTGGTGGTTTCCTTTGCATTTATGCCCGCCCCAGCGGGGGTATTCCAGAAATTATGAAAATTCCACTAAGATCAAGTTTTCATGTTTTTCCCTTCCGAAGTCGTTTCCTACAATAAAAACACAAAAACAAGTAACAAAACACTAAAAATGCTTAAAGTTAACAAAGAATTAAGCCCTAAAGATGTCCAAATCATAGGCATAAAACCCACTCATCAACATCCTAAAACTGGTCGAACTGTGCCATCATAGCTAGTGGGTGATATGTGTTCATACCCCTCAAACCAGCCAGAAGGAGATAATCCATGCCAGATGCATGAGTAATTAATCTGTAGGGAGAACTAAGCCCTGAACACACCAGAATGTTAAATGGATCCTCGATCCCTGCCAAGAACACAGACCAAGAAGCAGCGTTTGTACACTCCACCGACTGAAAGGAGTAAGACATGGCTATCTCATGGTAAAAGTAGTACCCATGGCGTCGGAATGTGCCAATCGGTCTCAGATGTGACATAAACCACACATATAGTAAGATCGAGTTGCCTGAAAACACCCATGCATGATGGGTATGGCAATATGTGGCTGACCTCAAGGTCTTTGCCACAATCATCAGCAAAATAATATGCCCCTCTCGGAGAGCCCGCATTGCCATAATCACGCCGATATCAAAATGATCCATGAATAGTGGCATATACAAATAAGCCACTACACACATCAAAAGTACGTCTACTCTGGAAACACGCCACTCATCCTCCAATGTGGTGAAATCCCCGGAGTGTTGCGCATAACTGTCCAAACAGCCAAATCTATCTATCAAAAAATGCATGGACACTACATGGTCGGAGGTGATCTCAACGAGGGCTACTCTACTCCTCAAACCAGTGAGGGTCATAAACTGTCGGCTCATATCTCTGATAGCAATCTGAGCATAAGGCCTGTCTAGAGGCAAATCTGTCAATCATTTATACTCCTCTAAAGTTGGGGTCAACTCCTGGGTCTCAAACCGGAACACCTACCTGACCAGTACTCAGTGCTCCAGCATGCCCTCTAAAAAACCCACAGGAACCTGGAACATCGGGAGGGTTATGGAGTGCCGCAATAGCTAGTCTACAGTCACCAGATCTGGAGGTGACAAACTATCATACCACGATCTCAAACATGGTCACTAATACTGGTGGGGTGTGATTAATGCGGCTAACTATCGAGGAAGACATCTGTGTGGGCCGTATCATAAGACCATCTAGGGGTCAATGCTGAACATCTCTGGACATATATATGCATAACATAATACATGCATGATATAACAATAGATGGCAATATGATATAGGGAATGGAAAATAATATACATACATTCCTAAGTATATCATCATCTAATACATCATCTCTATATACAGCTGAAGAATACAAGGAAATAGGGCACAGCCGCCCAATAACTAATAGAGGCCTATCAAAAGATATAACAAGAATGGGGCACAACCACCCAGTATCTAACAGAGGCCTATCAAAAGATATAGCGAGAAAATACATCAGAAGAAGTCGATAGTGTTGATATTGATATCATCCAACCCATCCACCTGATGTAACTCGTCCTGAGTCACTGGATCTTTGCCCAAAGGGATATCAGGCCTATACAATGAAGGATCTGCACCAGTATAACCATCTTAATATGGGCCACCTGAAAGGCCAGCCCCTGAGCTAGAAGGATCAAAAGTATCCACCTCTGAAGGATCACTACCCAAATGTCGGAAGAAAAATGTGCCCGGTCCAACTGCCGGGTCAAGCTATCAATCTGCGTCAAATGAGTGGGCTCTCGAATGCAGGTAATCCAATTCGTCATCATCACAGATCCAGGAAATATATCCCCCATGAACTGAGTGGCGCGGGTCTGGACTCCGATGGAACAGGAGACCACCAGTGGTAGAATACCTCTTGAGTGAACGGTCCCTCTAATAAAGCAAAGCCGCCAACTCCTATCAACGGGATATCACTGATCAGCTACTGCGACACATACTAATAACTCCTGGAAGGAAGACAGGTCGGTATACGAATCTCTTCTGTGATGCTCCTGATAGCACACTCTCCTAAATAGAGCACACATCCTCCATCTGTGAAGAGATGAATCCAACGGGTGGACATCAAATGCTCGACACCAGTCGGTTAACCACCCTCAAAGCCAACTGTCAGATGGTCCCCAGAATAAGGAACCCATGAAATGACATCGGTTGTCAATAACTCCAACTGTAAGCGACAATGGGTGTAACCCTCAACTACAGGAACCTCCGCCAATGTGGAGTGATGTTATCGTCGTCCCTATGGGTAGGTGTCTAAACCTAACATGCTAATGGGACGCAAACATAGAAGCCTCTCATAGGCCCAAAACTGCCAAAGAAAATATATGCGGTCACTCAACACTCTTAACCTTTACATGAGAAATCAAAAAAGAAATACTCACCAGCAGAAAAGGGTAAAATCCTAGCCAAGCCTCTGTCAAGCCCTGCGAACGCATGCTCATTCCCTTGAGGAAATATGCAAAGGTGTAGGAGCCCCAATCATACTCTCTAATACGGTCCACCTCACGTGTGGCGCTAACTAAAGTGAATGATACCATGGAAGAGTTATCCGCTTTGAAACAACCCCGGAGGATGACCAAGAACAATTGCCAAAGAATGCGATCCCTGACTCTCACATCATCGAGTATGGGTGTGAGACCCAAAATTTTATGAATAAAGATTTAAATTTCTCAAAATAATTTTTTGAGTATTATGGTGTGGATTTGATATAATGTTATAGTTGTGGGTAATATTTATAAATTTTGCAAAGTATGCAAGTTATTATATAATATTCGATTGGTCGGGGAATATTTTTTTTGTCGGGGAATATCCGTACGATGGCACAATCATTGGTGGACCCCACAACAAAAGTATTGTCGTAGTTAGAAAACGACAGAATTATCTTTTTATAAAAATAACGGCGAAAGTGTTACCGTTAAACTGTTAAACTACCCGGTAGTAAAAGTATAGTAATACGCGTGGTTCCATAGTAGCACACGGTATTGATTATTGATGCTTACGTGAGAAGTCACTCAGTTATACTCAATTATTGCTACAGTAATTGCTGCATCATATCTCTCATATTATTGATTCAATTATTGTCACAGTATCATCTGCAGAAAATGATATATTATTAAATCAATAATTAAGACGAGAACGTTATTCATATTATTAAATTGCAATATTTACAATGTCTAGAAGTTCTGTCAAGGAGAAGTTTGGTCATCTAATTGCACGCCAATAAGGAGAAATCCTTATCTAAAGCCCCCTTTTCTCAGGAACTACCGGTTGTTAAATATTCTGAGTTATAATATTAATGATGAATAAGTTCGTGTTGATTAAAGATGAAATTGATAGTTTCATTGTGTTGGAATTATTAGTGTTAGTGGAAATCGACATTTATTTCGATATTAATTGATGTCTGGAAGTTATACTGACTAGTCGGGTAATTAATCGGATAAATGAGCAATTAATTGCAATTAATTCACATGATTATAACCATTTGTTCACATGTGTGTACTATTGATTCACATTCTTGTACTATTAGGGGAGTTGGTGCAAGATTGATAATACTTGCATGACTAAGTTAAAAATGGAGGTATAGATGGAGGTACTATACTGTAATTCGTATTTTCACATGATTATAACTATTGATTCACATTATTTACTATTAGGGGAGGTGGTGCAAGTTTTATAATACTTGCAGGACTAAATTAAAAATGAAAGAAAAGTTGAAGGTATTGTACTGTAATATTTCGAGCCCCAAAACGTGCAATTATTGAAACTATATTTTCCTATAAATAGAAGCTCATTCTTCCTTCATTTCTCACCAATTCACTAAAGCTATAGACCAATTATTATAGAGAAAAATTATAAAGAGAAAGAAGAAGAAAAGTCGACTACCTCTCTATTCCAGTATCCAGTTTCTTTCTGAGGTAAGGGGTATTATTTCTTTCGTATTCATGAAGAGAATTATTTTCTTTCAATACTCGTAAGAGCTGTTATTCCATTCTTTATTATTATGTTGGAATAACCTGTCTATGCGAAGTATCGCATACATGGTGAAATTCTTCTGTTATTCCATTCTTTATTATTTCGTTGGAATAACCTGTTTGTGCGGTCTATCTCATGCATGGTGAATTCTTTGTTATTCCATTCTTTATTATTCTGTTGGAATATCTTTTCTGTGCGGATTACGCTAGACCTGGTTCCATTCTGTATTATTCTGTTGGAATAACATGTTTGTGCGGTCTATCGTATACATGGTGATTTTTGTTGTTATTCCATTCTTTATTATTTTGTTGGAATATCCTGTCGGTGCGTATTACACCTGACCTAGTTCCATTATTTATTATTCTGTTGGAATAACTTGTCTATGTGGATTACCACATGCATGGTGAATGATCCTTCATATTTATTCCTTATTAAATTGTGAAAATGATCTGTTTACGTGGATTACCACATGGCGGGTTAAAATCCATTTGCAGTTTCGTAATTTTTCGAACATTCAAAAATTATGAAAAAATTTGGGAGGATATTATGATAAGTTTTCTAACATCTCCAAGTGGAATCACTGAAAGAGGACTTGAACATTTTTGTATGGACTATTTTTAACAAAGCATGAAAAAGTAAAAAAAAAAAAGAAAGAGAAAAAGCTACTACCCACAATTTTGTAAAAATTTATTTTACCACTTAATTTATGAGAAAAATTCGGCCTTTTTGGGATGGGGGAAATATATGGTATAATGTACCTCTCCGTCAAAAATGAGATCATTCCGACTTAAAATGAGCAAGTTATGACTATTTCAATATTTAGGTTTTCCGAAAAAACGCTTATAACCGAAAGTTTTATAACTCGATGACCATGAAATTTAAACTGGAAGCTCACGTTAACATGTGTAAGATCCCGCCAAGATTTGGGAATTTCGGAGTTAAACTTGAGGTAACTAAATTCTTAAGGAATTAATTAGAAATTGATTTTTGAAAAATATTTAAGGGAGTTGAAAAATTATAAAAAAATACTTGTTGTGTATGAAATATATGTATATATGTTTGGACAAAGGATAGAAAAATAATAAGTTGATTTGGTAAGTTTTTCATGAAAATAGTTTAGTTACAAACATACGAAAGTTAAATATGTTATGTGAAGTGAAGAATTGGTAAATAGGATTTTAGGGCTTGAAAATCCTATATAAGGTATATGCTTGATTTTTGATGAGTGATTTGATCATTGGTGATGAAATCTTGTGAGTATGGCATTTTTGAATGATTAAATGCATTATTTGGTAAAGTGTAAATAATTATATTAAATTGTTTATAAGTTTAAGAAGTGATTAAAATATTGTTATAATATTAACAATATTAGATTATGAGTTATTTAAGTGATGGATAATATTTGGATAAATTTAAAGTCTTTAATATTTATCCTTGTTTTCGTTGATTAATGTTTATATTATTATCATCATCCTCATACTTATATTATGATGAAAGTCATCTTTGGCTTACGTGCAGAGATAGACTTGGTATGATTATGATTGTGGATTATTCTAAGATAATCTTGATCGTAATGTAACGAATGATGTGGTAAAAGTCCTCATCGGCTGTAGTTCATTGGTGGATGAGTTGTTGGTATGATTATGACTGTGGATTATTCGGTATAATCATGACCATTGATGATTACATGAATATCCTTGGCCGTAGTGCGGGGATGATGTGGTTTATTTATTGTCGAGTCTCAAATGATAAAGTTGATGAAAATCTTTTAAATCATAGAAGATAGTAGATTTTATGCTCTACTTGACTCTTCTATTGGATTCCTTATTTCATTTGCGCAGCTTGTTGATCTAAAACTTGTTGTATATTATATTACGTCGGTTGTTATACTATTGAAGGCTAAGGATAATTTATTACGCATTATCTTAGTCATAATATTTCTTCGGGCTAATTGAGCTCACCATTTCTTTCACCGCTTCTCTTGTGAAATGAGAACGTAGCCGGGACTAGTCGGGGAACAAAGTGACGGTCCAAATGATAGCATTAGTAGTCCTCAATATTCTGTTAAATAGTGTGACAATAAATATAATGAGGACTCCATTGAGTGTGGATATTGTCTAGATGACAATATTCTTATTAAAACTCTTAGATTATGTTTTGTCGTATTTTACACGACTGTTGAATAATTAAGATGTATTTGAATTTTGTACCATGTAAGTGGTGACCCAAGATGGGTGATGTATACCTGTTTTGGGGGCGTCACAATGGGCTCACTTAACTCCCCACTCATAGCATCTACAGTTAAAGGACCAGTGCGAATTGTCCTACCTTTAACCGCCTCAGCCAGGACTTTTAGAAAGGATCTAACGATAGTCAAGGTAATGTTTACCACATAAGGCACTGGCACCCCTCCAAACTTCATACCTGTGATAAACTGCCAATCCATTGGCGTCATCATCACCTCACAGTCTTGCAAATTGAGAGACTGAGTCTGGTGAAACTAGCGCTCAGATAAAGCTATGAGGTAACCCTAGGGACATCGACGGGGGTGGATGGAAAAGAATGCCTCAAAGCCCTAACCATGCAGAATCTCTTGATACTCTGAATGAAGAGTCGAATATAGAGAGTGTAAGTTGATCTAGTTCCTTCGAGGCTGCGTGAAGCTGGGAACCTGCATCATAAATAAAAATCAACATTAGAATCCAGGCTCATCGTCAATAGGAAAAAGGAAGATCAGACAAAGCTTTTACCTCGTTCGTATGAAAGTAGATCAAGGGGTGGTGACTTAAATCATCCAGCAGCTTTGGATTCATCACATTTATAGTTGGCAATTCTCTGCGGGGAATAGAAGCAGCAGGAACAAGAGCCGTGACCGGAACATCCTCCTCCTCATCCTCAACATCTGGTACTTCAACCCAGATAGGACGAATCACTCCCTCCACCAACCAACGAGGCTGTCGGGCTGGATGAGGTCGAGGAACATCAGAAGCTCTCCTCCTCACACCTAAAAAGGTCCTACAGGAGCTACTCGGCTGATCCGAATCCATATATCTAGACACAAGTCTCCAAATCACCTCAGAAAGGGTGTGGTAACTTCTAACCTGGAGCTTTTCAAATGCATTTTTTGTCTATATGCATGCATGTATTACTTTAATATATGCCTACAGTAGATTTAAACATATATGTTCGTTCAATGCCTAGACTCTTGGAAAAATTTTGCCAAAGTCTCCTTTGTAAAAAGGTCTATCCACATGCACGTAGGCATGACTAGGTGGCCATTTAGTAGCACACCAATCCAAAGTCATAAGCATCCTATATGCATAAAAACATCAAAGTCATAATCCATAAGGTTATATTAATTACCAAGATTACTTTATTTTACAACCTTTGCTCATTTGTCCTCAAATAGGATAAGAAATAGTAGAAAAAAAGTGTCAGTTTGACTGTTTCAAAAGTCAAATTTTTTCACATCCTTATGTTTAGCATGGTTACATAATAACATTTACTATGAAGAATATTTTTTATCAAGTCATATGAGCATGCATATTCACTACTATGTGTTTACAAGCATTTCATGTGATAACTCATTTTTTAACAAACAAAAACTGGAATAGAAGACATACATACATTACCAGGATAATGCAGAACACTTTTACGATGACGGATATTGTAGAAAGCAGCCTAAACTCAATACATGTGAAGAAGAACTCTCGGATTCTCTGTGTGGCGCGACTTGAAAATGACTTGTGAAAGGGAAAGGTCAGGTCAAATACACCCACGGATGGCCACAGGTGTATCTGCAGCTGTCCTAGGTGGGTCCCACCCCTCCAGCTCGATCCCATTTGAGTTGCAAAGGAGCCAAAAGTTGAAAAGGTCAAATCACGAAAAAAGACGCTATGCAATTAAGCGAAAAAGCCTGAAATCCTAATTTTCAGAGACCAAACTGTGGGTCTACATATCACTCATTGGTATTCTCCCAAACACAGGGTTAACAACACCGATGATCACAGCTGTTGCAAACTACATTTGGTAATAACTCACAAAGGTCCAATGCCATCAACTTGCGGTTGCGATTCCAGTTGCAACCATACATTTCATCAAAAACATATCCCCAGTGGATACTTCATACAACTGTCATCCGTTAAAGTATGTTTCAATGAAGGTCAAGCAACCTTGACGTTATTCAGCCATTGGCAAGTAAATTCAGCGAAGCATCGGAGGTAGTCCGATGATTTCATCCGTTGAAGTACGTTTCAATGAAGGTCAAGCAACCTTGACATTATTCAGCTATTGGAAAGTAAATTCAACGAAGCATCGGAGGTAGTCCAATGATGTCATCCATTGAAGTACATTTCAACGAAGGTCAAGCAACCTTGACGTTATTCAGTCGTTGGCAAGTAAATCCAGTGAAGCATCGGAGGTGGTCCAATGATGTCAGCCGTTGAAGCACATTTCAACGAAGGTCAAGCAGCCTTGACATTATCAATCGTTGGCAATTAAACCCAGCGAAGCATCGGAGATGATCCAATGATATTAGCCATTGAAGGATATTTCAACGAGGGTCAGGCAACCCTGACAACACAAGCTATTGGTAGTAACTCCAACAAAGCACTGGAAAGACATGGCGATACAAACTAGTGAAAACCATCCTCATCGGGGAGGACCGATGATGAAAACTATTATACAAGTCTTCATCAGAGAAGGCACAATTCCCCACAAGTCTCTCGTACATGAGAGGAACATCCTTAGTGGGAAGGCTGTACTCAGGATTAATGACTTTGGTGATGACCCCCAATGTCAACATTCTGGAGGTTCCTGTGGACTTTGGAGTAGACATCCAAGCAGTTCATCAAGGTCATCAGTGAGAACTCCAATCCCCAATAGAAGGCATGGGAGCATACAGTCATCACATCCCATTGGAAAACAGTCCAACAAACTCCATCTCATCCTACATTTGCATCATGTTGAATTACATTGCATCATGTTACATTACATTGCATCATGATTATCCTGTCACATTTCAAGTGTCTAGTATTCTTTATCTTATCCATGCCATTACATTGCATGAATATGATAAAGAGGGGCATCTGCAGACACTCAAAATTTTTGTATCCATGTTACTAACCTTGAAGGAGGGCGAAATTGTCTTCCAGAGATAACCCTAGAAGTCAAATCAACTCAATCCCGTAGATAACCCCGGGATACTCAGTTTTCCATCTCAGAGACAACCCCGAGATACTCAGTTTCAGTCCTGAAGATAACCCCAGGAGATTCAGTTCCAACCTCGGATATAACCCCGAGGGATGCAATTCCAGTTCCAGAGATAACCCCGGAGAAGTCAGTTTCAACCTCGGAGATAACCCCAAGGCACTCAATTCCAACCACGGAGATAACCTCGGGAGGTCAGGCACACCTCAGACCCTGAGGACATTCAGTACTCATAGCAACCCAATCTCAAAGATAACCCTGAGCAACGACTGCTAAATCAGCCCAGAACCGGAGATAACCGCGGTGAGGGCTAAAATTGTCATTTTGCCACCTCGATGCTACATTTGCGCTGTCTCAACAACATATCAACCCATATTTTATACGAAGTGTCCCACAAGAACCATAGCTCAAAATCCTGAGTGACTACTATACAAGACAGCAAACTGAATAAAATTTATAGACTTGAAGATCTGGTCATGGACCCATCTTCCCGGCTTCGTACAACCTCTTATCCCATGTCATTGTGTAGCTCTCGACAACAGCATTTCGAAAAGGTATTACACGCCTCAACCGGATGCCCGAATGGAAAGTTTTGAAGGTTCAAGGCGGACAATGCATTGCATGTGTGCACGTACTTTGAGACGGCGGTGGACCTGCGACTCCCCCCTCTATAAATAGAGGGCTTGGGGTGGCAATTTTAGAAGAGAAAAAAGGCGAGGAAGCCCTGTCCATTTTACTCTATACACACTTTAAACTGAGTGCTTTCTTTTTCCAAACACTTGTGAGCTTGTTGTAGACACTCAAAATTTTCTGCACACCTGTTACTAACATTGCAGAAGGGCAGATTCGTCTTTCGGAGATAACCTTGGAAGATAGCTCACATCCATTCTGGATACTACCAGAAGTTCAGTTGCAACCCCGGAACACACACCGGGAATATCAATTCCAACCTCGAAGATAATCCCGAGTTTTGTCATTGGAGATAACCCCAAGGAATGTTGTTGCAGTTCCGGCGATAACTCTGGAAATGCTTATGTCAAATGCATGCGATCAGCTTCAATCTCAGACCTCCTACCGAGGCACTCATTCCAAAGACCCAGAGATAACACCGAGAAGACAGGCACACCTACAGATGACCTTGCGGAATTCAAACACTTTCAGTAGTCCAATCTCAGATGTAACCCTGAACAACGTCTGCTATCAGCCCAAACCGGAGATAACCCCGGTGAGGAGTCAAATCGTCAACTTGCCACCTCAACCTCTGCACACCATCTCAACATTTCATACATACATTTCTATACAACAATGTCCCACAAGAGCCAAGGAGTTCCATGAAAGTATTATGCACACAAGCCAATCATGTTTGATGATAAAGCATATACTTTATAACAATCTTATTCATTTATTAATAAAAAAATATTAATTTATTCAAGGCTTTTAATTATCTACATGATGCTATTTTATAATATGTGATAAACCCATAGTTGTAAGAAATGCTTTTAGAATAATGATGATGATCATTCTAATGAGATTTAAATTTTTAGAAAGCTTAAAACTAAAATAGTTCCCAATCGTTGGATTACTAAATTGGGATTAATGAATCCGGATAGATTGGTACATACGTTTCTTGCTCATTGGATGAGGATGATTGATCTCATGATCATTTATGTGGAGACACTAAAGAAAGTATGTAGGTGCTTATTAGAGAATAAGTTCACTGAACGTGGCTCGCTAAGGAATACCTAATGGAGTTTTACTTGCCTGTCAATAGGAATTCCTGTAGTGATAATAGTACAAGTGATCCTTGGACTTGAGGTCATCATAGTATCTTGTGTATGATGAGTTATACTTTGACTTATTCCTTAAGACCCTTAGGGTATATCAAAGGGTATGCTTGGGTATAATAAGTAAATATATGGAGATAATGTATGATCAATAAAAAAAATCTACCACTTCTAGTAAAAAAAGAGAAATGTCCTATGTGATTCGATAAATGACAACCAAGTAGTCCTGGCTAATGGCAGTAATGAAATTAGAAAGGAGTTTCTAATTTGTATTATTTGGTGTTGTGCATTTAAGAGTCGAAATACATATAATTAAATAAAATAAGACTTGACAAAAATTCTATGTCTTATATTTAATTGGGACATCAGATGGTGGAAGGATTGAATTGCACGGTAACTATTTACTCAAAGGTTCTTTTATGATTAATGTTGAAATATATATTATCCGGAAAGTCGTTGATCGCTAGGGAGGCTTATCCCTATTGTAGAATAAATATTATTTATTTAATTAAATCAATAATTTAATTTATTGATTTAAATAAGATTAGAATTGTTCTAATTGATTTATTCACAACCTAGGTTTAATATGGAGAAACTAAAGGGTCACACCATAAAAGGAAGAATAATTATTTAAGAATTAAATGGCATAATCGTAATAATAAGTTAAGTATATTTAATTTAATCTATGGTGATAGAATAAATTAAATAGCTTAATATTTATTATTTAATATTTTGGAAATATTAAATATAAATTAATAAGAAGAGTCTTATTATTATTATTACTATTATTATTATTTAATTCCTAAAGGAGTTTGGAAATTAATTATTAAAAGTACTCTCATTTATTCCTAATAAGATTAGGAGGCTAATTAATTAAAAGTTTAATTAATTATTCCTAATAAGATTAGGAGCCTAATTAATTAAAGGAATTTAATTAATTAAATAAAGCCCAATTCCTTAATTGTTAAGGAGGGTTGCCTACATCTATAAATAAGAGGAGTAATATTATGGGTGGGGTTGAGACTTTCACAAACACGTGAATACGTAGTTCCAATTGTTGGAGAGTACGCTTTTTTCTATAGAGATAGAATCTAGGATTTTGCCAAATACTCATTTTATTGAATCTTTCTTCTTCCTTGGTGGATCACCTCTAGAGGCCAAACACTTGGGTGGCTAACGTTGATCAAAGAAAGGAACCAAACTCGGTGGATTCAAGTTGGACGCGAAAGGATTTGGAGGTGAACTCGTACCCGAGGAAGCTCGAATCTTCAAGGGTATGATTCTTGTTCATTATCTTTTCGTTTAATTAATAATTGTGCATAAAGGGTGATCCAGGTTTATGGTTTATAAAATTTTAAAACTCTAATTTTTCACGTTTCCGCTTAATTTGTACAATTTGATTGCGTTCATGAATATTACAAACCTAACAGTGGTATCAGAGTCAAACTTTTATGCAAATTATTAATTATTTTAATTTGATATGTATATTGATATGTGTTTAGAATAATTTAATTGGGCATAATTTTGTTGTATAAAATTTAAAAAAAATCTGCCAACTGGAAATTTTGTGATTCGCGTGGATATTAATTTCGCCGAATCCTTGCGTTAATACTATTGCAACGTGGCTTACTTTATTTTCAAGGTTCCGTGAATCATATACAAGTTCATGATATCCTGTACTAGGATATTATATATGAAATCATAGGAAATCATGATATACTTTAATCAGGATAATCTTTTTGAATAACCTTTTATAGTATGTCACGTGGTAGTATGGAATGCTTCAGGATTTTAAAAGAAAAGAAATTCGTCTTTTCATTAATCTTGTAAAAGGTGAATGATTTATTTTTAAAGTAAAAATGAACCATGAGAATAACAGATTCAATGTATATATATATATATATATATAATAATTTTATAATTAAAATAAAAAAAATTTATTTTAATCTTAAAATAAAAGTTTATTTTAATTTTAAAATAAAAAAAATTATTTTAATTTTAAAATTGAATTTCATGCTAACTAATTAGAGTTGGAATTAGATTCCATGATAACTAATTAGAGATGGAATGGATTCCATGTTTTCTTAAATAAAGGAGTTTATTTAGATATGAAATTAGATTTCATATTATTCTTAAATAAAGGAGTTTATTTGTGAATAGAAAGTGAATTCATGTTTCCTTAAATAAAGGAGTTTGTTTAGATATAGAATAAGATTTCATATTATTCAAAATAAAAGAGTTTATTTGTGAATAAGAAAGAGAATCCGTGTTTTCTTTAATAAAAGAGTTTATTTTAATTCAAAATTAGATTTTATACTAACTAAATTTGCCCATTAAATGATATCAATATATATATATTGAATGTTTATTATTCATGAGATGAATGTTATTTATTGATGCATATGGTGATGTGTATGATAATAAATGGGATTGATTATGGACTATTGACCAATGTGATTGGATTTTATTTTAGTTGGATGCATGAATGTATGGGTTTTATTAAAGGGGGTCTGCGTACCTCGTCTTCTCTAATTTTTTCTTAATGTAAATTTTATCTCCTTCCTATGTACTTCCCCTTGACTGCTGATCAAGGTTTCTATTTATTTTAAATAGTTTTGTAATAGGAATAGTTAAAATTAATTTTGAAGAATTGGAGATCAAGGAGCAAGGAGCGCTTGAAGACCCGTTCGTAATGGAGCCCGAGTTTAAATGTAATAGTTATATTTAAATATTAATTCTTGCACCCCTAGGGTTTGACCTTTTTGGTTCACTTGGTGGCTCTAGAGAATCAAAATAGAATAAAAGTCCATAATCAATCCGGGTAGAATATAGTATTCTATATGTGCATGCTTATACTATATATATATATATATATATATATTATATATTATGCAAACATGTTTTATGTTCATTAATACGATACGTAATTTATATTATATATATATATATATATATATATATATATATATGTGTGTGTGTGTGTGTGTGTGCATGCACGCTAAACAAGATGAGACAAATTAATAACAAACCCCTCAAATTTTTTATATTAAGTCCTAAGCGTTCAAAGATATTTGGAATATCGAACGTCGCCTTCAAGCATGATAAAATTAATAGAGTATTAAATATTTAATATGATTTTGTTGTGTCACCACAAGGCAAGTATTAAGTATTTAAGATGTTAATTTATCACATTTGATGCTTATAAAGAAAATTGAACAATATTGTTTTGTTGTGTCATCACAAGGACAATATTTTTCTTTTTTGAATATATGGAGTGCTAGGTTGGACTTAACTTGGATAATTTTGATTCGGATGTGCCACCACTTGATCAAAATAATCTAAGAGGCAAAATACAAGGAGTTGCATAGTTGATGTAATTGACAAGAGTTGTCTACCTATTTATTTATATATAGTTTGTTGTGTCACCACAAGGCTATATACATTTGAAATGGGATCCTTATTCTCACTAGCAAATCTTTAATTAGATTTTGTCGAACTATATAAGTGAGGGTAATATAGTTTGAAGAAAATAGTGGGAGATACCAATTTAAAACAAAACCTAATTTATTTTGGTAATTAATAAAAGAATGTATGCTAAAATGTTGTTAATTACAAATTCATTTACAGAATTTTATAATGTCTAAATTACTATCACTGCGAAGCATATTAGATGTTATTTAACCTGACCGAATTAAACGGATTGGTTAAGGAAATTGAGAATAATTCTCACGGCTAAAAGGTTATCTTATGTCCTTAATACGCCTATCCCTGCAATGGTTGCAGACAATGCCTCTGAGGAAGAGATTGCTACTTTTAAAAAGTGGCAAGATGATGCACAGTTGGCTCAATGCATCATGCTCGCATCCATGAGTAACAAGCTTCAGCGTCAGCAAGAAACTATGGATGCTCTTACTATATTCCTGCACATCAAGTAGTTGATGGTGGGGAAAGTAGGACTAATAGATATCAGATATCTAAGGAGCTTTTCCGATCTAGAATGACCGATGACACTACAGTACAGATAAAAGTCATTAACATTATCAATTTGATTGATCAATTAGGACAACAGGTTTTTTCATGAATGGAGATTTGAGCCAATATTTGATCTTGCACTAACTCCCGGACTCCTTTCACAATTGTTGTGAATTTTTCATATGAACAAGCTAAATATCAGCCTCGCTGATTTGCTTAACATGTTAAAAAATATTGAGAGTCACTTTCCAACCATAAAAGACCATGTCTTACTGGTAGGGGCCAAAGGATCTTCTGAAAAGAAGAACAATTCTAAGAAGGTAAATAGAAAAGGCAAATAAACAAAGGATAATAAGAACAAAACTGATACGGATAGCAAAAGAGTTTGCTTCCACTGCAATAAGCCTGGACACTGGAAAGAAACTGCAAGAAACATCTTGTAGAGGCTAACCAAAGAAGCTTAGTGAAGTTTCGGTTACAAATACAATTTTGTTCATGATTTAAAATAAATTTTTCTTTAAGTCAAGGTTCTACTTGGGTATTGGATACCGGCTTTGGTTATCATAAATATAGATTTATGAATGGACCAAGCAGAAGTAAAAAGCTAAACAAAGATAAGTAATCCTATGTGTGAGAAATGAAGCAAATGTTGCCACATTAACCATAGGAACTTATAGTTTAGCACAGCCTACGGGCAAGTCTATTAAGTCAATAAGTTGTTATTGTATTCCAGTTCTCGTTGGAAATATTATTACCATTGTATTATTGGACAATAAAATCTTTGGTATTATATTTGAGAACAATTGTTGTTCTATTTATAATAATAATGTTTTGTATAGAATTGGAATATTACTTAATGGATTTTGTATACTTGACTTACATAAAAAATAATTTTGCACAAAGAACAAACTAGTATAAGAAAAGGAGATGATCATTCAAAGAGTTGAATGTGTATATTTGCTGAAATACAAGTGTGAATTATTTGAAAGGTTCTAAGAATTCAAAAGTGAAACAACATGGCAAAGTATTAGGATTCTTTGATCGGATCAAGGAAGGAATACTTGTGCAATAAGTTTTTAAATCATCTCAAATGGTTTTCTCACAATGGATGCCTCCTGATACGCAATAATTGATTGATGTATCTCAAAGGAAAAATCGTACCTTGTTGGACATGGTGCGGTCCATAATAATTTTACCGACATTCCAGTATCCCTCTAGGGTCATGTCCTAGAAATGGCTGCATATCTACAAAAATGTAACCTCAAAATCCAGCCCTAAGACTCCATAAAAGTTATGGACAGGGAGGATTCCTAATCTTAAGTATGTTAAAATAAGGGGTTGTCCAGCTTATGTGAAAAAGGTTTCAAAGGATAAGCTTGGGAAAAGATTTGACAAGTGTCGATTTGTGGGACATCCTAAAGTAAGTTTAGTGTATATGTTCTGTAATCCTACTTAGCAAAAGGTGTTTGTTGCGAAACTCGCTACCTTCTAAGATAAAGGTGTTTATCATTGAAGGGACTAGTGGGAGGATAATAGATCTTGAAGAGTTAAAGAACCACAAATCACTATAAGTTAAATAAGAGGAGCCTGTAGATAGACCTATTGTACCACAACAGAATCGTAAATCTGGAATAATACCGAAGATACCTAGGAGGTATGGATTCATCATAGATGTTGATGATGAGGTACACATTATAGAAGATGATGATCCAGTTACATACGATGAGGTAAGAGTTGTAGACACTCAAAGAAATGAATTGAAGCAAGCTTCTCAAAAATGGAACATTCGTTTTTGATGAAACAATCAAAAGAGTTTGATTTTATCAAAAACAAGAATGAACCTAGTGTGTACAAAAGGGTCAGTGGGAGCGTCGTGACATTCCAAGTATTATATGTTGATATACTACGGATAAGGAATGACATACCAATGCTACAATCACTAAAGATAAAGTTGTCTAAACATTCCTCCATGAATAATTTGGGAAGAGCATCGTAATTAGGGATAAAAATCTATATAGTTAGATTTAAGAGGATGCTCGACTTAACCCAAGGAACATATATTCATTTGATGCTAAAGTCATTTAGCATGGAAAACTCCAAGAGATGTCTCATGTTGATGAGTCATGGAGTGAATCTCTCTTAATAGTCCCCATAGACTCATAAAAGAGAGATCGCATGAGTAACTATCATGTATGCAATGAAATATACGAGACCTGATGTTGATCAGTTATATTCTGGAGAAGTTCACTATGAGTCTGTGAAAAACATCTTAAAGTACTTAACCGACACTAAGGATGTGATCATATTCATGGTGGGTCAGAATTAAAACTAGAGGGCTTAACAAACTGAAGTTTTTCAGACAAACCAAGACGACAGAAAATCCATTTTAAGGTAAAGAGTTACCTTGAACAATGGTGCAGTAAATTGGAAAGGTTCCAAATAGCAAAGAGTTGATGGTTTAGTGATAAGGACAAAGTATATAGCTATAAATGAAGCTGCAAGTTGATTATTTGGATGAAAAGTTCATTACAGAACTAGGAATAGTTCCTAAGTCTCATCTTGGATCTAAACATGTGTTGTGGCACTTTCATTTGATTATAGTAATCATTGAAAGATGGGAAATCACTATAGAGATAGTGGACTCTCAAGAACAACATTAAATATCCATTAACTAAAGATTATCCAACAGCAGAATAATCGTCACTTAGAGAAGAAGGGTATGAGATACCATGGCGATTGGCTTTAGTGCAAGTGGGAGATTGAAAGTAGTATGCACATAAGCCAATCATGTTTGATGATAAAGCATATACTTTATAACAATCTTATTCATTTATTAACAAAAATTATTAATTTATTAAAGGCTTTTAATTATCTACATGATGCTATTTTATAATATGTGATAAACCCATAGTTTTAAGCAATGCTTTTAGAATAATGATGATGATCATTCTAATGAGATCTATATTCCTAGAAAGCTTAAAACTAAAATAGTTCCCAATCGTTGGATTACTAAATTGGGGATTAATGAATCCGGATAGATTGGTACATACATTCCTTACTCATTGGATGAGGATGATTGATCTCATGATCATTTGTGTGGAGACACTAAAGCAAGTATGTAGGTGCTTATTAGAGAATAAGTTCACTGAACGTGGCTCGCTAAGGAATACCTAATGGAGTTTTACTTGCCTGTCAATAGGAATTCCTATAGTGATAGTAGTATAAGTGATCCTTGGACTTGAGGTCATCATAGTATCTTGTGTATGATGAGTTATACTTTGACTTATTCCTTAAGACCCTTAGGGTATATCAAAGGGTATGCTTGGGTATAATAAGTCGTACATGGAGATAATGTATGATCAATAAAGAATCTACCACTTCTAGTAAAAGAAGAGAAATGTCCTATGTGATTCGATAAATGACAACCCAGTAGTCCTTGGCCAAGGCAGAATGAAATTAGAAAGGAGTTTCTAATTTGCATTATTTGGTGTTGTGCATTTAAGAGTCGAAATACATATAATTAAATAAAATAAGACTTGACAGTAATTCCGTGTCTTATATTTAATTGGGACATTGTATGGTGGAAGGATTGAATTGTACGGTAACTATTTACTCAAAGGTTCTTTTATGATTAATGTTGAAATCTATATTATCTGGAAAGTCGTTGATCGCTAGAGAGGCTTATCCCTATTGTAGAATAAATATTATTTATTTAATTAAATTAATAATTTAATTTATTGATTTAAATAAGATTAGAATTGTTCTAATTGATTTATTCACAACCGGTTTAATATGGAGAACCTAAAGGGTCACACCATAAAAGGAAGAATAATTATTTAAGAATTAAATGGCATAATCGTAATAATAAGTTAAGTATATTTAATTTAATCTATGGTGATAGAATAAATTAAATAGCTTAATATTTATTATTTAATATTTTAGAAATATTAAATATAAATTAATAAGAAGAGTCTTATTATTATTATTACTATTATTATTATTTAATTCCTAAAGGAGTTTGGAAATTAATTATTAAAAGTACTCTCATTTATTCCTAATAAGATTAGGAGGCTAATTAATTAAAAGTTTAATTTATTATTCCTAATAAGATTAGGAGCCTAATTAATTAAAGGAATTTAATTAATTAAATACAGCCCAATTCCTTAATTGTTAAGGAGGGTTGCCTACATCTATAAATAAGAGTAGTCTTATTATGGGTGGGGTTGAGACTTTCACAAACACGTGAATACGTAATTCTAATTGTTGGAGAGTACGCTTTTTTCTATAGAGATAAAAACTAGGGTTTTGCCAAATACCCATTTTCTTGAATCCTTTTTCTTCCTTGGTGGATCACCTCTAGAGGCCAAACACTTGGGTGGCTAACGTTGATCAAAGGAAGGAACCAAACTCAGTGGATTCAAGTTGGACGCGAAAGGATTTGGAGGTGAACTCGTACCTGAGGAAGCTCGAATCTTCAAGGGTATGATTCTTGTTCATTAACTTTTCGTTTAATTAATAATTGTGCATAAAGGGTGATCCGGGTATATGGTTTGTAAAATTTTAAAACTCTAATTTTTCACGTTTCCGCTTAATTTGTGCAATTTAATTGCGTTCATGAATATTACAAACCTAACATTCCAATCCTGAGTGACTATTACGCGTGCCAGCACAGCGGATAGAATTTGAAGCTTGAAGACCATGGGCATGGTCCCCTCTTCCTGACATCGTACAACCTCTAATCCCATGTCATTGCGTAACTCTCGACAAAAGCAGCCCGAAGAAGGTCTTGTACACCTTGTTCGGATGCTCGGATTGAAGTTTTGTAAGTTTGAACGGACATCATAGTACACGAGTTCACGTACTTTGAGATGGTAGGACCCGCGGAGCTCGGGGCACCATGGGTAGCCGCAGGTGCATCTGCGGCTGCCGTAGGTACACCTACCGTAGGTACAAAAGCAGGTTTATTTCTCAACTCACAGCAACCGGTGAGCCCATTTTCAAATTGCTAAGGAAGCACTCCTCCATGAAATGGAACGATGAGTGTCAGAAAGCCTTTCTTACAATCAAAGAGCAGCTGGTTAACGCTCCTATTTTGGTACCTCCCAGGGATGATGTTCCCCTATTCATGTACCTGTCCATTAATGACAATGCCATGGGCTGCATGCTGGGGCAAAAAGACGATAGAGGCTAAGAACGAGCTATCTATTACCTCAGAAAAAGATTCAGCATCAATGAACACAAGTACACTCTGATTGAGAAGACTTGTTGTTCTTTAGCATGGGCTTCCACGAGGTTACAGTATTACCTCCATGGTCACACAACATATCTCATATCACGCGTAGATCCTCTCAAGTATGTGTTGAGAAGCTTTATACATGAATTTTTTTGGTCATCCAGATGGCGCTTGATCCTACAAACAATTTGACATCGCTCTACGTGATGCAAAAGTCTATCAAAGGTCAAGGAATTGGGGATCAACTGGCCGCCGCACCTGCAGAGGATTACAAACCCTTGGAAACATATTTCCCCGATGAAGGGGTAATGACAGCTCAGCAACACCATCAGTACGATACATGCCATACATGGAAAATGTATTTTGATGGGGTCATTAACACTGTAAGGATCCGGAGTTTGAGCGATTCTAGTGTTCGATACTGGGAGCAAGATCTCGTCACCGCGTCAATTACGCTTTGTCAGCACCAATAACACAGCTGAGTATGAAGGCTATATCATGGGGCTAAAACTTGCCCGTTTAATGGGCATCGGGCGGTTAACTGTCTTTGGGGATTCCGAATTGCTAATCAAACAATCCACAAAAATCTATCAAACCAAGGAACTACATTTGCTGCCTTACCATCGGCAAGTTTTACAGATGGCTTTGGAGTTCGAAGAAATCTCCTTTCTACACATTCCTCGTAATTGGAATGACTTTGCGGATGCTCTAGAAACGCTGGCCTCCTTGGTTTACATACCTGACAAGGAAAACATGCCAATCATCACGTTTACTCTGCAAAGAGCCCCAGTCTATGGGAATTATGTTGGAGAAGTATCGGATGAACTACCTCCCATCCACCACCCTTGGTATCAACATATCAAGGAATATCTACGAGATGGATCTACACCCGTTGAGGTGAGCCTAACTGAGAAGAGGCGGATTCATCGACTTTCTATGAAATTCTATGTAAGACCCCAACTTATTCTTAATGAAATTTAATTTTCTCTATTTATTATTTTGAAATAGTAAGGGTTGATTTGATTAATGTGGATAGTTAGGGGTAAAATACGCAAATATTTCAAAATAAGCAAGTGGTTATAAAATATTCATTGTTGTTGGAGAATATTCGTTTGGTCGTGGAATATTCGTACTATCGGGGAATATTCGTACGACGGCGCAGCCATGTGTGGGCCCCATAACGGAAAGCGATTGGATGAAGAAAACGACAAATATAAGTTGGTTAAAAATAATCTACAGAAGTTGTTACAGTATTAATCTTGTTAAAATACTCTTTGGTTAAAAAACACGAGTAGCACCAGATTGCACCAATTATTGATTCTTACGTAAGAAGGCACTACTCAATAATGGTTACAGTAATTATTGTTCAGTATTTTATTGAGTTAATAATTGCTGCGTTGATATTTTATATTGTTGTTTTTTCAATAATTGTCATTACACAATATTTTTCATTATCGAAGCAATAATTCATATTATCTGAATAATATTATTAGATAACATTATTGGCAATGTCTAGAAAGTTCTATCTAAGGAGAGGTTTGGTCACCTAATCAAGGCCAAGAAGAAGAAATTCTTATTCGAAAGCCCCTCTTTCTGGGAACCCACTGGTTGTCAATATTGTGATTCTCATAATATTATTTGTGAATAATTAATTATTGATTCATATGATGAGGAAAATATTGATTTTATGTGGATATAGATGGAGAAAAATTTTAATGTGACAATTGTTGAAAATTAAAATTTTATCTTTTTCTCGATAAGATAATGTATTATTATATTTTAATAATATAATAATGGTGATATTTTTTACAACTAATGTGGGATATATGAGTATACGAGGAGGAAGAGTATTTTTGTTGCAATAAATGTTTAAAACATGTTAAACATGTCTGTGGACCCCATTTATTGATTGAAATTTGATTATAGCCGTAAAATTGCCCGCTTATGGATTTTGGCCAATTTCGCTTGGAATTTGAAAAACTTTCTTCCGCAAAGTTGTAGAGAATTGAATTTCCTATAACAACTAGCTTAGATTCGAATTTTCCGATAAAAGGGTTATTTATTATGAATTATTGATGTTCTAAAATTCTGAATAATTGATTTTTGGGAGTTTTATTAATTTTATTAAGAAAAACGTTTTATTGATTTTGGTGAGGGGGACCATTTGTTTGGGTGATAATTTGAATCTTAGAAAGTGTGCGTAGGAAATTATAATATATATATTAATAATTTATTAAATTTTTCGCTTTGGTGTTCTAAGCAATTTCTATAAATAGGTGCTTAGGTTAGAATTGAAAATCACACCGTAAATCAAGTTTTTTCTCTCTATATTATCGGCGTATTCTTGTGAGTATTTTGAGTATACTTTGAGTATTGTTGTACGGTGCAAGTCCAAGTCATATGTGACGCCCCCAAAATTAGGTATACATCACCCATCTTGGGTCGCCACTTACATGGTACAGAATTTAAATACAACTTATTAACATAACTGCTCTTGTACAATACGACATAAAGCGTGAGTTTAAATACAAATATCGCTCTACTAGATATTATACAAACTCAAACAAAAAGTCCTCATTATAATTATTATCACACTATTTCACAGAATAGTGAGGACTACTAATGCTATCTTCAGGACCATCACTCGTTTCCCCGACTCGTCCCAAACTATATTCTCATTTCAAGAGAACAAGTGAAAGAAAGGGTGAGCTCAACTAGCCCAAGAAGAAATATTATGACTAAGATAATGCGTAATAAATTATCAATAGTCTTCAACAATGTTAAACCGATAAAATACAATAGATAACGGTTTAATCTGCGGCGGAATACGCAATCCATTAAAAGAGTCAAGTAGAAAATAAAATCTATTGTCTTTTATGATTTAAAAGGTTTTTCATCATCGTTATAAATTTGAGACTCACTTTAATAAATAATCCACATCATCGAATCACCCCGCACTACTACGGCCAAGGATATTCTTTAGTATCACGACCACAATTATTCCCGCACTACGGGCCAAGAATAGTTGTGTATTCATTAATGGTCATGATCATGCCAACAATCGCCCATCAATGCACTACGGCCATCGAGAATTTTTACCACATCATTTGTAACATTACTACCATGATTACACCGAATAATCCTCGTCATAATCATACCAAGTCCATCCATGCTCTACATGTGCCACAGATGACTTTTAAAAAAATATAAACATGAGGATGATGACAATGATATAAGAATTCAATAAAACAAGTTCAAGAGTTATTTTATCCAGAATTATTAACGTCCAAATTGTCAACATGATATCGCTTTGAGAGTAAAATTCAAGAATGATCGGAAGAATATTTCCATGAAAGATATCTTTGGATGAAACGCAAATATCAAGGATATTCTACTAATTTCATGGAGTATAGAAGTCAAAGTTTTAACCAACTGGGTATAATAAAGAATGGAATAACAAAAGAAATCACCATGCATGCGGTACTTTGCATAGACAAAGTTATTCCAACGTAATAATAATAACGGAACGTGTCGTGAAATTCACAATCGATGGGATGTTCCAATGAATAATAAAGATGGAACCAGATCCGGTGTAAAACACATGAGATAGGATATTCCAACAGAATGATAAAGATTTTAACCAGTCGGTGTAAAAACACATGCATGCGAGGATGTTCCAATGTAATAATAATAAAGATTTTAACCAGTCCTGTAAAACACATGCATGGATGTTCCAATGTAATAATAGAAGAATGTCACCAAGTATAGGTAAACCACAGATACAAAAGTTATTCCAATGTAATAATAAGCAATGGAATAACATAAGGATTTCACCAGTATATAGGGTATGCCAGCAGATACAAAAGTTATGTATAGGGTATGCCACTTTTACAAAAGTTATTCCAATGTAATAATAGTGAATGGAATAATGAAGTTCTCTTCAAGAAGAAAGAATAACACCCCTTACCGTAAAAAAGAACTGAATATAGAAGTAGTGAAGTAGCGTAATACTCTTCTTCTTTCTATAACTTTCTCTCTATAGCTTTCTCTATAATTTCTCTCTAGAGTTTCAATGAATTCGTAAGAAAATAATGAAGGAATGAGCTTCTATTTATAGGAAAATGGAATGCATAGTAACTAATCCATGAACGGTCCGAGATTGATTTACTTTAATTTGACGGTCCATATTTAAAGAAAAATCTTTTAAATAAAATATAATATATTCTATTTATATAAAAACATTTTACTATGCAAACACTTATGCAAAACACTATACAACACTACGCATAATAAAATATAATATATTTTATTTATAAAATAACTTTAATAAAGTATTCTCATTTTATATAAAAGATGTTTCGCATTTTATTACGTTAATAATCTGAATAAAAACAAAAAGTCATTATCGCTATAATAATTCATGACAATAATGGAATCAAACTGAGTGACTTCTTACATAAGCATCAATAATCAATACCCGTAGCTACTATGCAACCACATGTATTATCGTACTTTTACTACCGAGTAGTTCAACAAGATCAACCAGTAAAACTTCCGCCGTTATTTCAATAAAATATTTTTGTCGTTTTTCAATCAATCCGACAATATTTTGTAGGGTCCACCAATGATGAGTAGCCAGAGGAATATTCCCCGCTAAACTAGAATATTCCCCACCAATCGAATATAATATAACCACTTGCATACTTTGCAAAATTTATAAATATTACCCACAACTATAACATTATATCAAATTATTCCATAATATTCAAAAATAATATTTATAGAAAATTCATCTTTATTTATAAAAGTCAGGGTCTTACAACATCCCTTCTTATGAAATTTCGCCCTCGAAATTAGGGTACGACACGGTATGTTGAAGAGGTAAGGATACCTTGATTTCATTTGATTCTAACTCCCAAGTCATTTCCTCAACATCGTGGTTCCTCCACAAAACTTTGACTTGAGGTATAACCTGGAGCGTAGAATATGTTCCTTCTTATCCAAAATTTGAACAGAACCTCTTCATACGTCAAATCTTTCGCTATTTCGTCCGGTTCTAACTCAATAATATGGTTCGGTCTTTCACATATTTACGTAACATGGATATGTGAAAAACGTTATGAACACGAGACATATTTGGCAGAAAGCGAGTCTATAGGCCACGATTCCTACTCGACGAGGATTAAAATGGACCGATGAATCGAGGATTAAGTTTTCCTCTCTTTCCAAATCTTGTAACTCCTTTCCATGGAGCAACTCTTAACAACACATGATCTCCTATATCAAATTCTACGCCCTTTCGATGAAGATCTAAGATAACTCTTTTGTCGATTTTGTGAGGTTTTTTATACATTGTCGGATCGTTTGAATCTTTTCCGTAGTCATATGTACCAACTCCCGGTCCCAACAACGTTGCTTCACCCACCTCATCCCAAAGATATCTTTGGAAAACGACACTTTCTTCCATACAACGCTTGAATGGAGCCATGCCAATACTTGATTTGATAAGCTGTTGTTGTAGGAAAACTCCACCAATGGTAAGAACTTGTCCCAACTCCCTTGAAATCAAGAACACGAGTCTTAATAGATCTTCAAGAGTTTGAATAGTCCTCTCCGATCGCTTCATCCGTCTCGAGGATGATATGCCGAAGCTAAATCGTAAGTCTGTGCTCATAGCTTTTTGCAAACTAACCCAAAATCGTGAAGTGAATCTTGGGTCTCGATCGGAAACTATGGATACCGACATACCATGCGATCTTTACAATCTCGTTTTTATGTACATACGAGCAAGACGTTCAAGTGTATAAGTTTCTCGTGACGGAAGAAATGAGCGGACTTGGTCAATCTATCAACAATGACCCAAATCGCATCAATGCCTTGAGAAACCTTAGGAAGACCCCAGAATTAAATCCATGGTAATGTGCTCCCACTTCCATTCTAGAATTTCAAGTGGTTGCAATGGACCTTTGGGAACTTGATGCTCGCTTTAACTCGTTGACAAGTTTGACACCTTGAGATAAACAAAGCGCTATCTCTCTCTTCATATTGCTCCACCAAAATGTATGGATTTAATATCATGATACATTTTGGTACTCCTGAGATGGATTGCAAATGGTGTGTTGTGCGCTCCATCATGATATTATACTTTAAATCGTGGTCGTTAGGAACACAAAGTCCGGAGTTGACTCAAGTATTCCTTCTTCATCGATTCTTGCTTCCCAGATAGCACCCTCTTAGACTTTCTTCCTCATACGCATCACCTGTGTGTCAGTAGCTTGAGCGACTTTAACTTTATCGATTAAAGTTGGTAATCGATCTTTCGAGGTAAGGGATGTTATTTTCTTCTCAAATGATATTATTTCTTCAATATCATTATGCTGAAATATTGGTTGAAACTTTTTATCAAATTTGGAACTTTTTCATATCGGGGTTACTTATTCATAAGTTACTATTCACGAGTTACTATTCATGAGTTACTATTCACGAGTTACTATTCACGAAAGTACTATTCATGAAGCGTGAAGATGTTTTTTGTGGAATTTCTATCTTTTGGTGTCTGAGTTCTTATTCACGTATACTCAAGACTATTCACGATATCTGACTATTCATAGAAAAATAAAATTTCTTCTTTTGTCCAAAATATCTATTCGGATACTAGCTTTGATTGTATCCATGTTTTGATCATTCTTGAATTTTACACCACTATGATTATTTTTGAGGTATTATTTTTGAACATGGATAAAACAAAGTACTAATCCTTAATCCTTAATCCTTGTCATTTTTTTTCAATGGATTCGCTTTCTTTAAAAATATTTTCATCATCCTCACCTTAAATGGTGATATTATTGAATATCTTTGGCCCAGTAGTGCAAAAGATGAATGATTTCAAGAATATCTTTGGTCAGTAGTGCAAAGATGAGCAGTGTTTAGATGAACATGATTAATGATGAATATCTTTGGCTCAGTAGTGTAAAAGATGAATATTTGATTCGGATGTATATTGATTGATGTTACAGGATAAAAGATAGAGCGATGAACTTTTAAATTCATACATAGAAGATAGTAGTTTGCATTCTCTACTTAACTCTTCTAATGAATTATTATTTCATGTAATATTGATTTAAAATTTGTTGTCTATTGTATTCTATTAGATTTTTTCCTGTTGAAGACTAACGATAATTTATTGTATATTATCTTAGTCATAATATTCTTTATGGGCTAGTTGAGCTCACCCTTTTCCTTTTTGTTCCATTTTTCTCGTGGAGGCGAGAATATAGCGAGTACGAGTCGGGGTATGGAATGAAGGTTTTAGAGAAAGTTGTTTAGTAGTCCTCACCATTTTTGTAAAATAATGTATCAATAAATGTGATGAGGATTTATTTGAGTATGGATATTGTGTAGAAGATAATATTTGTATTCAAACTCACAGTTTTACTATTGTAATAACAAAGTTGTAGTTGTTTACGTACCATGTAATGACAACTCGGAATGGGTGATGTATACCTATTTTGGGGGCGCCACGGTTGGTATCGAGCTTAGGATATGATCTCTAGCGGAGATCTGGGGAATAGAACTAGGAGGGAGAGGCGAGTAAATCCTTCGCTAGTGTGTCCTACCTAAGCTTATTTGTTAGTTGGTCAAGATATAGGGATATTATGTGATATATTTATTTCCTTAATTAACCCTTGTTTTATGACAAGATTTGAGAATGTCGATCGAGAATATTAACAATGGAAATGAGACCGTGGAGACGCCTATACTCACCAACGAGGAGAACGTGCAACAGTCGGCAATATTCCTCCCGTGAACAACACCATTGAAAGCGAGATGATGAACGAGGGGATGTTTAGAAGTTTTTGCAGTTCATGCAAAATCGCATTTAGGAGACTCGTGTTCAAAATACGGAGGAAATGATAGCAATTCACGGGTTGTCACAAACAAGCAGTTCAAAGAGTTGGGACCACGAATTTAAGGGAAAGCCAGATCCGATCATGGCGGAAACATGGGTCAAGCAAATTACCAAGATATTCGATGTCTTGGGATGCACGGAGGAACAGAAGGTTCCATTCGCCACCTTTATGTTAAAATGGCGAGGCGACTCATGGTGGGAGTCTGTGAAGCGCACCCATCCAAACCGCACTCAAAGCATGTCTTGGGAGACGTTTTTGAAGCTATTTAATGACAAATACTTTCACGAAAAGTGTTCGTCTATATGAAGGAAGTGGAGTTCATTAGATTGGAACAAAACAACATGACGCGGTGTCTCAAAGACGAGGCAAAGTTTACAGAGTTATCCGAGGTTTGCACCTCATTTGGTGGAGAATGAGGAACGTATGACGCGGATGTTTCTTAGAGGTTTGAAACCGGCAAGATACGTCAATATCTCATTTCTCATAAATTTTCTCTCTATTCAGATGTTGTAAAGCAGGCTCAATTATTAGAGCGAGATAACGAGTACTACCAATCGAGGACCATAACCAGGATCGTATCGAGAGATAGCGGTCCAATGTAATAATGATAACCACGGAGAAAGAAAGCAGAGACGGACAAAAATGGTAACCACTCTGGTGGTAATCATGGCTATGAAAATGTAAGAAGCGAAGTCGGGAGGAGATTTTAAAAGAGGAGATTTAACAACGACCATGTGAAGACGACAGTCTGGCTTGAGAAGAATCGGTTCTAAGGAGGAGAACGACCACCGATCATATGTTACAAATGCGGAAAAGAGGGACATATCACCAAAGCGCCCACAACAGTTCAAGGTATGCTATAATTATGGAAAGGAAGGACATATCGCTTCGAGATTGTATGGTAGCGAAACCTAGTTCAATGGGGACGGTGACTCAAAAGATCGGTCCCGTAAAAGTCAAAGTCAACGATTCCGGGAAGAGCGTTTGTTGTGGTGGTCGGTCAAATGCGAGAAACCCAAACGAGGTGATCACGGGTAAGCTATTAATAAATTCTTGCGAAGTTTATACCTTACTTGATACCGGCATGCTACCCATTCATTTATCTCCCGCATGTGCTCAACGCTTAAACTTGACTGACTGGAGAAATTAGACTTTGACCTATCTGTGGAAACTCCGTTAGGAGAAATTTTCATCACATCCATCGTTTATAAATCTTGTTTGATTCAAGTTGGCACCATTACCTTACCATTGACCTTATCTCTTTAAAGATACTTGCTTTTGATGTGATTTTTAGGATTGATTGGTTAACTACTCATCATGCCAAAATTGATTGTTTTCGTAAGGTTGTTAGTTTTCATATTCCTAACCAACCGTTGTTATGCGGATTCAAGCAACTAAACCATTAAAATAAATCATCGTCATATCTAATCATAAAGCTATTCGTTTATTGAAAACGGATGTCAAGCTTTCTTAGCCCATGTTATGGATTTGAATAAAGACACGTCAAATTTGAATAATATTCTGTTGTTATTGACTTTCCGACGATTTCTGAAGAACTTCCCGGTCTACCCCGTAACGTGAAGTTGAATTCTTTATTGATCTTGAACTCCGTACAAAGCCCATTTCTAAAACCCCATATCGAATGGCTCCTATTGAACTTCGGGAATTAAAGGTCCAACTACAGGAATTGTTGGACATCGGTTTCATTTGTCCTAGTACATCTCCTTGGGGTGCTCCTGTTTTATTTGTAAAGAAGAAAGAGAGGAGTATGCGACTTTGTATTGACTATCGGGAATTGAACCATGTCACCATCAAGAATAGGTATCCTCTACCTCGTATTGATGACTTGTTTGACCAACTGCAAGGCACAATTCTTTTCAAAATCGATCTTCGATTCGGATATCATCACCAAGATTAGAATCGAGGATATTCCAAAGACCGCCTTGAGAACTCGGTATGGGCATTATGAATTCTTAGTCATGTCTTTCGGATCGACTAATGCTCCCTATGGCTTTCATGGATATGATGAACCGAGTATTTAAGGAATATTTGGATCAGTTTTTTGTTGTCTTTATTGATGACATCCTCATATATTCCAAAAGTCGTGAAGATCATGAGCACCATTTGAAGCTGGTACTCCAAAGGCTTCGTGAAAACAAACTATATGCCAAATTGAAGAAATGCGAGTTCGGCTCGAGGAAGTAGCATTCCTTGGGCACGTGGTGTCGAAACATGGAGTATCTGTTGATCCGCCAAGATTGAAGCAATACAAAGTTAGAGCAACCAAGCTCGGTGGATCAAGTACGTAGTTTTTTGGGCTTATTTGGTTATTATCGGAGATTCGTTGAAGGGTTTTTCGAATCGCTACTTCATTAACCCAAATTTAACTCGGAAGGATACAAAATTCGTTTGGAGTGAAGAATGCGAGAAGAGTTTCCAAGAGCTTAAGAGGAGACTTATTTTTAAGACTGTTCTAACAATACCATCCGTTCGGATGGATTTGTTATCTGGCCGATGCTTCGTGAAAAGGGTTAGGATGTGTTCTCATGCAACGTGGGAAAGTCATAGCCTATGCCTCATGACAACTTAAAGAGTATGAGAGGAATTATCCTACTCATGATCTAGAGTTAGCAGCATCATTCGCTGCTTAAAGATATGGAGGCACTATCTATATGGGGAGAAAGTGGAGATATATTCGCACCATAAAAGCCTTAAATATTTCTTCACTCAAAAAGAACTCAACATGCGGCAATGACGTTGGCTCGAGCTATTGAAAGACTACGACCACACTATTCAATACCATCCGAAAAGCGAATGTGGTAGTTTGACGCGTTGAGTAGAAGATCATGCGGAACGAAAAGCGATGATGTCAAGTATACGACAGAGCCAACTTTAATAGAAAAAGTTAAGGTTGCTCAAGCCACCAATCAGGAGTCGATCGCGTATGAAGAAGAAAGTACAAGAAGGAGCTATTAGGAAGCGAGAATTGATGAAGAAGGAATACTTGAGTCCACTCTAGACTTTGTGTTCCTAACGACTACGATTTGAAGTATAAGATTATGATGGAGGCACACAATACACCATTTGCAATCCATCCTCGGAAGTACTAAATGTATCGTGATCTTCGACATACATTTTGGTGGAACAATATGAAGAGAGAGATTGCAAAGTTTATCTCAATGTGTTTAACTTGTCAACATGTAAAGGCGGGAACATCTAGTACCTAAGGGTCCGTTGCAACCACTTGAGATTTCGGAATGGAAGTGGGAACACATTACCATGGATTTCGTTACGGGTCTTCCTACGGTTTCTCAAGGCATCAATGCTATTTGGGTTATTGTTGATAGATTAACCAAGTTCGCTTCATTTCTTGCCGACACGGAGACTTATTCCTTGAACGCCTTGCTAGTATATACGTGAATGAGATTATGAGGTTGCATGGCATGCCAAGTATCCATAGTTTCGGATCGTGACCCAAGATTCACTTCAAGATTTTGGGTTAGCTTGCAAAAGCTATGGGCACGGATTTGCGATTTAGTTGGCATACCATCCCCAAACGGACGGACAATCGAGAGAGGACTATTCAAACTCTTGAAGATCTATTAAGACTGTGTCCTAGACTTCAAGGGTAGTTGGGATAAGTATTTACCATTGGTGGAATTCTCCTACAACAACAAAGCTTATCGTGCAAGTATAGGTGTGGCTCCATTCAAGCATTATATGGACGAAAATGTCGTTCTCCAATATGTTGGGATGAGGTGGGTGAAGCAACATTGTTGGGACCCGAAAGTTAGTATGTATGACTACCGAAAAGATCCAAATGATTCGACAACGATACAAACGGCACAAGATCGACAAAAGAGTTATGCGGATCTTCATCGAAAGGACGTGGAATTTAGTGTAGGGGATCATGTATTGTCATGAGTTGCTCCATGGAAGGGAGTTACAAGATTTGGGAAGAGAGGAAAGCTCAATCCACGATTTATTGGTCCATTTCAAATTCTTGACCGAGTAGGAAATGTAGCCTATAGACTTGCGTTACCTCGAGTATGTCTCGTGTTCATAATGTGTTTCACATATCCGTACTTCAGTAAATATGTGAAAGACCCAAACCACGTTATAGAGTTAGAACCGGACGAAATAGCCGAAGACTTAACGTATGAGGAGGTACCTGTTAAGATCTTGGATAGGAAGGAGCATGTCCTACGCGCAAAGGTCATACCACAAGTTAAAGTTTTGTGGAGGAATCATGCTATAGAGGAAATGACCTGGGAATTGGAAACGGAAATGAAAGCGAGGTATCCTCACCTTTTCAAAACATCAGTACGTACGTCAATTTCGAGGACGAAATTTCATAAGGAGGGGAGGTTGTAAGACCCCAACTTATTCTTAATGAAATTTAATTTTCTCTATTTATTATTTTGAAATAGTAAGGGTTGATTTGATTAATGTGGATAGTTAGGGGTAAAATACGCAAATATTTCAAAATAAGCAAGTGGTTATAAAATATTCATTGTTGTCGGAGAATATTCGTTTGGTCGTGGAATATTCGTACTATCGGGAATATAAATGACTGCGTAGCAGACCATGTGTGGGCCCCATAACGGAAAGCGATTGGATGAAGAAAACGACAAATATAAGTTGGTTAAAAATAACGGTAGTAGTTGTTACCAATTAATCTTTGTTAAAATACTAAATTGGTTAAAAACACGTAGCACAGCGGTATTGCACCAATTATTAATTCTTACGTAAGAAGGCACTACTCAATAATGGTTCTGATAATTATTGTTCAAGATTTTATTGAGTTAATAATTCTTTGCGTTGATATTTTATATTATTTGTTATTTCAATAATTGTCATTACACAATATTTTTATTATCGAAGCAATAATTCATATTATCTGAATAATATTAGTAGATAACATTATTGGCAATGTCTAGAAAGTTACGTCTAAGGAGAGGTTTGGTCACCTAATCATGGCCAAGAAGAAGAAATTCTTATTGGAAAGCCCCTCTTTCCACAAGGCTCGCCTGGTTGTCAATATTGTGATTTCGTAATATTATTTATGAATAATTAATTATTGATTCATATGATGAGGAAAATATTGATTTTATGTGGATATAGATGGAGAAAAATTTTAATGTGACAATTGTTGAAAATTAAAATTTTATCTTTTCTCGGTAAGATAATGTATTATTATATTTTAATAATATAATAATGGTGATATTTTTACAACGAATGTGGGATATATGAGTATCTGAGGAGGAAGAGTATTTTTGTTGCAATAAATGTTTAAAACATGTTAAACATGTCGGTGGACCCCATTTATTGAATTGAAATTTGATTATAGCTTGTAAAATCGCTTGCTTGTGGATTTCGGTCAATTTCGTTTGGAATTTGGAAAAACTTTCTTCCGCAAAGTTGTAGAGAATTGAATTTCCTATAAAAACTCATGAGATTCGAATTTTCCGATAAAAGGGTTATTTATTATGAATTATTGATGTTCGAAATTCGAATAATTGATTTTTGGGAGTTTTTATTAATTTTATTAAGAAAAACGTTTTTATTGATTTTTGGTGAGGGGGACCATTTGTTTGGCTGATAATTTGAATCTTAGAAAGTGTGCGTAGGAAATTATAATATATATATTAATATTTTATTAAATTTTACGCTTTGTGTTCTAAGCAATTTCTATAAATAGGTGCTTAGGTTAGAATTGAAAATCACACCGTAAATCAAGTTTTCTCTCTATATTATCGAGCGTATTCTTGTGTGTATTTTGAATATACTTTGAATATTCTTTGCACGGTGCAAGTCCAAGTCATAGCCTATATCAGGTGTTTCAAATTTAGAAAGACTTGATCTTTCGAGGTAAGGATGTTATTTTCTTCTCAAATGATATTATTTCTTCAATATCATTATGTTGAAATATTGGTTGAAACTTTTTATCAAATTTGGAACTTTTTCATATCGGGGTTACTATTCATAAGTTACTATTCACGAGTTACTATTCATGAGTTACTATTCACGAGTTACTATTCACGAGTACTATTCATGAAGCGTGAAGATGTTTTTTGTGGAATTTCTATCTTTTGGTGTCTGAGTTACTATTCACGTGATACGGCAGACTATTCACGATATCTGACACTATTCAATCGAAAAATAAAATTTCTTCTTTTTGTCCAAAATATCTATTCGGATACTAGCTTTGATTGTATCCATGTTTTGATCATTCTTGAATTTTACACCACTATGATTATTTTTGAGGTATTATTTTGAACATGGATAAAACAAAGTACGAATCCTTAATCCTTAATCCTTGTCATCATTTTTTTCTTTGGATTCGTTTCTTTAAAAATATTTTTCATCATCCTCGGTCTTAAATGGTGATATTATTGAATATCTTTGGCCAGTAGTGCAAAGATGAATGATTTTCAAGAATATCTTTGGTCAGTAGTGCAAAGATGAGCAGTGTTTAGATGAACATGACTAATCGATGAATATCTTTGGCCTATAGTGCAAAGATGAATATTTGATTCGGATGTATATTGATTGATGTTACAGGATAAAAGATGAGCGATGAACTTTTAAATTCATACATAGAAGATAGTAGTTTGCATTCTCTACTTAACTCTTCTAATGAATTATTATTTCACTGTAATATTGATTTAAAATTTGTTGTCTATTGTATTCTATTAGATTTTTCCTGTTGAAGACTAACGATAATTTATTGTATATTATCTTAGTCATAATATTCTTTATTGGGCTAGTTGAGCTCACCCTTTTCCTTTTTGTTCCATTTTCTCGTGGAGGCGAGAATATAGCGAAAGTACGAGCCTGGGTATGGAATGAAGGTTTTAGAGAAAGTTGTTTAGTAGTCCTCACCATTTTTGTAAAATAATGTATCAATAAATGTGATGAGGATTTATTTGAGTATGGATATTGTCTAGAAGATAATATTTGTATTCAAACTCACAGTTTTACTGTTGTAATAACAAAGTTGTAGTTGTTTCTGTACCATGTAATGACAACTCAGAATGGGTGATGTATACCTATTTTGGGGGCGTCACATTCTACCTGAGCAAAGATGCACTCTACAAAAGAGATGTTGGATTAGGTCTCCTCAGATGTCTGGATAAAGACCAAGCTCAGAGACTCATGAATGAGATCCATGGTGGAGTATGTGGCCCACACATGAGCGGACCCCTACTTGTCAAGAAAATCCTCAGAACAGGGTATTATTGGCTTACACTCAAAGCTGACTATGATGATCACGTCAAGAGGTTCTATCAATGCCAGATTCATGGGAATGCTATCCACGCCCCTCCAAGGGAACTCCACAATATGAGTTTGCTATGGCCCTTCTCAATATGGGGAATGGACATGATCAGGCCCATTGAGCCCAAAGGCAGTAATGGACATCGATTCATATTCACCATGATCGACTACTTCACCAAATTGGTAGAAGCAGCCTCCTTCCCCAGGGTTACCAAAGAAGTCATCATTGCTTTCATCAGAAATAATATCGTCTGTCGATATGGACAACCAGAGGTCATTGTGTCAGACAATGCTAAGAACCTCAACAACAAAATGATGGAAGAATTATGCAATAAATTCCACATCAAACACCTTAACTCCGTCATCTACCATTCAAAGATGAATGGTGTTGTTGAAATGGCTAATAAAAACATCAAGAAGATCATACAGAAAGTGTTCGCCAATCACAAAGGATGGCCTGACCTCTTGGCTCTGACTTTATTAGCCTACAGAACTTCAATGCGTACTTCCACTGGGGCAACACCCTACTCATTATCCTATGGGATGGAAGCGGTGCTCCCCATAGAGGTGGAAATGGAATCCCTCAGAGTGTTGATGGATGCTCAGTTGGATGAAGACCAATGGGTACAAGACAGGTATCACCAATTGTCTCTAATAGACGAAAGGCGAACCGCGGCTATCTTCCATGGTCAGTTATATCAGCAAAGGATCGCACGATCCTATAATAGAAAAGTTTGGCTATGGCAGTTCAAACAACACAACTTGGTTTTGAAGAAGATCATTGACAACCAAGATCAATCTAAGGGAAAATTTTCTCCTAACTGGGAAGGCCCATTTGTTGTCAAGGAGGTATTGACAGGAGGTGCTCTCAGATTACACGAAATGGATGGCGATGAATTTCCACAGCTTATCAACTCGGATACCATGAAATGGTACTATGTCTAAGGTTACCATCAAGCAAACATCCTGGTTTTTGATCATCAAATCATCAGTCATTCCAATTTTTTAACCCTTTTTACATGCTCTTCCGCCCCTCAGGGAAACATACACTTCAAACCAGCAGCCTGGTTTCACCTCATTTAAACCTCTCACATAATTTTGGTTATCCTGAAGACGGGATTGAACCATTCACACCTGCAGTTTATCCTGAAGACGGGATTGAACTTTTCTACGCTTGCAATTTGTCCTGAAGACGGGATCAAACTTTTTCTACACCTGCAGTTTGTCCCAATCATGGGATCAAACATTCTTCTCCCCGCGGTATAGCCTGCACATGGGATTCAAATTTCTCTTTAGCTGCAATTCGTCCTGAGGGCCGAACTACGTTGACCTGATCTCCCTGATACACGAGAGTACGTAGGCAACCATATTCTATATGGCCTAGTCGCAATAAAAAAACAAAACAAAAACATTTCTACCCTTTCACTACAAAAACAAAAACAACAAAAACACTTCTACACCCTTCTTCATCAATAAAGCTTCTACACCCATCTGCCTTCACATTAAGCGTTGAACCTCTTATACCAGGTTCGAACTACGCAGACCTGATCTCCTCTTCATTAGGAGTACGTAGGCATCCATTTATGGTTTGGTCTAACCCCCTACCAGAACAAAAATACTTGTCACACGGTACTGGGATCAAACTTCAATCCACCATATTTCATCGGCTTCAAACCAAAGGGATGGAATTACCCAACCTCTCCTCATAAATAGGAGATTCGGTGACCATCTAAGCTGTGGTTGTGCATCAAAGGGCAACACCAATCCATAAGAGATGGAATTAACTAGGCTTCTCATAAATAGAAGTAATGGCGACTATCTGTGGTGCAGTCAATCTCAAAGAGGAAAAGCCACAGTCCTCTCCACATTTCCATACAGAAACCAGTCCCAAGACACCAAAGATGGTAGGGATACACACAGATCAATGATCCATTCTAAAAGATTCTGCGATGGCTCAATGTCCACACATTAAGGATGAGTTCAGAATGCATCAAGATCTAAAAGGAAAATATCAAGCAAGTATCAAGGCACAACTAAAAGGGAAGTAAATCAAAATATATTTCTCTATCATATATAATACTGTTTGATATATACATATGTGTTGTACATGACAAAATGGCTAAGCTAGTCTGTGCAGGAAAATACAAGTTTATCTACGGATCTGTGTGTATGCGGACTATCAGATCTAACATAGCATCCCTCTCTGAAGAAGGAGGTAACGCTGCAAGCTCCTGCCCAATGGTATCTACACGAGCTAGTAGATCCGAGGCTAACTACTTGGTGGCATGATGCTCATCAATGTATGCACTCATATCGGCAAGGATTCCAGTCATAAGGGATCTCACTGAAGTACTGTCTGTGACGGCCACATCCCAAGCAGATAAGGTAGCATCCCGCTCTACAATCAATGCATCTCTATCTGATATAGCCTCATCTTTCTCTAATAGAGCGGAATCTCTCCCATCAAGAGTTGTCAACATCGAGGCCATAGCCTGATCTCTCTCATAAGTCATCAAATGTAAACTCTGCTCTAAATACTGTGTTGAATGCTGAATAATAGTAGCACTCGTAGTAGGAGAATCCATCATAAATGCTGGCAACCCAGCAGCCAAATCCTCCTTAATGGGAATATCAGCCTCCTCCATAGGCTCCTCATCGTCATAATCAATCCCCTGCACTGTGGATACTACCACAGCAAATGCAGTCTCTATCTCCATCTATGCGGAATACTCTGCAGAACAACCCGGATGGCTGATGCAAAACACAGCTAGCTTTCGCTGATCCCAACAGGCATACAACCTAGATATGTCCTCTTATGATAAATACCGAGAAGCGAAGCCCTGACTCGATGCCCCCTCAAAAGAATGGAAGTCCTGGAACTAGTCAAACTGACACATCACGGCCAGTGGGTGGTAAGTAATCATGCCTCTCAAACCAGCTAGAGGAAGATAATCCATGCCCGGAGCATGAGTAATGAAGTTGTAGGGTGAGCTAAGCCCTGTACACGACAATATAGTGAACGGATCTCCGATCCCTACCAAGAAAGCTGACCAAGATGCAGCATCTGTACACTCCACAGGCTGAAAGGAGTATGACATGGTTATATCATGGGAGAAACAATACCCATATCGTCTAAAAGTGCCAGTCGGTCTCAATTGTGACATAAACCACACATACAGCATGACCGAGCTGCCTGTAAACACTCCTACCAGATAAGTGCAGCAGTATGTAGCTAACCTCAGAGTCTCTGCGATGATCATCGGTATGATGGTGTGACCCTCCCTGAGAGCTCTCACTGCCATAATGACGCCAATGTCCAACTTATCCACGTATCGTGGCATGTAGACATACGATAGTACACAAAATAGCAGTACATCCACTCTGGTCAGACGCCAATGATCCTTCGGTGTGGTGAAATCCCCGGAATGTCGTGTATAACTATCCTCTGAGCCAAATCTATCAAACAAAAAATGTTGGGATATAACATGGCCAGATGTGATCTCATCCTACACCACTCTATGCCTCAAGCCAGTGAGGGTCATGAACTATCTACTCATGTCTCTAATCGCCATATGAATGCAAGGTCTGTCCAATGGTAGCATCGTCAAACGTGCATACTCCTCTAAATTAGAAGTTAACTCCTGGATCCCACACCTCCGTCTCAGTTTAGTTCGAGTTGCAAAGGAGGTTTCACAAGCTGAAAAGGCCAAATCAGGAATAAAAACGCTATGCGATTGAGTAGAATAGCCTGGAATCCTGGTTTTCACGAGTCAAACTCTGGTTCCGCACATCACTCATTGGTATCCGCCTGAATGCAAGGTATATTATACCGATGAACTCAGCTTTTTCAAATCATGCTCGGTAATGCCTCACATAGGTCTGATGCCTCCAAACACAAGGACGTAACCCTAAAAGAAGTATCCCCGGCGGGAGTCACAACGCAGACTTTCAAACCTCCACGTATCCCCGGCAGGGGTCACAACGCGGGATTTCATTGACATACTCCCCGGCGGGGGTTACAACGCATTCTCAACCATTGATACACACATCAATGAAGGTCAAGCAACCTTGACGTTATCTCAGCCAATGGCAAGTAAACCCATCGAAGCAACGTATCCATGTCTACATATCCTCGGCAGGGGTTACAACGTGATTCAACAAATGATATACGCGTCAATGAATGTCAAGCAGCCTTGACATACTCCCCAACAAGGGTCACAATGCAATGCAACCATTGATATACACATCAATGAATGTCAAGAAGCCTTGACAGTTTGCCCAACAAGGACCTATCCGGTGATACACACATCGAAGGTCAGCAAATTTCGACAATACATACTATTCAAGCAAAGAACTCGACAGGATCGTGGAATATGTTATGCACATCCTCAAACAGACAAAGCCTTATCCCCACAGATCTCTTTCACATGAGAGGCAACCCTACGGAGTAGAAGTCTGTATCAAGGATCCATGACTTTGGTGATAGCCCCAACGTCAACATCCTTGAAGACTTGGATCGCATGTCTAAGATATTACCAATTGTCATCCCCTGCAAAATTAATAGGGAACCGGCAATCATTCATTCATGCATCATACATTTGCATCATGTTGCTGCACATAGCATCATGTTTATCTTGTTGCATTTCAAGTGTCTAGAATTCTTTATCCTATCCATGCCTTGCATTGCATGAATGTGATAAAGAGGGGCATCTATAGACACTCAAAATTTTCTCGCACACATTGTTACATTAACATTACGGGGAGGCGATTAAATCTTCGGAGATAACCACGAAGAGGCGGTGACATCCATTTCGGATACTTCTGGAAGTTTAGTCTCAACCTCAAAACACACACTGGGAATATCAATTCCAACCTCGGAGATAACCCCGAGTTTCATCCATGGAGATAACCCCAAGGAATGCTATTGCAATTCCGACGATAACTCCGAAAATGCTTGTTTCAAATGCATGCGATCAGCTTCAATCTCAGACCTCTTGCCGAGGCACTCATTCTCAAGACCTGGAGATAACATCGAGAAGACAGGCACACTTACAGATGACCTTGCGGAATTCAAACACTTGCAGTAGTCTAATCTCATATGTAACCCTGAGCAACGTCTACTATCAGCCCAAACCGAAGATAACCCCGGTGAGGAGTCAAATCTTCATCTTACCACCTCAACCCCTGTGCACCGTCTCAACATTTCATACATACATTTCTACACAACAATGTCCTACAAGAGCTAAGGAGTTCCAATCTCGAGTGACTATTACGTGTGGCAGCACACCGGATAGAATTTGAAGCTTGAAGACCATGGGCATGGTCCCCTCTTCCTAACTTCGTACAACCTCTAATGCCATGTCATTGCGTAACTCTCAACAAAAGCAGCCCAAAGAAGGTCTTGTACACCTCGTTCGGATGCTCAGATTAAAGTTCTACAAGTTCGAGCGGACATCACAGTGCACGAGTGCATGTACTTCGAGACGGCGGAACCCGCAGAGCCTGGGGCACCCCAGGCAGCCGCAGTGCATCTGTGGCTACCGCAGGTACACCTGCAGCTCCCCCCTCTATAAATAGAGGGCTTGGGTGGCCATTTGAAAAAAAGGAAAAAGACGAGGAAGCCCTGTCCAATTTGCTCTGTACACACCCCATATTGAGTGCTTTCTCATTTTAAACACCTGTTAGCTCACATATAGCTATATTTTACCGACGGGAGCTGAGTGTTTATCTATCTAGAGTCATAGAAGCCTACTTTGGCAGCCCACTATAAGCCTTCTCACATTCTATAAAGCCTTTCTCTTCATCTTTGCACACACTATTCTTCACATTGAGAGTCGTGTTGTGTGTGTATGCCGGATTTTGATTCCGTGGTTTTTATTTCTCTGCTCGTATATATATACTTATATATGTATATATTTATATATGGACTAACATTATTGAGTTATGCCTTGATTGAGCCTAGACTTATGTCTGGAGCGTTTACTTGCTTTTATACTTATATATATTTATATAAACTGTTGTCAGACTCTGTCTGATTAGCCTAGATTTTACATCTGGAGCGTATACTTGTTTATATATATATATATATATATATATACTTATATATATAAACTGTTGTCAGACTCTATCTGGTGAGCCTGGATTTTACATCCGAAGCGTTTATTACTTTTATATATATATATATACTTATATATATGAACTATTGTCGAACTCTATTCGATGAGCCTGAATTTTATATTCGGTATGTTTACTGCTTATATATATATATATATATATATATATATATATTTACATTTTTGTCAGGCCTAGAGTTTACTTTGAGGCCTTTTATTGCTTTATTTATATTTAGTCCTGCCTGGAGTTTACTTCGTGGCGGTTGATCATCTTTTACAGCTTTATTTACTTTTATGATCCCCATGGAAGTGCTTCGTGGTGGTTGATCATGTCCATATATATATATATATATATATATATATATATATATATATATATATATATATTGATCACTTTTATATATTTACATTTTCGATCCCCATGGAGGTGCTTCATTGGAGGGTTGATCATGTTTGTATATATATATCTGACTTTTATATATATAATCGCCATCGCATTTCATATAAACTACGGCATCATGTGAGCCTAGGAATCATGTGATCACAGATTCAGTCTATTGAATCTAGATTCGGTTCCCGTGATGGATATTTTCGGCTGTAAGCAGCTTGTACATTATTTACGGTGTCTGAATTTCCTTAGATGGCTTTCATTCCCATGATGAGTTCGGCGTCGCTGTATATTATTTTCTTGAAGATGCCTCGCATCTCAAAAATAAAAGCAAACAAGACGAACATTTAATAATAAAATGGAAGTATGAAAAGGTCTCAATTACTATTGAGCACAAGGTTTGAAAAACCTCTTTTACAAAACTTCATTGCTATATCTGTTTTAAAACTGAATTTTTCTACAAATTCAAACCCTTTGTATATAGGTGCGAACGAGTCCTCGCACTACTTTCAAATTAATTGCACATTGATCCACACACACACACACACAGACATTCATATAACAGTTTCTTGAAAAGTGGCGGTCACCGTGGCAACACGGATGTCGGGGGGTGCCTAACACCTTCCCTCCGCATAATCAAGCCAACCCAAATGAATCTCGGTTTTACAGACCCGTTTAGCAGTGTTACATCATTGGGTTAATGTGCAAACCTTTTCTCGGTTGCGTTGGTGTAACCAGTTAAAAACACCAACTGGCGACTCTTAAAGTCAAATCGTTGACATTACACATGTCGGACCTTTTTCACTTATTTTTTCAAACAAATCTCACATAACATGAGAACACCAAAGAACAAGTAACGAAAAGAGACAAATAAAAATCCCAACGTCGACACTCGTGTTTTGCTATATTTAACCAGTGGAAACCGAGTATTAATTCATTAAAAGCTATTTCAAGTCTTCTTGGTAGCCCACTGTAAGACATCTTAGATTTCTTAAGCCTTTTCTCACTTCTATTCCACACAAATTTATTCACATTGAGAGTTATGTGTGTGTGTGTATGCCCGGATCGTCAAATAGTGGCCTTTATTGCTTTTATATATATATAAATACGTATATATATATATATATATATATATATATATATATATATATATATATATATATTATTAAAACTTGATTCGATTGAGCCTGGGTGTGATATCTGGTGCGTTTACTGCTTTTATATATATAAATACTTATATATATTATTATAGAAACTCGATTCGATTGAGCCTAGGTGTGATATCCGGTGCGTTTACAGCTTATATATATATTTATATTTCTTTCTGGCCTGGAGATCTGGCTATTATATACATGACCGAACCGTCGCCGGGTCCGTCGCTAAACGGGGGTGAGCACGGGTGAGTAAGATAAGGGGTATGCACTTGATCTGGCTCAGCCTGCGGGTTAGATTTTCCTAAATCTGGCTATTCTCACTTTAACCGGTTCATGGTGACTAAACTGGAACCGTTGAAGCTGGAATGCTTAGATTTACTCAAATTTAATTTGTTTTTTAGCTTTTGCTACGGGCTAGATTTGTTCCAATCTGGCCATTTCACACTTTAACCGGTTCATGGTGACTAAACTGGAACCGATGAAGCTAAAATAGTTTAGATTTATTCAAATCTAGTTCTTGTTTTAGCTTTTGTACATATTGCTTTATCATGTAAGCCTAGGAATCATGTGATCATAGATTTAGTTCCTGAATCTAGATTCGGTTCCCGTGATGGACATTTTCAGCTGCAACCAGCTTGTAAATTATTCATGGTGTCTGAATTTCCTTAGATGGCTCTCATGTCCACAAGGAGTTCAGCGTTGCTATGTATCTTATTTTCTCGAAGATGTTTCACATCTCAAAAATAATAAAAGTAATCCAGCCTAACACATTATAAAATGGAAGAATCAAAGGCTTATTGACCATAAGGGTTTGAAAAACCTATTTTACAAAACATCATTGCAATATCTCGTTAAAATTGAACTTTTATACAAAATTCAAACCCTTTGTATATAGGTGCAAATGAGGCATAGCACTACTTCTAGACAATTGCACGTAGACCTACACACACATATTCAGATTAAAGTTTAAATTGAAAAGTGGCGGTAACCGTGTCACCAAGGAAGTCGGGGGATGCCTAACACCTTCCCTCCGCTTAATCAAGCCCTCAGACCCTAAAGAATCTCGGTTTTCCAGACCAGTTATACAGTGTCACATCACTAGGTCTATGTGCAAACCATTTCTCGATTGAGTTGGTGCAACCATTTAAAAATACCAACTGACAACTCTTACAGTCAAATCATCGACATATACATGACGGACCTTTTCAAACTTGTCTTTTCAAAAAAAAATCTCACCTAACATGAGAACACCAAAAGACAAGAACATAAAGGGACAAATAAAAATCCCGACGTCGACAAACCTTTTTATAAAAATAACGGCAAGGCTTTTACCGTTAACTATTGAAATACCCGGTGCTAAAAGTACAGTAATATGCCTGGTTGCACAATAGTACACGGTATTGTACAGTATCTTTGATTATTGATGCTTACGTGAGAAGTCACTCAGTTTATTCAATTATTGTAACAGTAATTGCTGCATAGTATCTCATATTATTGATTCAATTATTGTCACAATATCATCTGCACAATATTTTATATTTTTAAATCAATAATTGAGACGACAAAGTTATTCATATTATTATTTGCATTATTGACAATGTCTAGAAAGTTCTTTCGAGAAAAGGGGTTTGGTCATCTAATTGCGCGCCAATAAGGAGAAGTCCTTATCGTAAAGCCCCCTCTTTCCTGGGAATGATCTGGTTGTTAATATTGTGAGTTATAATATTATTGATGAATAATTGTTGAAAGATTAAAAATATGGTTAGTCAAGTGATTTGTGATAAATAAAAGGGGTTTGTCATGAAGTATTTTTTACAAATTTGGCTTATTACATGAACCCCCACTTACTCATTTTTCAAAATCGACAGTAAAAAGTTATCTCAATTTTGTTTTATATTGCATAGTACTGCATAGTGTTTGCATAGTACTGCATAGTGTTGCATAGTACTGTATAGTGTTTGCATAGTACTGCATAGTATTTGCATAGTGCTGCATAGTAAAAATCACGTGAAATCAGCCAAATTTTTTCTGCACCCGTGATTTTCCTCCTGTGAAATCCATGATTTTTCTCTTTGAATAGTACCCTGCCATTCTCCTATAAATAGGATGCTTAGTTTAGAAATAAAAATCACACCAGAATCAAAGAATTCTTCTTCTATAATATTGAGCATATTTTTTTGAGTTTAAGGAAATTTTGAGTGTAAAAATTAGTGCAAGTTTTCTTCAAGAATATCTCCGCTATACCAGTCGGAATTACTCTCCTACTAAGGTAAGGGGTATTATTTATTTCATATTCGTAAAAGATATTCTTTTTTGTATTCGTAAGAACTATTATTTTTGTTCAATATTCGTAAGGAATATTATTTTCGTTCAATATTATTAAGAGATATTGTCTTCGTTCAATATTCGTAAGGAATATTATTTTTCGTTCAATATTCGTAAGGAATATTATTTTCTTTCAATATTCCTAAGAAATATTATTTTCTTCCATACTCTATAGTATGTAAGTAATATTATTTCGTTTTATATTCCTAAATCTACACTTATTTTGATACGTATTGCTTCTATACCCCCTGAAATTAGTAGAATATCCTTAAATTTTGCGCTTCTTCTAGTATCGTTTCACTAAAATATTTTTTGAAACATTCTTGTTAAATTTTAATCTTTTCATGTCGGGATACTATTCATGGGGTAATATTCATACATACAGTACTATTCATACATACGTTACTATTCATGGGGTACTATTTACAAAGTACTATTCATGGGATACTATTCACTCAGGCACTATTCATCTGGGGTACTATTCACGACAAAAATTAATTTCTTTTCTGTCCAAATTATTTTTGATACATAACCAATATTCTTGAATTTTACTCCACAAATTAGTTATCATGTTGACAATTTGGACATTCTTGAACTCTGGATAAATTAAATTATAAATATTTAATATTTATCCTTGATCTCACTTGATTGATTCTTATATCATTGTCATCATCCTCATGCTTATATTGTGGTGAATGTCCTCTTTGGCCCGTAGTGCATAGATAGACTATTGATTGGTATGATTATGACCAGGAATTATGTATCGGTATAATCATGACCTGTAATGTTACAAATGATGTGATGAAAGTCCTCATTGGCCTGTATTGCATTGATGGACAGTTGTTTGGCATGATCATGACTACTGGTGATAATAACGAATATCCTTGGCCCGTAGTGCATGGATAATTCGTGGATGTGATAATAATGAATATCCTTGGCCCGTAGTGCATAGATAATTCGTGGATGTTATAATAATGAATATCATTAGCCCATAGTGCATGGATAATTGTTGATGTGGATTATTTATTGAAATGTGTTATAGAGATAAAATATTGATGATTAACTTTTAAATCATAGAAGATAGTAGACATCATGCTCTACTTGACTCTTCTAATGGATTGTTTGTTCCGCTAAAGTTAAACTTGTTGTCTATTGTATTCTATCAGTTTTTACACTGTTGAAGGCTAAGGATAATTTATTCTACATTATCTTAGTCATAATATTTTTTACTGGACTAGTTAACCTTACCCTTTTCTTTTATTGTTCTCTTCAGGAAATGAGAATATAGCTGGGACTAGTCAAGGAATGGAGAGATGGTCCAAGATGGTGGCTATGGTAGTCCTCACTATTCTATGAAATAGTGTAATAATAATTGTAATGAGGACTTCATTTGAGTTTGGATATTGTCTATGAGACAATATTTGTGTTAAAACTCTCAGCTTACGTTTTATCGTATTTTACACGACAGTTGATAATTGTATAAATTAAGTTCGTATTTAAATTATGTACCGTGTATTTGGTGACTCAGAATGGGTTGTGTATACTTATTTTGGGGGCGTCATAGTTGGTATCAAAGCTTAGGGATATGATCCTTGGCGAATATCTAAGGCTAGAACTTGGAGGGGAGAGACGGGTAAATCCTTCGCTAGTATAACCTACCTAAGCTTATTTGTTATTTAATTAGTCGGTCAGAATATAGGGATAATATGTGGCATGTCAATTTACCCTTTTTGTGGCAGTGTTTGAGAATGGCATCTGAGAATTTTGAGATAAGCAATGGAGCACATGCGACCATTGAGTCACCGCCAATCAATAACCAGGATAATGTGCATTAAGAAGGCAATAATCCTCATATAAACAACAACACCAACCAAATGACGAACGATGGTATATTTAGGAGCTTTCTAGAATTCATGCAAAACCAAACGAGAGAGACTCCTGTTCAAAATGCATGGGGAAATATTGGTAACTCACGGTTGGTCACTGCTAAGCAACTCAAGAGGCTGGGACCACCGGAGTTTTTGGGAAAGACAGAGCCACTTAAGACAGAGACGTGGATTAAGCATATCACCAAGATATTTGATGTCTTGGGATGCTTAGAGGAGCAAAAGGTTCTTTTTTCCACCTTTATGTTGCGATGAGAGGCAAATTATTGGTGGGAATTTATAAAACGTACTTATCTTTCCGCACTGAAGATGTCTTGGGAGAGGTTCCAAGAATTGTTCAACGACAAGTACTTTCCGGAAAGTATTCGTCACATGAAGGAGGTGAAATTCATCAAGCTGGAACAAAACAATATAACCGTATCGCAATACAAGGAAAAGTTCACAGATTTATCCTGGATTGCATCCCATTTGGTAGATAATGAGGAGCGTATGACACGAATGTTTCTGTGAGGTTTGAAACCCAAAATTCGTTAATACCTCATTTCTCACAAACTTTGTTTATATTCAGATGTTGTGAATAGGGCTCAGTTATTGGAGTTCGATAATGAGTCAGCCCAACCAAAAGACAACGACCAACAACACGATAATAATCGTACCAGTGGCAACGGCCATCGGAACAATGATAACCATCGTGGAGGAAATTATCATGCCAAAAATGGTAACCACTTTGGTGGTAATCACGGCCAAGATAATAGGAGAAGTGAACTAAGTGGGAACAACTTTAAGAAGAGAAGATTCAATAATGACAACGTAAAGATGTCGACAGCATCACCAACACCTATTTCCAAGGAAGGAGAACGACCACCAGTCGTATGCTATAAATGCGGACATAAGGGACACATCCATCCAAACTGTACGCAGCAACCCAAAGTGTGTTTAATTATGGAAAAGAAGGTCATTTAGCTTGATTTTATCATGCAGTGAAGTCAAGTCCAGCTGGGATGGCGACACCAAAGGCTGTCCCAAATAAATCAAAATCGGTAGTTTAAGGGAGAGCTTTTTTCATAACTTCCCAAAAAGTAAGGAACCCAAACAAAGTTATCACGGGTAAGCTAATCTTAAATTTTTACGAAGTTTATACCTTAATCAATACCGGTTCTACCCATTCTTTTATTTCACCTAATTGTGCTCAACGTTTTAACTTGACTTCTGAGAAATTAGACTTTGACTTATCGGTTGAAACTCCATTGGAAGAAACCTTCATCACATCCACTGTTTATAAATCTTATTTGATTCAAATCGACACTTTCACATTACCTGTTGATCTCATCTCTTTGAAAATACTTGTATTTGATGTGATTTTAGGAATCGACTGATTAACTTCTCATCATGGTAAAATTGATTATTTTTGTAAGGTTGTTAGCTTTCATATTCCTAACCAACCTATTATGTGAATTCCAACAACCAAAAGTCAATCACTGTCATATCAAGCCATAAAGTCATTCGCTTATTAAAAAACAGATGTCAAGCTTTCTTAGCCCATGTCACGGATTTAAACAAAAATACATCAGATTTGAATGATATTTCTATTGTTAATAAATTTCTTGACGTATTCAATAAAGACTTCCTGGCCTACCCCCAGAGCATGAAATCAAATTTTGTATCGACCTTAAACCCGGTACAAAACCCTTAAATATTTCTTCACCCAGAACGTACGTAACATGCTCCAAAGACGTTGGCTTGAGCTGTTGAAAGATTACGACCATACCATTCAATACCATCCTATAAAAGCGAACGTAGTAGCTGACGCGTTGAGTAGAAGATTATATGCGGGTATGAGTGCGATATTGTCGAACACAAAGACCCATTTCGTATGACTTACAAATGATGGAGATAGAGTTAAAGCCTCTAGTGACCCACGTGATGATGTCAAATATACGAGTAGGAACTGTGGCCTATAGACTCGCTTTATCACCAAGTATGTCTCGTGTTCATAACGTTTTTCACATATCTATGTTACGTAAATATGTGGACGACTTGAACTATATTGTTGAATTAGAACCAGACGAGATAGCCGAAGATTTAACGTATGAAGAGGTACCTGTTAAAATCTTGGATAAGAAGAAACATATTCTATGCTCAAAGGTTATACCTCAAGAGTTAGAATCTGAAATAAAAACAAGGTATGGATTTAATTTTTGAGGACAAAATTTCATAAGAAGGGGATGTTGTAAGACCCCAACTTTTTATGAATAAAGATTTAATTTTCTCTAAATATTATTTTAAATAATAAGGTGTGGATTTGATATAATGTTATAGTTGTGGGTAATATTTACAAATTTTGCAAAGTAAGCAAATTGTCATAAAATATTTGTTTATTCGGGGAATATTCGTTTTATCAGGGAATATTCGTACGACGACACAATCATTAGTGGACCCCACAATAGAATTACTATCGGATATAGAAAGCGACAGAAATAACCTTTTTATTAAAATAACGGCAAGGCTTTTACCGTTAACTGTTGAAATACTCGGTGATAAAAGTAAAGTAATACGCATGGTTGCATAGTAGCACACGGTATTGTACAATATCTTTGATTATTGATGCTTACGTGAGAAGTCACTCAATTTTATTCAATTATTGCAGCAGTAATTGCTGCATAGTATCTCATATTATTTATTCATATATTGTCACAGTATCATCTGCACAATATTTTATATTATTAAATCAATAATTAAGACGACAAAGTTATTCATATTATTATTTGCATTATTGACAATGTCTAGAAAGTTCTGTCGAGGAAAGGGGTTTAGTCATCTAATTACGCGCCAATAAGGAGAAGTCCTTATCGGAAAGCCCCCTCTTTCCTGGGAATGATCTGGTTGTTAATATTGTGAGTTATAATATTATTGATGAATAATTGTTGAAAGATTAAAAATGTGGTTAGTCAAGTGATTTGAGATAAATAAAAGGGGTTTGTCATGATGTATTTTTTATAAATTTGGCTTATTACATGGACCCCCACTTACTCATTTTTCAAAATCATCGGTAGAAAGTTATCTCAGTTTTGTTTTATATTGCATAGTACTGCATAGTGTTTGCATAGTAATGTATAGTGTTGCATAGTACTGCATAGTGTTTTCATAGTACTGCATAGTGTTTGCATAGTGCTGCATAGTAAAAATCATGTGAAATTAGCCAAATTTTTTCTTCGCCCGTGATTTTCCTCATGTGCAATCACTACAAAAAAATGGGGCTTCAGCAACAACCGATTTTCGTTGCTAAAGGTGCCAAATTTCATTGCGAAATAGTTTTGGCAACAACTTTACTGTCGTTGCGTCTTTCGTTGCGCAATGAGTGTTGCTAATTGTTCCGCAACGAACGTTTTTTTCCGTTGCCAAAAGTAATACATTTTGTAACGAAATTTAGCTTTCGTATAGAGACATCGATTCTTTAGCAACAAAATGTATTGTTGCAGAATAATTAAAATTTCGTTGCTAAAAACCCCATTTCGTTGCAAAAGCCTGCTAATTGGCAATGAAATGAACTCTTTTTTTTTTTGCAACGACCATGCATTTTCATTGCAATTAACATCATTTTGCAACGACATTTTTCGTTGCAGTAAATTATGAAAATTGTTGCCTAAGCTTGCTTTCGTTGCGGAATGTAAACTTTTTAGCAACGATTTTCGTTGCTGATTAAATTATTTGGCACCGAAATTATGTTGAATCAGCAACGAAAATGTTTGTTACTGGTTATTTGTCAATAGCAATGAAAGTCATCGATTAGCAACGACATTATATGTTGTCATTTCTTTATATGTGCAATGAAAGTTGATATGATTTGCAACGATAAAAAATGTTGCCTTTTATGTTAGTATTAGCAACAATATCCTCTCCGTTGTTATTAGGTTAATTTTTTGTTGCCAAATATTATATTTTTAATGCCATTAGCAACGATAATTTGTTGCTAAATGTATAAAAAATTATTGCTATATTAAAACTTGTTCAAAATTATTTTATAAACAGAAAAAATTATGTCTCAATAATCCCATAACAAATTATGACAGAATTACAAAAAAAACTAAAATATTATTAATTAAATAAAATCATCTGATACAATGATCATTCATCATCTTTACAATAACACTTCGTACGACTGAAAACTACAAAGCCCGTCTTAGCTGACACTATCTGCCATCAAGAGTTTAACACTAGTGCCATATATGAAAAAAAAATCAAGAAAGAAATGTTTATAATAGAAAACAATACTTAAGCTTACACAAGAGTTTCAACCATGGTTCATCCTTCAGGTATTCTGTCAATATTAAAACAACATCAGCCCAGACCTTTGAAAATCTCTTGTCCCTCAAGTCCTGGGGGTGCATTTTGTAAGGTCATCAGCAGCACCTACAAAAGTAGTACAAAATAGAAAATAGTTGAATAATCTCGTGCAAAAAGCAATATTATGTTTACTTCTAAAATAAATTAGATGGTTCACAATGATGAATCTATGATTAACCTTCATTGGAGAATACTTGGGAATAAAAGATGCAATGCAGTAAAAAAAAATTATACTTCCAAAAATTTATATAGTGTCTACAGTTATGTAGTTAAAGAAATAGATTACTGAGAGAGAGAGAGAAAAAAAAGAGAGAGCAATCAGCCCTTCATACTCAGGATTACATCTAACAGTCCATGTCCTGACAACAATATTAAGAAAAAGTACGAAGATCAACATTGAGCATATAATATAAGAATTACATTTATACTCCCTCCGTCCCAAAAATATGTTTGTTTTCTATGTAATTTTCATTGAAAATGGTACTCATTCTTTAGGATGGTGGGAGTACAAATTTTAATTGAAAATGGTAGATTAGTCTACAATTACCAAAGTGTGCATGTCTAGGGAGCTTCCACTTTCGGCTATTGTCCACAGGACCTATAATGTTGTCTACAATCATGCTATTGCAATATTATTTCGTGGTGAGCTAAAAAAAGTACCAAATTTTTCAGTGTGTTTACCATAACATTTTCTTCTTTGATAAACCAGACTTTCATTACTATAATGATAATGGCAAACAAAACAACTTGAATGGCAAGTATCCACTGACTACTGAAAGTATGCTTACCATAAGGTGAATTTTTATCCATAATTGCTATAATGTTGTATCAAGAAGGTTTTATAATCATGACAGACACAGTTTTGGAAGTATATACAAATCATCATGATATTATTTAGTACATATGAGAAATTCAAAAATTGAAAAAGTACCAACATGTTTAATCTCAGTGTGTGTTTACCATAACGTTTTTGGGTCCTTCTTCTTTGAGAAAGGCATCACCACAAAATACAAAATAATCATTTTCAAATTAGTCTAGAATTAAGAATGGAAAAGATGATAAAAGAATATCAAAACAAAACAACTTGAATGGTAATTAAAGAAGTTGAGATAATGAAGAGGCAAATATACACTTTTGGATGACATGGTTACTGAGCATAATATATGCTTCTCCAACCATCATTTTCTGGTGAATTTTGGATATAACAAAAAATTATAATAAATATAATCCTTTATAAATAAGATTCAACCTATCAGAAGCTACAATCTGGCTCAGCATTAGTTTGTTATCCAAGAATTAGCTGTTTTATATGGTTTCCAAGGACGAGACTTATGGAGTTTTGACCCCAATTTATATGCCCAAAAAGGACTGATGAAAACTGGTGGAATTACAGCCTTGTATTCCTGGAAAATAAAAAACATAATGTTTGGAAAGGGTCAATAGAGGGTACATAACCTCAAAGTATCCCAAACTAGGCATGATAACAAGACTCACCCGTATTCTAAAAAAAACTTTGTAAAAGCATATATGTGGATCAAGTCAGCAGCAGCATCATACCGACATTTGTATGTACATGGTAGATTTTGGACCTCATCCCTCAGCCTGACAAATTAACAAGCATAACTAAATTCCATGTTCTATAGTCCTTAACAAATGAAAAGAAGTGATATTTGTGCAACCACGTAGAACCAAGCATCTGAGAAGTAATGTTTGTGCAACCACGTAGAACCAAGGAAGTAATATTTTCTTTGTTATAACCATGCTGCAAGCAAACATACATATTAAAGTTGAACAAATTTCTGATAGCCCGCCATACAAACAATCCCACCCAAGAAAATATATGCTAGGCAACTTACCAGTATGCTACAGATCATAAAATCGGTACAATTAGGACCAACAGAGGACAAATCAGGCTGTCTGCAGATATCCTTGTAAAACTTGGAGACAGATCGCCAGTGCTTACAAGTTAAAGCAGCATAAGCAAGAGATTTTATATCAGCTCTAAGAAAATGATAGACGCGTGCCAACACAAGGCTATCCAGTAGACCCCAGCCCCCAATCTTAGTTTCAGAACCTGCATAGTCTTCTTTGCAGAATGTAGCATCCCCGCACAAATCGTCAAATAGGCACTCAATGATATTGCTCAAATATAGAATATTTTCATGGATAAAAAATTTAATTTGTGTTGCTCCAGTTAGAGTACCACCAAATGCATTCATATGCATTCATGTATTGGTTCCTTTTGAGTGCTGGAATTTTCGACTAGCAGCTATTTATTCCTTTCTTTGTATTGTTAGTTTTTCATTTCCATTTATGGACCTGTCCAGCCTTGTGTTTTGAAAACAGATTTTATTAGCTGCTATATGTTGTACACAATGACAAAGATGATGCAAAGGTTGTCTTACTTTGTTAACATTATTGCTATAGTAAAATTCTAGCATTATCAACCATTGTAGATTGCCAAAGTAGCAAAGGTTGTTAGAGTACATAGCATGCATAGAACATTTGCTATTGATATCAGATACAATAGCTTGACAAAACAAAGGATAATAGTTCCAATGCAGTTGAAATTAAGAACATGAAGAAGGTAGAGGAGAGGAGATGAAATTGCAGTGAGAAGGCAGGGAAAGTGAGATAAGTTTGATTTGCTAATCATTGGGGATGACAAAGTTCTTTCTGACCTGAACCAAACACCAACTTCATTAGTAAAACAGGTCTCCTATTGTTGTTTAAGTCATCATACTAGGAAGCTGGATGTTTTTAATTTGGGAGGGAGGGATATGTATAAGCCAGATGATAATATCATTGAATGACTATGAACATGGTTACTGTAGACCAGCATTTAGATTCTGAAACTGCTGGTATGTTTTCTTCCATTTCGTAATCTTCTTCACTTCCATCAAACAGAAATCTGGCTCTTTTGCCTGCATAAAATTGATATGTATCCATCAATAATGCATCATCATTTGTATGTTTATCCCAAAATGGCCCAGGGAAAAAGAGAAGGGGGAAAAATAAGACATGCTATACATGGAGCACAAATGGAGATGACCAACTCTCTGTTGTTCTTCGAGGGAATTTGAAATAATTAGAAAATACAGAAAAACTATCAAAAGATGTATAAAAACAATATATTATAAATAACAAACAATAAGCAAAAATATTTTCATCAATATCTTGAGAATGACATTCAATACAGTGTAGGTGCAGTGCTTCTAGAGTGCAATGATGTCAAAAACTATCTGTCAAGTTAATGGATGGTGGATGCTAAAGTTCAAAATTGAAATTTTCAGTTGGCTGCTTAAAAAACTAGGAAAGTGAAAGCAATATTGATAAGTGATCATAGGACTTTTTATTCCTCTATTGGTACATACACACAACAAATAAACATGAACTGTTCATCTCTCTATGTTCCATTATTTTTTTTAATCTTATTGTGATGCCACATTTTATAAACAAAAAGGAAAACGTAAGGCACGAGAGCATAATCAAACGACGCAAAAGCCTTTTCATTTAGCAAACAACAAATTGAATGGAGAAGACAAAGTAATGAAAGGGAAAAGAGTTCCAATGACCTAGAAAATACAAGGCACAGTATTAATTTGCCATGTTGACATCACGATTAACTCTTGGGTTATCACCCACAGATATTAACAAAGAAGATATCTTTAATTAGTGTAAATTTTCATGAGGTTAGTGACTGCTAGGAAATAAATGCTACCCAAAATAATACCAAGATTTAACTCTGACAGAGGATATACCACCAAAGTGTCTAGAAAACCTAACACTATCTTTGATTCAGCAGTCAATATATGTTCTGAATCCTCAATGGTTGTTAAGTTATGTAAGTTAGGTCACCCAAGTGACAATAGCATCCCTAAAAAGAAAATTACAGAAACATAATCCCTCTAGATGCCCTTAAAGAAAGCTTTAAAAGGTCATTATAATGAAGAAGATGAAACACAGAATAAAATTTGATGTCTACACTTGACATGCAATCTAATTTCTCTCTTAACTAAATTTTCTCAAAAGACAATACGGAAAGAAGAATGCAACTTGTATTTGATTTTAAATTCATAAACATAAAACTTGATGTATAGTTTGAACCATGAGAAAAGATCAGGGAATATGATAGATATTGGACCAGAAAATAAACCAAAAATAGATTTTTATTTTCAGATATTAATGGATTCTTGTTATAAGCTCATTGTTGTCAACAAGACAATATTATATTCCACGTTCTAGTTGCAAATTAAGGCACTAGGGTTGCAACCAAATATTTTTGGATGCGGATACACTACACCAAAAATGGCCTCTAGTGATGGAAAAATTCTTCACAAGACATAAATGCATGTCTGTAGTGTTTCTCTACATCTACATGAATGCATGTGAAAAGCCCCAACAATATAAACAAAATAAGATTTGATTAAGCACAAATGGATGAACAAAGTGAAGTAATTACAAATAAATAAACTAAGATTAGATGTCTTACCGAATTAAAAGAGAGCAGGACAACAGCAGACCAACAACAGCCGCATGAAACAGACTACAACAGAAGAAATAACAATGTTGTCATGTAGCATATAAGTTGCAACAGCAACAGGTAGTAGGGCAACAGCAAGGCCCAAACAGCACATGCATAAACCAACAACAGCATATACTTGCAGAAGTAGACGAGCACCAAATGAGTAGCAACATCACAGACACACCATCAGCCTCAAAGCAGCTGTAATTCGGTAATATAGCAGACCCCCATCAAACCATACTAAGCCAAGAAAGAGTAGTAACAATAACAGCCCAAACTTCCTTTGGGCATAACCCAACCAAAACAAAGAGGAACGGGGGCTCAACCCTCATATAACACAGCAAACAGTATAAGACTTTTATGAATAAAGATGAATTTTCTATAAATATCATTTTTGAATATTATGGAATGAATTTGATATAATGTTATAGTTGTGGGTAATATTTATAAATTTTCTATAAATATTAAAATATCATGAAGTTGTTATATAATATTCGATTGGTGGGGAATATTCGTTTTATATTCGATTAACGGGGAATATAGCGGGGAATATAAATGACGACACAATCATTAGTGGACCCACAATGGAATTATTTGTCGGATTGAGAAAAATGACAAAAATATTTTATGAAAATAACGGCGGAAGTTTTATAGATTATTTGTTGAAACACCGGTGTTAAAAAAATGCTGAAATCTGGCGTGGTTGCATAGTAGTATACGGTATTGATTATTGATGCTTACGTGAGAAGTCACTCGGTTTTGTTCAATTATTGCTTGATGATAATTGTTGCATAGTATCTCACGTTATTTGATTGATTATTGTCGATATTTTATATATTATTAAATCGATAATTGAGATGACGAAGTTATTAATATTATTATTTGCAATATTAACGATGTCTAGAAGTTACGCGAGGAGAGGTTTGGTCACTAATTCTTGGCATGATAGGAGAAATCCTTATTGAAGCCCCCTTCCTCACAGAAGGAGCGACACAATTCGATTAATAGTGTGAATTTAATAATGATGATGAATTATAATAATGATGATGATGATTTTTGTTTTTTTATTATTATTTATTAATAATAATAAAAAAAAGCTTTTTATATAAAATAGAATACTTTTTAAAAAGTTATTAGTTTTATTATATATATATAATATAGATATATATTATATATTATTATTATATATTATTTTGTAGTATAAAAATTTTTTATATAAAGCAGAATACTTTTATAAAGTTATTATTTTATTATATATAAATAGAATATATTATATTTTATTATATATAGTATTTGCATATATGCTGCATATATTTTTGCATAGTAAAATCTTTTTATATAAAGCAGAATACTTTTATAAAGTTATTTGTTTTATTAGATTATAAATAAATATATATATATTTTATTTAAAATATTTTTTTTTTATTATTTTATTTTAATATTTTATAGTAAAAATATATATAGATCGTTAGTTTAAAAGTAAATCAATACGGATAGTCGTAAGGAAATTAATTACTTATAGATTCATTTCTCTATAAATAGAAGCTCGTTTCATTTTATTATTTCTTACGAATTCTTTGAAACTACTAGAGAGAAAAACTATAGAGAGAAAGAAAAAAAAAAGTATACTACTACTTCCTTTACTCTCTATATCAATTTGTTCTAAGGTAAGGGTATTATTATTTCTTTTCGTATTCATGAAGAGAACTTACATTATTCCATTTTTATTATTATGTTGGAATACTTTTTTGTATCTGTGATCTACTACCTATACTTGGTGAAATTCTTACATTATTCCATTCTTTATTATTATGTTGGAATAACTTTTATACATCATCTGAAATCTGCTTGCATACGTGGTGAAATTCTTTATTATTCCATTCTTTATTATTACATTTGAACATCACATGCATGCGTATGCGCGTGACACAGATTTTTATTATTTATTATTACATTGGAATATTTGGAACATCACATCATTTTAATTTGAAATTGATTCCATTTTATTATTACATTTGGAATATCATATCACATACGTGTTATTTGACTTTGGTTCCATTTATTTTTTATTTTATTGGAATATGGAATATCACATGCGTGCGTTTGCGTGACTTTGTTTCATTATTTATTATTACATTGGAATAACACATGCATGCGATCTATCGCATGCTGGTGATTTCTTTTGTTATTCCATTCTTTATTATACTCGGTTGGTTAAAGTTTTGACTTTTATACTCCATGAAATTAGTGGAATATCCTTGATATTTGCGCTTCATCGATATCTTTTCATGGAAATATTCTTTGAGCATTCTTGAATTTTTTACTCTACAAAAAAGTATCGTGTTGACAATTTGGGCGTTATTAGTTCTGGATAAATTAATTCTTGAACTTGTTTTATTGAATTCTTATATCATTGTCATCATCCTCATGTTATTTTTATATTATGTTGAAAGTAAATACATGGCACATGTAGTGCATAGATGGACTTGGTATGATTATGATGAGGGATTATTCGGTATAATCATGGTAGTAATGTTACAAATGATGTGGTAAAAGTCCTCGTTGGCCCGTAGTGCATTGATGGGCCAGTTGTTGGCATGATCATGACCATTGATGAATATACGAATATCCTTGCCCGTAGTGCATGGATAATTTGTGGTTGTGATACTAATGAATATCCTTGGTAGTAGTCTTGGGGATGATGTGGATTATTTATTAAGGTGAGTCTCGTGATAAAAGTGATGAAAAACCTTTTAAATCATAAAAGATAGTAGATTTTATTCTCTACTTGACTCTTTTAATGGATTGCTTGTTCATTATGATTAAACTTGATGTTTGTTATATTTTATCGGTTTAACCTTTGTTGAAGGCTAATGATAATTTATTACGCATTATCTTAGTCATAATATTTCTTCTTTGGGCTAGTTGAGCTCACCCTTTTACTTTCATTGTTCTCTTGAGGAAATGAGAGCGTGGCGAGGGACTAGTCGGGGAGCGGGTGATGGTCCGGATAATAGCATTAGTAGTCCTCTTTATTACATTAAATAGTGTGATAATAAATGTAATGAGGACTCGATTGAGTGTGGATATTATACAGATGACAATATTTGTATTAAAACTCACGACATATATTTTTTGTAAGTATTTTACACATTTGTTGTATAATTAAGTTGTATTTGAATTTTGTACCATGTATTTGGCGACTCGAGATGGGTGATGTATACCTATTTTGGGGGCGTCACGGTTAGTATCAAAGCTTAGGGATATGATCCTGCTAAGATGTGAGACAAAGAACTAGGAGGGAGAGGGGGAATTCCGCCGCTAGTATGACCTACCTAAGTTTATTTGGTATTTAATTGGTCGGTCGAGTATAGGGATAATATGTGATATGTTAATTAACCCTTGTTTTGTGGCGGTATTTGAAAATGACATCAGAGAATGTTGAGAACATCGATGGAGCCACGAGGAGGCCGTTGAGTCTCCACGGATCGATAATCGAGGATAATAATATGCATCGAGAGGCGACAATCCTCAAGCAAACAACAACACCTTTGACGGATGATGAGCGATGGAATGTTAGGAGGCTTTATGCTGATTCATGCGACATCGAGCAAGAGCGGCTCTGTCCAAAATGCGGTGGAAACACTGGTGACTCTCGGACGGTCACCATTAAGCGATTCGAGGCTGGGACCACCGGAGTTTTTGGAGAAGCAAAACCACTTAAAGGCGGAGCGTGGATAAAGCAGAATCTGCAAGATATTTGATGTCTTGGGATGCTCAGAGGAGCAAAAGGTTCCTTTTTGCCACCTTCATATTTGCGTCGAGAGGATGATTCTTTGGTGGGAATCGTAAAGCGTACTCTCGACTGCTTTGCCTTGAAGATGACTTGGGAGAAGTTCGAGAATTGTTCAGCGACAAGTACTTTCGAAAGTATTCGTCACATGAAAGAGGTAGAGTTCATCAAATTTGGAGCAAAACAACATGGCCAGGTGTCGCGATCTGAAGCCAAGTTTGCGAGTTGTCGGTTTGCGTCCCATTTGGTTGATAATGAGGAGAGAATGGCGCGAATGTTTCTAAGAGGTTTGAAACACGAGATCGTCGATATCTTATCTCTCATAAAGTGTGTTTGTATTAGGATGTTGTTAATAGGGCTCGATTATTGGAGCGCGATAATGAGTCAAATGACAAAAAAGAAGCGGTAAGCAAAATGATAATACTAGTGATAGCGATCATCGAGCGGTGACAATAAGCGTGGAGGAATCAACATGCGAAATGGTAACCACCGGTGGTAATCATGGCCAAAACAATAAGAATGGACATTTGAAGAGGAGATTCAATGATGATGGAAAGGCGTCGGACACCGACACACCGTTGTTAAGGAAGGAGAGCGACCACCTATCGTATGCTTCAAATGCGGAGGGAGGACACATCGGTCAAGCTGCGCGATGCCGTCAAAGCGTGTTATAATTGTGGAAAGAAGGTCACTGGCGATTTTTTTGTCGTTCACAGAAACAAGTTCGAGCTAGGATGGGAGCACCAAAAGGGCGTCCGAAAAAAGTCAAAAGCCCGGTAGTCTGAGGAGGCGTTTTTGTGTGACCTCCCGAAAGCAAGAGAACGACGAGGTCATCACGGGTAAGCTTATCATAAACTCTAGCGAAGTATATACCTTATTTGATCTCGGTTCTACCCATTCTTTTATTTCTCTACTTGCGCTCAGCGTTTAAATTTGACTCAGGAGAAATTAGACTTTGACTTATCTGTTGAAACTCCGTTGGGAGAAACCTTCATTACATCCACCATTTATAAGTCTTGTTTGGTTCAAATCGGTACCCTCATTACTGTCGATCTTATTTCATTGAAAATACTTGCATTTGGCGTAATTTAGGGATTGATTGGTTTACTACTCATCATCATGCAAAAATTGATTATTTTTTCGTAAGGTTGTTAGCTTTCATATTTCTAACTTGACCTATTATGCGAATTCAAACAACCAAACCATTAAAATCAATCACTTTGTCATCTCAAGCCATAAAGTTATTCGTTTATTGAAAAATGGATGTCAAGCTTTCTTAGCTCATATCGCGGATCTAAACAAAAATAAATCGATTTTGAATGATATTTCTATTGTTAATAAATTTCTGGCGTATTCCACGAAGAACTTCTGGGCTACCCCAGGCGTGAAATTGAATTTTGTATCGACCTTGAACACGGTACAAAACCCATTTCAAAGCCCATGTCGAATGGCTCTATTGAACTTGGGAGTTAAAGACCCAATTGCTGCGAGGAATTGTTAGACATCGGTTTCATTCGTCTAAGTACGTCTCCTTGGGGTGCTCTCTATTACTATTCGTGAAGAAGAAAAGATGGGAGTATGCGACTTTGTATTGATTATCGGGAGTTGAATCATGTCACCATCAAAAATAGGTACCCATTGCCCGCGTATTGATGACTGTTTGACCCGGTTGCAAGGCGCAAATTCTTTTCAAAGATTGATCTTCGTTTAGGATATCACCGATTGAAGATTAGAGCAGATGACATTCAAAGGCGGCTTTCGAGAACTTCGATGCGGGCATTATGAATTTCTAGTCGTGTCTTTTGGATTGACTAATGCTCTCTTTGCCTTCATGGATATGATGAGCCAAGTATTGAGGAATATTTGGATCACTTTGTGGTCGTCTTTATTGATGACATCCTTATTTATTCAAAAGCCGTGAAGATCATGAGCAACACTTGAAAGGTGATACTCAAAAGCCGTGAATATAAGCTTTATGCGAGTTGAAGAAATCACGAGTTACGGCGAGGAAGTAGCATTCCTTGGGCACGTGGTATCAAGTCGTGGAATATCATTGACCCGACAAAGATTGAAGCTATTCAAAATTTGGGAGCAACCTAAATCGATAATAGAAATCGTAGCTTTCTCGGTTTATTTGGTTATTATCGGAGATTCGTAGAAGGTTTTCTCGAATCGCTACTCCACTTAACTTCGGTGACTCGAAAAGATCAAAATTCGGTTGGAGCGAGGAATGTGAGAAGAGTTTTCAAGAACTTCGAGGAGACTCATTTATTTTTTTGTTACGACAATACCATCGGCTCGGAGGATTTGTCATCTCTGATGATGCTTGGGCGAAAGGGTTAGGATGTGTTCTCATGCTGACATGGGAAAGTCATAGCCTTTATGCCTCTCGACAACTCAAAGAATATGAGAGGAATTATCCTACTCATGATCTAGAGTTGGCGGTTGTTGTCTTCGCACTTAAAATTTGGAGGCATTACTTGTATGGGGAGAAAGTGGAGATCTTTACGGATCATAAAAGCCTCAAATATTTCTTCACTCAAAAGGAACTCGACATGCGACAATGACGTTGGCTTTGAGCTATTGAAAGATTATGATCGTACCATCGATACCATCTGGAAAAGCGAAGCGTGGTAGGTGGCGCATTGAGTAGAAGATCATATGCGAATGCAGAGTGCGATATTGTCATATGAGGCCCATTTTGTATGACTTGCAAAGGATGGAGATAGAGATAAAGACTCGAGGGACCCCGTGATGATGGCGAATATCTGAGTAGAAGCAGACTTTAATCGATAAAGTTAAAGTTGCTCAAAGCTCGGGACTGGAGGTGATCGTATGAGGAAGAAAGTCAAGAAGGTCTTATCTTGGAAGCAAGAATCGATGAAGAAGGAATACTTGAGTCGACTCCGGACTTTGTGTTCTAACGACCACGAGTTAAAGTATAAAATCATGATGGGGCGCTGACACACGTTTTTGCAATCCATCACAGGAGTACCAAAATGTATCGTGATCTTGACATACATTTTGGTGGAAGCGATATGAAGAGAGAGAGATAGTATTTGTTTATCTCGAGGTGTTTAACTTGTCAGCGAGTCGGCGGAGCATCAAGTACCAAAAGGTCCATTTGCAACCACTTGAAATTCTAGAATGGAAGTGGGAGCACATTACCATGGATTTCGATTCTTTGGTCTTCCCAAGGTTTCTCAAGGCGTAGATCTGATTTGGGTCATTGTTGATAGATTGACCAAGTGCGCTCATTTCTTACCAATCTGAGAAACTTATACACTTGAGCGTCTTGCTCGTATGTACATAAGCGAGATTGTGTAGATTGCATGGTATGCGGTATCCATAGTTTACGATCGAGACCGAAGATTCACTTCACGATTTTGGGTTAGTTTACAAAAAAAGCTATGGGCGCGGATTTACGATTTAGTTGGCATATCATCCTCAGATGAGACGAGACGATCGAGAGAGGACTATTCAAACTCTTGAAGATTTATTAAGACTGTGTGTCCTTGACTTGAGGAAGTTGGGACAAGTTCTTACCATTGGTGGAGTTTTCTCTACAACAACGAGTTATCAAACAAGTATTGGCATGGCTCCATTTGAGGCGTTGTATGGAAGAAAGTGTCGTTCTCGGTATCTTTGGGATGAGGTGGGTGAAAGCAGCGTTGTTGGGGCCCGGAGTTGATGCGTATGACTCTGGAAAAGATTCAAACGATCAACAGCGTATAAAAACCTCACAAAGGCAAACAAAAGAGTTATCTTGATCTTCATCGAAAGGGCGTGGAATTTGATATTGGAGATCATGTGTGTTGTTACGTGTTGCTCCATGGAAAGGAATTCTGAGATTTGGAAAAGAGAGAAAGCTCGATCCTCGATTCATTGGCCCATTTTAATCCTCGATCGAGTAGGAAGCGTAGGCTATAGAGACTCGCTTTCTTGCCAAGTATGTCTCGTGTTCATAACGTTTTCATATATCCATATTACGTAAATATGTGGAAGACCCGAACCACATTATTGAGTTAGAAGCCGGACGAAATAGCGGAAGATTTAACGTATGAAGAGGTTCTGTTCAAATCTTGGATAAGAAGGAACATATTCTACGCTCGAGGTTATACCTCAAGTCGAAAGTTTTATGGAGGAACCACGATGTTGAGGAAATGACACGGGAGTTAGAATCTGAAATGAAATCAAGGTATCCTTACCTCTTGACATACAGTCGTACCCTAATTTTGAGGCGAAATTTCATAAGAAGGGAGGTTGTAAGACCCCTGACTTTTATGAATAAAGATGAATTTTCTATAAATATCATTTTTGAATATTATGGAATGAATTTGATATAATGTTATAGTTGTGGGTAATATTTATAAATTTTGCAAAATCATGAGTTGTTATATAATATTCGATTGGTGGGGAATATTCGTTTTAACGGGGAATATTAAATGCTGACGGCACAATCATTAGTGGACCCCTAGCGGAATTATTGTCGGATTGAGAAAATGACAAAAATATTTTATGAAAATAACGGCGGAAGTTTTATCGTTAAGCTGTTGAAACACACCGGTGTTAAAAAATGCGATGAATCTGGCGTGGTTGCATAGTAGCTGCGGTATTGATTATTGATGCTTACGTGAGAAGTCACTCGGTTTTGTTCAATTATTGCTTCTTGATAATTGTTGCATAGTATCTCACGTTATTTGATTGATTATTGTCGATATTTTATATATTATTAAATCAATAATTGAGATAACGAAGTTATTAATATTATTATTTGCAATATTAACGATGTCTAGAAGTTACGCGAGGAGAGGTTTGGTCACTAATTGCTTGGCATGATAGGAGAAATCCTTATTGGAAAGCCCCCTCTTTCACAGGAGCGACACAGTCGATTAATAGTGTGAATTATAATAATGATGATGTTGTTTTTTTGTTTTATTATTATTATTAATGTAATAAAATAGAAAAGCTTTTTATATAAAAGAATACTTTTATAAAGTTATTCGTTTTATTATTTTTTATATATAATATATAATATATTATATTATTATTATGCATAGTATTTTGTATAGTAAAATCTTTTTATATAAAAGCAGAATACTTTTATAAAGTTATTTGTTTTATTAGCTATAAATATATATATATATATATATTTTATTATATATAGTATTTATATAGTAGTGCATAGTGTTTTATATAGTAAAATCTTTTTTATATAAAATAGAATACTTTTATAAAGTTATTTTATTTTATTAGATTATAAATAGAATATATTATATTTTATTTAAAATATTTTTTTTATTAGAATATTTTATATATAATAAAATAGATAAAATAGTTTAAAAGTAAATCAATCGGGATAGATTTGAATTAATTATTATTGATTCATTCTCTCTATAAATAGAAGCTCATTCCTTTCATTATTTCTTACGAATTTCTTTGAAACTAGAGAGAGAAACTATAGAGAGAAAAAGAAAAAAAGTATATTTACTACTTCTTCTTACTCTCTCTATATCAGTTTTATAAGGTAAGAGGGTATTATTTCTTTATTATGAAGAGAACTTACATTATTCCATTCATTTTTTATTTTGGAATAACTTTTGTATGAATCTAGATAATGGTGAAATTCTTACATTATTCCATTTTTTTATTATTATGTTGGAATAACTTTTTATCATGCAATACCGCATACTTGGTGAAATTCTTACATTATTCCATTCTTTATTATTATGTTGGAATAACACATACATCATATAATCTTGCGTGACGTGGTGAAATTCTTTATTATTCCATTCTTTATTATTACATTGGAACATCACATGTGCATGACATGTTTTATTTTTTATTACATTGATTATTTTACATCGATTATTTATAATATGTGATTTTGTTCCATTATTTATTATTACAATGGAATAATATCACATGCGTGCGTAATATGATGATTTCAGATTATTTATTATTACATTGGAATAACACATGCATCTTGATCTATCGCGTGCTTGGTGATTTCTTTTGTTATTCCATTCTTTATTATACTCGGTTGGTTAAAGTTTTGACTTTTATACTCCATGAAATTAGTGGAATATCCTTGATATTTTGCGCTTCATCGATATCTTTTCATGGAAATATTCTTACGAGCATTCTTGAATTTTACTCTACAAAAAGTATCGTGTTGACAATTTGGGCGTTATTAGTTCTGGATAAATTAATTCTTGAACTTTTTTTATTGAATTCTTATATCATTGTCATCATCCTCATGTTTTATATTATGTTGAAAGTCGTATATGGCTTTTGTAGTGCATAGATGGACTTGGTATGATTATGACCGAGGGATTATTCGGTATAATCATGGTAGTAATGTTACAAATGATGTGGTAAAAGTCCTCGTTGGCCCGTAGTGCATTGATGGACGAGTTGTTGGCATGATCATGACCATTGATGAATACACGAATATCCTTGGGCGTAGTGCATGGATAATTTGTGGTTGTGATCTTAATGAATATCCTTGGGTAGTAGTAGTCTGAGGGGATGATGTGGATTATTTATTAAAATTTGAGTCGGTGATAAAAGTGATGAAAAACCTTTTAAATCATAAAAGATAGTAGATTTTATTCTCTACTTGACTCTTTTAATGGATTGCTTGTTCATTTATGATTAAACTTGATGTTTGTTATATTGTATCGGTTTAACTTTGTTGAAGGCTAACGATAATTTATTACGCATTATCTTAGTCGTAATATTTCTTCTTTGGGCTAGTTGAGCTCACCCTTTTACTTTCATTGTTCTCTTGAGGAAATGAGAGCGTGGCGAGGGACTAGTCGGGGAGCGGAGTGGCGGTCGAGGATAATAGCATTAGTAGTCCTCACTATTACATTAAATAGTGTGATAATAAATGTAATGAGGACTCGATTGAGTGTGGATATTATCTAGATGACAATATTTGTATTAAAACTCACAACATATGTTTTTTAAGTATTTTACATGATTGTTGTATAATTAAGTTGTATTTGAATTTTTGTACCATGTATTTGGCGACTCAAGATGGGTGATGTATACCTATTTTGATATAATTTTGATGTAAAACTACTTTCACATAAAACTTTAGGAAATAATCAAAGGCTGACTCATTATTTCACTTGCACGGTGTAAGCGAACCCCATCTATATATGATCACAGGTATGAAATTGAGTTACATTAATCTGGAACATACTAGAATTAATTCAATAGTGAAAGCAGACCATATTAATTGACAAAATGGAAATAATTTCATGTAGCTCACTTTTGCATAATGTTAGATGTGAAAGCAGATAAATAATTTTGCTAGCACAAAAGTGAATACAAACACATAAACAAACAAATACTTGGGCGTGATTCGAAACATTTCAATTGGTACTTGAATGTCATTTATTTCAGTAAAACAAATGAAAATATTAGCCTCTCCTGTGAACAAAATAATTATTATTCCTTCTCCATAAAAATATTAACACCTCAATTCAAGATGAACTTGGAAGCTCATAATTCTTGCATTTTGTAAAATCAGTTGTCGTACCAGTTACCACTACTCAAATAACAGTATACAAATCACCCCTCAACTCTCAAGTGCACCAACATTTTATAGTTTGCACCCATTACAATTTAAAATGAAATGAATTTTGTTGCCCCCAAATCCCAATGGAGGATGAAAAATGATTTATATGTGAAAAATTTATAACAAAATTGAATTACTCCATCACAAAGTTAATATGTAACATATAAAATTAGTACTTTGAAGAAAACAAACCAACAACCTATGAATCATACTGAACATGCACAACCAATACCTCTAAAGGTCTAATTTCAATTGAAAATAAGAATGAAACCCTATACCTCTAAAGGTCTATTACATTATATAAGCAGCTTAGCAGCAAACTAATATGGTCGATCAGACATATGCATCTATATAGACTATATTGATGGACAAGAAGTAAACTAATATATAAGCAGATAAACAAATATATATTAGCAAACTAATATGGTCGATCGGACATATGCATGTATATTGATGGACAAGAAAACAGATAACGTATGAGATCGAGAGATTGAGAGAAAAGAGACGAAGAAGTTCCAGCAAAAGAAGAGAAAGAAGACAAGAAGAAATTAAGTAGAGTTCCAGCCAAGGAGGACTCACCGTCGTCACCGACTTCCGATTCAGAGTTCGAGTCTTCGAGATTTGCTATGGATTTGGGATGATTCTTGTCACTTGAGAGTTGAGAGATTCAGATTGAGAGTTTGAGACTTGAGATGAGACAGAGTTGTTCGACTTCACACTTCAGAGTCGGCTAGGGCTAGTAATGCCTAATACGCTGAGCGGTATTTTATTTAATTTAAGTGATTTGTTCGGTTATTCGGGTAAACCGAATAACCCAAAAATAATACCCGTAAAAACTAACTGAAAACCGTATATAATTTCGGATATAACCAAAATGGTAAAAATAACCGAATTATCAGAAAATTTCGATTAATTTATTTTGGTTTGGTTCGGTAATTTGGTTATATCCGTTTTTTAGCTCAGTCCTAACCAGAGATTATCGAAATGTAAAAGGTTCGTAAAATGCGAACCTGAACCTTACAAAAAGGGTAGAACTCGGTACCATAAATAGACAGAACAATCTAATGAAACTAATTAATCAAGATGAATGACACGAGTTTAACATGGGTAGATCTATGTACCGACAAAGAGCCCGGAACAATCAAATGATAACAATTAGGCGATGAATGATCAAACGCCATAGTATATTATCTACCAAATTTGTACCTGATGAGACTTGAGAGATCGAGAGTTCGAGATGAAGGGCCACCGAAGGCGATGAGGCGATCGCCGTCGGCATCGGCCGAGAGATTGAGACTTGAGAGTTTCAAGTTCCGAGTTTAAGATCTGGGTTTGGGATGAGAGACTGAGACTAGAGATTGAGAGTTCGAGATATGGATTTGAGAATTGAGAGTAGGAAGCGAATTCAGAGTGCTGCCGGCTAGTAATTTAGTAAAGTAGACAAGTAGTCATAACTCAGATTATTATTTTAACTTTACGGCTAACTGTTGTGCAACTTTGCAACTTGCAAGGCTTTTTTTAAAAAAACTTTAATTTTTTTAAAAAGATTTTATTTTTAAACGAATATTTTTTAAAAGATAAAAACTTCAACGACCGTCGTTGGGAATAAAGTCTCTCACATTTAATTTGGGAAAAATTATTGAAGGCCATTTGAAATGGCGTTGAATTTTTTGATTTTTTTTTTTTTGGCTAAAAATCAGAAAGGCAACCAACGCCACTTTAAAAATATTTTTTAAAAAAATTATCTTAAATTTTTTAAAAACGATTTTATTTTTTTAAAGAAATTTGAAAAAAATAAAAATATGATCCAATGCCAAACTAACTGGCATTGTAACTTATTTAAAAAAAATTATAAAGCAAATTTGTAAAAAAAGAAGAGTAAGATGTAACATCACTTTAACTGATGTTGGAATCTCTTTTTTTTTTAATTTCTTTGATCTCTTGTACTTGTTTACAAACATCAATATTTTTTTTATATTTATTCTCAGTCATTGACATTGGAAATGAAGGAGTATATAAGACTTCAGCTATAAAAAAATAAAATAAAAATTCTAACGCCAATTAAAGTGATGTTGCATCTTACTCTTCTTTTTTATAAATTTGTCTTTTTTTAATTTTTTTAAATAAAATAGGGATAAAATTGATATTACATTAATATGGGTCAAACTAACTTATTAGGAATGACTTATAAGTCATTTTTAAATAACTTTATTCTATTTTAGTTCATAAAACATAATAAATGTTTTTTCATCTTTTATGTTTTCTCTTATAACTAATAGTATTATAATTTAATTTTATAATATATTTGGAAAAAAAGGTAAAAGGAGAACTAGGAATATTTAGGGTATAACTTTACTATTCTTCTTTTTATGTTTTATTTTGGACTTAAAAATATGTTCATGATTTAAGTTACTCCTCCGATCTAAGAATAAAAGTTCTTATTATTTTATGTAATCTCAAGTTAAATATTTACTTATATTAAATAATTTATTTTTTTACAATAATTTTTGAGTAATATCCTTAGTATTAAATGTCATATTTTATTATTTATAAATATTGATATAATATCACTAGTCGTGTATAGAAAAATATGTAATTAGATAAGAATTTAAATATGAATAATTTTATCATTTGACTTTTTTTTAAATTCACATAAAATCAATCATCATTTTCATTCTCGGAGTGAGGGAGTACTTGTAAGTATATCATACTTCTATCTAGAAATAGGAAATATTGGAAGCATAGAATGGCTCAATGGTAGCATAATGGCCCGATAACCCATAGGTCTTAGGTTCAAAACCTAGCTGTGATATTTTTGCTTCTTATTTTTTGTGATATTTATATATATATATATATAAATATATATATATATATATATATATATTCATAGTTACTTTATATATATTTAGTTTAATGTTGAGATTTGTTTAGTATTTTATTTAGTTTGACAAGAAATTTTGAAAAGAATATGTATGTATGTATGTATGTATGTATATATATATATATATATATATTTATATATATATATATACATATCGAGTAGAATAAATTTAAAAATATTGGAGACTACAAGTTATGGCGTTAGTTTAGTTTACTAATAAATTAGAATGGCTTAATGGTGGCATAATGGCCTAATAACCCATAGGTCTTAGGTTCAAAACCTAGCTATGATATTTTTGCTTCTTATGTTATATTTTTTTGTGTATTAGATAAATTCTATTACTATCTATCTATATATATATATATATATATATATATATATATATATATATATATAAATTTATCTCTAATTATTCATATAAATATTTATAAACAAATATTCATATAAATATTTATGCATGAAATACAAATATATTATCTTATAATAATAACACACTAATTTGTCATTTTATTTTGTGATATATAAGATCGTCAGTATGGAAAGACCTGTTTGACTTTTTTTTTCCTTTTTTCCACAAGCGCTAATTATTATATCAATTCTTTTTTTTTACAAAATAAAAAAGCAGTAGATTTTCTAGAAACAATAGCATTAATTATTCCTTATTTTAAAATGTCAATATTAAAAACTAATTAATTAACTTTGTTATTAATTTACGTTATAATCTTCTATATATTGATTATGTATGATCATCGATATGTCATTTAATTATTTTATTACCAATTTCCATCAAAAAAGTGTTCGATCGCCCATTAATTATTTGTTTAAAAAGAAGAAGATAATTGAAAAGAATAACTTATACTATATTCTAAGGCAAAACAAATAAATTAAAGAACGGTAAGATAAATATCATAATTTTGCAAGTATTTGACATATATAAGTAGAAATTATAGTGTTATTATTTTTATTTATTATTATTATTATTATCATTATTATTATTGTTGTTGTTGTTGTTGTTGTTGTTGTTATTATTACTTTTTTTTATTATTATTATTATTATTATTATTATTATTATTATTATTATTATTATTGTTATTATTATTATTATTATTATTATTATTATTATTATTATTATTGTAGTATATAACTTCCTGAGATTATATTAATGGTATGTAGTGAAGGAGAAGAAAGGAATATATGGGGAAAATATCATGTTTTGATATAAATATTAATCCTTGCAAGATATTAACAGATAACTTGTGTTGCTCCAGCGGTCAAATGACCAAAGTTCCAAATGATAGGTCACAGGTTTGAATATGTTCCGCATTTGGACATAATTTTTAAATACTAAATACGAATATTTTTTGACAATTCTCCGAATACCGAATATGATCTTACAAAAACATGTTTATTGGGATTATCTTAATTTAAGGCAACATTTTAATAGTCGTTGCAAAAAGTTGTATAAAATATGCAATGAAAATAAAAATTGTTGCCAGTGAATGTGGTCCATATTAGGCAACGAAATATAGCAACAAAAAAACTTTTGTTGCCTACGATGAGGAGAAATCAAGTGGTTAGAAATTTTGCAACGAATTTTGTTTCCAAATTTTGCAACGACTTATGAATTTCGTTGCAAAAAGTGAAAGTCTGACACAATTTGCAATGAAGGCCAAGTTTCATTGCTAAACATACACTTTTAGCAACAACTTATAAAGTCATTGCCTGAAAAATCGTTGCTAAAGCCCCATTTTTAGCAACAAAAAAACTTTCGTTGCCCACGATGACGGGAAATCAAGTGGCCAAAAATTTTGTAACGAATTTCTAACAAACTTTTTTCCCGCCAATGAATTAGCAACAAAATTTTGCAATGACTTATGAATTTCGTTGCAAAATGTGAAAGCCTGACACAATCTGTAACGAAGGACAACTTTCGTTGCTAAACATATACTTTTAGCAACGACTTATAAAGTTGCTGCTTGAAAAATCATTGCTAAAGGCCCATTTTATTGTAGTGAATCCGTGATTTTTCTTTTTAAATAGTACCCTGCCATTCTTCTATAAATAGGATGCTTAGTTTAGAAATGAAAATCACACCAGAATCAAAGAATTCTTCTTCTATAATATTGAGCATATTTCTTTTGAGTTTAAGAAAACTTTGAGTGTAGAAATCAGTGCAAGTTTTCTTCAAGAATATCTCTGCTATACCAGTTGGAATTACTCTACTACTAAGGTAAGGGGTATTATTTATTTCATATTCGTAAAAGATATTCTTTTTCGTATTCGTAAGGAATATTATTTTCGTTCAATATTCGTAAGGAATATTATTTTCGTTCAATATTCGTAAGGGATATTGTATTCGTTTAATATTCGTAAGGAATATTATTTTTGTTCAATATTCGTAAGGGATATTATTTTCTTTCAATATTCGTAAGAAATATTATTTTCTTCCATACTTTATAGTTTGTAAGTAATATTATTTTGTTTCATATTCCTAAATCTACACTTATTTTGATAAGTATTACTTCTATACCCCCTAAAATTAGTAGAATATCCTTGAATTTTGTGATTCATCTAATATCTTTTCACTGAAATATTTTTCTGAACATTCTTGTTAAATTTTAATCTTTTCATGTTGGGGTACTATTCACGGGGTACTATTCATACATACGGTACTATTTATACATACAGTACTATTCACGGGATGCTATTCATAAAGTACTTATTCACACAGGGTACTATTCATTGTACTATAAAATTAATTTCTTTTCTGTCCAAATTATTTTTGATACATAAATATTATTCTTGAATTTTACTCCACAAATTAGTTATCATGTGGAAAATTTGGATATTCTTAAACTCTGGATAAATTGAATTATAAATCTTTAATATTTATCATTGATCTCACCTGATTGATTCTTATATCTTTGTCATCATCCTCATGCTTATATTGTGGTGAAAGACATCTTTGGCCCGTAGTGCATTGATGGACTATTAATTAGTATGATTATGACCAGGAATTATGTATCGGTATAATCATGACTTATAATGTTACAAATGATGTGGTAAAAGTTCTCATTGGCCCGTAGTGCATTGATGAACAGTTGTTTGGCATGATCATGACTACTGGTGATAATAACAAATATATTTAGCCCGTAGTGCATGGATAATTCGTGGATATGATAATAACGAATATCATTAGCCCGTAGTGCATGGATAATTCATGGATGTGATACTAACGAATATCCTTGGCCCGTAGTGCATGGATAATTTGATGATGTGGATTATTTATTAAAATGTGTTACAAAGATAAAATATTGATGATGAACTTTTAAATCATAGAAGATATTAGACATCATGCTCTACTTGACTTTTCTAATGGACTGCTTGTTCCGCTGTAGTTAAACTTGTTGTATATTGTATTCTATCAGCTTTTACACTGTTGAAGGCTAAGAATAATTTATTCTACATTATCTTAGTCATAATATTCTTTACTGGGCTAGTTGAGCTCACCCTTTTCTTTCATTATTCTCTTCAGGAAATGAGAATATAGCTCGAACTAGTCGGGGAATTGAGTGATGGTCCAAGATGGTGGCTATAAAAGTCCTCACTATTCTATGAAATAGTGTGATAATAATTGTAATGAGGACTTCATTTGAGTTTGGATATTGTCTACGAGACAATATTCGTGTTAAAACTCTCAGCTTACATTTTGTCGTATTTTACACGACAGTTGATAATTGTATAAATTAAGTTCATATTTAAATTATGTACCATGTATTTGGCGACCCATTCTGTATACCTATTTTGGGGGCATCACAGTGACCGTCTTTTCCACAACTAAAACATACCTTGGAAGGCTGTGAACAGTTTGGACTTATGTGTCCCTCCTCTCCGCATCTGTAGCAGCTAACTGGCGGTCTTTCTCCTCCCCTATAAATTGTTAATGTTGCTGGTACTGCTGCCTATGTCTTTTCGTCATTATTAAATCTTCTCTTCTTGAAATTTTCACTTGACTCACCTCTCCTATTATCTTGGCCATGATTACAACCGAAGTGGTTACCATTTCTAGCACGCTGGTTATCACCGATTCGATGACTGTTGCCACTGGTATGACTCTTATCGTGATGCCGGTTGCTGTCTTTTGGTTGAGCTGACTCATAATCCCATTCCAATAATTGAGCTTTATTCACCACATCTAAATATAAAACAAATTTTATGAGAGATGAGATGTTGATGAAATTCGGGTTTTAACCCTCTCACAAACATTCGTGTCATCCGCTCCTCATTGTCTACCAAATGAGATGCAAACCGGGATACCTCTGTAAACTTTGTCTCGTATTGCGATACAATCATATTGTTCTACTCCAGTTTGATGATTCCACCTCCTTCATGTGACGAATACTTTCTGGAAGTTACTTGTCTTTGAACAATTCTTGGAATCTCTCCCAAGACATCTTAAGTGCAGACATATGAGTACGTTTTACGGATTCCCACCAATAATCTGCCTCTCCGCGTAACATAAAGGTGGCGAAGGGAACCTTTTGTTCTTTAGTGCATCCCAAGACATCAAATATCTTGGTAATTTTCTTAATCAATGCTTCTGCCTTGAGTGGTTCTGGCTTTCTCAAGAACTACGGCGGTCCCAACTCCTTGAATTGCTTAGCAGTGACCAGCCATGAGTTTCCATTGTTTCCACCTGCATTTTGAATAGGAGTTTCTCTCGTTTGGTGTTGCATGAATTGTAGAAAGCTCCTAAACATCCCATCATTCATCATTTGGTCGGTGTTGTTGTTTACATGAGGATTATTGCCTTCCTAATGCACATTATCCTATTTATTAATTGGCGGGTGTCTCAACAGTCTCATGTGCTCCATTGCTTATTTCAAAATTTTCAGACGCCATTTTCAAACACTTCCACAAAACAAAGGTTAATTAAAGAAATTCACATGCCACATATTAACCCTATATTCTGACCGACCAATAACAAATAAGCTTAGGTGGGACACACTAGCGAATGATTTACTCGTCTCTCATCTCCTAATTCTAATTCCAGATCTCCACCAGTGATCATATACCTAAACTCTGATACCAATTGTGATGCCCCCAAAATAGTTCCACACAACCCATTCTGAGTTGCCAAATACATGGTACAGAAACCAAATACAAACTTTTATTAATACAACTATCGTGCAAAATACGAAAACACATACGTTGAGAGTTTTAATACAAATATTATCTATTAGACAATATCCAAACTAAAATAAAGTTCTCATTACAATTATTGTTACACTATTTTACAAAATAGTGAGGACTATTATAATAACCAACTTGGACCATTACTCCACTCCCCGACTAGTCCCAACTACATTCTTGCCTCCTAAGAAGAACAATGAAACAAAAAGGAAAAGGGTGAGCTCAACTAGCCCAGTAAAGAATATTATGACTAAGATAATGTAGAAAAAATTATCCTTGGTCCTCAACAGGGAAAAAACTGATAGAATGCAATAGATAACAAGTTTTAGAATACAACTGCAGCGAAAATAACAATCCATTAGAAGAGTCAAGTAGAGCATGAAATCTACTATCTTCTATGATTTAAAAGTCCATCATCAATATTTTATCCCTGCAACATCATTCAATAAATATATCAAATCAACGAATTATCCATGCACTACGGGCCAAGGATATTCGTTAGTATCACCAGTGGTCCAACACCAACTTGGACCATTACTCCATTCCCCGACTAGTCCCAACTATATTCTCGCCTCCTGAGAAGAACAATGGAACAAAAAGAAAAATGTTGAACTCAACTAGCCCAGTAAAGAATATTATGACTAAGATAATGTAGAACAAATTATCCTTAGTCCTCAACAGGGAAAAATCTGATAGAATGCAATAAACAACAAGTTTTAGAATACAACTGCAGCGAAAACAACAATCCATTAGAAGAGTCAAGTAAAGCATGAAATCTACTATCTTCTATGATTTAAAAGTCCATCATCAATATTTTATCCCTGCAACATCATTCAATAAATATATCAAATCAACGAATTATCCATGCACTACGGGCCAAGAATATTCATTAGTATCACCAGTGGTCATGATCATGCCAAACACCTGTCCATTTAGGCATTACGGGCCAAAGAGGACTTTCACCACAAACCTTATCTGTAACATTAAAGGTTATGATTATACTAATACACAATTTTTGGTCATAATCATACCAATCAACAGTTCATCTTTGCACTACGGGCCAAAGATGACTTCCAATACAATATAAGCATGAGGATGATAATAATGATATAAAGATTCAATCAAGTGAGATAAAAGATAAATATTATAGAATTGTAATTTAATTTATCCCGAGTTCAAAAATGTCCAAATTGTCAACATGATAACTATTTGTGAAGTAAAAATCAAGAATGATATTCAGTATCAAAAATAATTTGGGCAGAAAAGAAAATTAAATTCTTTTGTGAATTGTACTCGTGAATAGTACCGTATGAATAGTACTATATGAATAGTACCGTATGTATGAATAGTACCCAAACATGAAAAGTTTAAAATTTAATAAGAAAGTTAAGACCAATATTTCAATGAAATGATATTAGATGAAGCGCAAAACTTAAAGAATTTCTAATTATTTCAAGAATTATAAAAGCAATACTTACCATAGTTAGTTTAAATTTAGGAATATGAAATGAAATAATATCTCTTACATAATATGGAGTATGAAAGAAAATAATATTTTTTACGAGTATTGCAATAAAATAATATCCTTTACCGTAATAGAAACTAGATTTGACTAGAATATCGGATATTATTCTAAGAAAATCTTGCACAAAAAGCTACACTCAAAGTATCCTTATACTCAAGAGAAATACTCACAATACTATAGAATAAAAATTCTTGATATTATAATGGTGTGTTTAGGAAGGAGGGGTTACCCCCTATTTATAGTGCAGTTTCGGAGGAAAAATCAAAACAAACTACCTAACTTTCTTCTCCGCCTAACTTTTATTCTCTGCCTAATTCTCTTATTTTCCATCAATGCCTAACTCATAGGGCCCACAATTTGGAAAACAAAAGATTCAGCAGGAGAATTTGAAAAGGAATAGCTCACATTTTGAGGGCCCACACTATTTGGAAAACAAATGATTGCAGGGGAATTATTCCACCCATTTGCAAATGAGGAATGCACGGAAGGAATAAAAATAGTAACATTCACTCCACTTTTATTCACATGTTGAAAATTATATATTATAATAATAATATTATCATTTAGAAAAATTGTAATATTATAATAATATATTTGAATGAATATTTTATCGGAGAAAATAATTACAAAACTTTTAACAAATTCCTTCATTTATATCAAAATTGAACCAATATACACCACATAATAATTATTAATAAATAATATTATAAGCTCACAATATTAACAATCAGATTATTCCTAAAGAAAGCGGGGGCTTTCCGATAAGGATATATTTATCCTTATTGGCGCGCAATTATATAATCTAACCCCTTTCTTCGACAGAATTTTCTAGACATTGCCAATAATGCTAATTAATAATATGAATAATTGTGTCATGTCAATTATTTATTTAATAATATAAAATATTATGAAGATGATACTGTGACAATAATTGAATCAATAATATGAGATATTATGCAACAATTATTATGGCAATTATTGAGTAAAACTGAGTGACTTCTTACGTAAGAATCAATAATCAAAAATACTGTGCAATATCGTGTGCTACTGTGCAACCACGCGTATTATTGTACTTTTATCACCGGGTATTTTAACAGTTAACGGTAAAAGTTTTGCCATTATTTTTATAAAAAGGTTATTTCTGTCACTTTATATATCCGACTGTTATTCCGTTATGTGATCCACAAATGATTGCACCGTCGTACGGATACTCCCCGAACAAAAAAATATTCCCCGATCAAACGAATATTTTATGACCACTTGCTTATTTTGCAAAATTTGCACATTTCGCTCATAACTAAAGCATTATATCAAATTAACACCTTATTATTCAAAATAATATTTAGTGAAAATTAAATTTTTATTCATAAAAAGTTGGGGTCTTATAGAAGAAGTATCTCTTTCCTAGCCTAATATGGACCAAATTCATAAGAGAGGGTAATGATCAATGTTATTATATATCATTCATCAAAAACGTATGAGAGATTTTTCTATCAGAAGAAAACACAAAATTTACGTATTCTCTCTTTCAGCTTAGAAAAAAAAGTGTTTTTTCCATAAAGGTGCTTTGGAGATACCACACTTCAGGTTCAGTATAAGATCATAAGAAAGAAGATCTTGACGATACAAGAGATTATACTGATATTAAAAACGTGTTAATCCAACCAAACATTAGGTAACAAATTCGTTCTATAGATACATGGTGTGTGTGTGTGTGTGTATATATATATATATATATATATATATATTGTTGTTTCGTATAAAATAATAAAAATGATCCTAGTTTTTATTTAATTTTTTAATAACCTATTTTCGGAAAAAATTTCCTTCAAATCAATAGTTCTCATTATTGTATTTGGGTTAGTAAATTAGATTAATTATTTTATGAGTTATTTAATAATTTAACCACATATATATCACATTAATAAGGGAAAATTTTGCGTTTATGTTTTGATTGTGATTTTTTTGGCTTATAATTATATTTTAATTTGTTACATATTTATTTTCATGTCTTTTTATTAAACCAATCTATGCAATTAAAATTTTATAATTTAATTTAAATATCTAATATGTTTTTGACATCAAAACTAATTTCCTATGTATGCGTGCCATCTCATAATTAACTAAATATTACATCGAAAGAATTAATTAATCTAATCAAACTAGTCCAAATAGAATAATTAGCACTATTGATTAAGATAACTTAATAATTTTCCAATATTAATTTAAAGGTGAATATTATTAATTAAATAATTTTATCATAATAAATAGTAATAACCCAATTCGTTAATTCATTTAATTTAAATATCACTTAGGAGGGTGTATTCAATTAAGATTTTTAAAGATTTTTTTTAAGTGACAGACTTTTGTAGAGTTTGTGAATTTTAAAGACTTTTTTAAAATGACTTTTATAGACTCCATGAAATAAGTGACAGACTTTAATTGATTTTTTACAAAGATTTTGATAGACATTTGTATACTTCTAATATATCTTGTAGCTTATATTAATTGTTAATTAGCTCATCTGTACAACCTCTCACTCTTTTTTCATGAACTACAGGAAATCTCATTATTTCATTAAATTATTGTGGCGTGAGATTTTATATATGTTGAAAGCATTCATATTATTCTACTCATTTCATGATAAATTTGGATATTAGAAGCTACAGACGCAACACAAAAATTAAGCTCACTTTTTATTGAACTATATATATTATATATGCGTACGATTTTTTAGTATGAGTATCAAACTCTGTTTTTCACAAAATAATATGACAATAAAAATCTATATGATCGCAAAATTTCATACATGTGAGTAAATTGTCACCAAGTTATAAAAAATTTACCAGAGAGATTTTTAGTCGCCGATAAGCCACAGACAAAATTGTCAAAGAGATTTTTTTTTCTTAAAATTATTGATAGTTGTTAGTGAACCGAAATTGCCGTTAAAAAAATAATTATGTGACTTTTTAATTTATTTATGATGTTAGAAATTAATTAATTAAAATGTTACGTAACTAATTTTTAACAAATAATCGATGTCATCTTTTAATTAATTTTTTTAATTTTAATGAGTTTTAGAATTTATCAAGATCAGTATATATCATATACTATATCAATATAATATATATATATATATAATAGTAAAATCAAAATTTACTATTTGATTTTTCAAAGTCATAACGAGATATTCCTATAATAAAAGTTTGTGTAATTTATCTAATTTTTAATAATTTTAGTAAAAAAAATATATAAACGGTTTATAATTTTAATAATTATATTTTCTAAAATTAGATTAATTTATATTCATTTTAAATTAAAAATTTACCGAAGAGTTTTGCGACTTTTGAATTTTTCATAAAATCTCTGTAATTTTTTTATTGGCGATTTTAATTTCTACCTTTGTGTTTAATCATTGGAAGTCTTTAGAAGTCTTTAGAGATGAGGTCAGACTTTGGATATGGGTTGATAGTTATAACTTTTCTTTTAAAAGTCATCAAACTCTATCATTTAATAGAAATCTAAAAATCAATGACTTTTTTGAATACTAAAATACTTTTTATAGACTTTATAAAAGTCTTAATTCAATACCACCTAACTTTTAAAGACATTACAAAAGTTATAATTGAATACCACTAAACTTTTATAAACTCTTTAAATGTCTTGATTGAATAAAACTAAACTTTAAAAGTCTTTAAAAGTGTAACACCCCCAAAATAGGTCCATTCCATCCAACCTATTCTGAGTCGCCAAATACATGGTACAGAAAACAACTATAACTTTATTACAACAATTATCGTGTAAAATACAACAACACATATATTGTGAGTTTTGATACAAATATATATACCAACTGTGACTCTTGACACCAACTTGGGTAGCTCGTCACAATAACACCTTACATAATGGTACAGTCAAAAACTGTTTTAGAAATTAAAATATTTGGGAAGTGCTCAAGGAAACCTTCGTACATGGGAGGCAATGCGTCTATGTTATGATAGATATCATATGTCCACAGAATTATCCTTGGTTGATCAATAGACCCCAAAGAAAAACGAGAATATTACTATCATGTTCCTTCCAATGGTGAGTCTTCTCTTGACATATAACTATCTCCACCATCTGCAATTGAAAATTATATTTCAAATAAACTCCAAGATCATATAGGTAGTGCTCGTAGATATACTCAGCAAGTGGATGTGCACAACCTCGTCTTATGATAACACGAGGTTGTATGTCATTAGACATCTTGTATGATAAATGAAAACACCCTTCCAAAGTTGGGTTCACCTCACCCTATTCGGTTTACCAAAATTAAATATCAAATGACGTATACAATACGACACACTTATCTAAAGTTCTCAATAAAATTATTTCTATACTATTTAGGGAGAACCTCAATGACTATGTAACCACCGTTCTATTCTCCTGTTATCCCCTTCAACCAAGGCTACACTTTTATTACCCGAAAGGAATTGTGAAAAAAGGGTGAGCACAACTAGCTTCAATAAAGAATATCATGACTAAAGATAATTAAATTATCAATAGCCTTCATCAGTAATAAATCAGAGATTTAGAACATATGGTAGATCATAAAACTTTTCAACCATATTTGCAGTGGAACGAACAATCCATTAGAAGAGTCAAATAGACCATAAAGTCTATTATCTTCTCCATGTTAAAAGTCCACCAACAATGTTTTATCCCTGTAACATCAATCAACAGTTCCTTTACACAATCATATGAATAACTCATAATCATAATTTTAGTTCTAAATTCCCCTTCTCATCTAGGACGAAGATAATTTTAATCACATGTCTTTACCTGAAATATCAAAGATCATGGTTATACCAAATCACAGTTCTTGTTTATAATCATACCAATAAATTTATCTTTTTGCACTACGGGCCAAAGATATTCATTATCATTTCACCTTTGCACTACAGGCCAAAGATATTTAACAATAGGTCATCTTTGCACTACGGGCCAAAGATAATCAACAGCAGGTTATCTTTGCACTACAGGCCAAAGATATTAATATCTTAAAGAAATACATAATTATTTCAGAATTTATATAAACCATAATTATAACCATGTTGATTAATTCACCTTTGCACTTAAGCTAAAAATATTCAATTGTAAATTCAATGGTCATGATCTTACCAGTCAACGATTCAATTTTGCACTACTGGCCAAAGAGAACCCATAGTCACGATTATACCAATAATCTACCCATCTTTACACTCAAGTCAAAGAGAAATTTCTTCACTAAGATTATAAAAATGTTATATATGATAATCAAAACATGAATTTAATTTCAAGAGCAATATTCTTAAATCAACGATAATTTGATCAGACAAAGAAACCAATTTGTCGTGAATAGTACCCCGTGAATAATAACTCGTGAATAGTAACTCGTGAATAGTAATTCGTGAATAGTAACTCATGAATAGTAACCTCGACATAAAAAAAAATAAAGTTTCACAATAAAATCCATATCAATATTTATAGCACCTTAATCCAAATGTTATAAATCACATTAATAATCTCATAATCTAATATTGTTAATATTACAACAATATTTTAATTATTTCTTAAACTTATAAACAATTTATTTAAATTGTTTACACTTTATTAATTAATGCATTTAATCATCCTAAAATGCTAAACTCATAAGATTTCATCACCAATAACCAAAACCCTCATCAAAAAAATCTGCATATACCTCATATATGATTCTCAAGCCATAAAATCATATTTTCTAATTTTCTTATTTCGCATAACATATTTAATTCATTTACTCATAACTAGTCCATTTTCATGAAAAATACCAAATCAGTTCCAAAAATATATTTTTTCTAGGATTTAGCAGAATATAGTCCCATATTGAACATATATTTTTCTCAGAATTTTTAAAATTCATTTACTATTTTTCATATGGCCAAAACAGCCGAATATTTAGACATTTATCATAAATTATACTTTTGTCCAAAAATTTCGAAATTTACAGGGTATACTTCGGTTATATACATGTACTCCCAATAAAAATTTCACCAATTTTGAAGTTAACCACAAGGAGTTATAAGAGTTTACTTTTAAAATAGTCTTTTCTCATAAAATTCATAACTCTTAATATATATATCCAAAAATCACCATTTTTGGACACAATCAAGGAAACTCATCAAATTATCATTTCAAATTTTTCCAGAATTTTTGAAGGTCCGAAAAAAGTACGAAACTGAAAAACATAATAACCCTTAAAATCCCTTACCTCAAAAGAGCAGTATTTCTGACTGGAATATCAAATGTAAAGTCGAAGGAAACTTGCACTGAATAACAACTCTCAAAGTATCTAAATACTTCCAAAAATACGCTCGACAATATAGAGAGAAAGAAAACTTGTTTCTGGTGTGATTTTCAATTCTAACAGAAGCACCTATTTATAGGAAAATATTAGAACGCCAAAGGAGACTAAATTAATAAAATAATATATTAATTAATCAACACATGCTACTTGGAAAATTCAGCAACCCTCCACCAAAGACCAACCATCTCATTTGGCAGCCCACATGTTTAAAACAATATTGGGTCCCACCCCTAATTTTAATAAAAATTATTTTATTTTTCAAAACATCAATAATTCATAGAAAATAGTCCATTTATCAGAAAAATACGAATTTTATGTCCATTCCACACGAAATTGAATTTTATACAACTTTATAGCTTTAAGCTTTTCCAAATTCCAGACAGAAAATATCTGAAATCCATAAACGGACGATTTTCAACACCTTTTAAAATTCATAACAAATCATGCGTTAATTTTTAACGGTTCAAAATTTGTGGATATATACTCAACTTATATATGTATAACATATCCAAAAATCACAACGATCCAACGGTCGGATTAAAATTATAACTCACGCAATAAAGCTTTAAGAACACTGATTTGATCTTTTAATACCTCCAATCCGGCAAAATACTGATAAAACACCTCAACATTAATTCCTTCATTTATAACCACATAAATAAATCCATCATTTATATCCGCATCAAATAAATATTTCCTTTATCATATAAATCAATAATTAATTATTCACAAATAATATTATAGAATCACAATAATGACAACCAGGCAGTTCTCAGGAAAGAGGGGGTTTTCCGATAAGGATTTCTCCTTATTGGCGCGCAATTAGATGACCAAAACTCTCCTTGACAGAACTTTCTAAACATTACTAATAATGCTATCTAATAATATTATTCAAATAATATGAATTATTGATCTGATAATGGGAAATACTGTGCAGTGACAATTATTGAAACAACAATAATATAAAATATCAACGTAGCAATTATTGAATCAATACAATAAAATATTGAACAATAATTATCGTAACAATTATTGAGTAGTGCCTTTCACGTAAGAATCAATAATTCAAAAATATTGTGCAATACTGGTGCTGCTCTATACGCAACCACGCCAGACATCGTATTTTAACCACCAAGTAATCCAACAGTGTTAATGGTAACAATTATGCCGTTATTTATAAAAACTCAAACTTGTCTTTTTTTTCATCCGATAGTTATTCATCATGGGGCCCACAACGAGCTTCGCCGTCGTACGAATATTCCCCGATAACAAGAATATTCCACGACCAAACGAATATTTCCCGATAACAATGAGTATTTTATAACCACTTGCGTATTTTGAAAAATTTTATATATTACCCTTAACTTTAACTTTTTATCAATTTAACCATTTACTAAATAGAAAAATTGAATACTTTTATTTCATAAAATTCGGGGTCTTACAATCTCCCCTCCTTATGAAATTTCGTCCCCGAAATTTACGTACCAGATATTTCAAAAAGTTGAGAATACCTTACTTTCATCTCAGATTCCATCTTCCCTGTCCTCATGATTTCTCCATTGCTCATCTCCTGTATTTCAGATATCATTCTAGAATACAACTTCAAAACAAAGGTTAATTGACATATCACAATTTTGTCAACTTAAGTAAGAAAATTCAGCTTAGGTAGGACACATACTAGCAAAGGATATTAATTACTCGTCTCTCCCTTCCTAGTTCTAATCCCGAATCTCTGCTAGAGATCATATCCCTAAGTTTTGATACCAAATGTAACACCCCCAAAATAGGTCCATTCCATCCAACCTATTCTGAGTCGCCAAATACATAGTACAGAAAACAAATACAACTTTATTATAACAATTGTCGTACAAAATACAACAACATATATGTTGTGAGTTTTGATACAAATATATATACCAATTGTGACTCTTAACACCAACTTGGGTAGCACGTCACAATGACACCTTACATAAAGGTACAGTCAAAAACTGTTTTAGAAATTAAAATATTTGGGAAGTGCTCAAGGAAACCTTCGTACATGGGAGGCTATGAGTCTATGTTATGATAGATATCATATGTCCACAGAATTATCCTTGGTTGATCAATATATCCCAAAGAAAAACGAGAATATTACTATCATGTTCCTTCCAATGGTGAGTCTTCTCTTGACATATAACTATCTCCACCGTCTGCAATTGAAAATTATATTTCAAATAAACTCCAAGATCATATAGGTAGTGCTCGTAGATATACTCAGCAAATGGATGTGCACAACCCTGTCTTATGATAACACGAGGTTATATGTCATTAGACATCTTGTATGATAGTGACAAAACACCCTTCCAAAGTTGGGATCACCTCACCCTATTCGGTTCACCAAAATTAAATATCAAATGACGTATACAATACGACACACTTATCTAAAGTTCTCAATAAAATTATTTCTATACTATTTAGGGAGAACCTCAACAGCTATAGACCACCGTTCTATTCCCCTGTTATCCCCGCTCAACCCAGCTACACTCTTATTACCTGAAAGGAATTGTGAAGCAAAAGGGTGAGCACAACTAGCTCAGTAAAGAATATCATGACTAAAGATAATTAAATTATCAATAGCCTTCAACAGTAATAAATCAGAGATTTAGAACATATGGTAGATCATAAAACTTTTCAACCATAGTTGCAGCGGAACGAGCAATCCATTAGAAGAGTCAAATAGACCATAAAGTCTATTATCTTCTCCATGTTAAAAGTCCATCAACAATATTTTATCCCTGTAACATCAATCAACAGTTCCTTTACACAATCATATGAATAACTCATAATCATAATTTTAGTTCTAAATTCCCCTTCTCATCTAGGTCGAAGATAATTTTAATCACATGTCTTTACTTGAAACATCAAAGATCATGGTTATACCAAATCACAGTTCCTGTTTATAATCATACTAATAAATTTATCTTTGCACTACGGGCCAAAGATATTCATTATCATTTCATCTTTGTACTACAGGCCAAAGATATTCAACAACAGGTCATCTTTGCACTACAGGCCAAAGATATTTAACAACAGGTCATCTTTGTACTACGGGCCAAAGATATTCAACAACGGGTTATCTTTGAACTACAGGTCAAAGATATTAATATCTTAAAGAAATACATAATAATTTTAGAATTTATATAAATCATAATTATAACCATGTTGATCAATTCACCTTTGCACTTAATCTAAAAATATTCAATTGTAAATTCAATGGTCATGATCATAACAGTCAACGATTCAACTTTGCACTACTGGCCAAAGAGAACCCATAGTCACGATCATACCAATAATTTACCCATCTTTACACTCAAGTCAAAGAGAAATTTCTTCACCAAGATTATAAAAATGTTATATATGGTAATCAAAACATGGATTTAATTTCAAGAGAAATATTCTTAAATCAACGATAATTTGATCAGACAAAGAAACCAATTTGTCCTGAATAGTATCCCGTGAATAGTAACTCATGAATAGTAATTCGTGAATAGTAACTCATGAATAGTAACCTCGACATAAAAAAAATAAAGTTTCACAATAAAATCCATATCAATATTTATAGCACATTAATCCAAATGTTATAAATCACATTAATAATCTCATAATCTAATATTGTTAATATTACAACAATATTTTAATTATTTCTTAAACTTATAAATAATTTATTTAAATTGTTTACACTTTATTAATTAATGCATTTAATCATCCTAAAATGCCAAACTCATAAGATTTCATCACCAATAACCAAAACCCTCATTAAAAAAATCTGCATATACCTCATATATGATTCTCAAGCCATAAAATCATATTTTCTAATTTTCTTATTTCACATAACATATTTAATTCATTTACTCATAACTAGTCTATTTTCATGAAAAATACCAAATCAGTTCCAAAAATATTTTTTTCTAGGATTTAGCAGAATATAGTCTCATATTGAACATATATTTTTCTCAGAATTTTTAAAATTCATTTACTATTTTTCATATGGCCAAAACAGCCGAATATTTAGACATTTATCATAAATTGTACTTTTGTCCAAAAATTTTGAAATTTACAGGATATACTTCTGTTATATACATGTACTCCCAATAAAAATTTCATCAATTTTGTTGTTAACCACAAGGAGTTATAAGAGTTTACTTTTAAAATAGTCTTTTCTCATAAAATTCATAACTCTTAATATATACATCCAAAAATCACCATTTTTGGACACAATCAAGGAAACTCATCAAATTATCATTTCAAATTTTTCCGCAATTTTGAAGGTCGAAAAAAGTACTAAACTGAAAAAACATAATAACCCTTAAAATCCCTTACCTCAAAAAAGCAAGATTTCGATTGGAATATCAAATGTAAAAGTCGAAGGAAACTTGATCGAATAACAACTCTCAAAGTATCTAAATACTCACAAAAAATAATTCGACAATATAGAGAGAAAGAAAACTTTGTTTACGGTGTGATTTTCAATTCTAATGTAAGCACCTATTTATAGGAAAATATTAGAACATAAAGGAGACTAAATTAATAAAATAATATATTAATTAATCAACACATGCTACTTGGAAAATTCAGCAACCCTCCACCAAAGACCAACCATCTCATTTGGCAGCCCACATGTTTAAAACAATAGTGGGTCCCACCCCTAATTTTAATAAAAATTAATTTATTTTTCAAAACATCAATAATTCATAGAAAATAGTCCATTTATTAGAAAAAATACGAATTTTATGTCCATTCCACACGAAATTGAATTTTATACAACTTTATAGCTTTAAGCTTTTCCAAATTCCAGACAGAAAATATCTCAAATCCATAAACGGACGATTTTCAACACCTTTTAAAATTCATAACAAATCATGCGTTAATTTTTAACGGTTCAAAATTTGTGGATATATACTCAACTTATATATGTATAACATATCCAAAAATCACAACGATCCAACTATCGGATTAAAATTATAACTCACTTAATAAAGCTTTAAGAACACCGATTTGATCTTTTAATACCTCCAATCCAATAAAAAAATCTTGATAAAACACCTCAACATTAATTCCTTCATTTATAACCACATAAATAAATCCATCATTTATATCCAGATCAAATAAATATTTCCTTTATCATATAAATCAATAATTAATTATTCACAAATAATATTATAGAATCACAATAATGACAATGAGCAGGATTTCGTGAAAAGAGGGTTTTCCGATAAGGATTTCTCCTTCTTGGCGCATGCAATTAGATGACCAAAACTCTCCTCGATGTAACTTTCTAAACATTACTAATAATGCTATCTAATAATATTATTCAAATAATATGAATTATTGATCCGATAATGGAAATATCGTGCAATGACAATTATCAAACAACAATAATATAAAATATCAACGTAGCAATTATTGAATCAATAAAATAAAATATTGAAGCAATAATTACGTGTAACAATTATTGAGTAGTGCCTTCTTACGTAAGAATCAATAATTCAAAAATATTGTGTAATGTCTGGTGTGCTTCTTATGCAACCACACGCCAGACATCGTATTTTAACCACCAAGTAATCCAACAGTGTTAATGGTAACAATTATGTCGTTATTTATAAAAACTCAAACTTTTCTTTTTCTTCATCCGACAGTTATTCGTTATGGGACCCACAACTTGCTGCGCCGTCGTACGAATATTCCCCGACAACAAGAATATTCCACGACCAAACGAATATTCCCCGATAACAATGAGTATTTTATAATAACTTGCGTATTTTGAAAAAAATTATATATTATCCTTAACTTTAACTTTTTATCAATTTAATCATTTACTAAATAGAAAAATTGAATACTTTTATTTCATAAAATTCGGGGTCTTACAAAAAGTCTTAATTAAATACACCCTCCTTAATTTTCTCTTAAATTTCTTACGAGAGATGTTATTTGAATAGTGTGTTGAGATTTTTTTTTGGTAATACTGTAACTTTGAAATTGAGTTTTGTTTTAATTTTTATTTTAAGAAATAGGTTCATAAAAAGAATCCAAAGTGAGGGATGGATTTTGCTTTTCGGTATTTGTTTCTTGATCATGTTATTTTGTGTAGGATTTGTCTTTTATTACCGGATATTTTTCATTTCTCGATATGCCTGTATGAATTTGTGACAAGTGGTAACTGATGCTGAGCTAGCTATTATCATGGTTACATTTTAACATTTTCATATGAATACAAGGCCGACAGGATTGTTTCTATCAACAATAATAAAACTTGACATATATATATATATATATATATATATGAATTAGGATCAATCAGATATACCCCTCTATCTTACTCACCCGCCACTTCTTCCTTTAACGACGGATACGTGACAGTTCGGTCATACAATCAAGTCGCTCATACTTTTAGCGACAATTATATGTTGTCCATCGCTAAAAGTATGATTTACATTTGTATTTAATCAAAGCTCGTCGCCGAGTTTGTCGCTAATTAAAAAGGTAAAGGTAGAAGGAAGAAGTAGATGACTGATCTATATATATATATATATATATATATATATATATATATATATATCAGGATTAAGTTTCACTTTTTATCCAACTCACCCGAGCTCACACCCTCTTTAACGATGGGGGCGTGACGATTCGGCCATATACAACCGTGTCTATACTTTTAGTGACGGACAACATATAACGTCGCTAAAAGTATGAGCGACGATTATATGACCAAACCGTCAGTTTCGTCCGCCGTTAAAGGGATGAGTCTCTGTGAATGTGATAAGTAAAATTTTAAGATTCGACTCACCAAGCTCACCTCCCTTTAGCGACGGACTTCGACATGACGGTTGTTTCATACAACCGTCGTAAATACTACTTTAGCGACGGACAACATATAAGCGTCGCTTAAAAGTATAAACGACATTGTATATGACCGAACCGTCATTCCGAATCCGTCGCTAAAAAAGGGGGGGAGTTCGAGTGAGTTAGATAAACAAGACTTAAGATCCGGACCGTATATATATATGAAAATGATCAAAGACATACCCTTTCATCCTATATATATTGTATACCCCCTTTAGCGACAGATCGAACGACGGTTCGGTTTGTTGCTAAAAACTAAGACGACGGTTCTCTGATATAGCGACGGATCGAACCGATTTTCGGTCCGTCGCTAAAGGGAATGAGCCATTGAAATAAATTATATATATATACACACACATACATGGTCTCCTTCTGCAGTGAAGTAAAAATAAAATAAATCAAAAACGAACCGACTATGACAACGATTTAACCCGTCAACATAATTATGTCGCCAACTTTGTATATTATAACGACGAAAATCAGTTCGTTTTTGAACATAGACTATGATAACGGTCCGTACTGTCACCATAACCAAAAACTGTGGTCATAAGACTATGACGACAGTACGGTCAGCGCCATAGTCCATATTGACTTATTCAGTCGTTCCTTGGAAAACCAGACGTTATACATATATTGGTGAAATCGCCAAATAAAATACTAATGATTTGTAGAAATGCTTTTGTACTATATATAGAAAGTATGTAATTCTGATAAAGCATAGAAACTCATCTATATCCATTTTCTAGTCTTGAATTTCCTTCCCTTCGCCTTTACTCTTCCAAGTTCATTCAAAACATAATAAAATTCAGCGAAAAAATGAAGAACTCAGAATTGGTATTCGTGCCAGCTCCGGCCATCGGACACCTCGTATCGATGGTGGAGATGGCTAAACTATTCATCAGTCGACACGAAAACCTGTCAATAACCGTCCTCATCGCGAAATTCCCCATAGATACCGGAATAAACAATTACTCTGAATCACTCTTAACGAACCCTACCCCACGTCTGACAATTGTAATTCTACCGGAAACCGAGCCCCAAACATATTTGAACAAGCCACGCCACTCCATCCTTACTGCTCTTATCGAGAGTAAAAAGCCGCACACGCGAGATATAATATCCGGCATTACTCGGTCCGAGTCGACTCGGCTCGTTGGTTTGGTAGCTGACCTTTTGTGTGTCAACATTATAGACATTGCCAATGAATTTAATGTTCCAACTTATGTGTACTCCCCTGCCGGAGCCAGTTTTCTTGGCATGGTGTTCCATCTCCAGACACTCCGAGACGATGAAAATCAAGATCTCACAGAGTTCAGGAACTCTGATACTGAGTTGTTGGTACCGAGTTTTGAAAACCCGGTTCCCGCCGAGGTTGTGCCGTTGATGTATTTGGATAAAGATGGTGGGTCTGATTTATTATTGTCAATGGTCCGGAGGTACAGACAGACCAAGGGAATTATTGTTAACACGTTTGAGGAGCTGGAATCCTATGCGATCAATTCCCTCCAGTGATAGCATGATTCCTCAGATCTACTCAGTTGGACCCATTCTAAATCTCAACGGTGAGGGCCAAAACTCCGACGAGGCTGCTGTAATCCTTGGTTGGTTAGATGATCAACCACCTTCATCTGTGGTGTTTTTGTGCTTTGGTAGCTTTGGAAGCTTTCAAGAAAACCAGGTGATTAATTATATCGTAAATTCTGCAATATAAGATTAACTTTTAACCTTATTAAAGGATTGGGTTAGACTGTGTGGAAACCATCTTTACCGTAATAAATTTTATAATTTTTTAATGCATGAGTTATAGAAAATATTACATAGGTTTTATAATTTTTTACAACATTAATTAATTCAACATTTTTTTATAACATATTTAATAAAAAGCTATATGAACTTGTTATGGTAAAGTTGGTACTAAATTTAATAAAATCGAATTAAATTTTTTGAGATATTTTGATATTTAAATTGACATGCTTCATTTGACTTTTTAAAATTAATAAATGTTTATTTAAATATTTTAGATAGTTTCTAATTTTTAAAGTTTAGTGCCTAATAGTAAATAAATTCATATTGAATTTTAAAATGTTTTGCATGGACTTTATAATGTCAATATCTATCTAACAAAATACAATTGATTTTAAATTTTTCGTTCATCTTAATAAATCATCCTAGTAGTCAAAGTTTAAGATAAATCTACTGCAAATACATGTAGTCTGTATTTATATAATGGAGACAAACCAAGTAATCCTATATTTTATAAACGAATAGAGTTTTAAGAATCCAACGCTTAGATTTTTTTCAACAGATTGTTTTTTGGAAACAAATATCTGCATATATACTTTAATTATATTGATAATTGCATGCACACTCAAATATATGGATCGACTGAAACTATGTTATTTTTAAATGCCAATTACTACATTCAGCTATATGTAGGTAGTTTATATTTACTCACTGATATATTTATGTGTGCAACTATTAGAATACGTTTGCAAATAGCTGCACCCTCAAACAAAATTTTGAATTATTGAAAAACCTATCTACTTCAAAAATTAACTTAACAAACTAACAATTCAGAGCTTCCAATAATTGCCATAAAATAGGTGAAGGAGATTGCAATTGGTCTAGAGCGCAGTGGACACCACTTTTTATGGTCCTTGCGTCCGCGTATGCCCGATGGTGAGACAAAGCTTCAACTTAAATACTCAAATTTAGAAGAAATTCTCCCAATCGGATTCTTGGAAAGGACAACAAGTGTCGGAAAAGTGATTGGATGGGCCCCGCAAGTGGCCGTACTCTCACATGTGGCAGTCGGAGGGTTCATGTCTCATTGTGGTTGGAATTCAACACTAGAGAGTGTGTGGTTTGGCGTGCCCATCGCAACATGGTCGATATACGCGGAGCAACAACTCAATGCTTTTGAGATGGTTAAGGAGTTGGGCCTTGCGATGGAAATTGAGGTGGATTATAGGAATGAATTTAACATGAAGAGTGATGTGATTATTAGGGCTGACGAAATTGAGACTAAAATAAGGAAGTTGATGATGGATGGAAAGAGTAATGAAATAAGGACGAAGGTAAAGGAGATGAAAGAAAAGAGTAGGGTTGCCATGGCAAAGAATGGATCATCTTATATTTCGTTGACGAAACTAATTGAGGAGATCATGTGATTTTATAAAAACTAATAGAATATTCAATACTTCATCTGTTCTGATTTATGTAATTTATGATATTGGTAATTGTATTGACATAAACTAAATGAATATGTATTGAGATATTATATGATATATTGTGACTAATAATATTATGTGAAAAGATACTGTTATTAAGAGATATGAGGCATGTTGTTGGGCAGATGAACTTTCCGAGGACTTTACTTTCCGAATCGTATGAGTGATAAAGTCCTTATATTTTGTTGATGAAATTTTGGCTCTCATCCCTCTTCCCATTCTTGCGTCATGCCCTTCCTCTCTTGTAGCATCCACCTCTGGCTCTCCGGGCTCTATATCGTCTTCTTGCACCACAACAATATCAGCACTATCAACCCTGTTTTCATCTCCTTGCAAGCCCACAAATGCAACACCCCCTCCAAGAGATGCATCATGATTCTCCCAACCCATATCATCATCAGCATACTCGATGTCAGAATTAATTTGAGTAGGAGAGAGTGGGTTAGGTCTTGTTGCACAACTAATGGAAATTCATGTTCATAAAATTTTATATCTCTGGAGACAAAGAATTCTTGTGATTCCAAATCGTACAATTTCCATCCCTTTTTCCCATATGGATACCCCACAAATATGTACTTTCGACTTTTACTTGCAAATTTATCCCCGTCACGTCTTTGATTATGGGCATAACATAGGCAACCAAAAATTTTCATGTTATCAAATTTAGGTAGTTTCCCAAATAATTTTTCATAAGGTGTCATATAATTAAGCACACTAGACGGTGTTCGATTAATTAAATAACACACTGCTAACACGCATTCTCCCCAAAATTGCATTGGTAAATGACCCTGAAATCGAAGTGCCCGTGCCACATTTATAATATGTTGATGTTTTCTTTCAACTCTCCCATTTTGTTTGTGGAGTGCCCACACAGGACGTCTCAAACACAATTCCATTCTTAAAAAAATAATCACGTAGACATTTAAATTCTGTGTCGTTGTCACTTCTTACTTTCTTCATTTTCTTATCAAATTGTCTATCAACTAAAGCAACAAAGTTCATAAACATGGTCTCAATCTCGGTTTTATTGCATAATAAATAAACTCAAACGACACGTGAATAATCATCTACAATTGTCAAGAAATATTTCGCCCTACATGAGGAAGGAGTTTGATAAGGTCCCCATAAAGCACAATGAACTAAGTCAAACAAACCACTTGCATTATTCGCACTTAAAGAAAAACTATCTCTATGCTGCTTAGCACGTGGACATACATCACATGCTCTTTTATTCTTACTTCTACTAAATTGACTCACATTGGGGATGAACCTTAACACCTTATCCGACGGATGACCCAAGCGTTTATGCCACAAAGCCATTGATGAATCCCCTTCCATCGCCAAAAGCACGCACCCTCGGAACACCTCGGAAAAATAAAGTCCATCCGTTCGTTCACCCGCTCCAATCAATGTCCTTGTCGTCCGGTCCTGTATGACACACAATGTATTAGTGATTTGAACGATACAATTGGAGTCATCAATTAATTGTGTTACAGAAATTAGATTGCAAGTTAATTGAAGCACAAAAAGAACATTATCGAGCCGCAAACCACCGTCCAAAATCACACTGCCCTCCTTTGTAGCAGTCGCATCTTTCCCATCTGGTAACCCCATCGGGCAGTTTATAATATTTTTCACATTAATCAGACAATTTAAATTTCCCGTCACATGGTTTGAGGCTCCAGTGTCAATAATCCAAGCAATGTCATTCTTACCGTGAAGACAATCCGTGGGTTTAGGAATGTTCAAAACATCAAGAGTTTGTTGCCACTGTGCCGGAGTAATGCCTGATATACCTGCTGCCTCACTAGAGGTTGGTGGTGCATGAGACTGCCCACCCTTAGCACCGTTACTATCGCTACTGTCGCCGCTTTTCTTTGTTGGCCAAGACAGTGCATCGTTGAAGTGCCCTCGCCACGCCTCCCGAAGCGACTCAGCCTCGTCTTGTCGTTGTTCCACCACGACCCGGTCCACGTCCACCCCGAGGACGGTCCCCCCACCACTCGGGGAACCCATGGAGTTGAAAACATGAGTTTTCGTCATGGCCTTCTCTGTTGCAGTGGGTACAGAATTTTTCAGAGTTATTCACATTTAGATTTACCTCGCGCATAGGTTTTAAGTCGAAAAGCCATGATGTTGTCACAGTTTTCATGATTTGAGGACTCTCCTCGCACTAGCCTCTCATCTTGTACGACGCGCTGATATGCTTGATCAATGGTTGGTAAAGGATCTTGAGAAAGAAAATTGGAGCGAATCGTTGCATAGACCCCATCGAGGCCAATAAGGAAATGATGCAGGTAATCTTCTGAATGCAAATCAATCACTTGTTTGTTGATATCACACGCACATGCATGTTCCACATTTGCAAGTCGGTGTTTTGACATAAGTCACAAGTTCATCCCATAGACGAGATAGACGGCCAAAGTAGACCGACACCTCTTCATCTTTGCCTTGCTTGCATTCTCCTAGAGATGCCTTTAATTGGCATATACGAGTCCCGTTCACAACACAAAAAGGCTGCTTGAGATGTACTCACAAGGATTGCGCATCATCATAATAAGAAAGAGTAGAACGTAGTGAGGGCTCAATAGTGTTGAGCAACCATGATATGAGCATTGAATGCACCGCAGTCCAGTCCTCCAGTTTCTCAAGTGTCGTTGGTTTTGGAATTATCCCTTCCACAAATTAAAACCGTATTTTCTCTTCGCTTGCAACGAGGTTCGAATTGCCCTCGCCCATTCATCATAATTCGGACCACGCAATTTGATTGGTGTAATCACGATGTCGGGATTGTCACTTGGGCCAAGAAAATAAGTCAAGTCGACCTTCTTCTCGGCATTACCACTGTTCTCACCGTTCTTCTCATCCCCACCAGCCATAATCTCTTATGGTGCTTGATCTGTAGGAAAGAAGAAAAGAAAAAAAAAATTGTGTTTAATTTTCCCTAGGATATTCCCTCGGCTTTGATACCATGATATTATATGATATATTGTGACTAATAATATTATGTGAAAAGATACTTACTGTTATTAAGAGATAGGAGGCATGATTTGTGGGCATGAGTTATAGCATAATAGTGATGTGAGAAGAACTTTTCAATATGTCAATTTAAAATTTAATTTTTTTTTAAATTAATTTTTAAAAAGTCAATATTCATCTAATAATTTGGAATTGAAGCAATATATGTCAGTCAAGATTTGATGTCTTTGCATATCAAGCAATGATTATGCAAAAAATTGTTGAGTAACAAGCGTTTGAGAAAGAGAATTCCATAAAAACAACGGTACCACGAGAAGTTTTTTATTTTTGGTTAGTAATTGCATTGAGTTTCTTGACGAAAAGCCTGTAGCTTCAGTGTTAATTTGGGATAATAAAATGGAAAAAGATGTAAATAACATATTTACATCAATGGATGACCGTAGCATAAGAGTAATGTAGTGTACAATTTTCTGATTTTTACTCCAGTTCATAGTAGAATAATTAAGTGTTCAAAATGCCTTTGATAAAAAATAGAGTAAAATACAAAAACCAACAAGCCACATATAGTCCACCGACGTCTTTGAATTCTCCACGGCGATCCACGGAAGCTGGAAGCAGCGGGTGACGGCAACCCGAACGGACGTAATGGCCAACAAGTAAAGCTGTCGAGAATGACATCATTGTCGATTGAGTGACAAAAATTGCCGGATTGACCAGGCCTAAAACTTAACTATGTGCTTTATTATCTAATTGTTAATATTACCAAGAGTAAAAAAGATACTGACAAAGCAAAGATACTTTTAGCAACACTTCCGTAATTATTCTAATTAACGACACTAATGCTTTAAGCAACTTTTATTGCTCTAGTAAATCATTTTTACTAAAAGAATATCAAGCATTTATTATATAAATACTATATAGTTATAGATATATATGGTATAGATTTTGTCGGGCTGCATAATTTTAAGTTTTTGGGCACAATAATATTTGACCTTGAGCCTCAAGGTTCCATCCAGTTTTATATTTGACTAGACGTGCAAACCTAAAATATTTATGGACAGACTACGCTTTGTGCCAAGTTGTTACAAAGCTAAAAAGCCATCTACATATTACTTAAAATCAATCTGCTAGATAAAAGCTCCCGAAAAAAATGCTAGATAAAAATTGCATGTAAATACAAATATCGTTCAGAATATTATTCCGATGTATTTAGCTAGAAATTTTATGGAAATGATTGTTAAGTCTAGCTCCAAGCTGTTGGTATATTTCACATGAATTTTACATCGAATAAATTTAAGAGTGTAAATGACTTAATAAATATGGTGAAGTCTCAACTTAATAAGTTAATCTTTTTAGTCAAGTATGTGATCAATATATTTATTAGGCCAATATATTATACGTACACAAGTATAGGTTGTATTGATGATAAATTGATATAAGACGAATACTTCAATTCCGCTGCACAATCCTGAAAGATTTTAGGGTAGTCCACATGTTGAAAAACTTCATGAAGTAATTTTGGCGCCAAGCTACAACTTATTTAAATTGAATAACTACATGTTTTCTAAAAAGAAAGGGTAAAAAGTACTTTTTCACCACTGTAGTTATAGTGTTTTAAGCAATTAGCTATTTTGCTTTTAAAATATTTAATTAACCCACTGTACTTTTTAAAAATGTTCAATCAACCCATTCCGTCCAATTTCTTGGACGGACGTCAAATAATTACACACGTGACAGTTCAAAAGTAAAATAAAAAAAAAATGACATATAAATGCTGATGTGGCTCATCTTCCTCCTCAATCGGGTCAACCCGACCCGTGCACCTTCTAAAAGGGTCAAATGTCATAACTCTCTTATTTTAATTCTAAATAATACAAATAATATATCAAAAATTTTGTATTTACAACATCTTATTAATTTCAGAAAAGAAAGTCAAAAATCAAGCAGATCTGGTCGCTTATTTGGCTAATTAGACTCAAAATAAAAAAAAAATGAGAAACCAAATCAGAGTGTTGTGGAGACGAAGAAGAAGAAGAAGAAGAATCAGTATTACAACAATTTCTCAACTCCTCCTTGCCGAAAAGTATGTCAGCCTCCTCGTTCATGCAAGCTCTTAACTCACTGAGATCCATTCGTCATGTCGCCTCCTCCAACGCGCCATCGACATCGCCTTGACCGCTAGAATTTTTAGGTTCAGTCTTTGAAAATTATGATCTCGGCCTTGATGGGTAAAGCGAATTCAATTTGTCTGTCGAAATCGAATTTGGAGACCTCGTTAACTTTACTGACTTTTGCTTTGACACCCTATTAAGCTCACCGTCTCTCCTCTCATGTATACTCTCTCACTAGAATCTTTTCTCTTTAGTTTCTTCAAACTCCACCATTTAGGTGAGAGAGTGAGACTTGAGGCCAGTTGGTATTGTTGGTTATGCTCCAAAATCTTATGGTTTTTCAAAGTCCCACATTGGCTAGTTTAGGAACTCTCATGGTGCATATTAGTACTTGTTGTCATGGGCTTAGTAACATGGTTGAGGAAATAGGGATGGGCTCGCGCATTACGAGGATTCGGGCTAAGGAATGGGCTAAGCAAGCTTGGTTCTTGGACTTTCGCTCGTAAACCTTAGTAAATGCGTGTGTAATGCTTGTAGCGACACGCCTGCCCAGCAGAAGTGCCGATCCGGTGGATTGTGCTTCGCGGGTGCACCCAGGTAGCCCACTATTTTGGTAAAATTCCTAATTTCGTTTTATACTAAGCTAATGCCCTATTTATGTTTACGTTTTCTATAACTCCAACGTAAACTCAACTTAATGCCGATGTTTTCTTTTACCGTTTTTCAGTTCTTCACAGAAAAGACAGTTTGCTTTAGTTCTTCACAGAAAATATACCATACACGCAGTTATATACTCTGTTACAGTCTTCTTCTCATCTGATATACTCTGTTAACTATTCGTTGGGCAATCCACAAAGACAGGTCCATAGCCTTCTTTCATGCGAAAGTACACACATAATCGAAGGCTTGCCGTTAACTCGGAGAGTGAACGCCATCGAGCTCAACTGCACAAGGTTTCTAACCAAATGAGGCGGAATCACTTTTTAGGACGAAGAGCTTTCTTTACTACGCCTCGGCCTCTTTCATATAACAGCTAAGTTGTTCCAATTTTGTTCGCCTATTAATCTTGTTAATACTGCTCTTGCTGCTGCTATTTCTCCAACAATCTAAAAAGTGATTCTGTTATTAACAAGATGATGAAATCTGCCTTAGACTTATCTAAAATTGAATGCTTTGATGGTACTAATTTTAAGCGATGGTCTGAAGACATACTATTTTATTTGGAAACCATGAACTTAGAATATGTGGTTTATGAGGATGTTATTGCTGTTACTGTTATTGATATTACTCCTGCTGCTGTTGAAATTGTTGAAAAGTTTGATTCTGATAAATCTGCAAAAAGAGACTATGTTAAGGATAATCGTACGTGTCGTCGATATTTGTTACACTATTTGTCTAATTCTCTGTTTGAGATATATTATCCGTATGAAAGTGCTAAGAAGATTTGGGAAGCTTTAAAATCTAAGTATGCGGTTGAAAACTCTGGACTTAAGAAATATGTTGCATCAAAATTTCTAGATTTTAAGATGCAAGATGGGAAATCTGTTATAGATCAAGTTCATACATACCAAACAATTGTGGGGGAAGTCATTGGGGAAGGAATGAAAATATGCGAGAATTTCCAAGTTGCTGTACTTATCGAAAAATTACCACCCTCGTGGAAAAATTATAAGATGAACCTCAAACATGAAACTAAAGATTTCACTATGCAGGAATTAGTGGCACACATCCATATTGAAGAACAAAACAGGGCTAAAGAAAGGGGAGACGTAGTTCCAACTCATACTGTCAAAGTTAATCTCGAAGAACAAAAGCCACAGTGGAAGAGCCAAAATTATCAGTCCAAAAACTACAAAGGGAAAAATCAAAAATCAATGGGAAGAAAGGATAATAGGTTCAACAATTCCAATCAAATTCAGAAACCTTTATCTTTCACTAAAGGTCCTTGCTTTGTATGTGGCAGACCTGGCCATATTGCTATGAAGTGTCACTTTCGCAAGGGGCAAGATAACAAAAATAATAATTCTCAGCCTAAGCCTCAAGCGAATTTAATTGAATCCGATGATATTATCGTTCTTTGTAGTCTCTAAGTAAACCTTGTTGACAACTTCACGTAATGGGTAGTATAGGGGCCACTAGACACATTTTGCGGCGGATAGAGACGTAATCCTCAACTACGTAAAATGTGACTAATGGAGAAAAAGGTCTTTATGGGGATTCTCGAGCCACCAATGTTCATGTGAAAAGGAAAAGTCTTACTAAAATTAACTTTTGGGAAAACCATCGCCTCTACAAGATGTACTTCATGTGCCCGATATTCGTAGGAATCTTGTGTCAGGGTCTTTGTTGAACAAAGCGGCATTAAACTTGTGTTTCGAGTCGATAAACTTGTACTTACTCGTAATGGGAAATTTGTTGGAAAGGTTTTTGTAATGGGGGTTTATTTGTACTTGATGCTTCTGCTGAATTGAATAATAAGAATGCTTCTTTTGCTTATATTGTTGAATCTTTGGATATGTGGCATGCTAGATTAGGACACGTGAATGTAGCTTCTATTAAAAAGTTGAAACAACTTGAACTTATACCTAATCTTGCAAATACCGAGTTTAACAAATGCGAAATTTGTGTAGAAGCAAAACATGCTAAAAACCTTTAAAAGTGTTGAAAGACAAACTAATTACTTGAGTTAATTCACGTTTGACCTAGCCGATTTTAAAAATACTACTTAGTAGAGGTGGTAAGAAATATTATATTTCTTTTGTGGATGATATGTCTAGATATACTCAAATTTATCTACTTTCCTCTAAAGATGAAGCGGAAGAAATGTTTATTAAATATAAAGCGGAAGTTGAAAATCAGTTAGAAAGAAAAATTAAAAGACTTAGATCTGATCGTGGAAGTGAATATGATTCAGGAAGTCTTAAAAAATTTTGTGAACTAAATGGAATAATACATGAAACTTCTCCTCCTTATTCTCCACAATCCAATGGAGTTGCAGAAAGGAAAAATAGAACACTTAAAGATATGATGAATGCTATGTTAATTAGTTCTGGTTTACCTTCTAATATGTGGGGAGAAGTCATTTTCTCGCAAATCATATTTTAAATAGAGTTCCACATAAAAAGTTAGACTCTACACCATATCATTTATGGAAAAAATATGCACCTAATTTGGGGTATCTTAAAGTGTGGGGGTGTCTAGCTAAAGTAGCTATACCGGAATTTAAAAGAAATAAAATTGGACCTAAAACAATGGATTGTATTTTTATTGGATATGCCTCTAATAGTGCTGCTTATAGATTTTTGGTAATTAAAGATGCAACTAATAATTATCAAAATAATTCAATTTTGGAAACAAAAGATGCAGAATTTTTTGAAAATATATTTCCAATGAAAATTAGAGATGTGGGCAATCCTTCTTTTAGTGAACCTCTCAAAAGGAAAGATAAAGAACCTGTACCTGCATCTACTAGAAGTAAAAGATAACGTTTTGAGAAAACTTTTAGTCCAGATTTTATAACTGCTTTCATAACTGAAGATGACCCTAAAACTTATGAAGAAGCAATGAAATCTTTTGATGCAAATTTTTGGAAGGATGCTATTAATAGTGAGCTAGAATCTATTATGTCTAACCATACATGGGAGCTAGTTAATTTGCCTAGAGGATGTAAACCTATTGGATGTAAATGGGTGTTTAAAAAGAAGTTAAAAGTCGATGGGTCTATTGATAAATTTAAGGCAAGACTTGTAAAGAAAAGGGTTTACTCAAAAGGAAGGTTTTGATTATTTTGACACTTACTCACCTAAGTGACTAAATTAGCAACTATAAGAATTCTAATTGCTTTGGCTTCTATTCATAAATTGATAATCCACCAAATGGACGTTAAAACTGCTTTTTTGAATGGAGAGTTAAATGAAGAAATATATATGTGTCAACCTGAAGGTTTTGTTGTTCCAAGTGAAGAACATAAAGTGTGTAGACTTGTAAAATCTTTGTATGGTTTGAAACAAGCACCAAAACAATGGAATGACAAATTTAATAGAACTCTCTTGTCTAATAATTTTGTGACAAATGAATCTGATAGTTGTGTCTATAGTAGATTCAATGGAAATTGTGGTGTGATTATTTGTTTATATGTGGATGACTTGCTTATATTTGGTACTGATGAGAAAGTTGTGAAAACTACAAAAGAGTTTTTATCTTCTAAATTTGACATGAAAGATTTAGGAGAAGCAGATTTGATTCTTGGCATGAAAATAAATAAACATGCAAATGGTTTAGTTTTATCACAGTCTCATTATGTGGAAAATATTCTTAAGAAATTTGATTTCTTTAATGAAGAGCCATTAGGAACCCCTTATGACTCTAAGTGTGCATTTAAAGAAAAATAAAGGGAATGGTATCGCACAAGTTGAATATGCTAGAATCATTGGTAGTGTAATGTATTTAATGAACTGTATCATTCCGATATTGCATATGCCATTAGTAGACTTTAGAGATATACACATAATCCTTCACAAGAACATTGGAATGCATTGTCACGACTAATGAGGTATTTAAAAGGAACAGCTTAATGTAGGTGTACATTTTAATCGGGTCATCCTAGTGTTTTAGAAGGATATTGTGATGCTAATTGGGTATCTCGATAACGATGAAACAAACTCCACTAGTGGTTATGTGTTTACTTTAGGTGGGGGAGTTGTTTCTTGAAATCGCTAAACAAACTTGTCATCGCTAGATCTACTATGGAATCAATTTATTGCTTTAGAATGGCGGTGCATGTACAGAAGAGTGGATAAGGAATTTATTGGGTCGATATGTGACGCCCCCAAAATAGGTATACACAACACCCATTCTCGAAGTCGCCAAATACATGGTACAAGAAGCAAACTACAACTTCAATAATACAAATGTCGTGTGAAATACGCACAATATATAATGTGAGTTTAAATATAATATTGTCTTCTAGACAATATCCACATGCAAATAAATCCCCATCATAATTATTGATTCATTATTTTACAAAATGGTGAGGACTACTAAACAACTCTCTCTAGAACCTTCATTCCATACCCCTCGACTAGTACTCGCTACATTCTCGCCTCCCGAGAAGAAAAAATGGAACAACAAGGAAAAGGGTGAGCTCAACTAGCCCAAGAAGAATATTATGACTAAGATAATATACAACAAATTATCGTTAGTCTTCAACAGAAAAATCGATAGAATACAATGTACAACAAGTTTCAGATCAATATTCGCAATGAAATAATAATTCATGTAAGAGTTACGTAGAGAATGAAATCTACTATAATCTATGAATTTAATACCATCATCAATATTTTATCCCTCAGAACATCAATCAATATACATCCGAATCAAATATTCATCTTTGCACTATGTGCCAAAGATATTCATCACTGGTCATGTTCATTTAAACACTGCTCATCTTTGCACTACATGCCAAAAAGATATTAATCAATCCACATGTTCATCTCAACACTGCTCATCTTTGCACTATGTGCCAAAGATATTCTTCAGAAATCATTCATTTGCACTACAGCCAAAGATATTCAATAATATCATCATTTAAGACCGAGGATGATGAAAAATATTTTTAAAGAAACGAATCCAAAGGAAACAAAATGACAAGGATTAAGGATTAAGGATTCGTACTTGGTTTTATCCACGCCCAAAAAATACCTCAAAAATAATCATAGTGGTGTAAAATTCAAGAATGATCAAAACATGGATACAATCGAAAGTTAGTATCCGTAATAGATGTTTTTGATTTAAAAGAAGAAATTTTATTTTCTATGAATAGAATAGATATCAGAATAGTGTGAATAATAAAGGCCAGATACGTGAATAGTAACTCCGACACCAAAAGATAGAAATTTCACAAAAACATCTTCACGCTTCATTAATAGTACTTGAATATAAGTAAATCGTAAATAAGAACTCTTAATAGTAACTCGTGAATAAGAACTCATGAATAAGAACCCATGAATAGTAACCCCGACATGAAAAAGTTCCAAATTTGATAAAAACTTCAGATCAACATTTCAAAGATAATGATATTGAAGAAATAATATCATTACTTAAAAAAATAATATCCCTTACCTCGAAAGATCAAGAGATTTCTAAATTAAACACCTGGATATAAAGCTATGACTTGACTTGCAACCAGATAGCAATACTCAAAGTATACTCAAAATACTCACAAGAATACGCCGATAATATAGAGAGAGAAAACTTCAGCTTTCGTGTGATTTTCAATTCTAACCTAAGCACCCTATTTATAGAAATCGCTAGAACACCAAAGCGTAAAATTTAATAAATTAATATATATATATATCAAATTCATACGCCAACCTTAGAATTCAGATCCTAGCATTTCCACATGCCACCTTCTAGAAAAGAAATGATAAAAAACGTTTTTCATAAAATAAATAATTAAAACTTACAAAAATTAATTATTTTGAGCTTCGTAACTTCAATAATTCATAATAAATAGCCCTTTCATCAGAAAATTCAAATCTCATGAGTTTTTATAGGAAATTCAATTTCTACAACTTTGCAGAAGAAAGTTTTTCCAAATTCCAAATAGAAATTGACCGAAATCCACAAACGGGCGATTTTATTGTGCTATAATCAAATTTCAACCAATAAATGGGGTCCACCGACATGTTTAATATGTTTTAAACATTTATTGCAACAAAAATACTCTTCCTCCTCAGATACTCATATATCCCACATTCGTTGTAAAATATCACCGCTAATATATTATTAAAATAATATATTTAAACGAATTATTTTATCGTAAAAGATAAAATATTAATTTTCAACAATTGTCATTTTAAAATTTTCTCCATCTATATCCACATAAAATCAATATTTTCCTCATCATATAAATCAATAATTAATTATTCACAAATAATATTACGTAATCACAATATTGACAACCGTGCAATTCCTGTGAAAGAGGGGCTTTCCAATAAGAATTTCTTCATCGGGCGCCGTAATTAGGTGACCAAACCTCTCCTTAGATGTAACTTTCTAGACATTGCCAATAATGTTATCTAATAATATTATTCAGATAATATGAATTATTGCTTCGATAATGAAAGATACCGTAATGACAATTATCAAACAACAAAGAATATAAAATATCAACGCAAAGAATTATTAACTCAATAAAATATCGAATAAGAATTATCAGAACCATTATTGAGTAGTGCCTTCACGTAAGAATCAATAATTGGTGCAATACCAAGTGCTACTATTCAACAACGCCAGATTAGTGTGTTTTAACCACCGGTATTCCAACAAGATAATCTCAGAATAACTACGCCTGCTATTTAAAAACAACTTATATTTGTCGCTTTCTTCATCCAATCGCTTTCGTTATGGGCCACACATGGTCAAGGCCGTCGCATTTAATATTCCCGACATCGCATTTAATATTCCACCACCAAACCTAATATTCCCCGACAACAATGAATATTTTATAACCACTTGCTTATTTTGAAATATTTGCATATTTAACCCTTAACTATCCACATTAATCAAATCAACCCTTACTATTTCAAAATAATAAATAAAGGAAATTCCTTTTATTTAAAAAATTTCGGGGTCTTACAACCTCCCTCCTTATGAAATTTCGCCCTAAATCGACGACGCACTCGGTGTTTTGAAAAGGTGAGGATACCTCGCTTTCATTTCCGCTTTCCAACTCCCTGTGTCATTTCCTCTATAGCATGATTCCTCCACAAAACTTTAACTTGTGGTATAACCTTCATGCAGAGGGACATGCTCCTTCCTATCCAAAATCTTGATGTACCTCCTCACACGTTAAGTCTTTGGCTATCTCGTCCTGGTTCTAACTCTATAACGTGGTTCGGGTCTTTCATATTTTTAAGTATGATATGTGAAACACATTATGAACACGAGGCATACTTGAGGTAACGCAAGTCTATAGGCTACATTTCCTACTCTGGTCAAGAATTTGAAATGGACCGATAAATCGTGGATCGAGCTTTCCTCTCTTCCCAAATCTTGTAACTCCCTTCCATGGAGCAACTCGCAACAATACATGATCCCCTACATTAAATTCCACGCCCTTTCGATGAAGATCCGCATAACTCTTTTGTCGATCTTGTGCCGCTTTGTATACGCTTGTTTAATCATTTGGATCTTTTCTAGTAGTCATACACGTATTAAACTCGGGTCCCAACAATGTTGCTTACCCACCTCATCCCAACATATCGAGAACGACATTTTCGCCCATATAATGCTTCGAATGGAACCATGCCTATATTTGTTTAATAACTATTATTGTATGAGGATTCCACCAATGGCAAGTACTTATCCCAACTCCTTTGAAATCTAGGACACAGTAGTTTTAATATATCTTCAAGAGTTTGAGTAGTCCTTTTCGATTGCCCATCCGCTTTGAGGATGGTATGCCAAACCGAATCGTAAATTGCGCCCATAGCTTTCTAACCCAAAATCATGAAGTGAATCTTGGGTCACGATCTAAAACTATGGATATCGGCATGCCATGCAATCTCACAATCGCATTTACGTACATACGAGAAAGACGCTCAAGGAATAAGTCTCTCGACGCAGAAGAAATGAGCAGACTTGGTTAATCTATCAATAACCCAAATAGCATTGATGCCTTGAGAAACCGCAGAAGACCCAGAATCTAAATCCATAGTAATGTGTTCCTACTTCCATTCCGGAATCTCAAGTGGTTGCAACGGACCCTTAGGTACAAGATGCTCCGCCTTTACACGCTGGCAAGTTAAACACATCGAGATAAACTTTGCATCTCTCTCTCTTCATATTGTTCCACCAAAATGTATGTCAAGATCACGATACATTTTAGTACTTCCAGATGGATTGCAAATGGCGATTGTGTGCCTCCATCATAATCTTGTACTTCAAATCGAGTCGTTAGGAACACAAAGTCTAGAGTGGACTCAAGTATTCCTTCTTCATCAATTCTCGCTCCTAATAGCTCCTTCTTGTACTTTCTTCTTCATACGCGATCACTCCGAAGCTCGGTGGCTCGAGCAATCTTAACTTTTTCTATTAAAGTTGGCTCTATGCGATACTTTGACATCATCGCACTCGCTCTCAAGATATGATCTTCTACTCATCGCTACTACCACGCTCGCTTTTCCAGATGGCATGATCGTAATAACATGTGCCGAAATGAGTCTCTCTCGAGTTCTTCAAGCTCTTCCCACATTCCTCGCTTGCTCCATTCGAATTTTGTATCTCTACGAGTCACCACGTTAATGGAATAGCGATTCGAGAATATCCTTCAACGAATCTCCGATAATAACCAACTAGCTTCTGAAAGCTACGATTTCGATAATCGACTTAGGTTGCTCTCAATCGCGACTCATATCCCAATCTTGGATAAGACGTCACAATGACACCTATCGCTTTACTATCGCATTTAATATGACGCCCCCACAGAGAGTTCGGCTAGGTGAATTCCACAAAGGAAGTCACAAGATAAAGGCTCAGTACCAAATTTATAGTTGAATTTTTAACTCCCAAGTTCAATAGAGCCATTCGATATGAGATTTTAGAAATGAGTTTTGTAACCGGGTTCAAAGTCGATACAAAATTTAATATTAGCTTTGGGGAGTAAGCCAAGAAATTCTTCAGAAATACGTCAGAAAAAAATCAATAACAACAGAATATTATTCAAATCGACGTGTCTTTATTCAAATCCATAACATGGACTAAGAAAATTTGACATCCGTAATAAACGAATGACTTCATGGCTTGATATGAAAATGTTTGACTACAATGGTTTGATTGCTTGAATTCAATAAAAAGTTGCTTAGGAATATGAAAACTAACAACCTTACAAAAATAATCAATTTTGGCATGATGAGTAGTTAACCTTAAAATCACATCAAAAACAAATATCTCTATAGAAATAAGGTTAATGTGTAATGTGATAGTGCCAACTTGAATCAAGCAAGATTTTTAAACAACGGATGTAATGAAAGTTACTCCTAATGGAGTCTCCACAGATAGGTCAAAGTTTAATTTCTCCGAGTCAAGTTTAAACGTTGAGCAAAGTAAGAGAGATAAAAGAATGGGTAGAACCGATATCTAGTAAGGTATATACTCAAGAAGAATTTATAATTAACTAACCCGTGCTAACTTCGTCGTTCCTCTCGATTTTGACCAATCACAACAAACGCTTCTTCCCTAATCGCTGACTTTGACTTTTTCGGGAATGATCTTTTTTGAGTCACCATCCCTCACTGAACTAGGGTTTCATATCGCATAATCTCGAGCGATATGTCCTTCTTTTCCACAATTATAGCATACCTTAAACTGCTAGGCGCCAATGATATGTCCCTCTTTTCCAAGATTTGTAATATATGACCGGTGGTCGTTCTCCTCCCTAAAAACTAGTCACATCTACCGGCGCCGACGCCTTCACATGGTCGTTGTTGAATCTCCTCTTTTAAAATCTCCTCCCCACTCGCTTCTTCTATTTTCATGGCCACGATTACATTACCACCAGAGTGGTTACCGCCTTTAATCGATTCTTCTTTCTCCATTTGGTTATCGTTATTCGATGATCGCTATCTTCTAGATGATCCTCGGTTATGGTCCCTCGGTTGAACGCATCGTTATCTCGCTCTAACAATCGAGCCCTCGCTGACAACATCCGAATAGAGAGAAAATTTATGAGAAATGAGATATCGACGACGTATGTCGGGTTTCAAACCTCTCGTAAACATCCCGCCATAACGCTCCTCATTCTCCACCAAATGAGAGGTGCAACCTAGATAACTCCGCCGAACTTCGCCGCATCGGGACACCGCCATGTTATTTCGCTTCTAGTCTAATAAACTCCACTTCCTTCATACGATTTAATACTTTCGTGGAAGTACTTGTCATTGAACTGCTTTCAAACGCTCCCACGATACGCCGAAAGTAAAATGGATGGGTACGCTTCACGTATTCCCACCAAGAATCCGCTTCGCCACGGAACATAAAGGTGGCGAATGGAACTTTCTCGTTCCTCCGCATCCCAAGACATCGAATATCTTGGTAATTTGTTTGACCCACGCTCCGCCTTTAATCGGATCCGCTTCCCTGCACTCGTGGTCCCAACTTTGAATCGCGCTTCGTGTGACCACCGTGAATTGCTATCATTTCTCCTCAGATTTTGAACACGAAGTCTCCTCGCCTCGATTTTGCATGAATCGCAAAAAGCTTCTAAACATCCCCTCGCTCATCATCTCGCCAAGGTGGTGTTGTTCACAGGAGGAACATTGCCACCACAGACGCTCTCCTCGCTGGTAAAAGACAGCATCTCCACGGCCTCATTTACTCCATCATAATATTCTCAACGACATTCTCAAACATCGCCATAAAACAAGGGTTAATTAAAGAAATCAATATATCACATAATATCCCTATATATCGACCAACTAACAAATAAGCTTAGGTAGGACACACTAGCGAAGGATTTACTCGCTCTCCCCTCCTAGTTCTATTCCCCGAAGAGATTATCCCTAAGCTCGATACCTCGTGACTAGTGTCAAGACCTATTGATCCCTATCGGTTTCCGCCGCACAGAGATCATAGTCCCTAAGCTCGATATAGCTCGATATTAATCTGTGACGCCCCCAAAATAGGTATACACAACACCCATTCTCGAAGTCGCCAAATACATGGTACAAGAAGCAAACTACAACTTCAATAATACAAATGTCGTGGTGAAATACGACAATATATACCGTGAGTTTAAATATAATATTGTCTTCTAGACAATATCCACACGCAAATAAATCCCCATCATAATTATTGATTCATTATTTTACAAAAATGGTGAGGACTACTAAACAACTCTCTCTAGAACCTTCATTCCATACCCCGACTAAGTACTCGCTACATTCTCGCCCCGAGAAGAAAAATGGAACAACAAGGAAAAGGGTGAGCTCAACTAGCCCAAGAAAGAATATTATGACTAAGATAATATACAACAAATTATCGTTAGTCTTCAACAGGAAAACTGATAGAATACAATAGACAACAATTTTCAGATCAATATTCATAATGAAATAATAATTCATGTAAGAGTTACGTAGAGAATGAAATCTACTATAATCTATGAATTTAATAACCCATCATCAATATTTTATCCTCGTAACATCAATCAATATACATCCGAATCAAATATTCATCTTTGCACTACTGTGCCAAAGATATTCATCACCGGGTCATGTTCATTTAAACACTGCTCATCTTTGCACTATGTGCCAAAGATATTAATCAATCTGGCCATGTTCATCTCAACACTGCTCATCTTTGCACCACTGCAGCCAAAGATATTCTTCAGAAATCATTCATCTTTGCACTATGTGCCAAAGATATTCAATAATATCATCATTTAAGACCGAGGATGATGAAAATATTTTTAAGAAACGAATCCAAAGTGAAACAAAATGACAAGGATTAAGGATTAAGGATTCAGACTTGGTTTTATCCACGCCCAAAAAATACCTCAAAAATAATCATAGTGGTGTAAAATTCAAGAATGATCAAAACATGGATACAATCGAAAGTTAAGATCCGCATAGATATTTTGATTTAAAAGAAGAAATTTTTTTTTTTTTTCTATGAATAAATCAGATACGTGAATAGTGCCGATAAACGTGAATAGTAACTTCGACACCAAAAGATAGAAATTCCACAAAACATCTTCACGCTTCATGAATAGTACTCGTGAATAAGAATCGTGAATAAGAACTCGCTTAATAGTAACTCGTGAATAAGTAACTCATGAATAAGAACCCATGAATAGTAACCCCGATATGAAAAAGTTCCAAATTTGATAAAAACTTCAGATCAACATTTCAAAGATAATGATATTGAAGAAATAATATCATTAAAAAAATAATATCCCTTACCTAGAAAGATTAAGATTTTAAATTTAAAAACATTTGGATATAAAGCTATGACTTGGACTTGCACCGTATAACAATACTCAAAGTATACTCAAAATACTCACAAGAATACGCCGATAATATAGAGAGAAAAACTTCATTTTCGGTGTGATTTTCAATTCTAACCCAAGCACCCTATTTATAGAAATCGCTTAACACCAAAGCAGTAAAATTTAATAAATTAATATATATATATATCAAATTCATACGCCAACCTTAGAATTCAGATCCTAGCATTTCCCACATGCCACCTTCTAGAAAGAAATGATAAAAACGTTTTTCATAAAATAAATAATTTAAACTTTACAAAATTAATTATTTTGAGCTTTAGAACTTCAATAATTCATAATAAATAGCCCTTTCATCAGAAAATTCGAATCTCATGAGTTTTTATAGGAAATTCAATTTCTACAACTTTGCAGAAGAAAGTTTTTCCAAATTCCAAATAAAATTGACCGAAATCCACAAACGGGCGATTTTATTGTGCTATAATCAAATTTCAAATCAATAAATGGGGTCCACCGACATGTTTAATATGTTTTAAACATTTATTGCAACAAAATACTCTTCCTCCTCAGATACTCATATATCCCACATTCGTTGTAAAATATCACCGTTAATATATTATTAAAATAATATATTTAAACGAATTATTTTATCGTAAAAGATAAAATATTAATTTTCAACAATTGTCATTTTAAAATTTTCTCCATCTATATCCACATAAAATCAATATTTTCCTCATCATATAAATCAATAATTAATTATTCACAAATAATATTACAGAATCACAATATCGACAACCGTGCAGCTTCTGTGAAAGAGGGGCTTTCCAATAAGAATTTCTTCATCTTGGCAAGTAATTAGGTGACCAAACCTCTCCTTAGATGTAACTTTCTAGACATTGCCAATAATGTTATCTAATAATATTATTCAGATAATATGAATTATTGCTTCGATAATGAAAGATAATCGTAATGACAATTATCAAACAACAAAGAATATAAAATATCAACGCAAAGAATTATTAACTCAATAAAAATATCGAATAAAGAATTATCGTAACCATTATTGAGTAGTGCCTTTCACGTAAGAATCAATAATTGGTGCAATACCAAGTGCTACTATTCAACAACGCCAGTATTAGTGTGTTTTAACCACCGGGTATTCCAACAAGATAATTCAGAATAACTACGCCAAGTTATTTAAAAACAACTTATATTTGTCGCTTTCTTCATCCAATCGCTTTCGTTATGGGGCCCACACATGGTCGCTACTGTCAGCATTTAATATTCCCGACCGCATTTAAAATTCCACGACCAAACGAATATTCCCAAACAACAATGAATATTTTATAACCACTTGCTTATTTTGAAATATTTGCATATTTAACCCTTAACTATCCACATTAATCAAATCAACCCTTACTATTTCAAAATAATAAATAAAGGAAATTCCTTTTTATTTAAAAATTTCGGGGTCTTACAATGTTTATAATGGAAAACAGAGGCACATTCGCTTGAGGCACAATATTGTACGAGGACTGATCAGTAATGGAGTTATTTCCATGGAATTTGTAAGGTCTGAAAAGAACCTAGCGAATCCGCTTACTAAGGGATTGAATAAAAAGGTAGTCCAAGAAACATCCAGAGGGATGGGATTATTGACATTATTTTGAGTAAATAATATGTGATGGAAACCCAACCCATGTGATTGGAGATCCCATGAATTGGGTTCAATGGGTAATAACAAGTCATGTAATTATTTAATTATAAGACTACAATTATTTATATCCTTCTTATGTGCATGTGGTGCCATCGACAAATTGTGAAAGGATGAATCGTTTAGATTCTTAATGAAACTCATAGCCTCTAAAGGGTGGTGTATGTCAGTATACACTTGATGGGTTCACCTATATAAAGGTGGAAGTGTAGGCCGCTTCCTATGAGAGTCCTTGGAAAACTCTCAGAGCCTTTATGAAAATCGGGACATGGGCGATGGCTCAGAACGCCGCCCAACCATGCGGACTTGTGTGGATTCAGATTTAAGATATGTGTGCAAACTCAATCGATTATATATAAGATATAATAGGTTCAAGAATATAATTCACCTATAATCTATAATCATGAGCTTGTTCCACTAAGTGTCGATTCAAACCCATAAGGTATCGACGTTATGTATCTAAAATCCATTGCCCTTCTCACTTCTTTTTTTTTATTTTTCTATCTTCGATAATTTTGGATCATGTGGGGATTGTTGGTTATGCTCCAAAATCTTATGGTTTTTCAAAGTCCCATATTCGCTAGTTTAGGAACTCTCATGGTGCATATTAGTACTTGTTGTCATGGGCTTAGTAACATGGTTGAGAAATAGGGATGGGCTCAAGACACGAGGACGGCTAAGGAATTGGGCTTAGCCAAGCTTGGTTCTCGGACTTTCGTTCAGAAAACCTTAGTGCGTGTGTGCGCGCGATACGCCCGCGCAGGGGGGGTGCCGATCCGGTGGATTGTGCTTCGCGGGTGCACCCAGGTAGCCCACTGTTTTGGTAAAATTCCTAATTTCGTTTTATACTAAGCTAATGCCCTAGCCGTTTCATCCCTTAAATCCCTTATTTATGTTTACGTTTTCTATCCCCAAACGGAAACCTTATTTATGTTTACGTTTTCTATAACTCCAACGTAAACTCAACTTAATGCCGATGTTTTCTTTTACCGTTTTTCAGTTCTTCACAGAAAAGACAGTTTGCTTTAGTTCTTCACAGAAAATATACCATACACGCAGTTATATACTCTGTTACAGTCTTCTTCTCATCTGATATACTCTGTTAACTGTTCGTTGGACAATCCACAAAGACAGGTCCATAGCCTTCTTCTGCGAGTACACGCAATCGAAGGCTTGCGTTGAATCTCGGAGAGTGAACGCCATCGAGCTCAACTGCACTCAAGGTTTCTAACCGGTGAGGCGGAATCACTTTTTAGGGACGAGTAGCTTTGCTACGCCTCGGCCTTCTTTCATATAATAACTAAGTTGTTCCAATTTTGTTCACCTATTAATCTTGTTAATATCGCTTCTTCTTCGCTATTTCTCCAATGTAAAAGCTTCATCTTCGTGATCCGCTTGAGAGAGTAGAACGAATTGGAGAAATTTGTCTGATAATCGTAAATTTAGAGAAATTGAGTGTAGGAACGAATTGGGTTTTGTTGAAAATGCATATATTGTTTGTATTATTTGGAATGTTGGGTAATGTAATTTAGAATTATTGAGAGTAAGGAACGAATTGGGTAATGTTGTAATAGATCTCATTGATATAAAAATTTTGATATATTGTGTGTATTATTTGGAAATAATTTTTAAAATAAAATAATTATTAAAAGAAAGGAAAAGAAAAAATTATTAAAAATAAATTAAAATATTTATTTTAATTTTATTATTATTTTAATTATTTTTTTATCACATAATGATTTTATTATTTTATTTTTTTGTTTGAGAAGAAAAAATTATAAAGAAAATTCATTAAAAATTGAATATTTTGTTCTAAATAATTAAAATTTTGAATATTTTGATTATTTGTATTATTTAGAATTAAAATAATTAAAAGAAAGGAAAAGAGATAAAAGAAAAGAAAAAATTAATGAGGTATTGGTTGTATAAAACATACATATTATAAATAGTATAATATTAATTTTTATTAATATTATACATATTATAAATATTTAGGTAAAGAAAAGAAAGAAAATAAAACATAAAAATATTTTTATTTTTAAAAATTTTATAAGTATTTGAAAACAGAAAAAAATTTTATTTATATTTTTAAAATAAAACATACATATTATAAATATTATAATATTAATTTTTATTAATATTATACATATTATAAATATTTAAGTAAAGAAAAAGAAAGAAAATAAAACATAATTTTTTTTTAATTTTAAAATTTTTATAAGTATTTGAAAACATAAAAAATATTTTTAAAACCACAGTGGGCCAATTGCATTTTTTTAAAGTGTAGTGGCTCAATAGTATTAAGAATTTGGCTGACTGGCTTGCCACGTAGGAAATAATAATTTTTTGATTTTTTTTCAATGTCACGTGTGTAATTATTTGACGTCCGTCCAATTTCTTGGACGGAATGGGTTGATTGAATATTTTAAAAAGACAATTGGGTTAATTGAATATTTTAAAAGACATCGTTGTTAATCTTTAAAACACTATAACCACATTGATTAAAAAGTGTTTTTTGCCAAAAAGAAAGGAAAAAGATTCTACATGGCCGTCTGTTTTTTGAATATACTTGCATCTACTGGAAATGATTTGCAATAGACAATTTATACAAAACTAGCAGTTACTCATTTTAGTTGACCATTTATGGGTCACTCAACTTTTAATTTTATGTAATTATACTATTAAATTAATTAAATTTTATAATTAAATTATTTCGTTAAATTAACTAGATGGACGTTAATTTATTTGGCTACGTGGCAATTTTAAACAAACTTTAAAATTCAAATAAGTGAATTGTCTACCACTTGAGATTAATAAAAGAATAAAAAAAAATTAATCGTCACCTTCCACCTTCAAATGGGTAAAATCCAACTCACTCACATGTAACATGGGTCACACCACAAAACTCATACATCACCGGAAAATCACTCTCTAAATCATCCCAGAAAATTGTCCAGAAAACCATGCTGAAAACTCTCCACCACTTCTCCTCCACCTCCGCCAAACACCCCTGTAAAATCACCCCATTTTTTTTCCAATCAATTGTAAGGAATTTGGCAGTTAGTTAAGTCAGTATTAGTAGGTATATTAGTCCTTGTATTAGCAGCAGTCAGGTCATTACTGTCTTTTTGCTACAAGGTTATCAATGTCTTTTTCTTCAATTTTTTGTTACAACAAATTCTAGCTTGAGAAGAGAGCATGTGCTCTCGATTGCTGAGATGAGAGTGAGGAGAGTATTTGTATTAGATCGAATATACATTTTCAGAGGACGATGAAAGAAATACAGTCTTTTCTCTCTATATTTGTTCTTTCTTCTTTCCTACTCTTAACTTCTTTACTCTGATCCCTCTCTTTTCAGTCGCTTCGCCTGAATTACCTTAATAATCTCAAGTTCTGCACCTCTAATTCATTACAATTGGTATCAGAGCCTTCAAACTTATATCTATGGCCACCAACAACCAACGATTGAGTAATTTGAAGTCACAGGTCCAAGAGAAAACCACGAACATACAACACCTGTAAACACAGTTGCTCGAATAAGTTTCTACACTGCAACAAGGTTTTGATATGAAACTGGAGCAGCTAATGAAGAATTTTGAGGTACTCTTAGCTCAACGAGTGCTTTAGAAGGACCCCACTCAACCAGTTTCCTCAACTTCACAATCGGGTTCAATTTTAGGCCCTCATAAGCCCCCTCCTAAGCTAGATAAGTTTGATGATATCTTCAGGAGTGTTAAGTTTGAATTCCCAAAATTTGATGGGGAGAACCCTATGTCATGGATTAGAAAATGTAACAAGTTATTCTCACATCATGTGGTGCCTGAACCTCAAAAAGTGTATCTGACTATATTACGTTTGGAAGGAGAGACTGAACTATGGTATTCAAGATTTGTGCAGGAAGGGCTAGAGCTGACATGGGAAGGGTTAATAGAGGAGATCAATGCCAGATTCAGTCTAGAGGCTAGCGATAATCATATAGGGGAACTAAAAAAATTACAACAGACAGGGTCAATTGATGAGTATAGGAAAAAGTTTGAGGAATTGATGGGTTGGGCTTTGGCTAGAAACTCCAGTCTTAATGAAGATTTTTTCATAGATTATTTTATGGGAGGACTGAAGTTGGAAATACAGTTGGGAGTTCAGGAAATCAAACCAAAAACTCTTAAGGAGATGATTAGACTGTCTAGGGTGGAGGAGGCTAAATTGGATATCTGGTTCAAAAGGAGCCGGATGTTGAATAAGCCTATTGGTAATTCCACTTATCCCCAAACCTTCTGTTATGGCCAGCGGGGAAACTGTGAAGTCACTACCTATAAAGGGTCTGACTAGGGAACAAATTAATGAGAAAATAAGGAAGGGATTGTGTTTCTCATGTGATGAACCATTTGAAAGAGGTCACATATGTAAGAAGCCACAGTTGTTTATGATACTGCCTTCAACTGAACAGGGCTCAGAACTTGAAGAAACTGAATCATGTGAAGAAACAGAAAAGAGGGCATTGTTAGAGGAATGTGAGGGAAAAGAGGCCCAAATCACCTTACATGCTCTTTCATGCCATAACACTAATAATACAGTCAGACTCCTAGGGATGTCACAGGGAAAATTACATAGAATTTTAGTGGACAGTGGCAGTAGCCACAACTTCTTAGATCCTCAGGCAGCCAAGAGGATTAAGGCTCCACAACAAGAGTCCACTGTTACTACTGTGACTGTTGTAGATGGGTTTAAGGTCACTAGTCACTAATCTTGTTCCTAACTTTCTTGGTCCATACAAAGGGAGAAGTTTCAGATTGATTTCAAAATACTGTCATTGGGAGGTATAGATGCAATTCTAGGGGTCCAATGGTTAAAACTATTTAACCCAATCACTTTTTACTTCCATCATCTGCAGTTAACCATAGAAAAAGGGGGGAAGGCTATTATTCTACAAGGTGAATCTGATCAAGTACCTTCAACTATTTAATACATGAACTTTGGTGAGTTTAAAAGGGTACTAAACTCTAAAACCCATGGTTATTTATTTGGTATGTACCAAGGAGAGGAAGAAAACCTAGTTATGGTAAGGGACCAAGGTAATGATAAGAGGGAACCTGACACTAACTCCACATATGAAAAATATGCCCTGATGAAGAAACTGTTGCAAGATTTTTTTGAGATTTTCAAAGAACCAAAGGGACTACCCCCAGCCAGGCACCTTAACCATCATATAAAGTTAAAAGAAGAAAGTTAGCCAGTGAACTGTTGCCTCTTTTATAGTTCTTATAAAAGAGCTCTAACTCATGCAAGCATACACGGGTCAACAAGTAATACAGAGTAAGTAAAGTATCGATCCCACAGAGAAAGATGTTAATTTTAAACTATTATGCATTAATTAAATCACTATACTTATATGCTTAGACTTGTGACTAAATTGTTGAATTAAGCTAATTATGACTACCAACTAAAAATAACAATACAAATGAACAAAATATAATATGGAAATAATGGGACCCTAACTTCATTTAACATTTCATCTAATCGCCACGGTCATGCAAGAAGTGTTCACATATCACAGGAAAATAGCCAAGAATACGAAGAGAGTTATAACCATTTTTCAATGCACTATAACCTACTTACACAACATCTACAGATGTTAGACTCTATGTAATCACCAATACAATCACAATCACCATATGTCTATGCGAAATTGCAATCCTATTGATTTTAAGCACAAGCCCTTACTCTAGCTCATACGGTGAAATAGTATATGTCTATCTGGTTCACAAAATACGCAAGCCATATACAATGACCCCATATTTAGCATGTTATCATGATTATAATCCATATTTATATGTTCATTGTCAATTCCATACAAATCTTTGAAACGAATGGTGATCAAGCATTCATACATGTAAAACAACCATGACAGATATCCCATATGATATGCAAAACAATCCTAGCATTTAGTGTACAACCAAACTATATATTAAAATCCGTTAGAATCCCACAATGGAGTTTAGTTCATGACTGAACTAAAAGCCATTATGGGATCAATGCTAAACATGATCAATAAATAAACAATTGAAGTAACAAAGATAGAACGATCAAACCCAATCGCTAAATAGAAACCAATGATCAACTATTCAATCCTCATAGAAATCCAATAGATAATAATCAAAATCCACGATGACAGAGAATTCCAAGAGAAAATAGAGAAGTAGACGTTTTGGCTTCGTTCTACGTTGGAATCTCTCCCAAGGTGTAAACCCTAGTTTCTATGATGAAAATTCGTAAAAATTATCAAGTCCCTTTCTCTGACACACGTCAGAATCGTTTTAAAACCATAACAAATCATTTAATTAAGAATTAAAAATAAAAGCAAATTACAAAGATCAAGCCAGCGTGTGCAGCGCCGCCTATAGCTATAGCTTCTCTGACCTGGTCATGAGACTTATAGTGTGTATGTCGATCGGTAGGCCTCTATTATGCGCTCTTCTTCTACCGGTAGCGTCTCTCTCCCTCATGGGCGCTCAACTTGCGCAGAGAGCTCCTCATTATTTAGCCATGTACTACTCAGCAGCGCCATGAAGTCTAAGCTTGTCTTGCATGCTGCTTATCATTATCGCATGAGTTCAGTTCGGGTTTACGTCATGCTGCTACTGCTTGTTCATTCATGCTTGATCCTCTTGCTTTCTTGGTCTCCATGCTTCATTGTACCCCATGCCATGCACATCCTTGCCTTTGTTTCGTCTTTACGCATCCATTCGCCTCGTGCCCTCTAATACCACCAAAATTAAACCGATTCCTGCACTTATTCACCAAAAGGAGTCTTAAGTAAATGTAACGTGAAATAACGTGAAATGCAACTAAAACACAATAAAATGTACTTGAGATGGGCACAATTTGCATAAATTGGTATTCTATAAGTAGGTAAAAATACCACTTATCAAATACCCCCAAACTTGAACTGTTGCTTGCCCTCAAGCAATGCACACTAATGAATAATGAAAATACGACTACCAAACTATGCAACTACTCTATTATGTAAGCTAATCTCACATAGTCCCTGCCATAATAGATTTTTAGCCCAAATCGCCTCAGTGAATTATCCAGATCCAAGAACACAATTTCAAACCAAACTGTAGACATAACATCATACACTCAGATAATTCATGAATGCTATAGAGATGTTGTGTGTGTGTATAATGTTCACCAAAACTTAATCTAAGCCCAGAATACATATGCTACATTGCTCCAAACAGAAAATTATAGTCTAACTCAAGACTCGTGTATATTCATGTAACGTAGACTGTTTCACATATTAACACAAATTAAGGTTCAACGATGGGTCTATTGCTTTATTGCTACACACGAGGGCGATTTACACACTTTCCCGCGGTGTTTATTGCTATTTTTCTTTTCTTTTTCTTTTTTTTTTTCACATGACTGTGTAATGTCTCAACCCATTAGGCACATTGCTACCCCTTAGCGAGCTTTCAACCAACGACTCCCAGACCATGAAAGACCTTAGGGTGCTAGGTGTAGAGACAATCCCCTCAGGCGTACTTACTCAAGTAGCTAGGGCCCCGAATTAAGACTAGCCACGTTATTGCTATATTTATTTATTTATTTTATACATAGCATACCCATGTTTTCCCAAAACTTGCATGTCAATGTTTCATACAGTCTACAACACTTTCCACATGTTTCTTTTTTTAAAAACTACATGTTCTATCAAGCAATGAACATACCCTTCTTCAACTTATAAGTGATTGTGAACACGTTTGTGCATACCGAAAGCATTTAAACAGCAACATGAATCTCATCGTGTAAAACATTATATCTCATCTCATGTTATCCCAAATATTCTCAAATCCTTCACAATTCACTATCATCATTGGCTAGGCAAAAATTTCTATTAAGCAAGAATTTGTGTGAGACATGCAACTAAAACATACTATCACAATCCATAAAGAATAAAATTAAAATTTTTCTGCAAAATTTTATCTAACACCTAAACATGCAAAATTCAACTAAACATGCAAACACAAACATGCAAAATTCAACTAAACATGCAAACACAAAATGAATCTATACTACTATGCAATTACCCCTAATACCCACAAACTTAAAATTTTCAATGTCCTCATTGATTGAAGGTAAAGGGTACAAGAAAAACTCCCCTAATGATCGTCTTAACCACCCTCCTCAGGTGGTGAATCTGGTGGTGGATACGGCACGACTGTCCCAAACTGCGGCCATTCTAGCATTGTTCCTTGCTGCGCGAAGGCTTCGGCCAAGGCCCTTGTGAGTCCCGTAGCAAATGTTCCAAGATTTTCATACATGGCGTCGACTTTGCGCTCCAACCTTCGGAGCTGTCGATCGCTAGGAATAGGATGTGCTCGGGTGGATAGGCCTGCTTCATCTGGCCGAAATTTCTTTGTGAGGGCTCTGGGGGAAAGTGGGTGGAGAATGAATCCTCGTCCCTACATGGTGTGGCTCACCACCACCTTGATCCTCAAATTTAGCAATTGTGGCATGTGTGATGTCTTGACTTGGATATTTCATTTGCTCGTTGCCCCAATTGCACCCCTGCTGCGCACATAGCATGGCTACCACTGAAGCTTGTGGAATGCTTCCAGTGGTAGTTCCCTTCAGATACTTCATAATATTTTGATGAATTAAATACCCCACATCAATGTACTCGCCAGTAATAATGCCCCCACAAAATTACAGCCCTTTCCGTCGTGATCTCATGTTGGTGCGAAGACTGCAATAGCTTGGCACAAATGAATAAATTACATGCCTTGGCATATCGATTTAGTGTGGTTGCTGGAAATATTCGAGGCTGGGTCGTGCCAACTTTGTAAGTCCATTTCATGCCTGGAACGCACAACTCAGCGATAACAAGCTCCAAGTCCGTTTCTAGATGTGAACTTATGATCCAATTTGCTGCCCCTGTTGGTGGTCTTGCGGTTATTCTTAGCATGTTTCGGATGGAGACAGGTCTGTAGTCTACCTCGACACCACAAACCATAGAGGTATCGTTCATGGTGACTTTGGCATTGACATAAAACTCTCGAACTATGCTCATTGGAATCGGCGTGGTGCGACAAATGATCACCACCCCATACCTTTCGTGGATCATGGCACAAAGTCATCCATCTTGGCTTTGGGTTAAATCCTCTTTCCTTGATAAATGTCTTCGCGACAATGCGATAGTACTCCTGTTGAGCTTCTAGACACAAGAACTTGGTGTGGTCGACAATGTCTTCCTCGTGACTGCCGGAGGAGGAGGAGGAAGATGAAGATGGTCGTGCTCTCTTTGGACCCATTTGAGCTTGTTGATAGTGATAGCAGATGACTTACTGTGAGAGAGAAATGAAATCTGTGAATTGATAACCTTCACTATTGTGTTTGCCAATCCAATTGAGAACCCTAGCTTTATAGAAGGGATGATAGGTGGATGAGCTTTGAACGTGGAGGAAATCGTAGAGATTTAATGGAGAGATATACGGCTTCCATCTGTAACTGCTAGAGAGATAGAGACGTGAGTTATGGAGAGTGAGGGAGTTTCGCGTCTATTATTATCGCAAATGAGAGTCCAAATGAGCCAAGACTCTCTTTTAAAAATGTTCAGATCTAACTGGATTCGGTGCTGCGCGCGGCCGTGCGAGAATATAGTGCACTGAGTGCGTGGGCGTGAGACTTATATAAGGTTTGATGGTCAGATTGGCTTGGCGCGCGGGCGCACGAGTTTATGCTGCATGGGATGCGCGAACGCGCGACCCTGGTATCTGCCATTCTGAAGTTTGATTTCATCCTTCTCATCAGTGATTCTTTCCAACAATGGTACTTACACAGATATTAAGGCATATGGTTAAGGCATGAATTAGTGGACACATTATGTTATTGTTGCGCAAATATTTGCCACGCAATTCTTGCTACACACTTAAGCATGAACATCTAGCATCTTTTTAACAATGAATTAGACATACTAACTACACTACTCCAAAATGAATAACCAAATAGAAAAAATTAATGGGGGTAGAAATGATGGGTTGCCTCCCATCCAGCGCTAAGTTATAGTCAATTAGCTTGACTATCTCTGAATCTCACGTCATTCCAAGAGTTGTGGTTCCTTCCTTGTTGACTTCGGCACCCCGAAATTTAATGACTTCGGCTTTCATCAACGGCTCTTCTTTTAATTCTGAATTTTTTCCCGTTATACACCTTAATGGTTCATACTTTTTCGGTTTCTGTACCTCATCCTTTCGGCTCCAATCCACCAGGTCAACCAGAAAACATTCTTCTTCATCTGTTGGGAGCTTTATTGCCTTGAAGACATTAAAGGTGACCTCTTGGTCATGTACACGCATGGTTAGTTCTCCCTTTTGCACATCGATTGAAGTCCTGCCCGTGGCTAAAAATGGTCTCCCTAGTATGATTGGTATATTCTTGTCTTCTTCGAAATCTAGGATGATAAAGTCAGCCGGAAAAATGAACTTTTCCACTTTAACCAACACATCTTCAACAATTCCCCGTGGATACGTGATGGACCTGTCAGCTAACTGTAATGATATGTTTGTCGGCCTTGGAGCCGGCAGTCCCAACTGATTGAACACTAACAGGGGCATCAACTTTATACTTGCCCCCATATCACATAAACACTTGCTAAAATTCATCTTCCCAATGGTGCACGGAATTGTGAAGCTGCCCGGATCTTTCAGCTTTGGAGGTAGTTTGCGTTGGAGCACTGCACTACATTCCTCTATCAAGGCTACTATTTCGAACTCATCTAATCTTCTCTTCCTTGAAAATATACCTTTCATAAACTTTGCATAGCTTGGCATTTGTTCCAATGCCTTGGCGAAAGGTATGTTGATCTACAGCTTTTTAAATACCTCCATAAACTTGCTGAACTGTTTGTCATCTTTCTGCTTAATTAACCTCTGCGGATATGGTACTTGAGGATGCAGTGGTTGTACTGGACTCTTTACCTTCTCTTCTGAGCCTAATTTATTCTTCTCTTCCTGCTGAACCATAAAATTTTCCAGATTTTCTTCCTCACCATTCAACTGCTCTGCCTCGCGCGGCCGCGCGGCCTCTTTGGTATTATCATGCGCGGGCGCGCGACTTGCAGAGCTTGTCAAATCTTTCCCAGATCGCAGTGTGATTGCTTGACACTGCTCCTTTCCGTCTCTTCTAGGATTTGTCTCTGTGTTACTTGGCAATGCACCCTGGGGCCTGTTAGTAAGCATGTTTGCCATTTGCCCCATCTGAGTCTCCAAATTCTTGATAGCCACTGCTTGGCTTTTGATCATGACCTCAGTGTTTGCCATGTATTTTAACATCATCTCCTCCATTTCTGATTTCTTCTCTGGATGTGGTGCAGCTGGAGTGTGGTGTTGTTGCTGTTGAGGAAATCCCGGTGGAAATGATGGTTTTGGTGTAAACTGCGGCTACGATGACTGAGGTTGAAACTGTTGGTACGGCTGGAACTGATTTTTCTGTTATCCTTGGTTGTTAGACCAACTGAAGTTCGGATGATTGCGGTTGTTGGGATGGTATGTGTTCTAAAATTGACCTTGGTCTTTTCTGTAATTGCTCACATACTGCACTGACTCCGAGCTGATAGCACATTGATCTGTGGAGTGTGACCCCGCACAAATCTCACAAACAAAAGCAACTGCTTTCACTTTGTTCTCTGCCAAAGTATCTATCTTCTTAGCCATAGCTGCCATTTGTGCTGACAATTGTGTAATCACATCTACCTCCAACACACCTACAAACCTTAGGCTGTGGCATCCGAGCTTTCGGATTCTGATAGTAATTTGCAGCCATAGTCTCGATAAGTGTATAGGCCTCGTCATAGCTTTTTGCCCATAATGCCCCTCCTACGGTTGCATCCACAATCGGTCTCGACTGCCATCCTAACCCATTATAAAAGGAATTTATCACCATCCAGTCTGGTATACCGTGATGCGGACATTTTCTGAGCATCTCTTTATACCTCTCCCATGCCTCATATAAGGACTCACCCTGATGTTGTTCGAACTGAGATATGGTCGTTCTCATCTTCGCAGTCTTAGCCATTGGGAAGAACTTGGCTAAGAATTTTTATGCTAAGTCCTCCCATGTAGTGAATGACCCTGCCGGCAAAGAATGTAGCCAACTTCTTGCTTTATCCCTCAATGAAAATGGGAATAACCGTAGTCTCCGTCACATCGTTATATCTAAATGTGTCGCAAATCTCGATAAAGCTCAATAGGTGTTCATTCAGATCATCCGTAGCAGCACCCCCAAACTGTACTGAGTTCTGCACCATCTGAATAGTGCCCGGTTTGATTTCAAAGGTGTTGGCTGTTATCGCCGGTCTGACTATGCTAGACTATAATTCATTTATGTTCGGCATAGAATAGTCCCTTAGAGCCCGATGCTCTTCTCTTTGCTCAATTCTCTGTTCTTCCGCCATACTGACTGTAGTGCTCTCTAATTGTGCTTGCAAATTTCTTCGCACACTTGCTTTCCAACCTTTTCCGTTTATATTAGCCTACGCTGGTGTTAACTCTGAGTTCGATGATCGTGTGTGCATAAAACTCGACAAGTGCCTGTAACCAAAAACAAAATAAAAATAGAAATGAGAAACGATCAGAATTGTCTAATTCATACAATATAGCTTTAAACTAATGATAATTATCTAAATTAACGCCTTTCCCCGGCAACGGCGCCAAAAACTTGTTGCCACTTTTATAGTTCTTATAAAAGAGCTTTAACTCATGCAAGCATACACGGGTCAACAAGTAATACAGAGTAAGTAAAGTATCGATCCCACAGAGAAAGTTGTTAATTTTAAACTATTATGTATTAATTAAATCACTATACTTATATGCTTAGATTGATGACTAAATTGTTGAATTAAGCTAATTATGACTACCAACTGAAAATAACAATACAAATGGACTAAATATAATATGGAAATAATGGGACCCTAACTTCATTTAACATTTCATCTAATCACCACGGTCATGCAAGAAGTGTTCACATATCACAGGAAAATAGCCAAGAGCACGAAGAGAGTTAAAATCATTTTTCAATGCACTATAACCTACTTACACAACATCTACAGATGTTAGACTCTATGTAATCACCAATACAATCACAATCACCATATGTCTATACGAAATTGCAATCTTATTGATTTTAAGCACAAGCCCTTACTCTAGCTCATACGGTGAAACAGTATATGTCTATCTGGTTAACAAAATACGCAAGCCATATACAACAGCCCCATATTCGCATGCTATCATGATTACAATCCATATTTATATGTTCATTGTCAATTCCATACAAATACTAAAACGAATGGTGATCAAGCATTCATACATGTAAAACAACCATGACATATATCCCATATGATATGTAAAACAATCCTAGCATTTAGTGTACAACCAAACTACATATTAAAATCCGTTAGAATCCCATAATGGAGTTTAGTTCATGACTGAACCAAAAGCCATTATGGGATCAATGCTAAACATGATCAATAAACAAACAATTGATGTAAGAAAGATAGAACGATCAAACCCAATCGCTGAATAGAAACCAATGATTAACTATTCAATCCTCATTGAAATCCAATAGATAATAATCAAAATCCATGATGATAGAGAATTCCAAGAGAAAATAGAGAAGTAGACGTTTTGGCTTCGTTCTACGTTGGAATCTCTCCCAAGGTGTAAACCCTAGTTTCTATGATGAAAATACATAAAAATTATCAAGTCCCTTTCTCTAACACACATCAGAATCATTTTAAAACCATTACACATCATTTAATTAAGAATTAAAAATAAAACAGAATTACAAAGATCGTCGATCAAGATGCCGCTGCGTGCTATATAGTTTCTCGGTCTCGCGGCGGTAGCGAGACTTATAAATGTATGTCCGATCGATCGGCCTCTCACGCGGGAGCACGTCTTCTACCTCGCGGCCACGCGTCTCTCCCCTCGCAGGTGCTCAACTTGTAGTAGGCCCTCATTGTTTAGCCATGTACTCGCTGGCGGTATACGAGTCTAAGCTTGTTCGGCCCGCATGCACCGCATGGCGGCTTGTCATCTGCGAGTTACAGTTCGGTTACATCTTTCTTTCTTTGTTTGTTCATTCATGCTTGATCCTCAATTGTATTAAGAATTTGGCTGACTAGCTTTCCACGAAGGAAATAATAATTTTTTGATTTTTTTTTCAATGCCACGTGTGTAATTATTTGACGTCCGTCCAATTTCTTGGACGGAATGGGTTGATTGAATATTTTTAAAAAGTACAGTGGGCTAATTGAATATGTTAAAAGCACATTGACTAATTTCTTAAAACACTATAACCACAATGATTAAAAAGTGCTTTTTGCCAAAAAGAAAGGAAAAAGATTCTACTTGGCCGTCTGTTTTTTGAATATACTTGCATTTACCGGAAATGATTTGCAATAGACAATTTATATAAAACTAGCAGTTACTCATTTTAGTTGACCATTTATGGGTCACTCAACTTTTAATTTTATGTAATTATACTATTAAATTAATTAAATTTTATAATTAAATTATTTCGTTAAATTAACTAGATGGACGTTAATTTATTTGGCTACGTGGCAATTTTAAACAAACTTTAAAATTCAAATAAGTGAATTGTCTACCACTTGAGATTAATAAAAGAATAAAAAAAAATTAATTTTCATCGTCCACCTTCAAATGGGTAAAATCCAACCCACTCACATGTAACATGGGTCACACCACAAAACTCATACATCACCGGAAAATCACTCTCTAAATCATGCCAAAAAATTGTCCGAGAAAACCATCTTCGAAAACTCTCCACCACTTCTCCTCCACCTCCGCCAAACACCCCTGTAAAATCACCCCATTTTCTTTCCAATCAATTGTAAGGAATTAGGCAGTTAGTTAGTCAGTATTAGTAGGTATATTAGTCCTTATATTAGCAGCAGTCAGGTCATTACTGTCTTTTTGCTACAAGGTTATCAATGTCTTTTTCTTCTATTTTTTGGTACAACAAATTCTAGCTTGAGAAAAGAGCATGTGCTCTCGATTGCTGAGATGAGAGTGAGGAGAGTATTTGTATTAGATCGAATATACATTTTCAGAGGACGGTGAATGAAATACAACCTTTTCTCTCTATATTTGTTCTTTCTTCTTCCCTACTCTTAACTTCTTTCTCTGATCCCTCTCTTTTCAGTCGCTTCGCCTGAATTACCTTAATAATCTCAAGTTCTGCACCTCTAATTCATTACAATTGGTATCAGAGCCTTCAAACATATATCTATGGCCACCAACAACCAACGATTGAGTAATTTGAAGTCACAGGTCCAAGAGAAAACCACGAACATACAACACCTGCAAACACAGTTGCTCGAATAAGTTTCTACACTGCAACAAGGTTTTGATATGAAAGCTGGAGCGACTAATGAAGAATTTTGAGGTACTCCTAGCTCAACGAGTGCTTCTTGAAGGACCCCACGCAACCCGGTTCCTCAACTTCACAATCGGGTTCAATTTTAGGCCCTCATAAGCCCCCTCCTAAGCTAGATAAGTTTGATGATATCTTCAGGAGTGTTAAGTTTGAATTCCCAAAATTTGATGGGGAGAACCCTATGTCATGGATTAGAAAATGTAACAAGTTATTCTCACATCATGTGGTGCCTGAACCTCAAAATGTGTATCTGACTATATTACGTTTGGAAGGAGAGACTGAACTATGGTATTCAAGATTTGTGCAAGAAGGGCTAGAGCTGACATGGGAAGGGTTAATAGAGGAGATCAATGCCAGATTCAGTCTAGAGGCTAGCGATAATCCTATTGGGGAACTAAAAAAATTACAACAGAAAGGGTCAATTGATGAGTATAGGAAAAAGTTTGAGGAATTGATGGGTTGCGCTTTGGCTAGAAACTCCAGTCTTAATGAATATTTTTTAATAGATTATTTTTGGGAGGACTGAAGTTGGAAATACAATTGGGAGTTTAGGAAATCAAACCAAAAACTCTTAAGGAGATAATTAGACTGTCTAGGGTGGAGGAGGCTAAATTGGATATCTGGTTCAAAAGGAGCCGGATGTTGAATAAGCCTATTGGTAATTCCACTTATCCCCAAACCTTCTGTTATGGCCAGCGGGGAAACTGTGAAGTCACTACCTATAAAGGGTCTGACTAGGGAACAAATTAATGAGAAAATAAGGAAGGGATTGTGTTTCTCATGTGATGAACCATTTGAAAGAGGTCACATATGTAAGAAGCCACAGTTGTTTATGATACTGCCTTCAACTGAACAGGGCTCAGAACTTGAAGAAACTGAATCATGTGAAGAAACAGAAAAGAGGGCATTGTTAGAGGAATGTGAGGGAAAAGAGGCCCAAATCACCTTACATGCTCTTTCATGCCATAACACTAATAATACAGTCAGACTCCTAGGGATGTCATAGGGAAAATTACTTAGAATTTTAGTGGACAGTGGCAGTAGCCACAACTTCTTAGATCCTCAAGCAGCTAAGAGGATTAAGGCTCCACAACAAGAGTCCACTGTTACTACTGTGACTGTTGTAGATGGGTTTAAGGTCACTAGTCACTAATCTTGTTCCCAACTTTCTTGGTCCATACAAAGGGAGAAGTTTCAGATTAATTTCAAAATACTGTCATTGGGAGGTATAGATGCAATTCTAGGGGTCCAATGGTTAAAACTATTTAACCCAATCACTTTTTACTTCCATCATCTGCAGTTAACCATAGAAAAAGGGGGGAAGGCTATTATTCTACAAGGTGAATCTGATCAAGTACCTTTAACTATTCAATACATGAACTTTGGTGAGTTTAAAAGGGTACTAAACTCTAAAACCCATGGTTATTTATTTGGTATATACCAAGGAGAGGAAGAAAACCTAGTTATGGTAAGGGACCAAGGTAATGATAAGAGGGAACCTGACACTAACTCCACATATGAAAAATATGCCCTGATGAAGAAACTGTTGCATGATTTTTTTGAGATTTTCAAAGAACCAAACGGACTACCCCCAGCCAGGCACCTTGACCATCATATAAAGTTAAAAGAAGAAAGTCAGCTAGTGAACTGTTGCCTCTTTTATAGTTCTTATAAAAGAGCTCTAACTCATGCAAGCATACACGGGTCAACAAGTAATATAGAGTAAGTAAAGTATCGATCCCACAGAGAAAGTTGTTAATTTTAAACTATTATGCATTAATTAAATCACTATACTTATATGCTTAGACTGATGACTAAATTGTTGAATTAAGCTAATTATGACTACCAACTAAAAATAACAATACAAATGAACTAAATATAATATGGAAATAATGGGACCCTAACTTCATTTAACATTTCATCTAATTGCCACGGTCATGCAAGAAGTGTTCACATATCACAGGAAAATAGCCAAGAACACGAAGAGAGTTATAGCCATTTTTTAATGCACTATAACCTACTTACACAACATCTACAGATGTTAGACTCTATGTAATCACCAATACAATCACAATCACCATATGTCTATGCGAAATTGCAATCCTATTGATTTTAAGCACAAGCCCTTACTCTAGCTCATACGGTGAAACAGTATATGTCTATCTGGTTCACAAAATACGCAAGCCATATACAACAACCCCATATTCGCATGCTGTCATGATTACAATCCATATTTATATGTTCATTGTTAATTCCATACAAATACTTAAATGAATGGTGATCAAGCATTCATACATGTTAAACAACCGTGACAGATATCCCATATGATATGCAAAACAATCCTAGCATTTAGTGTACAACCAAACTACATATTAAAATCCGTTAGAATCCCATAATGGAGTTTAGTTCATGACTGAACCAAAAGCCATTATGGGATCAATGCTAAACATAATCAATAAATAAACAATTGAAGTAAGAAAGATAGAACGATCAAACCCAATCGCTGAATAGAAACCAATGATAAACTATTCAATCCTCATAGAAATCCAATAGATAATATTCAAAATCCACGATGACAGAGAATTCCAAGAGAAAATAGAGAACTAGACGTTTTAGCTTCGTTCTATATTGGAATCTCTCCCAAGGTGTAAACCCTAGTTTCTATGATGAAAATACGTAAAAATTATCAAGTCCCTTTCTCTGACACACGTCAAAATCGTTTTAAAACCATAACAAATCATTTAATTAAGAATTAAAAATAAAAGTAATTACAAAGATCGTGATCACGCATCGCCATCGCTGGCCCTCTATACTTCTCTCTCTCTCGCGGTCATGAGACTTACGATCAGTATATGTTCAGTCCATTAGGGCCTCTCGCGCAAGCGTCTCTCTCTCGCTGCAAGGCTCAACTTGCTGTAGGTCCTCGTTGTTTAGCCATACTTTCCATGTGGCGCCATGAAGTCTAAGTTTTTGTCTGCCAAGGTGGCCATGGCGGCTTGTCATCTGTAGAGTTACGGTTCGGTTACGTCATGCTACGCTTGTTCATTCATGCTTGATCCTCTTGCTTTCTTGGTCTCCATGCTTCATTGTACTCCATGCCATGCACATCCTTGCCTTTGCTTCGCCTTTACGCATCCATTCGCCTCGTGCCCTCTAATACCACCAAAATTAAACCGATTCCTGCACTTATTCACCAAAAGGAGTCTTAAGTAAATGTAACGCGAAATAACGTGAAATGCAACTAAAACACAATAAAATGTACTTGAGATGGGCACAATTCGCATGAATTGGTATTCTATAAGTAGGTAAAAATACCACTTATCATGAACCTCAAACCTTATATGTACCTTATGTTCAAAAGGAGGAGATAGAGAGGATTGTCAAAGAAATGTTGCAGAATGGAATAATCCAGCCTAGTAATAGTCCTTATGTTTTCCCAATCCTTTTATTAAAGAAACATGATGGTACGTGGAGAATGTGCATAGATTACAGAGCCCTTAACACAATGACAGTGAAGGATAAGTTCCTCATTCCAGCAATTGATGAATTGCTTGATGAACTACATGGTTCCAACTGTTATTCTAAATTTGATTTAAGGTCTAGATACCATCACATCAGGGTCAATAAAAAAGATATACCAAAAATAGCCTTTAGGACTCACAATGGCTACTTTGAGTTCCTAGTTATGCCATTTGGACTCACTAATGCCCCTGCCACCTTTCAGCCACTAATAAATAAAGTATTTCAGCCATATCTAAGGAAATTCATATTGTATTTTTTGATGACATACTATTCTAAAGCAAGAGTTATGAGGAGAATTTGGAGCATTTGACTGAATTTACAATTACTGCACAATCATTGTTTATTTACCAAAAGGAGCAAATGTGTGTTTGGGACATAACAAATGTGACGAACGAGACTTTTGTAATTAATTTTTAAATATTTATTGAATTAAATAAATATTTTGTTGATTTATTTATTGGGTTAAATAAATATTTGATGGAATTGTGGTAGATTTATTTAATTAAATATGTTACATTGATTAAATTAATATGGAATAATTTTATAGTTCAAAGTGTGAATTTAATTGTGATAATTAAATTAAATGTGTTGTTTAATAATTTTAATGTTGTTCTAATTAATTAGAGATTTATTGATTTATTATAAATAATAAATGAGAATAAAATTATGTGTTATATTTAACAAATGATGTCAGCCATTGAAGCACATTTCAACGAAGGTCAATCGGCCTTGACATTATCAACCATTGGCAATTAAACCCAGCGAAGCATCAGAGATGATCTGATGATATTAGTCGTTAAAGGACATTTCAACGAGGGTCAGGCAACCATGACAACACAAGCTATTGGCAGTAACTCCAACAAAGCACTGGAAAGACCTGGCGATATAAACCAGGGAAAATCATCCTCATCGGGGAGGAACGATGATGGAATCTGTTATACAAGTCTTCATAAGACAAGGCACAATTCCCCATAAGTCTCTCGTACATGTGAGGTACATCCTTAGTGGGAAGGTTGTACTCAGGATTAAGGACTTTGGTGATGACCCCCAATGTCAACATTTTGGAGGTTCCTATCGACTTTGGAGTAGACATCCAAGCAGTTCGTCAGGGTCATCAGTGATAACTCCAATCCCCAACAGAAGGCGTGGGAGCATACAGTCATCACATCCCATTGGAAAACAGTCCAACAAACTCCATCTCATCATACATTTGCATCATGCTGCATTACATTGCATCATGATTATCCTATCACATTTCAAGTGTCTAGCATTCTTTATCCTATCCATGCCATTACATTGCATGAATATGATAAAGAGGGGCATCTGCAGACACTCAAAATTTTGTATTCTTGTTGCTAACCTTACAAGAGGGCAAATTCGTCTTCTAGAGATAACCCTGGAAGTCAAATCAACTCAATCCCGGAGATAACTCCGGGATACTCATTTTTCCATCTTGGAGACAACCCCAAGATACTCAGTTTCAGTCCCGGAGATAACCCTGGGAGATTTAGTTCCAATCTCGGAGATAACCCCGAGGGATGCAGTTCCAGTTCACCCCGGAGAAGTCAGTTTAAACCTCAGATATAACCCCGAGGCACTCAATTCCAACCACAGAGATAACCACGGGAGGTCAGGCACACCTCAGACCCTGAGAACATTCAGTACTCACAGCAGCCCAATCTCAGAGATAACCCTGAGCAACGACTGCTAAATTAGCCCAAAACTGGAGATAACCCCGGTGAGGGGAAAAATTATCATTTTATCACCTCGATGCTATATTTGCACTGTCTCAACAACATATCAACCTACATTTCACACAAAGTGTCCCACAAGAACCATAGCTCAAAATCCCGAGTGACTACTATCTTCCCGGCTTGAAGATCCCGAGATAACACACCGAATAGAATTTAAAGATTTGAAGATCTGGTCATGGACCCATCTTCCTGGCTTTGTACAACCTCTTATCCCATGTCATTATGTAGCTCTCAACAACATCATTCAAAAAAGGTATTACATGCCTCAATCGGATGCCCAAATTGAAAGTTATGAAGGTTCAAGCGGACAACGCGTTGCATGTGTGCACGTACTTCGAGACGATGGGACCCGCAGAGCCCGAGGCACCCCGGGCAGCCGCAGGTGGACCTGCGACTCCCCCCCTTTTATAAATAAAGGGCTTGGGGTGGCCATTTTAGAAGAGAAAAAAGGCGAGGAAGCCCTGTCCATTTTACTCTGTATACACTTTAAATTGAGTGCTTTCATTTTCAAAACACTTGTGAGCTTATGTTTTTCTATATTTAGCCAGTGGAAACCGAGTATTAATTCATTAAAAGCTATTTGAAGTCTTCTTGGCAGCCCACTGTAAGACATCTCAGATTTCTTAAGCCTTTTCTGACTTCCATTCCACACATATTTATTCACGTTGAGAGTCGTGTGTGTGTATGCCCGAATCGTCGATCAGTGGCCTTTATTGCTTTTATATATACATAAATACTAATATATATATATATATTATCAAAACTCGATTCGATTGAGCCTGAGTGTGATATTCGGTGTGTTTACTGCTTATATATATATACATTTTAGTCAAGCCTGGAGATCACTTCGTGGCCATTTACCGCTTATATATATATATATATATATATATATATATATATATATTTACATTTCTTTTTCGCCGAGGAGATCACTTGTGGCCTTTTACAATTTTATATATATATATATATATATATATATATATATATATATATATATATATATATATAACCGTTTCTCTACTACTGGTTAGATTTTTTAAATCTGGCTATTTTCACTTTAACCGGTTCATGGTGACTAAACTGGAACTGTTGAAGCTGGAATACTTAGATTTACTCAAATCTAATTTGTTTTCTAGCTTTTGCTACAGGCTAGATTTGTTCCAATTTGGCCATTTCACACTTTAACCGGTTCATGGTGACTAAACTGGAATCGATGAAGCTGAAATAGTTTAGATTTATTCAAATCTAGTTCTTGTTTTAGCTTTTGTACATATTGCTTTATCATGTAAGCCTAGGAATCATGTGATCACATATTTAGTTCCTGAATCTAGATTCGGTTCACGTGATGGACATTTTCAACTACAACCAGCTTGTAAATTATTCACAGTGTCTGAATTTCCTTAGATGGCTCTCATGTCTACAAGGAGTTCGGCATTGCTATGTATCTTATTTTCTTGAATATGCTTCACATCTCAAAAATAATAAAAGCAATCTAGCCTAACACATTATAAAATGGAAGAATCAAAGGCCTCAATTAGTATTGACCATAAGGGTTTGAAAAACCTATTTTACAAAACATCATTGCAATTGTGATGCCCCCAAAATAGGTCCAATCCATCCAACCTATTCTGAGTCGCCAAATACATGGTACAGAAAACAACTACAACTTTATTACTACAATTATCGTGCAAAATACGACAACACATATACTGTGAGTTTTAATACCAATTGTGACTCATGTCCCAACTATGGAAAACACCTCACATTGATACATTACATAAAAGTATAATCAATAACTGTTTTAGAAATTAAAATCTCTGGGAAATGCTCATGGAAACCTTCATTCATAGGAGGCCATGAATCTAAGTTATGATAGATATCATATGTCCAGAGAATTATCCTTGGTTGATCCAATAGACCCCAAAGAAAAACGAGAAGATTACTATCATGTTCCTTCCAATGATGAGTCCTCTCTTGACATATAGTTATCTCCACTGTCTGCAATTGAGAATTATATTTTAAGCAAACTCCAAGATCATATAGGTAGTGCTCGTAGATATACTCAGCAAGTGGATGTGCACAACCCTATCTTATGATAACACGAGGTTGTATGTCATTAGACATCTTGTATGATAGTGGCAAAATACCCTTCCAACGTTGGGTTCGCCTCACCCTATTGTTGTTCACCAAAATCAATTATTAAGTGACGTATAATATACGACACACACATCTTAGGTCCTCAATACAATTATATATTGTATGTCATGCTGTTTTATAATATGTTGAGAAACTTTGACAGTCTCGGACCATCACACTATTCCCCTGTTATCCCCGCTCGACCCAGCTACACTCTTATTACCTGAAAGGAATTATGAAGCAAAAGGGTGAGCACAACTAGCTCAGTAAACAATATCATGACTAAAGATAATTAAATTATCAATAGCCTTCATCAGTAATAAATCAGAGATTTAGAACATATGGTAGATGATAAAACTTTTCAACCATAGTTGCAGCGAAACGAGCAATCCATTAGAAGAGTCAAATAGACCATAAAGTCTATTATCTTCTCCACATTAAAGTCCACCAACAATGTTTTATCCCTATAACATCAATCAACAGTTCCTTTCCACAATCATATGAATAACTTATAACCATAATTGTGATTCTAAATTCCTCTTCTCATCCAGGACGAAGATAATTTACATCACATGTCTTTACCTGAAACATCAAAGATCATGGTTATACCAAATCACAGTTCTTGTTAATAATCATACTATTAAATCCATCTTTGTACTACGGGCCAAAGATATTCATTAACAGTTCATCTTTGCACTACAGGCCATAGATATTCAACAACAAGTCATCTTTGCACTACGGGCCAAAGATATTCAACAACAGGTCATCTTTGCACTACAGGCCAAAGATATTCATCAATAATTCATCTTTGCACTACAGGCCAAAGATATTCAACAACATGTCATCTTTGCACTACGGGCCAAAGATATTAATATCTCAAAGAAATATATAATCATTTCAGAATTTATCTAAACAATAATTATAACCATGTTGATCAATTCACCTTTACACTTAAGCTAAAGATATTCAATTGTAAATTCAATGGTCATAATCATACCAGTCAACGATTCAACTTTGCACTACTGGCCAAAGAGAACTCATAGTCACGATTATACCAATAATCTACCCATCTTTACACTCAAGTGTCAAAGAGAAATTTCATCACTAGAATTATAAAAATGTTATACATGATAATAAAAACAATATGATCAAAATATGGATTTAATTTCAAGAGTAAGATTCATAAATCAATGATTTCATAACACCTTAATCAAAATGTTATAAATCACTTAATAATCTCATAATCTAATATTATTAATATTACAACAATATTTTAATCATTTATTAAACTTATAAATAATTTATTTTAATTGTTTACACTTTACTAATTAATTCATTTAATCATCTTAAAATACCAAACTCATAAGATTTCATCACCAATAACCAAAACTCTCATCAAAAATCTGCATATACCTTATATAGGATTTCCAAGCCATAAAATCCTATTTTCCAATTTTGTTACATCACATAACATATTTAATTCATTTACTCATAACCAGCCCATTTTCATGAAAAATACCAAATCAGTACAAACAAATTTTCCTTTCCGAGATTTAGCAGGGCATAGTCCCATATTGAACATATATTTTTCTCATAATTTTTAAAATTCATTTACTATTTTTCATATGGCCAAAACTGCCGAATATTTAGACATTTATCATAAATTGTACTTTTGTCTAAAAATTCCAAAATTTACAGAATATACTGATGTTATTTATATGTACTCCCAATAAAAATTTTACCAATTTTGGAGTTAACCACAAGGAGTTATAAGGGTTTATTTTTAAAAATAGTCTTTTTCCATAAAATTCATAACCCCTAATTTATAAATCCAAAAATCGCCATTTTTGGACACAATCAATAAAACTCATCAAAATATCATTTCAATTTTTTCCAGAATTTTTGAAGGTCCGAAAAAAGTACGAAACTGAAAAACATAATAACCCTTAAAAATCCCTTACCTCAAAAGAGCACTACTTCTGACTGAAATATCGGATATAATGCTGAACGAACTTGCACCGTATCGCAACACTCAAGATATCAAAATACTCACAAAAATATGTTTGATAATATAGAGAGAGAAAACTTATGTTTCTGGTGAGATTTTCAATTCTAACTTAAGCACCTATTTATAGGAAAATGCTAGAACACCAAAGGAGACTAAAATAATAAAATATTATTAATATTTTCCTTTCTTCTTACGCACCAACCAAGCTGCCAACCAAGACCAGCCAATTCTGAAAAATTAGCAGCCCACATGTTTGAAAATAAAAGTGGGTCCCACCCATAATTTAATAAAAATTATTTTATTTTCTGAAACTTCAGTAATTCATAGAAAATAGCCCGTTTATCAGAAAAATATAAATTTTATGTCCATTCCACACGAAATCGAATTCTCTACAACTTTGTAGCTTTAAGTTTTTTCAAATTCCAGATATAAAATATCCGAAATCCACAAACGGATGATTTTTAACACCTTTTAAAATTCATAACAAATCATACGTTCATTTTTAACGGTTCAAAATTTGTGGACATATACTCAACTTATATATGTATAACATATCCAAAAATCACAACGATCTAACGGTCGGATTAAAATTATAACTCACGCAATAGAGCTTTAAGAACACCGATTTGATCTTTTAATACCTCCAAACCAATAAAATACTGATAAAACACCTCAACATTAATTTCTTCATTTATAACCACATAAATAAATCCATCATTTATATCCGCATCAAATAAATATTTCCTTATCATATAAATCAGTAATTAATTATTCACAAATAATATTACAAAATCACAATTATGACAACCAGACCGTTCCCAGGAAAGAGGGGGCTTTTCGATAAGGATTTCTCCTTACTAGCGCGCAATTAGGTGACCAAACCTCTCCTTGACATAACTTTCTAGACATTGCCAATAATTCTATCTAATAATATTATTCAAATAATATGAATTATTGATCTGATAATGGGAAATACTGTGAAATGACAATTATTGAAACAACAATAATATAAACTATCAACGTAACAATTATTGAATCAATAAAATAAAATATTGAACAGTAACTACCATAACAATTATTGAGTAGTGTCTTCTTATGTAAGAATCAATAATTGAAAAATAGTATGCAATACCGTGTGCGATTGTGAAACCACGCGTATTACTGTATTTTAACCACCGGGTATTCCAACAGTGTTAACGGTAACAACTACGCCGTTATTTATAAAAACTCAAACTTGTCGTTTTCTTCATCCGACAGCTTATAATTGTTATGGGCCCACAAATGGTCATATCATGCCGCATGCGAATATTCTCCGAAAGCAAGAATATTCCACGACCAAACGAATATTCCCCGACAACAATGAATATTTTATAACCACTTGCTTATTTTAAAAAATTTATATATATCACCCTTAACTTTAAACTTTTATCAATTTAACCATTCAATGAATAATAATTATAAGAAAAATTGAATATTTTTATTTCATAAAATTCGGGGTCTTACAGAAATATCTCGTTAAAATTGAAATTTTATACAAAATTCAAACCCTTTGTATATAGGTGCAAACGAGGCATAGCACTACTTCCAAACAACTGCACGTAGACCTACACACACATATTTAGATAAAAGTTTAAATTAAAAAGTGGCGGTAACCGTATCACCACAGAAGTTGGGGGATGCCTAACACCTTCCCTCTGCTTAATCAAGCCCCCGGACCTTAAAAAATCTCGGTTTTCTAGACCAGTTATACAATGTCACATCACTAGGTCTATGTGCAAACCATTTCTCGATTGAGTTGGTGCAACCATTTAAAAATACCAACTGGCGACTCTTACAGTCAAATCATCGACATATACATGTCGGACTTTTTCAAACTTGTTTTTTCAAAAAAATCTCACCTAACATGAGAACACCAATAGACAAGAACAGAAAGGGACAAATAAAAATCCCGACGTCGATAACCTTTTTATAAAAATAACGACAAGGCTTTTACCGTTAACTGTTGAAATACCTGGTGATAAAAGTACAATAATACGTCTAGTTGCACAATAGCACACGGTATTGTACAGTATCTTTGATTATTGATGCTTACGTGAGAAGTCACTCAGTTTATTCAATTATTGCAATAGTAATTATTGCATAATATTTCATATTTTTGATTCAATTATTGTCACAGTATCATCTGCACAATATTTTATATTATTAAATCAATAATTGAGACGACAAAGTTATTCATATTATTATTTGCATTATTGACAATGTCTAGAAAGTTCTCTTGAGGAAAGGGGTTTGGTCATCTAATTGCGTGCCAATAAGGAGAAGTCCTTATCGGAAAGCCCCCTCTTTTCTGGGAATGATCTGGTTGTTAATATTGTGAGTTATAATATTATTGATGAATAATTATTGAAAGATTAAAAATATGGTTAGTCAAGTGATTTGTAATAAATAAAAGGGGTTTGTCATGAAGTATTTTTTTTATAAATTTGGCTTATTACATGAACCCCCACTTACTCATTTTTCAAAATTGTCGATGAAAAGTTATCTCAGTTTTGTTTTATATTGCATAGTACTGTATAGTGTTTGCATAGTACTGCATAGTGTTTGCATAGTGCTTCATAGTAAAAATCACGTGAAATCAACAAAACAATTTTCCGCGTCCGTGATTTTCCTCCTGTGCAATCCGTGATTTTTCTCTTTGAATAGTACCCTGCCATTCTCCTATAAATAGGATTTAGAAATGAAAATCACACCAGAATCAGAGAAGTCTTCGTCTATAATATTGAGCGTATTTCTTTTGAGTTTAAGAAAATTTTGAGTGTAGAAATTAGTGCAAGTTTTCTTCAAGAATATCTCCGCTATACCAATCAGAATTAATCTCCTACTAAGGTAAGGGGTATTATTTATTTTCATATTCGTAAAAGATATTCTTTTTCATATTCGTAAGAAATATTATTTTCGTTCAATATTCGTAAGAAATATTATTTTCGTTCAATATTATTAAGGGATATTGTCTTCGTTCAATATTCGTAAGGAATATTATTTTCGTTCAATATTCGTAAGGGATATTATATTCTTTTAATATTCCTAAGAAATATTATTTTCTTCCATACTCTATAGTATGTAAGTAATATTATTTTATTTCATATTCCTAAATCTACACTTATTTTAATACGTATTGCTTTTATACCCCCTGAAATTAGTAGAATATCCTTGAATTTTGCGCTTCATCTAGTATCGTTTTACTGAAATATTTTTTGAAACATTCTTGTTAAATTTTAATCTTTTTATGCCGGGATATTATTCACGGGGTACTGTAACGTCCACAAATTTTAAACTCCTTATTAATTAAATATGTGATTTAATTTTTATGAGTTAGTTTTGTGAGTCTATTTAAACCTTATGTGGTTATATGAATTTATGAAATAATTAAAGGGAGTCACTAATAGTTTATTTAAATTAGTGGACTAACCCTAAGAGTTTGATAGCAAGGAATTTATAGGATTATTAATAATTAAATATTCAATTTATTTGAATATAGTAGCAAGAGTTGAACATATTAATTAATTGAAATTATGGGAAATTAATTGATAATGTGTTAATTAATAATTATTATGAATAAATAATAATCACTACAAAAAAATGGGGCTTCAGCAACAACCGATTTTCGTTGCTAAATGTACCAAATTTCGTTGCTAAAGGGTTTTGGTAACGACTTTACTGTCGTTGCGTCTTTCGTTGCGCAATGAGCGTTGCTAATTGTTCCACAACGAACATATTTTTTCCGTTGCCAAAAGTAATACATTTTGTAACGAAATTTTGCTTTCGTATAGAGACATCAATCCATTAGCAACAAAATGTATTGTTGCAGAATAATTAAAATGTCGTTGCTAAAAATCCCATTTCGTTACAAAAGCCTGCTAATTAGCAACGAAACGAACTATTTTTTTTTTTTGTGGCAACGACCATGCATTTTTCGTTGCAATTGACACCATTTTGCAACGACATTTTTCGTTGCAGTAAATTATAAAATTTTTTGCCTAAGCTTGCTTTCGTTGCGGAATGTAAACTTTTTAGCAACGATTTTCGTTGCTGATTATATTATTTGGCAATGACATTATCTTTGAATCAAAGAATAAAAATGTTTATTCTTTGGTTATTTTTAATAGCAACGAAAGTAAATCGATTAGCAAACGACATTATATGTTACCGATTTCTTTATATGTGCAACGAAAGTTAATATGATTTTGCAAACGATAAAAATGTTGCCTTTTATTTTAAAGATAGCAACAATATCCTCTCCGTTGTTATTAGGTTAATTTTTCGATTGCAAATATTATATTTTTAATGTCATTAGTAACGAAAATTTGTTGCTAAATGTATAAAAAATTGTTGCTATATCAAAACTTGTTCAATACTTTGGTAACGAATTATATTGTTGCCAAATCAAAATTTGAAATTCATTTTGTGTACCTGGCTGGCTCAATTTCCCATAGAAAACAATGGCAAAAATACAAAAAACTAAAATATTATTAACTTAATAAAATCATCCACTACATAATCATTCCTTATCTTTACAATTAACCATCTAAAGTTACCACAGTTCTTCAATCAAAGTATATATCTACATATATAGTGAGAGTACACTTCATAATTTCGTCCCTTGTCTTCCTTAAACGTAGCACGAAAATTTGATACACAGTATTGTAAGGCAAGTCGTAGAAGCAGTCTTCCTACACATATTTAAACATAATAGCAAGTAAGAAAAATGAAGCAAATAAGTCACCAGAGGCACTTAATGTCAAAATCAATACACAAAGACAATAGAGTTGCTACGTGGTACTAATGTACACCGTATTGCTCATAAGCAGAAAAAGACAAATACGCAATCACAATATCTTTTGCTACAAATCCAAATAGAAAAAGAACCTTCAGTGCGACTATATGATTGCTCTGTTAGAAGAAAAAAATTGGAATCTTAATCGGCCATTTCATAAATTAATTTCAGTATGCATAGTGGTAAACATATTTTCTGTTACATGACTTGTAGATTATTATTATATGTTGACCTCAAGTCAGAATTCAGTCACATTCAACAATCACAAGCATAATCACTCTCCAACCTGGTTATATCACAAGTTAGAACAAGTACTCCACTTTCCATTGCCAAAAATATTTCCCATCATTGCATTCAATTTAATAAAGGGATGAGTTATCTTTAATTTGAAAGGTAATGCACTTTCGTATTAAAACCAAAACAGCATCTTCAAAGAATTGGATCTGACCTAGAAGTTGAGGACCAAAGAGTAAAATTTATTTTTCAATATATAATACTTATGCCCTGCTTTTACAATCTGATAGATATTGTAGTGCTTCAATAATGACTTAATTTCACATTTAACTTTCTTTAGACGTAATAGAACACTTAAGGAGTGAACCAGTACAGATGAATGAAATCAAGATTTCATAATAAGAAAACCACCAGAGAGATAAAATATTATTATCTAAGATTTCTTCAAAATGGACTACTATTATTTATTGAATTTCAAGGTGCACAATCACACAAGTACATTAATCTATGACAGAAAGTAACATAATCACTTACATGTGAAGAATGAGGTTACCAAGAGTCGTTATCTTCTCTTTGAAAGCATCCCTCATTTCTTCTACAAGAAAATATCTTAGCACAAGCACTAAATGTGCACCAAACCGTATCATCTGTGGATCACCATGAGGCCTGACAAGTGCAATGGAACTTGAGCATAAATATAAAGCTTTTCCACTCTCCAAGTGAATCTTTCTGACTAGAAAATGTGCATTTGGCTTGTCACAATTGGACTTCATACAGATGTTTCATTACATATGAGGGGGGAGGGGGGAGGGGGGAGGGGGGGGGGGGGATGTAAGTTTGTATATGGAACAACAGTCTACATTCGAAAATTCACTCCGAGAAACCTTGCAAGAAATATCAGCATAGTTTCCTTTTTGGAGGAAACTAACAAGCCTCTCCTTAATATCACAGCTAGAATATGGAAAGTTTTCATGATATACGTCAAATTATAGAAACATAATCATTTAATAGTGAAAACCACCCTCAACCACAACAAGTTACAAGAACTTACCTGAAGACATTTAGGTCATCTTCAGAAGGTGATATCCATGACCATATAAGGTCTAGAAGACTTGGTATATCTCCCAACATAAGATTCATACATTAAGCGAGGGTTGGGTTAGAGAAATCACCTAATAAAGTGCAACCATGTTCGAGGTAAAACAAATTCGGTTGTCCATACATACGAAATGTAAAAAGAAAAATACTTTGCTTCTGGACCCACATATATATACAAGCATGCTCATAACTTGTTCTTTGTATATGAACTAAAGATGCATATAGAAAAAGCAGATATTTTTACCACACTACAACGTCATGATAACAAAAATTCTACACATAAAATAAGAATTTGGCATGGATTTTAGGAAGGAAAGATACGATGTACTTAAAAAGCACTGCATAGGTACATATATCATGTTGTTGTAGGTCCAATACAGATACAGTTTTTAAGAAGTATCCTACTTTAAATGCATTCAATCAATAACCTGATTCACTAGTATTTGACCTTTCGAGGAAACATATTTACAAAACCTTGATCCATCTAAGTTATAGTACTTACAAATAAGATTTTTTATTCCACAACTTAAACAACTGAATACATATAGCAGGATCATATTTCACATGGTGCATGAAGTCTTATTCTTTTATCCTACAATTCACGTGAACTTCTGTTTTCATGTCTCACCGAAAAATTTAACTTAGCTTCTCTCCACAAATCCTACACAACTGTGTTTACATATATACATATACACACATTAGATAACCAACTATGTCACAAAACATGCATGCATATATTTAATCCATGGTTATTAGTTTATTTAAATTATAATATTTTATTCCCATCCTAAAACCATCTTAGGTTCCTTTGAAAACTTTGTCCGTTTTAACCTTTTTACGCATAATAAAGATTTCTCATATCATTAATATGTAAACATTTCACATTCTTGAAGTTCAAACCATCCATACCCCATTTTAGAAATATCTTTTGCTTTTACTCGCAAATTCGAGATTTAAATGATTAGTTTATACCTTTTATAGTAAAGCACGACTTATTATATCATTTCCTTTATTTACATTATTTTTATACTTTTTGATAGTTTCATAAGTTAACTTCATTATCATTGCCTCATACACAAATATTCTATTTCATTAGCAAATTAGTTTCGCACTTTGTTTCATGAATAACTTGCATCCTTGCTTCGTATATATATTAAATATATGTATATATACGTCATAACATAAATCTTAGCTCAAAATCGCCATTTTGAACTCCGAAAACCTTTATTTCATCACTTTTATGTTCATTACAATTTTCTAATGGTTTTATACTTTTAGTTTTGCTATAAAACCATTTTCACATACTATTTTCGGCTAATCTCTCTTAAATATGTAACTTTATATTTACATTATATTTTTATTACATTATTTATGCCCGTATTGAGTTTTCGTGGCATAACTTATCACATAACGTTAAAACTTATCTCTTGGGACTTTATTAGACTTAACATTGCTTAAAATCTAGCCCAAACAAGATCCGGAATGCCGAACGTCAAATAGCCCACAGCAGCTACGCTCGGCGTCGCCCGTTTTTATGTTCTGACATGCTCCTTCACTCATTTTTAATTCTTAAACCATTAATCGAATCGTGGCAAATTTCTAGTATGTTATAGACCTTATGACATAGTACATTTAAAAATTTTCTAAAAGTGAAAACAAGCTACAAACATTGATCAAAATAGCACTCAAAAAGCCCGCCAAGCGACTGCACTGAATGACATGACGGCGCGTCATGTATGTACGATCGCATAAAGGTCTTTGGTCACGCCTTAACATAACGAATGAGCCACTTTGTGATTTTCTCACGCCTTGCTCGCTTATCAGAAAATTCTCAAATTTCAGTATGTTTTTCGTATCATATGAGACTATTTTTAAAAAATATGAAACCCCCATTTCGGGTTCATTAGGCAGCCCAAATAGAGCACCAAAAGTGTACGTTCATAACAGTTTTTCACTTTCATTTCAACTTTACCCTCTCTCGCTAAAACAATCATAACTTTTTCGTTTCAAAACATTTTTGAGAGATTCTTGAGCCCACGCGAAACTAACTTCCGGGACTACAACTTCTCTTCAGATCACAAATCCAAATTCCAAACCGAACAGAACAGAAATCTGCTCTAAGTGGACAGAATGTTCTGTTTTTATACTGCACGACCCTCCTTCCCTAAAATGATCATAACTCCTTCGTTTCTCAGCATTTTTAAGTGATTCTTGAACCCACGCGAAGCTAACTTCCAGGACTACAACTTTTATTCTTTTACCATTTCCAAATTCAAAACACAGAATTCCAGAAAATTCGTGCCAGGGGACTACTTCGAATCTGTTTTCCAGATTTGGGAAGTTTTGACGCACCCACTTTGGCATGTCATAAATTGATCGTTCGAACTCGGAACGAGTCCGTTCTGGAGTCTATGGACAGCTGGCATGACACACTTCAATTCTCCAGAAAACTATAATTTTCCAGCAAGTTTAATTAACCGAAATAGTTAGCCCAAAGAAGCCCGACACACTAATTTTTAACTTTTCGTTTTTCGTACAAGACTCGCCCCGGCACATTCTAGCTTGACTTTCTTCACAAATAAGTCTTATATAATATAATTAAGACTGTTTTAGAGTCTCGGCTTCGTAAAATTCCATGTTTTTAGCTAAATTAGCTTGTTTTGGCATTTTATCAAACATAACGCGTACGCCTAAATTGTGGACTGATTTCTAAAGGTTGGGGGCTACATAATCAAGCCATTTTCGCCAACCTTATTGCTCCGTACAACCACGCTAATCTCCATGGCTCTAATTCAGTCCACAAGGATCCAATAACAGTAAAAAGCATACATGAATATATATAGTACACTAATTAGTTTACTAACTTCTTACTTTCCACTAATTTGCAATACACTAAGCATGTAATCTTTCATTTCCATGGTTAACTAACATGACCACAATTAAGATAACCACCTTTACCAATTCCCAAAACAAACTAACTTGAATTTCCTCATAACTAACTCTTTTGCATAAATATAACTATATGAGCTTAACTTTTAGTTTCTTAATTTCCTAAATGGCATACAAGGATACTCCTAAGACAGAGCTGAGTCTGGCATGTTCAAAACAGGCCCATATTTGCTCTGTTTTAGGTTCATTTTTAAAATGCAAATACTAATTAAGTTCTATCATTTTGGCATTCAAGGTTTGGTGTATTTTATCACATGTTATATCATAAAACCATATTAAAGGTAAGAAATACCAATCACTATTAAGCTTGATATAACAGCCCCTTGTAATTCATGTAACCTACTTGTGAGCTATCATAGTTATCACAAGCTACTATAAATCATGTTACATTATAGCATAGGAGTATGCTTGAAACATTGGCTTGCCAAAATGGTATATATACATGATCTGGGACTGTTCACACAACTAGTATATAAGGATGCTATATCAGCCCTCATTTAGTCACTTTATCAAACATATGGTGAGCAGTCCACATACTTACATATAAAGCATACATCTTAGACATTTTGACCCAGCCTTATAGCACAAAACAACAATAAGACAACTATATTACCATATCCACACAGGCACAATAATACACTCTAAAACATATAGCCAAATCATTAACACAAAACAGTCCAAAAATTGAATTTCTATGTAACAGCCCAATCTAAGCCACTCGGCCACTACTCAGCTTATGCAATGATCATAATGGGATGGAAAAGGAATGGAAAATGTTCAATTTATTATACCTTGTTGGGCTGCTTTCTTCCAGGCTTCAAAATAGTGAGATGGACACTTGTTTTTTTGTTTTGTTCCTCCTCTTAACCAACCGAAACACTGCTCCCTTTCCTCTATATATGCTACAGATTTTGAAGTTCAACAAAGTGATATGCAACCTGAACTTGGGTGCAATGTTAAGCTTCATCATTGATTGTTTTGGTAAAGATACGTTTGATCCTTGATTACTGGAAGGTAGAAGCATTTGACTGACAATGGAGTCGAGATATACATGTTCAAATTGTTAAATATTCCCCAAGGTGTCTGCTACTACTGCTTTTCACAACATTTAGGAGGTAGTTTATATTAATATTAAATATAAATTACAATTACTTGTCAAAATGCGGGCGCAAGAATTCAGTAATGATATTTGACAGGCTGTAGTCTTAAATTACAGGGATAATATAAGTCCATAATTTGATAAACATATTTACACCAACATCAACATCAACATCAAAATAAACGTCAATATGTGACCACTCTGGTCATATATTCAACATCTAATGACATTCAGTATAGTACTTGTCAAAAAGTTGTATTAAGCCTTAAAAACACATAGTCCAATATTAAGACTAAAAAACCAACATATTATCTATTGTATCCAATTGCAGGCTCCCTAATCAGTATCAAAGCAATTAGGCTATAACGAGTAATAAATCCCTCTGTTGAACAAGTAATGAAATCATTTGGGTTCCACATAAAACTTCAAAATATTTATAGAGCCATATGAAACATCACGAAGCGAAAAAAGGATAGAAATAAATTGCTAATCAAACAGATATATCAGTATTCCAAAAACCACCGTTCCTATTCCCAATCTCAAAACATGTAAATGACTACCAGAAAGATTATTATCCTAGCTTTTCATTAAAAGCATAAATTGACAACTGTAATTCGTTAAACATCCGATCAGTATTTAAGTTAATCAACAATCAAAGATAAACAAAACAAAATACACTGATAAAAATCAAGCATGCTATTGTAAATTGAGGTTTATTGAGAAGGTATACATACCTCAAGAAACAGTGCACTCCTCGCATGTAGCACCAAAAAATACCTTAAAGACCTCCCAGATCTGACCAGAAGGGCACACGATGGCCAATCTAATCAGAACGTTAGAGATGAGAAGCGATCCGACGATGTCAAGGGTTTTGCGATCCAAAAAAGTGCGGCCAAAGATCACGAGCGACTGATCGAATGAGAAAGGGTAACGAGCGGCGCCGAGGTAGATGAAGAGCCACGCGACCAAAGCAAAAAGGGTAGAGAGGAGATAGAGGACTAAAATTATGAGTGAGAAGACTAAGCTTATGAGAGAGAAGTGACAAATATAAATCTAAATTTAAATTTTAGGATATTATAAATTATAACAAATTAAAATATAACTCTTTTGTAGAACCAAAAATTAATATTTTAACATTTATAATTTGTTCCGTAAAAAGAGTTATAATTATTATAATTTTATTTACTGTCAATTTATAACATTTTAACATTTAAATTATTGTAACTTAATATTTTAATAAATACAATTAATATTGTAAATTACTTAAAAATTATTATTAAGAATAAAAGTTTTATTAAAATATTAATTACATTACAATTTTAATTGTAGTATATTATAAATTAAAGAACAAACTCAAACTTGACTCTTTCTGTAGAACATATGAGTATTTGTTTTTGGCATTTGTGCTCTATTCTACAAAAGTGCACGACTATTTTTTTTTATCATGATTAATGTATAAAATTTTAAAGTTTAATGTAGTGTAAAGCTATTTACTTTATAGTTTGTTAAAAGAAATAGTCAATCTCTGTAAGTTAATTAAAAAGTGTTATTAAAAGTAAATTTACTACAGTGAAAAAATTAATGTATTTATATTAAAATTTATATTCACCATAATTAATTCTAAAAAATATTTAGAACAAAATAGTGACCAATTTTATCTCTCACAAAAAACCTTTGAATAATAATATATAGTGAGTAATAATTCTTTCATTAATATATAGTAAGTAATAATTAACATGCTTGGCAATCGATTGTCACAGTCTTATTTCAACAACCATAATCTATACTGAATTGATCGTAATATTGGATTATTACCTGATTGAAATGGATTTCCCATCTTGGACAAGTCGTGAATACATGAGAAATTACTCATTTGCCTCTCATTTGCTCATGTGTATATAATCGCTTCACCGCTTCTACAAGTTATGGCGGTAGTTTAGTTAACTAATAAATTAGAATGGCTCAAAGTGGTAGCTTAATGGCCAAATTATCCATAGGTCTTAGGTTCGAAACCTAGCTCTAATATTAGAATATATATATATATATATATATATATATATATATTTGTAAAATTGGTATGGTGTTGAATCAAAGTTTGCACTATAGAGTTATCAAAAATGAGTTTTTTAGATAAAGTCAATATATAGATAGAACCCCAATATAATAATTCGATGGATCAATCCTTGGTGTGTTAAAAAGATTTTATTTTTAAACGAATATTTTTAAAAAAATAAAAATTTCAACGAGTGTCATTGGGAGTAAAGGTTCTCACATCTAATTTGGAAAAAGCTACTGAACGCCATTTGAAATGACGTTGAATTTTTGGATTTTTTTTTTTGGCTAAAATTAGAAAGGCAACCAACGCCACTTTAAAAAATATTTTTTTAAAAAACAAATTTAAAAAAAAATGTCTTAATTTTTTTTAAAATTATTTTATTTTTTAAAAGAATTGAAAAAAATTAAAATGTGATCCAATGCCAAACTAACCGGCATTGTAACTTATTTAAATTTTTTTATAAAACAAATTTGTAAAAAAAAAAGTAAGATGTAACATCACTTTAACTGATATTGGAATCTTTTTTTTTTTTTTCAATTTCTTTAATCTCTCACTTTGTTTCAAGCATCAATATTTTTTATGTTTATTCTCTCGTCATAGTGCGTTGGAAATGAAGGAGTATATAAGACTTCAACTATAAAAAATAAAATAAAAATTCTAACGCAATTAAAGTGACGTCAGATCTTACTCTTCTTTTTTTACAAATTCATTTATTTTTAAAAAATAAAATAAAATAGGAATAAAATTGATATTACATTAATATGGGTCAAACTAACTTATTAGGAATGACTTATAAGTCATTTTAAATAACTTTATTCTTTTTAGTTCATAAAACATAATAATTTTTTTCATCTTTTATGTTTTCTCTTAGGCGATAGTATTATAATTTAATTTTATAATATATTTGGAAAAAAGGTAAAAAAGGAGAACTAGGAATAGCGGAGGGGTATACCATTACTATTATTCTTTTTTTATGTTTTATTTTGAACTTAAAAATATGTTCAAGATTTAAGTTACTCTTTCAAATCTAAGAATAAAAGTTCTTATTATTTTATGTAATCTCAAGTTAAATATTTACTTATATTAAATAATCAATTTTTTACAATAATTTGTGCGTAATATCCTTAGTATTAAATGTCATATTTTTATTTTTATATAATATCACTAGTCATGTATAGAAAAATATGCAATAGTTATGACAATAGTTTAGTTAACTAATAAATTAGAATGGCTTAGTGGTAGCTTAATAGCCCAATTACCTATAGGTCTTTGGTTCAAAACCTAGTTGTGATATTTTTGCTTCTTATGTTATATTTTTTGTGTATTAGATAAATTCTATTACCATATATATATAATTTATCTCTAAATATTCATATAAATATTTATAAACAAATATTCATATAAATTTATCTTTAAAATTTATAAACAAATATTTATTTATAAATTTATAAATATTTCATCTAAAATTTATAAAATTTAGATATGAATATTTTTATAAATATTGATATGAATATTTAGAGATAAATTTATAAATATTTATATGAATATTTGTTATTATTATTATAATTAATATTACAATTATAATAATATTATAATTATTATTACTATTATTATTATAATAATAATAATTATTATTATTATTATTATTATTACTATTGTTGTATTTACTATTATTATTATTATTATTATTATTATTATTATTATTATTATTATTATTATTATTATTATTATTATTAGTACTAATATTATTATTATTATTGTTATTATTATTATTATTATTATTATTATTATTATTATTATTATTATTATTATTATTATTATTATTATTATTATTATTATTATTATTATTATTATTATTATTATTATTAGTACTACTATTATTATTATTGTTATTATTATTATTATTATTATTATTATTATTATTATTATTATTATTATTATTATTATTATTATTATTATTATTATTATTATTATTATTATTATTAGTACTACTATTATTATTTACATTATTGTTATTATTATTATTATTATTATTAGTATTATTATTATTATTATTATTATTATTATTATTATTATTATTATTGTTATTATTATTATTAGTAGTACTATTATTATTATTATTATCTTAATTTAAGGCAACATTTTTAAGTCGTTGCAAAAAGTTGTATAAAATATCAATGAAAATAAAAATTATCGCTAAATGAATGTGGTCCATATTAGGTGACGAAATATAGCAACAAAAAAGCTTTCGTTATTTACGATGAGAAGAAATCAAGTGGTTAGAAATTTTGCAATCTAATTTCTAACTAATTTTATTTCCCAAATTTTGCAACTACTTATGAATTTCGTTAAAAAGCGAAAGCTGACGACACAATCTGCAACGAAGGACAAGTTTCGTTGCTAAACATACACTTTTAGCAACGACTTATAAAGTCGTTACCTGAAAAATCGTTGCTAAAACTCCATTTTTAGCAACAAAAAAATTTTCGTTGCCCACGATGATGGGAAAGCAAATGGCCGAAAATTTTGCAATGAATTTCTAACAAAAAAATTTCCCGCCAATGAATTAGCAACGAAATTTTGCAACGACTTATGAATTTCGTTGCAAAAAGTAAAAGCCTGACACAATCTGCAACGAAGGATAAATTTTATTGCTAAACATATACTTTTAGCAACGACTTATAAAGTCGTTGCCCGAAAAATCGTTGCTAAAGGCCCATTTTTTTGTAGTGAATTAAGGAGTAAGAGATTAATAAATATAATGTGATTATATATATTTTCTTGATTAATTTGTGCAAATATGCAATAGAGTAAACCTTTATTATATGGTAGTTAACTATATATTTTATATAGTACAAGGTGGAACATTAATATGTCTACATATTATATATATAGACTATATAGTAAGAGTTATTTGCATTCATGTGAATTGCATAATAATATTATTATTATATGATATGAAGTGTGTGGGTAAACATTCATGTATACACTATTGACATATAATAAAATCAATTGTCAAATTAATAATGATTTCATCAAGTTATTATAATAACAGTCATGGTAATAAATAATAAGCAATGCACAATTGTATTTGTGGTAATAGAAAATGTACATGAATTATATGTGTGTTCACTACTTGATACCTTGTAATTAGGAAATACATTGTATGCTCTTTAAATCATTATAACCTATGTTATATGAAATGAATTGTGTAGGTATAATTTATAACCAAAGTTTATATTGTGTATATATGGTTTTAACCAAGTATTGCATTACATTGTTGTATTTCATTGTGCAAATGCTGAGGATTATTTCCTAGTCCCATAATACGAGTCCAACTTTCTTCCCACGTGAACAAGCTAGCAAGCCTAGCCTAGTTTCATCTCAATTTCATCAAACCTAGATCAATTAGTGGATGGGGAGTGGGATTTGTGATGCCCCCAAATTCAGGTACTTGAAACCCGAATTCAGTGCTTCACGATACCATTTCTTTGAGCGAAATAATAATAATATTGTCATAAATATCAAATTTAATTTATATATCAGAGTTTTCTAAATCCCAGGTACGCGACCTTAAAACATTTCATTACATGATAGATAATAAATAACATCATCTTATTTAAGTCTAGCTATTACGTAAGATAACACAAACTTATTCTGACAGCTTTCCTTTCCCTTTATTCCTGGCAGAGCCCTCTGGCTAGTCATACTAAACTGAAAACATTTAATTTAAGCAAGGATGAGCATTTGAGTGCCCAACAAGTAATAACAATTATAAATATTAGCTGGAAGGATTAAATATTTTCTTTGTACTACCCTTCTACAACAAATCAAAAGTTGTGAAGTAATCTAATCCGATAATAACAACATAACAATTCTCTATCAAATTTTTGAAACTACGTACTGGCCATAAATAGGATTAAGATAACATACTATGAACATTATTCTCAATTTTCGAATAGGTTTAGCAGAACTTCATCCGCAAACCGTCATAACTAACTACGCACGCGGGGGGTGATTAGCTGGTGTGTACCTGTCAGATTGATCAATACTACATGCAAGAATGATATTATCGTTCACTTTGTCCGCCTTGGGCGCATAAAATTTTTCCCATGATCGGGATGTTCATACTTAGTCTGGAATCCGAACCAAAACAATTTGATTGGATACAAAAAGGTTTTATCGTATTCAACAATATTTCTAAATCTATGTCTAGCTTAACAAATAGCTTAGATGACTCTTGCTTCATGCATACATACTAGTATCAATAGGTATATATATATATATATATCAACATGTGATTAAATACATTGACTATCCAAGTGGGGACACTTGTATAACTATGGTTTGAAATTAAAGAACAGAGTATATATCTGAATTACCATATACTAACATGTTGATAAACAATGATCGGATATAGAATATATCACAATAGGGTTAATAATTTAGCATAATAATAATATAATTCTGAAACTTCTTACTCATGTCTATTGCATAAAGAAAATACAAAGGTAAGATACTTGCTCAATAATAATTGGAGTAAGTATAGGAAACTTGCCTGGTCTGCTGCTTACATAACTTAGTTCTATCCTTAATTCAACAACCAATCATTTATAAGATTGTTCTATTGATTAAAATAACATATTATAACACATAGTACTGCATATGTCAGTCAGCACATAACCTAATCATATTGTCACACATATTCAATAGTTATTGGATCACAAACAAACAATAATACAATCAAAATATCTAAGTCCAGATCAACTCCTGAAACATGTCGGTGTACCGACAGCTTAATCGGGTAATTATCGAGTCTAAGACTCTATTATGTAACTCAATATCCGTAAGTATCAGTCATATTATTTATTGACTTAATAAACATTTAATATAATTTATCATAAATTTTCAAATACTGAAATTACTATTATATGATTTAAATATTAAACAATTCTATTATCATTAATATTTAAATAACATTAAAGTATTAATAAAACCATTGCCAAAATATTAAAGTTATTTATAATAACTTAAAATATTTTCAAAACACTTATATTATCCTTAAATGATTTTTAAAATATTTTAAATCATTTTTAAATAATTACCATTAATATTAAAATATTAATGTACTATTCATCCAAACATTAAAAGCTATTAATTATAACTTAAAATATTTTAAATTCATTTATATCCTTTTAAATGATTTTTAAATTCATAAAACCATTTTAAACCATTCATTTGATATAATTATTAAATAAATTTAATATCATTAACATTAAAAAAATATCATTAATATTCAATTATTAATGAAATCATCCTTTAAATATTAAGAGTTATATTTTATAACTTAAAATATCTTTAAACACTTTATTTTATTTTCATTTAAAATGATTTTTAAAATAATAAAATCATTTTTAAACTAAATTATTTAATAAAATTATTAAATAACTTTAATATCATTAATAATAATTAATTAATGAAATTCATCACAAAATATTAAAAGTCCTTAAAATAAATTAAAATATTTTCTTATATCATTATATAATTTTAAAATTTTCAAGTATTAAAATATTTTTAAATAATTTATTTAATATAATAATTAAATAAATTAAATATCTTTAATATCTCAAAAATATTAAATATTTATGAAATATAATTAAAAAACAAATTTTAGACCTTAAAATAATTTTTAATAATTTATTTTATATTTTTATAATTAAAAACTAATTTTCTATAATTATTTAATATAAATATAATTTTTATAAATAATGTCATTGCTAAAAGACACCTATAGCGTGAACCATCATTATATAGGTGTTCTTCATGAAAACCTAGATCTTCATACACAGTTTCAAGGGACCAAGTTTGACCAAGTGTATCAGACAGATCGTGAAGTTTCTGGACTCTCTAATGACCACAGTCTGCAGAGCAAATGTAATGCTACAAATTAAAATAACAATCATAGTCAAAACATACTCTAATTGAAAGATCTAAGGGCCTAAAGTAGATGTTAGAAATGTTCTTCATTTCTGGGTTTGCCCGTAAAATGAGAGAGCAGATCTATACGCCTACTTTGGGCCTCTACTACATGCTGATCGTGTAATCCGTTTTGTGATATATCAACTTCAGTGTCTATCCAACATGTAACTAAGTAGATCTATCACAAAACATTACCAAAACAACAACAAAACAAAAAGATACCGCCTGGTCAAAGCATGTCAGGAGACACGTTCAAACGTTTTCTGGGTTACCCAGAAAACGTGAACCGTGATCGACTGAGCTGGTTTGACCGGTCACAGAATCCAACCTACTTGATATTTGGCTATACTAAAAGCATAGATCGATAGTTTACATGATATACTATAATATTGGTTCAACAACAAACTCAAAACATCAATCAAACGGACAGATCCGGAGCCTTAAATAACTTGTCAAAGGCTCTTGTTCGGTTTCTGGGTTGCCCAGAAATAATCCGGTCAATGCCGGTCAACGGCTTTTGACCATTAATAACTCCAAATCTAGACCTCTAATCATTGTGATTCCACTTCCAGCTCAAAGACAAGATAACAATCTACAGATCCAATACTTAAAACAACAAAACCACATAACAAGTAAATATTTATAGCGTCTGACATTCGTTGTCAGACCTCAAGAATTTTTTTTCCAGATTTTCTTAAAACTCGAATTTGAACACTTAGATGATATGGATCTATATAATACCAACCCAGATCATCATAAGTCTATATCTAACATGTTTAACACAAAAACAACAACATCTAACAACAGATTACTGTTGGATAAGGCTAGGGTTTATACTTTCTTTGATCAATCTTTGCTTCAAGGCTACTGATTTGGTTAGTGTGTTTCGTGGGGCTGGTTTTGTGACTGACAAATGAAGGGAAATTCATGGCTTTTGGTGAGAGGAGCTCTTGGATAAGTGTTTGAGCAAAATGGGCTAACAAGTGACCTCTTTCTCTCTCCAATCGTATATATAACATGGTGTAATGCTCATGGTTGATCATGTCTAGCAGATTTTTATTGATTAAAGGCTATTACTAGACCACATGGCTAGCTAGAGTTGGTCACCAACTAAAGTTATGGCAAGTTCAAAAAGTTATCTATTAAATAATGCAAGAAGGGCAATTTGGTCATTTGACTTTTACTTTTAGTGGCAAGGTTGACAATTCATTCTAACCTCTAGGGTTTGACCCTTAGGGTTTAACCCTAAGGTTTCCTAAGCTCTAAATCTAGAATTGTGTATTAAGGGTAAAATAGGAATCTTAGTTTCTAAAAAAAATTGATTAGGGTTCCTAATTACACTAGGCCTCCTAATCACTTTAGACTTGTAAAGTAGACTTTGTAAAATTCTAATTACCATTAAGCTTGCTAAATTAGTAATTAGGGTTTATAACTTAGCAATTAGGTTTTCCAAATTTTAATTAGGGTTTAGCTAATTAACATTAAACATAATAATGGTCATAACACATAACTTAACAAATCTTACAGTCATATTTGACACTATACTATAGTTTATCAGTAATGCTAGGGTTTTGCACTGTTTAACTATAACTGTTCCACACATTAACATTACACACATATCAGGCATGTTTATATAACTGAAATATAAATAATATTATATTATTATTCTCATCCCTTATTCAAAATTCAGACTTAGGTTTTTGAATTTATATCCCATATAACATTCATAGATATCATTATTAATTAAGTTAAAATAATTAACTTAATTAATATAATAAATATATATCATAATATCCATACAATAATCATATATACAATAATTATATTTTCATGGAAAATAAATAATAAATATTTTTATTATAAAATTAATTTATAATAAGAATATAATCTATAATGATCAATAAGTCTAATAAGAAATTATTTACATCTAATAAATAATTTTATTTATCAGATATATACATATACTTTACTTTGCACATAATCCCACCTTTATATATATATATAAAAAAATTATTCGTAAAATTTTTTATTGAAAATATTGGGTTATTACATCTACCCTCCCTTATAAGGATTCCGTCCCCGGAATCACCGCTTTAAAACCCATAGATACTAGGGCAAATAGCATACGCTGTCATTTCAAGTAGATCTCGATCGGATTCGATCGAACCGATCTTTAACTTCTCAATATTAAGCTTGTTTATCTAATTCTACGGAAATTTGATTTCTAATGTAACCCAAATTTCTCCTTCAAATTTTTTTATAAAATAATTTACTTATACCCAAGAAAATCATATATACTGAAAAAACACAATTCATAATACGAATAATACCGAAGTCCCATCCTACATTTACTACGGTATCCTCGAATCGACATGTTGAAGACTCTCATGGTTGATTTCGTCGAGGTTGGTCCCGTTATCGCCATTGTTCCACTGCCTTTTCCCGCATTCACACTCCCTATATCCATTCTCCTCTTTGGACAGTCCTTCATCGTATGCTCCGTTGATCCACACAGAAAACACCCATTGTTCATCCTAGGATTGGGGCAGTTAGGAGAGATATGTCCCTCCTGCCCACACTTATAGCACACAAACTTACCCTTAAGACACTCACCTGAATGATTCTTCCCATAATTCTTACACTGCACAACCTGCTTTTTCACACCTTCATGCTTGATTTGGACACTCCCAACACTGTTCCATTTTCCTTTCTCACCCCTACTTCCACTACCTACTTCTACCTTCCCGGCTCCTTCACCCTTATTCTTTCTCTCCTTATTGTAGAGGCTCATGGCCTCACTTCCCCCTTCAGCTATGATAACCTTTTCTAAGAGTGCGGAAAACATATTAATCTGCAACACCGCCACCTTATTGTAGAGCCAGGGTTTTAGGCCTAGCTCAAACCTCCTTGTCTTTCTAGCCTCCGTATCCACTTGGTGTGGAGCGAACCTAGCTCATTCATTAAACTTTGCGGCATACTCCGCAACTGTCAAGTTCTCCTGCTTCAATTCCAAAAACATCACCTCCATCCTAGCCTGCACACTAGCTGAGAAATAATTCTCAAAGAATAGCGTCTTAAACCTAGTCCATGCTACGACTCCTTCTCCTGCCCTAGCTTGATTTGCCTCCCACCAGAAATTCGCTTCTCCTTTCATCATATAGGTGGCAAAAGCTGTCTTTTGCCCCTCATCTACCCTAGCGACTACAAACGCTTTTTTTATTTCCTTAACCCAAGTTTGGGCTTCTATCAGGTCAGTGGTACCTCTAAATTCGGACGGTCCTACGTCCTTAAAATCCTTAAAGTTCGCAAATCGGTTGTCTGGCTGATTTCCCACCGCTGGCATTCCATTCTGCATGGCCTGAGCTACCATGTTCGCGAAATTCTACATCAGGTCTGATTGTTGTCCATTGTTGACAGATTCTTCTGCCCTTTGGTTTCGAGTTTGACGTCTTGGCGACATGTTCTGGTTAAATAAAACAAAATCTATATTTTATTAACTTATATTCTAAACCTCATCGTAATATTTCAAACTTATTCCATTAATCAAACATAGATTCATATTCATTTGACTAATTCATAGTATATACCATAACACATACTGGTTTAAACATCCCATATCCCTTTGTGACCACAAAAGTCGGGAATCGCTACCGCCACTTACACCAAAGTTGGGATTATTATAATACACACGTACATTACCAAACATACATAATCAAATACTAATTCTACCTAATTCTTACACCTCTTTCCTGATTCTGGACAACCTTTCGCTTGATGACCTTCCAATCCACAAATAAAGCATACACTTGGTTTATAGTCGGGATAATACAGAGAAGTATGTCCCTCATAGCCGCAAATGTAACATATCTTTTTCCCCTTCTTCTTATCGAATTTTCCTAAGTCGTGACCTTCTATCTTTCTTTTCCCCTTCTTGCTCGGAGCTGCACACGATATGTTGCTTGTGGCTCCCATTTGATCAATTTGGATCTTAAGCTTATCTTGTTCTTCCATTGTCTCTAGTTAGGCTTTTCGCAACTGACTATTTAACAACTTTTCTATTTCCCACAGCTTTTCCATAGAAGAAACCTTGTTCCTTAGATTCTGCACTTCGGTTGATGATTGTTCAACTCCAACTTCGGCGTCTGAATCACTATCTGTTAGTTCCATTATTTCTGGGTCCGGTACTATATTTTCTAAAATGATCACCTCATCATGATTATTTTCAACACGAGCCTCTATTTCAGCTATTGGCTTTGATATTGGCTCCTTCTTCACGTTATAAGCATATAATAAGCCTTTTACGCCTGACATCTGCACACATAAATTATTCTGATTAGCATATATACACACAACAAATAATAGTTTTATTTAAGTTATCTTTTATTTGGTTTGACGACGAATTTATTCAATTCATCTTCTTTTAAATTCTATATGAGTTATTTGTACTTTCAACGTTTTCCTCTGCTCTAAGGTTATAGCCTAAGGTCTACTCCCACCTATGGTTTCTAACCCTAAAGCTCTGATACCAACCTGTGACGCCCCCAAATTCAGGTATTTGAAACCCGAATTTAGTGCTTCACGATACCATTTCTTTGAGCGGAATAATAATAATATTGTCATAAATATCAAATTTAATTTACATATAAGAGTTTTCTAAATCCCAGGTACACGACCTTAAAACATTTCATTACATGATAGATAATAAATAACATCATCTTATTTAAGTCTAGTTATTACATAAGATAACATAAACTTATTCTGACAGCTTTCCTTTCCCTTTATTTCTGGCAGAGCCCTCTGGCTGGTCATACTTAACTGAAAACATTTAATTTAAGCAAGGATGATCATTTGAGTGCCCAACAAGTAATAACAATTATAAATATTAGCTGGAAGGTTTAAATGTTTTCTTTGTACTACCCTTCTACATCAAATCAAAAGTTATGAAGTAATCTGAACCGATAATAACAACATAACAATTCTCTATCAAATTTTTGAAACTACGTACTGACTATAAATAGGGTTAAGGTGACATACTATGAACATTATTCTCAATTTTCGAATAGGTTTAGCAGAACTTCATCATCAAACCGTCATAACTTACGGGCACCGGGGGGGGGGGGGGGAGTGATCAGCCCGTTGTACCCTGTATTGATCAATACTATATGCAAGAACGATATTATCGTTCACTCTATCCGCCTTGGGCGCATAAAATTTTTCCCATGATCGGGATGTTCATACTTAGTCTGGAATCCGAACCAAAAAATTTTGTTTGGATACAAAAAGGTTTTATCGTATTCAAAAATATTTCTAAATCTGTGTCTAGCTGAACAAATAGCTTAGACGACTCTTGCTTCATGAATACATCTTTGGTATGAATGAATAGGTATATATATATATATATATATATATATATATATATATATATATATATATATCAACATTTGATTAAATACATTGACTATCCAAGTGGGGACACTTGTATAACCATGGTTAGAAATTAACGAACAAAGTATATATCTGAATTACCATATACTAACATGTTGATAAACAATGATCGGATATAGAATATATCACAATAGGGTTAATAATTTAGCATAATAATAATATAATTCTGAAACTTCTTACTCATGTCCATTGCATAAAGAAAATGCAAAGGTAAGATACTTGCTCAATAATAATTGGAGTAAGTATAGGAAACTTGCCTGGTCTGCTGCTTACATAACTTAGTTCTATCCTTAATTCAACAACCTATCATTTATAAGATTGTTCTATTGATTAAAATAACATATTATAACACATAAGATCAATATATGTCAACAAAGACATAACCTAATCATATTGTCACACATATTCAACAGTTATTGGATCACAAACAAACAATAATACAATCAAAATATCTAAGTCCAGATCAACTCACAAAAACGTCATCGAGGTAATCGACTGAATTAATTAGGTAATTATCAAGTCTAAGACTCTATTATGTAACTCAATATCCGTAAGTATCAGTCATATTATTTATTGACTTAATAAACATTTAATATAATTTATCATAAATTTTCAAACACTGAAATCACTATTATATGATTTAAATATTAAACAATTCTATTATCATTAATATTTAAATAACATTAAAGTATTAATGAAACCATTGCTAAAATATTAAAGTTATTTATAATAACTTAAAATATTTTCAAAACACTTATATTACCCTTAAATGATTTTTAAAATATTTTAAATCATTTAATTACCATTAATATTAAAATATTAATGTATTTATTCATCCAAACATTAAAAGCCATTAATTATAACTTAAAATATTTTTAATTCATTTATATCCTTTTAAATGATTTTAAATTCATAAAACCATTTTAAACCATTCATTTGATATAATTATTAAATAAATTTAATATCATTAACATTAAACAAATATCATTAATGAAATTATCCTTTAAATATTAAGAGTTATATTTTATAACTTCAAATATCTTTAAACACTTTATTTTCATTTAAAATAATTTTAAAATAATAAAATCATTTTAAACTAAATTATTTAATAAAATTATTAAATAAATTTAATATCATTAATAATAATTAATTAATGAAATTCATCACAAAATATTAAAAGTCCTTAAAAATAACTTAAAATATTTTCTTATATCATTAAATAATTTTAAAATTTTCAAGTATTAAAATAATTTTTAAATAATTTATTTAATATAATAATTAAATAAATTAAATATCTTTAATATCTCAAAAATATTAAATATTTATGAAATATAATTAAAAATAAATTTTCAGACCTTAAAATAATTTTTAATAATTTATTTTATATTTTTCATAATTAAAAACTAATTTTCTATAATTATTTAATATAAATATAATTTTTATAAATAATCTGTCGCTAAAGACCACCTATAGCAACAGAACCGTCGCTTAAGGTGTTCTTCATGAAAACCTAGATCTTCATACACAGTTTCAAGGGACCAAGTTTGACCAAGTGTATCTGACAGATCGTGAAGTTTCTGGACTCTCTAATGACCACAGTCTGCAGAGCTAATGTAATACTACAAATTAAAACAACAATCATAGTCAAAACATACTCCAATTGAAAGATCTAAGGGCCTAAAGTAGCTGTTAGAAATGTTCTTCATTTCTGGGTTTGCCCAGAAATGAAGAACAGTACGACATGCCTACTTTGGGCCTCTACTACATGCTGATCGTGTAATCCGTTTTGTGATATATCAACTTCAGTGTCTATCCAACATGTAACTAAGTAGATCTATCACAAAACATTACCAAAACAACAACAAATCAAAAAGATACCGCCTGGTCAAAGCATGTCAGGAGACACGTTCAAACGTTTTCTGGGTTACCCAGAAAACGTGAACCGTGATCGACTGAGCTGGTTTGACCGGTCACAGAATCCAACCTACTTGATATTTGGCTGTACTAAAAGCATAGATCGATAGTTTACATGATATACTATAACATTGGTTCAACAACAAACTCAAAACATCAATCAAACGGACAGATCCGGAGCCTTAAATAACTTGTCAAAGGCTCTTATTCGGTTTCTGGGTTGCCCAGAAATAATCCGGTCAATGCCGGTCAATGGCTTTTGACCATTAATAACTCCAAATCTAGACCTCTAATCATTGTGATTCCACTTCCAGCTTAAAGACAAGATAACAAGCTACAGATCCAATACTTAAAACAACAAAACCACATAACAAGTAAATATTTATAGGGTCTGATATTCGTTGTCAGACCTCAAGAATTTTTTTTCCAGATTTTCTTAAAACTCGAATTTGAACACTTAGATGATATGGATCTATATAATACCAACCCAGATCATCATAATAGTCAATATCTAAAATGTTTAACACAAAAACAACATCTTACAACAGATTATTGGACAAAAATCAAGGCTAGGGTTTATACCTTCTTTGATCAATCTTTGCTTCAAGGCTACTGATTTGGTTAGTGTGTTTCGTGGGGCTGGTTTTGTGACTGACAAATGAAGGGAAATTCATGGCTTTTGGTGAGAGGAGCTCTTGGATAAGTGTTTGAGCAAAATGGGCTAACAAGTGACCTCTTTCTCTCTCCAATCGTATATATAACATGGTGTAATGCTCATGGTTGATCATGTCTAGCAGATTTTTATTGATTAAAGGCTATTACTAGACCACATGGCTAGCTAGAGTTGGTCACCAACTAAAGTTATGGCAAGTTCAAAAAGTTATCTATTAAATAATGCAAGAAGGGCAATTTGGTCATTTGACTTTTACTTTTAGTGGCAAGGTTGACAATTCATTCTAACCTCTAGGGTTTGACCCTTAGGGTTTAACCCTAAGGTTTCCTAAGCTCTAAATCTAGAATTGTGTATTAAGGGTAAAATAGGAATCTTAGTTTCTAAAAAAATTGATTAGGGTTCCCTAATTACACTAGGCCTCCTAATCACTTTAGACTTGTAAAGTAGACTTTGTAAAATTCTAATTACCATTAAGCTTGCTAAATTAGTAATTAGGGTTTATAACTTAGCAATTAGGTTTTCCAAATTTTAATTAGGGTTTAGCTAATTAACATTAAACATAATAATGGTCATAACACATAACTTAACAAATCTTACAGTCATATTTGACACTATACTATATTTTATCAGTAATGCTAGGGTTTTGCACTGTTTTACTATAACTGTTCCACACATTAACATTACACACATATCAGACATGTTTATATAACTGAAATATAAATAATATTATATTATTATTCTCATCCCTTATCCAAAATTCGGACTTAGGTTTTGAATTTATATCCATATAACTTCTTCATAGATATCATTATTAATTAAGTTAAAATAATTAACTTAATTAATATAATAAATACATATCATAATATCCATACAATAATCATATATACAATAATCATATTTTCATGGAAAATAAATAATAAATATTTTATTACAAAATTAATTTATAATAAGAATATAATCTATAATGATCAATAAGTCTAATAAGAAATTATTTACATCTAATAAATAATTTTATTTATCAGATATATACATATACTTTACTTTGCACATAATCCCACCTTTATATATATATAAAAAAAATTTATTCGCAAAATTTCTTATTGAAAATATTGGGTTATTACATCTACCCTCACTTATAAGGATTCCGTCCTCGGAATCACCGCTTTAAAACCCATAGATACTAGAGCAAATAGCATACACAGTCATTTCAAGTAGATCTCGATCGGATTCGATCGAACTGATCTTTAACTTCTCAATATTAAGCTTGTCTATCTAATTCTACGGAAATTTGATTTCTAACAGAACCCAAATTTCTCCTTCAAATTTTTTTTATAAAATAATTTACTTATACCCAAGAAAATCATATATACGATAACACAATTCATACGAATAATACCTGAAGTCCCATCCCCGGCTGCTACGGTATCCTGAACCGACATGTTGAAGACTCTCGCGGTTGATTTCGTCGAGGTTGGTCCCGTTATCGCCATTGTTCCACTGCCTTTTCCCGCATTCACACTCCCTATATCCATTCTCCTCTTTGGACAGTCCTTCATCGTATGCTCCGTTGATCCACACAGAAAACACCCATTGTTCATCCTAGGATTGGGGCAGTTAGGAGAGATATGTCCCTCCTGCCCAATATTAAATTGAGAACTGATGCATGCTTATATGATTACTCTAATCTGTAATACTTGTCCAGTATAGTATTCATATGATAATAAGCATGTTATTGAAAGAATCCTATGATGAATTAGTAAATGGTGATTTCAACTATGACATAGTTAGAAACTAATCGAGTAATGTAATGATACATGTATAAAAGCATGCTATGTGATGATTTGATTCTTTAAGTGTAGACTCGTACTAGTTTACACATACTAATTGAAAAAGACCGACTTATTAATATTAGGTCATTTCAACGCAAGTAATTAAAGCTAGAATTATATTGTAGCTGAGCAAGCAGGCAAGTATCCTAAACCCTTGCATTACTTTATTCGACGCATATCGTAAGCAAGTTTCCTGAATTCTCACTCTTTTACTTGAGCAAGTTCCCTAAACTTACTCCAATTATTATTGAGCAAGTTTTCTTTGAACTTCACTCTTTGATTATGCAAGTTCCTTGGACCCTACTTTTATTGAGCAAATATCCAAACACTATTTTATTGTGTTGCAATGTTTCCTAACTTACACAACTTTGAGTTTGTGAAAGTTTCCTATCCTCCTCATATTGTATTGAGCAGGTTATTGTTGAATTGAGAGTTATTCATTAAGCTTGAAATTTATTCCCAAGCATGCTATTAAGTGGTTTAATTACCTAACAATTATTCCACATCGATATTATTGATATTTGCACTTAGTGCACTTGAGTTCGTACAGTCTTAGACTTATACATCATTTAAGGTTCAATAATTCTTGAACTGTGTTAGATAAAGTCTGAACCTTTATTCGGTCAGACAAGCGTATGAAGTTTTATAAAAGCTATCCAAACCAATTGATGGTAAGGATTCTTAGACTGAAAGAACACCCCTTTTCTGATAGGGGAGTACCCCAGGTATCTAATATAAGATACCTAGAGCAGATTTAAATCTTATGCATATACATAGTGTACGTGAGGCTGATCCCCTCAAGTACTTATTCTGCAGCCAGTAATCAAAGGGTCAATTAGCTATTGATTCCATTGGAGTGTTATAGTTCAAAGTCTACTTGACTAGCAGTTATTCTGAAAGCAATCATTATCTTTGCTTGCTAATATTCATATTGTTGAATCCTTCAAATATTCATATTGTTGAATCCGTCAGATATTCATATTATTGAATTTATTGCCAGATATCTTTCCATTCATCATGATATATCCTTATTGTTGTATTTAAATTTGCTGAGCAAACTTGTTGCTCATCCTTACTATATCATGAATTATATTACAGCTAAGCCCGAGACCTCAGGGAAGGACATGGGTAAAGGAAAAATGTAAAATAGTGGCGAGAAGCAGACTTTATTTTATGCCTAGTTTAAATTACTATTATGTAATATGAACCCTAATATTTATTTTAGGGTATGTTTGTAGAATGATATTAAGGTTATCGTATCTTGGGACTAGTAACACCTTTTGAATGAACGACGTACGCTTATTTTATTCCGCATTTTAGTTATCGTATGTTGTTTAGAGGTGGATGTTTGTATTTTATCGTGATAACCGAACCGGGTCAGGGACTGGATTCGGGAGTCATGAGTTGGTATCGAGTATGAGGTTATAAACGTTAGGAATGCGAAACCTAGGTTATAACCTTAGTAGAAAACTCAAGTAGAGTATTTAAAGAGGGGTTGAGAAAATTCATCAAGTTTTATTGTGACACTGAAGTTGTTTATTTAAATCAAGAATGATTGATAGACATCTTAAACTTCCTAATGCTAACATGGATAGCATATCACATAAAGCCTAATAATTTTCTTCCTTTCCTCAGATCATGTCGCCTAGGAGAATTCAGCGGAATCAGAGGGAGGAAGGATCCGTTATCAATGGTGGAGGGGAAAATGTTGATCCAATGCAGAACTTCCTTAACCTGTTAACTGAGGCAATGTAAAACAGACCCCCGCCATCAGCAGGGCAGCCAGGAAAACATTTGGCTAGCTTTAAGGACTTTAAATTGGTAGGACCACCAGAATTCCGGGGAACCTTGGATTCAATTGAAGCCCAAACATGGATAGAAGAAATGGAGAAGGTGTTTGAGGTCGCACGAGTGGCCGAAGCACAGAAGACGAGTTTTGCCACTTTCATGATAAAGGGCAAAGCTAACTATTGGTGGAAAGCCAATAGGGGCTGAGCAGACGAAGGAGTTATTCCTTGGGAGAGATTTAAGGAGCTATTCCTTGAGAATTACTTCTCGGAGAATACGCAACAGGAAATGGAGGTTAAGTTTCTGGAACTGAAACAAGGTAGTATGTCTGTCGTAGAGTACACTACAAAATTTAACGAGTTGGCTCGATTTGCTTCACATCAGGTTGACACGGAGGCCAGGAAGGCAAGGAGGTTCGAATTATGACTGAAACCATGGGTACAGAAAGTAGTGGCTGTATTAAAGATTAAGATTTACTCTGATATTTTGGAAAGGGCTATCATTGCCGAAGGAGGCAATGAAACCGTTCTTTCGATTCAAACAAGAAAAAAGAAGACCCCGTCGGGAAGGGAAGAAAGGGGGGAGCAAATGAGGCAAAGAACCCCAACAAGCGTAAATGGACAGAGAGCCAATCCTCTGGAGGCAATAAGTTCAGAGGGGAGGCTAAGAAAAGTATGAAGTGTAACAACTGTTGGAGAAATCACTAGGGGGAGTGCATGAAGGGAAAGAGTGTTTGTTATCGTTGTGGACAACCGGGGCACATGGCTCCTCAGTGTTCGAATAAGCAGAAGGGAGGATGTTTCTCGTGTGGAGCTACGGACCATCAAATTAAGGACTGCCCGAAGAAAAAAGGCGATGCATCTAGCGGCAACCGCAATAACAACAACAATGGACTAAACATTGGAGGGTCAGCCAGTCAAGCCAACAGACCAACGACATGAACGTTCAACATGACCGTACATGATGCGATGGAGTCTAAGGACGTGGTGTCAGGTATCATTCCGATTAATGATATAGATGCATACGTGTTATTTGATTTGGGTGCTACCTGCTCTTTTGTTTCCGAAGAATTTGCTAAACGGTTAGACTTACCCCATGAGAGATTAGAACACCCTATGAATGTAGAAGTAGCGAACAAGGAAATTATCCCCGTAGAATACATTCATAAGAATTGTTATACCGAATTATGAGGATTTAAGCTCAAAGTGGATTTGATACCGATTCGTTTGGGGGAGTTCGATGTAATCCTTGGAATGGATTGGTTATCAATTCACGGAGCAGTTATAGATTGTAAGAAAAAGTGTGTACACCTTAAGACTTTGAATAAGTCGAAGGTGGTATTTTATGGTAGTAAATCGCCAAGACAATCTCATTGTCTGACGATGGTGTAAGCGCAGAGATTGCTTAGGAAGGGCTGTATAGGTTATTTGGCTCATGTGGTTGATACTCGACGAGTCGAGAGTGAAGACGCCGATAGAAATCAAGAGTTTCCTAGGATTGGTGGGATACTATCAAAGATTTATTCAAGATTTTTCGAAATTAGCATCATCATTGACCAATCTTACCAGAAAGATAGTTAAGTTCATTTAGACGGAGAAGTGTGAAGAGAATTTCCTAGAATTGAAGAAGAGGCTTAGTCAAGCACCTGTGTTGGCCTTACCGGACAATACGAGAGGGTTTGTAGTTTATAGTGATGCGTCACACAAGGGTCTTGGTTGTGTACTGATGCAACACAGCAGGGTTATTACGTACGCCTCACGTCAGCTAAAAGATTATGAGAAGGGATATCCGACTCATGATCTGGAGTTAGCAGTGGTAGTTTTTGCCTTGAAGATTTGGAGGCATTATTTGTATGGCGAGAAATGTGAGATATATACGGACCACAAGAGTCTGAAGTATATCTTCACACAGAGAGAGTTAAACATGAGGCAGCGCGCTGGCTAGAATTGATCAAAGATTATGATTGTGAGATTCTGTACCATCCAGGCAAAGCAGAAGATGCTCCACAAGAAGTCTCAAGGTGTCAAGGGCTAAAAGAAGAAAGAGTTTCCCCAGAAGTATGAATTTTTGGTTGATATTGTTGGGAAATGCATATGTTGCAAAAGCATTGGCCACAACTCTATGAATGAGAACCTACTGAAGCTCATGACAACAATCTACTATAGAATTCAACTCAAATATGGAGCCTTGTTCATAGAATGGATTGGGAAGTGGATGCTCAGCTCAAAGAAGATGAAGAGCTCTGGCAAAATGCTCTATGGGAGATTAATCAGCATAATTCTGTAAAATGATCTGGGAAACAAAATCAGGGATATGGAAGGAGAACCCATCAACCCCAACAAAAAGATGACCCATCAATTATTTCAAAATTGGAAAAGAAACCCTGCAGAAAACATGAAGATGGTGTCTGAGTCTAGTGGAAAGACTGGTGAAGTGAAGAAATCGATTCTGCGGGGAAATATGTTAGTTGTGAAGGAAGCTAAGGAAGAAGAGGTCAATCAAGAGGAACCCACAACTCTTGTTAGAAAGAGTAAGAGCAATATGAAATTAAATGAAAATGTTCAAATAACAGAAGAGCCTCAAGGCTCAACCATTGATGCGCCCCAAAGGAGGTTCGGGCAAAGAGATTCAAGGTCTCTTCACACAAAGGGAACTCACCCTAGAAGTGACCGAATCGCCAGAAAAAGTTTTGAAGGAGATGAAGAAGAAGAAGAAGCATGGCGAGGATAAGGCTGAAGGTTTTTCTGAGCCTTAGAAGACGAAACGTAGCCATCAATCAAAGAAGTCATCATTCACCACGATCGTGGAGTCATTACCGATCGTGGAGTCTAGAATTACCGTCATTCCAGATAAGGATGCTTCAACATTATCTCAGCCTGAACAAACTGTCAGAGCTGAAGCTGAAGAGAATACTGAATACTGAGGATGTGGCTAACCCCAAGAGAATAAAGAGAATGCTTATCAACAAATATATTCTTGACAATGAAGAAGTCCTTAAGGAGGAAGAAAGAAGAATTGTTGCTGAGAAGGCTGAACTAAGATATGAGCCCCAAACAACTCATACTCACAATGATTCCTTGGATGAGACCAGAATTATTGCTGATGTGATAGTCAATCTTAACAGTGCAGTAAACCCTACTGCATCTGATCAGACTGGGGGGGGGGGGAGCTTCTTGAAGCTCCTGCACAAGGAAGTGCTCCAGCTGAGGGGGAGGTGGTAGAAGAACCTGAGCAAGAAAATGCTACAGTTGAGGAGGAGCTGCCAGAAGATGTTCATAAAGCCCCCTCAACCCCTCAAGAAATTGAAGTCTCTGAAGCTATGGAAATGGAAAGTGTTGAAGCTATGGAGGTGGAGGATGCTGAAGAATAAAGAAGGAATGAGTAGATGATTGATGTGGTGGATATTTCAAATGAAGGTGATGGAGACAGGGAAGAAGAAGAGGATGAAGAAGTTGAGATTATTATAGTAGGCTGGAATGGATATAGAAGAGCCAACTACAATAAGTTATTCTCCTAATTACCAATGATGTCCTATCACAGAGCTCTGATTCTCAACTCCTGGGATCACATATTCTGGACTTACAAAGCTTATCCAGAAATTTCAGTACTAGCTCATGGATTCCCAAGCAGCCTCAATTTTGCTCAGAAGCTGATTACAAACCATTCTTCTTCAGAGACTGAGCGTGAGGTACAATCTATCCCATCTCTTTCATAGTTACCACTGCCCTCCATCAAACTTCAATCAATTTTATGAACTGCCAAGATGGTTGGAAGTGGTTCTTCACCCACTAAACCAATTTCCAGCTACAACATCCCAACATTCTGTAACTAATGAACCAAATTCAACTAACTTCATGTTCGTACAATCTTCAACCACCTTTAACTGCATGAAAACAATACAATGTGACACCACAAACCTTGATCCTACTCAAATCGTGGAGTCACCAGATCTACCAGCCTCAACAGCCTCCTCTCCCACAACTCAAACCTCTATTCATGAACCTTATTCAGACATTCCTTTTTCCTCAAACAACAATTATTTCAATCTTGCTCTTGCTCTCTTAAATCTGCAAGAACAAAATACAAGAGCCTCTCTTACAGACACTCAAAAAATTCTTGAGCTTCTCTCAGTTCTTCCCACCAAATCTGAGTTGTCTCACGCATCATAGAAAGTGACCACAAAAATTCAAAAAGATCTGAAAACTCACTCTCTACTCGTTCATCAACGGTTAAACCACTTAATCGATGCTGCCAACCTAGCAACCTGAGTTCTGAGCTCACAAAGAAGCTACAGAAGATCATTAAGGAAATGATCTAAAGCATAAATAAAAGGGATCAAATTCACTTCCAATCTACCCAGAAGCATAAGGAAGCAATTATCCTTCTTTAGCAAAATCAGGAGGCTCTAAACAAACTCATTATAAAAAATCTTGCTAGCCTACGATCTTCTATGAATGAATTTCAAGCATATTCTATGAATCATATGAAACAAACGGACGATATCTTGGCCATTCTGCACTAACATAAATCACAAACTAATTCTCTAGTTCAAGAAAATTGTGAAGACATTGCTCAGTCAAGAAATCAGCTCCACGAACTTGTTTAAGGTATGAATCTTCTGTCAGAAGACATTTGAACCCTAGAAGCTGACATAAAGGGGGAGATTAATAAGGAAGGAGAGAATGACAAAGGCAGCGGCAAAGGACAACAAATTTCTCAATCATCAAGGAGTCCTCCCTCAAAATGACCTCATTTATAAGACTCCACTGAATCGAGCAAAGAGCAAATACCAACCAATTCTCATGGCTCAAACATTAAGGAGTCAAGGGCCATCTCTTAGCTCACAAGGAGTAACCACTACTGGCTTTAACATGCCGATTGGAGATCTTGCCTTTATGAATAAACATGATCATGGAGAAAGGCTAAGTCAAAGTGAGCCAGAAGATATTGCATGGAGAGATGAAGCCAACAAGAGAAGGAGAGCTGCAGAGCATGACAATCCTCCAAGGAGAAAAAGGCAGAGGAGATAAAGATAAGTTGAAATTTGTTTCTTATTGATGTAACTATGCTAAATTATAATATCTGTTTCATAGCATCAATAAATTCATGATTATTCTCTAGAGATTTCAGCTGCTCACTGAAACACTAAGTCATATTTACTTTCTAGCATCATGCATTTAGAAATTGATGTTATGATGCAAATGTCCTTGGTTATGTCAACATCAAATAGGGGGAGATTGTTGGGAATTGCATATTAAAATTTGATGTTGAAAGTAAATAAATATACTTATGTGTAAGGTCCTTCATAGAACATATGTACAAGGACTTAGATGGTAGATCAAAATTGTTAGGTTGATCTGTGCTTAATGTTTATCATTCTGTAAATGAATGTATAGAAAAGATCAAAGTTGTTCGGATGATTTATTTTGAAATGTAATAAATAGGCCTCAATAGAATCGTAGTCTGTCAAGCCGGCTGAGAGATTGCAAAAGCTAAGGCAGAATAATGGAGTATTGAAAAAAAATTAATTTATAATTGTAGTCTTTCTTGGAATCCACAGTCAGAATCGTGAAGATAGTCCGAGCGCCTACCAAGCCAAGTTAAGAATCGCAGTCAGCTCTCGGAATCGTGGAGTCTGGAAAACAAGCAAGTAGAGATCGTAGTCTATCAGAGCTTAAGAGAAATCGTAGTGTTCTCTTCGATCAAGGCTAAATCAAGCACGAGCATGACAAGACACAACGATTGTGATACAGAAATAATAATCGTGGTGTCTCTCTAGTTAGCATCAGAAGCACCGAGTTTTGTCCATTTGCTAAAGGATGAAGTATAACAAATGAAGAATGGCTTATAGACGTTGAGATTTCAAGAATCCCAATGATCCAACACTTATCTTTAATATGTATCGACGAAGCGTATAAAAGAAGCTAAGGAAAGGACTGCATGCCTGCTAAAAATTATCATTTTGGGTGTTAGGTGAGAAAACAGTCTGCTGTGTCACTGGGCCAGACAACAGAACAACAGATTTTTAGGAAGTCAACATCAGTGCCAAGAAATGTTTGATGCATTAAATGGTACAACGGATGCCTTCAACGGACACATTTCAACGGCTCCTTTATAAGAAAATCAGACATAGATGCAATAAACAAGAAAGTACAAAACAAAAGCTCAAGAACAGTCAATGTTCAAACTCTAAGATCAAGAAAGAAAAGCTTTCTCTGCTACTCAGTTCTTTCGAACGTATACTTAACTGCAACTGAGTAGCACAACCCAAGAACTCAACTCTCATCAAGTGTATTCCAAGTCTGCTGGACTTGAAGAGTTCTAAGTGAACTATGAAGTTCCAAGACTACTGGTCTTGAAGGAATCTAAGTGATTCAAAGATTATAAAGATATCCCTAGAGGATTTCCTACTCGTGGAGTAGAAGAGTGGACTAGGAGCCTTGAGTGCTCTGAACCACTTAAAATCATTGTGTCTTATATATACCTGCTATAACTTTTATATCTGTCATAACTATTTATCACCTATAAACTTGGTTTATCTTATAGGGGAACAAAAAAATCATATATTTCGTTGTGGTTAATTTGTTAACAAATCTGAAAAGTATTTTGAAAAAAAAAAGTTTTTAAAATATCTATTCAACCCCCCCTTCTAGATAACTATTGTGTCTCTAAGAACTAACAAATTCATCATTTCATACATTGAGACACGATGTATGTGAATGTATGTTGTGTGATTTCTCCACTAGGAGGCAAATCCGTCGGTGTTTGATTACTGGACTCAATAGAGAATAATCTCGTGAGTATCGGGAAAGGCACCACTCAGATCCACTCCAATTGAAAGATCGAATTAACTTCCCATCTAGTAAATTGTGATGATCTGGGGACCTTCATGTCGAAAAGCCGTGAGAGTAGCCCAAGATAAGTCAGCCTCTGATACACCAAACGCAAAGGGGAGTCTCTTCATGCCTTTCCCTTTCAATTCCAAGTAAATTTTGATTCAATATAAATTATAATCCCATGTAAATATATATTCCATTCCCTATCAAAACATGTCATCCTGCCATCAAAACAACTAACATCTATTTTACAGGAAAACTACAAAGTAATTTACATTGTATAGCATGCAGACTATTAGTGTTTACCAATACTAAACTACATAATCTTTTTGTAAGGGATCAATTGGTCTCATCACCCGTTCAAAGTCCAAAAAGGCATTAAGCCCACCTTCAGACATGGCTACAAGTGCCCAACCTAAATCTACTCCTGTTTCTCGAGAGGAGTTCGAGGGACTAAGAAACCAGATATCGGATTTAGCTATCTTTTTGAAGGATCAAAACAAAAAGACTCAGGGTCAACAAATACCTACTCAAACAGAAACCTCTGTACACAGAGAAGGTCAGGGTACAGACAAGAAAAAAAGGATGTACAGATACCTGAACCTTAAATCCTTGAAAAATCCAACAAAACTCACGAAATCACTAATCTAAAAGAAGGTCGAGAAACTGGTGATATTCGAAAGAAATTCATCAAATGGAAGAAACCATACTGTCAATCAAAGGGACTGGAGCATATGGAAGTGTGACTTATTTAGACCTTTGCATTTTTCCTAGGGTTCACTATCCAAACAAGTTCAAAACTTCTGATTTTGAGAAATATGACGGATTAAGAGATCCTTACACCCACTTGAAGGTGTTTATTAGAGAACTTGGATCCTATACCGAGGATTGAAAACTGAGAATGCAGTTATTCCAGAAGAGTCTAACTGGAGAGGCCATAGCATGGTATGCCAGATTGGATAATTCCAAAATCCATAGCCGGGAAGAATTAGCCCATGCTTTTCTAAACCAATATATTTTCCAATCACAAATGGCTCCAGATAGATATCAAATTATCAAAGTTAAAAAGAAGAATGCTGAGTCATTCAAAGAATATGCCCAAAGATGGAGGCATCTGGCTGCTCAAGTAATCCCACCAATGAAAGAAACTTAGATGGTAATGACCTTCATTGACACACAAAAAGCTCTATTTTACGAGAGGGTCCTAGCAAGAATAGGAAAACCATTCTCAGAAATGATTAAACACGAAGAGATGGCTGAGATGGGTTGAAATCTGGAAAGATTAAAGACCTCACTGATTTTGAAGTCGTGGCTGAGGATATTCAAGCTGGAAATTATGAGAATAACTCTCGGAGGGTTCATAAAAAGAAAGAAGAAGATGTGACGCCCCCAAAATAGGTATATGTGACCCATTCTGAGTTTCCAAATACATAATACATAACTTAAATACAAACTTAATTAATACAACTGTCGTACAAAATACGACAACACAATAGCTGAGTTTTAACACGAATATTATCTTCTAGACAATATCCAAACTCAATTTTAATACTCATTACAATTATTATCACACTATTTCAAAGAATAGTAAGGACTACTAAAGCAACCATCTGGACCATCACTCCATTTTTCGACTAGTCCCAGCTATATTCTCATTTCCTGAAGAGAACAGTGAAAGAAAAGGTGAGCTCAACTAGCCCAGTAAGAAATATTATGACTAAGATAATGCAGAATAAATTATCGTTAACCTTCAACAATATAACAACTGATAGAATACAACATACAACAAATTTTAGATTAACAACTGCAGCGAAACAAGCAATCCATTAGAAGAGTCAAGCAGAGCATGATATCTACTATCTTCTATGACTTAAAAGTTTATCATCAATTTTATCGGTGAGACTCAGCTTAATAAATTATCCACATCACTAAATTATCCATGTACTACGGGCCAAGGATTTTTGTGTTTCCACCAATGGTCATGAAAATGCCAAACAATAATTCGTCTTTGCACCCTTGGACGAAGAGAACGCATGGTCATGATCATACCAATAATTGTCCCTCAATGCACTATGGGCCAATAAGGATTTTTACCACATCATTTGTAAAATTACAGGTCATGATTATACCGGATAATCCCTGATCATAATCATACCAATCAACAATTCATCTTTGCACCCTTGGCCGAAGATGACTATCATCACAATATAACCATGAGGATGATGACAATGATATAAGAATTCAATTAAATGAAATCAAGGATAAATATTAAAGATTAATAATTTAATTTATCTAGAATTCAATAATGTCCAAATTGTCAACAATGATACTGCTTTGTGGGGTAAAATTCAAGAATAATATTCACGTATCAAAAATAATTTGGACACAAAGAAATCAATTTTTCGTCGTGAATAGTACCACGGGTGAATAGTACCAGAGTGAATAGTACCCCATGAATAGTACTTTGTGAATAGTGTCGTACATATGAATAGTGTCGTATGTATGAATAGTACCCATAAATAGTACTCCGACATGAAAAGCTTAAAATTTAACAAGAATGTTCAGAAAAATATTATTGTGAAATGATACTCGATGAAGCGCGAATTTCAAGAATATTCTACTAATTTCAAGGAGTATAGAAGCAATATTTTAACAAAATGAGTGTAGAATTCAGAATCTGAAATGAAATAATATTATTTACATACTACAAAGTATGGAAGAAAATATTATTTCTTACAAATATTGAACAAAAATAATATCCCTTACGAATATTAAAAGAAAATAATATTCCTTACGAATATTAAATGAAGATAATATTCCTTACGAATATTAAAAGAAGATAATATTTCTTTCGAATATTGAACGAAATAAAATTTCTAACGAATTCGAAAAATAATATCGTAAGTGAATATGAAATAAATAATACCCCTTATCTCAAAAAGAGAGCAATTCCGACTGGTATAGCGGATATATTCTTGAAGAAAATTTTCACTATTTTCTACACTCAAAGCTTTCTTAAACTCTAAAAAAAATACGCTCAATATTATAGAAGAAGAATTCTCTGATTCTGGTGTGATTTTCTCCGATATTTTGAAATTTTCTAATTTTACTATGCAAATACTATGCAGACACTATGCATAATAAAATATAATTTATTCTATTTTTTATAAACAAATAAAACTTTTAATAATAATATATATATAATAATTTTCCTTACTCCCACCCGTGAACCACCATTTTTCTGCCCACCCCCTGACTTTTTTTTCCACTCGTGGGCCCCACCACTTATTATATATATATATATATATACTGAATAACTTTTTACCGATTATTTTGAAAAATGAGTAAGTGGGGGGTCCATATAATAAACAAAATTTACAACAAATACTTCATAAAAATTTCCTAAATATTTTTAAGAACATTTATTCATAATTAATATTATAACTCCCAATATTTAACAAACAGATCATTCCCAGGAAAGAGGGGGCTTTCGATAAGTATTTCTCCTATTATGCGCGTATTAGGTGACCAAACCCTTTCCTCGATGAACTTTCTAGACATCGTCGATAATGCAAATAATAATATAAATAACTTTGTCGTCTCAATTATTGATTTAATAATATAAAATATTGTGACAATAATTGAATCAAAAACGTGAGATACTATGCATCAATTACTGTAGCAATAATTGAATACAATTGAGTGACTTCTCGCATAAGCATCAATAATCAATACCGTGTGCTACTATGCAACTACACGACATCGTATTTTTACCATAGGGTATTTCAACAGTTAATGGTAAAACTTTACCATTATTATTTTTATAAAAGATATTTCGGCGTTTTCTCATTCCAACAATAATTTAAGTTATGGGGTCCACCAATAATTGTGTCGTTATCTGAATATTCCCCGATAAAATGAATATTTTCCTAACCAATCGAATATTTTATAACAACTTGCATACTTTGTAAGAAAATAAGCAATCCAGCTAATAGTGGAAGAGTGCTTATCATTCTAGAGCACATGATAGCCAAGATCTACTATCTTCGATAGATATGATTTAAAAAAGTTTATCATCAAGTTTATCATCAACGAGACTCAGCTTAATAAATAATCCACATCATCGAATCATCCCTGCACTACGGCCAAGGATATTCATTAGTATCAAGACCACGAATTATCCATGCACTACAAGGCAAGGATATTAGTGTTTTCATTAATGATCATGATCATGCCAACAACTGTCCATCAATGCACTACAGGCCAATGAGAACTTTTACCACATCATTTGTAACATTACGGTCATGATTATACTGAACAATCTCTGGTCATAATCATACCAATTCCATCTATGCACTACGGCCAAAGATGACTTTCATAACAATATAAGCATGAGGATGATGACAATGATATAAGAATTCAATTAAAAGAAAGCAAAGGATAATTTTTTAAAGATTTATAATTTAATTTATCCAGAATTCAATAATGTCCAAATTGTCAACATGATACTGCTTTGTGGAGTAAAATTCAAGAATAATATTGTATCAAAAATAATTTGGGATAAAAAGAAATCAATTTTTGTCATGAATAATACCTCGTGAATAGTACTCGAAAGTGAATAGTACCGTGAATAGTACTTGAGAATAGTAACCCGTGAATAGTACTCCGATATGAATAAGTTAAAACTTATCAAGAATGCTCAGAATAATATTTTAATGAAAAGATACTGGATGAAGCGCAAATATCAAGGATATTCTACTAATTTCATGGAGTATAGAAGCCAAAACTTTAACAAAACGAGTGTAGAATTCAAAATCTGAAATGAAATAATATTACTTAAATACTAAAGAGTATGGAAGAAAATATTATTTCATACGAATATTAAACAAAAATAACATTTCTTACCTTAAAAAGAAGAGTATTCCAACTAGTATAATGAGGATATTCTTGAAGAAAACTTTCACTGTTTTATACCCTCAAAGCTTTCTAAAACTCGAAAGAAATACGCTCAATATTATAGAAGAAGAATTCTCTGATTTTGGTGTGATTTTCAATTCTAACTAAACATCCTATTTATAGGAGAATGGAAAGGATACTATTTGAATTTTTAGAATCACGGACCAACAACAAAAAAAAAAAAAACGAGAAAATCAAAATTTTAAAGAATTTTTTCTAATTTTACTATGCAAACACTATATTTTACTATATTTAAAAAATATTTATGCATAATAAAATATAATATATTATATTTTTATAAAAAATAAAACTAATATATATATATATATATATATATAAATATCTACTTTTTGCAACCAAACCCCTCCTAAAACATAAAACCAATATATATATATATATATATATATATATATATATATATATATATATATATATATATATATATAAAACCTGAGATAACTTCTACCAATTATTTTAAAAAATGTAAAAAAGTGGGGGTCCAAATAATAAGCAAAATTTACAACATATACCTCATAAAAATCCCCTCAATATTTTTAACAACATTTATTCATCATTATTATTAGTCACAATATTTAACAACCAAATCATTCCCAAGAAAGAAGGGGCTTTCCGATAAGGATTTCTCTCTATTGGCGCGCAATTAGGTGACCAAACCTCTCCTTAACAGAACTTTTTAGACATCGTCAATATTGCAAATAATAATATGAATAAATGTATCGTCTCAATTATTAATTTAATAATATATAAATATCGACAATAATTGAATGAAATAACGTGAGATACTATGCAACAATTATCGTAGTAATAATAATTGACAAAATCGAAAGTGACTTCTCACGTAAGCATCAATAATCAATACCGCGTGTGCTACTATGCAACCACGCAGACATCGTACTTTTTTAACACCGGGTATTTCAATAGTTAACGGTAAAACTTTCGCCGTTATTTTATAAAATGATATTTTTATCATTTTCTCATTCTGACAATAATTTTGTTGTGGGGTCTACCAATGATTGTGCCGTCGTACAAATATTCCATGTTAAAATGAATATTCCCCGACCAATAAAATATAATATAATAACTTGTGTACTTTGCAAAATTTATAAATATTACCCACAACTATAACATTATATAAAATTCACTCCTTAATATTCAAAAATGATATTTATAGAAAATTCATCTTTATTCATAAAAGTTGGGGTCTTACAACCTCCCATTCTTATGAAATTTTATCCTCAAAATTAGGGTACATACGGTATGTCAAGAGGTGAGGATACCTTGATTTTATTTCAAATTCTAACTCCTGTGTCATTTCCTCAACATCGTGGTTTCTCCACAAAACTTTGACTTGAGGTATAACCTTGGAGCGTAAAATATGTTCCATCTTATTCAAGATTTTAATAGGAACCTCTTCATACGTTAAATCTTCCGCTATTCCATCCGGTTCTAACTCAATAATGTGGTTCGGGTCTTTCATATATTTATGTAACATGGATATGTGAAAAACGTTATGAACACGAGACATACTTGGCGGTAAAGCGAGTTTATAGGCCACAGTTCCTACTCGATCAAGGATTTCAAATGGGCCAATGAATCGAGGATTGAGCTTTCCTCTCTTTCCAAATCTCGTAACTCCCTTCCATGGAGCAACACGTAACAACACATGTTCTCCAACATTGAATTCCACGTCCTTCTGATGAAGATCGGCATAACTCTTTTGATGATCTTGTGAGGTTTTTATACGTTGTCGGATCATTTGAATCTTTTTTGTAGTCATGTGTACCAATTCCGTTCCCAACAATGTTGCTTCACCCACCTCGTCCCAACATACTGGAGAACGACACTTTCTTCCATACAATGCCTCAAATGGAGCCATGTCGATACTTGCTTAATAACTGTTGTTGTAAGAAAATTCCACCAATGGTAAGAACTTGTCCCAACTTTCTTTCAAGTCAAGGACACATAGTCTTAATAGATCCTCAAGAGTTTGAATAGTCCACTCTGACTGTCCGTCCGTTTGAGGATGATATGCCGAACTAAATCATAAATCTGTGCCTATAGCTTTTTACAAATTAACCCAAAATCGTGAAGTGAATCTTGGGTCTCGATCAGAAACTATGGATACTAGCTTACCATGCAGTCTTACAATCTCATTTATGTATATATGAGCAAGACGTTCAAGTGTAAAAGTTTCTCGTATAGGTAAGAAATGAGCCGACTTGGTCAATCTGTCAACAATGACCCAAATTGCATTATGCCTTGAGAAACCTTGGGAAGACCAGTAACGAAATCCATGGTAATGTGCCCCCACTTCTATTCTGGAATTTCAAGTGGTTGCAATGGACCTTTTGGTACTTGATGCTTTGCCTTGACTCGTTGATAAGTTAAACACCTTGAGATAAACTCCGCCATCTCTCTCTTCATATTGCTCCACCAAAATGTATGTCAAAGATCACGATACATTTTGGTACTCCTGTGATGGATTGCAAACGGTGTGTGTGTGCGCTCCATCATGATTTTATACTTTAAATCGTAATCATTAGGAACACAAAGTCTAGAGTTGACTCGTAGTATTCCTTCTTCATCGATTCTTGCTTTCGGGATAGCACCTTCTTGCACTTTCTTTCTCATACGCATCAACTCCAGGTCTTTAACTTGAGCAGCTTTAACTTTATCGATTAAAGTCAGTTATACTCGTATATTTGCCATCATCACGTGGGTCCCTGGTGTCTTTAACTTTATCTCCATCCTTTGCAAGTCATATAAAATGGGCCTTTGCATTGATAATATTGCACTCGTACCCGCATATGATCTTCTACTCAATGCGTCAGCTACTACGTTTGTTTTTTCAGGATGGTATTGAATAGTTTGATCATAATCTTTCAACTGTTCGAGCCAATGTCGTTGTTGCATGTTGAGTTCCTTTTGAATGAAGAAATATTTGAGGCTTTTATGATCCATATAGATCTCCACTTTCTCCCCATAGTAATGCCTCCAAATTTTAAGTGCAAAGACAATACCGCCAACTCTAGATCATGAGTAGGATAATTCCTCTCATATTCTTTGAGTTGTCGAGAGGCATAGGCTATGACTTTCCCATGTTGCATGAGAACACTTCCTAACCCTTTGCTCGAAGCATCGCTGTAGATGATAAATCCCTCTGAGCCAGATGGTATTGTCAGAACAGGTGCTAAAATGAGTCTTCTCTTGAGTTCTTGAAAACTCTTCTCACATTCCTTGCTCCAACCGAATTTTGTATCTTTCCGAGTTAGCTAAGTTAATGGAGTAGCGATTCTAGAAAACCCTTCTACAAATCTTTGATAATAACCAACTAAGCCGAGAAAGCTACGTACTTCGATCACTGACTTAGGTTGCTCCCAACTTTGTATTGCTTTAATCTTTGCTGGGTCAATAGATATTCCGTGATTTGATATCACGTGCCCAAGGAATGTTACTTCCTCAAGCCAAAACTCACATTTCTTTAACTTGGAATAAATCTTGTTCTCACGAAGCTTTTGGAGTATCAGCCTCAAGTGTTGCTCATGATCTTTACGACTTTTGGAGTAAATGAGGATGTCATCAATAAAGACAACCACAAAATGATCTAAATATTCCTTGAATACTCGGTTCATCATATCCATGAAGGCAACATGAGCATTATTCAATCCAAAAGATATGACTAGGAATTCATAATGCCCGCATCGAAGTTTTGAAAAAGCATCTTTGGAATGTCATCGCTTTTAATCTTTAATCGATGATATCCTAACGAAGATCGATCTTTGAAAAGAATTTGGCGCCTTGCAATCGGGTCAAACAGATCATCAATACGAGGCAATGGTACTCTATTTTTGACAAAGTGATATGGTTCAACTCCCGATAATCAATACAAAGTCGCATACTCCCATCTTTCTTCTTCACTTAATAGAACAGAGCACCCCAAGGAGACGATTTAGGATTAATGAAACCGATGTCTAACAATTCCCGCAGTTGGGTCTTTAACTCCCGAAGTTCAATAAGAGCCATTCGATATGGGGCTTTGAAATGGGTTTTGTAATCGGGTTCAAGGTCGATACAAAATTTAATTTAACGCTCTGGGGGTAGGCCAGGAAGTTCTTCAGGGAATACGTTAGGAAATTTATTAACAATAGAAATATCATTCAAAATTGACGTATTTTTGTTTAAATATGTGACATGAGCTAAGAAAGCTTGACATCCATTTTTCAATAAACGAATAACTTTATGGCTTGAGATGACAGTGATTGATTTTAATGGTTTGGTTGCTTGAATTCGCATAATAGATTGGTTAGGAATATGAAAGCTAACAACCTTACGAAAATAATTAATTTTTGCATGATGAGTAGTTAACCAATCAATCCCCTAATTACGTCAAATGCAAGTATTTTCAATGAAATAAGATCGACTGGTAATTTTAAGGTACCGATTTGAACTAAACAAGGCTTATAAATAGTGGATGTAATGAAGGTTTCTCCCAACGGAGTTTCAACAGATAAATCAAAGTCTAATTTCTCCGGAGTCAAATTTAAATGTTGAGCGCAAGTAGGAGAAATAAAAGAATGGGTAGAACCGATATCAAATATGGTATAGACTTCGCTAAAGTTTATGATTAGCTTACCCGTGATAACCTCGTTTCGTTCCTTCTTTTTCGGGAGGTTACAACAAACGCTCTCCTTGAACTACTAGTTTTGACTTTTCTGGAACGGCCTTTGGTGCCTCCATCCCAGCTGGACTTGGCTTCCCTGAACGACAAAATCGAGCTAGGTGGCTTTCTCTTCCACAATTGTAACACGTTTTGGACATCGCGTGCACAGGTTTGATCGATATGTCCTACCCTCCACATTTGAAGCATATATGATAGGTGGTCATTCTCTTCCTTAACAATGGGTGTTGGTGCCGACGTCTTTCCATCATTGTTGAATCTCCTCTTCTTGAAATGTTCCACTTTTATTATCTCGCCATGATTACCCACCAAGTGGTTACCATTTTCGCATGTTGATTCCTCCACATTTGTTGTCACCGCTTCAATGATCGCTACCACCGGTATTATCGATTTTTTTATCGCTCTCTTGGTTAGGTTGACTCATTATCGCGCTCCAATAATCGAGCCCTATTTACAACATCCGAATACAAACACAATTTGTGAGAGATAAGGTATTGACGTATCTCGGGTTTCAAACCTCTTAGAAACATCCGTCATTCTCTCCTCATTATCAACTAAGTGGGACGCTAAACCGGGACAACTCGGCAAACTTGGCTTCAGATCTTGATTACACTGGCCATATTATTTTGCTCCAAGTTTGATGAACTCTACCTCTTTCATGTGACGAATACTTTCGGGAAAGTACTTATCGTTGAACAGTTCTTCGAACTTCTCCCAAGACATCTTCAAAGGCAGGCAGTCGAGTACGCTTTATGATTCCCACCAATAATATGTTTCTCTCCTAGCAACATGAAAGTGAAAAAGGAACCTTTTTCTCCTCGGAGCATCCCAAGACATCAAATATCTTGGTGATCTCGCTTTATCCACGCCTCCGCCTTTAAGTGGTTTTGGCTCTCCAAAAACTCCGGTGGTCCCAACTCCTTGAATCGCTTAGCGGTGGACCGTCCGAGAGTTGCCAGTGTTTCCACCCGCATTTTGGACAAGAGTCTCTACCGATGTCGCATGAATTGCATATAAAGCCCTTTGAACATCCCATCGTTCATCATTTGGATCGGTGTTGTTGTTTACTTGAGGATTATTGTCTTCCGTTGCACATTATCTTCGGTATCGATCCGTGGTGACTCAACGGTCTCTTGTGCTCCATTGCTATTCTCAACATTCTGGATGTCATTTTCAAATACCGCCACAAAACAAGGTTAATTGACATATCACATATTATCCCTATATTCGATCGACCCACCAATTAAATAACAAATAAACTTAGGTAGGTCATACTAATAAGGAATTACCCGCTCTCTCCCCTAGTTCTAGTCTCACATCTTAGCCAGGATCATATCCCTAAGCTTTGATACTAAATCGTGACGCCCCAAAATAGGTATACATCACCCATTCTCGAGTCGCCAAATACATGGTACGTAATACAAATAAAACTTAAATATATAACATGAGTTGTGAGTTTTAATACAAATATTGTCTTCTGATAAATATTCAAACTCAAAATAAGTCCTCAATACATTTATTATCACACTATTTCACGTAATAGTGAGGACTACTAATGCAAACATCGGATCATCACTCCATTCCCTGACTAGTCCCAGCTATATTCTCATTTCCTGAAGAGAACAATGAAAGCAAAGGGTGAGCTCAACTAGCTCAGTAAGAAATATTATGACTAAGATAATGCAAAATAAATTATCGTTAGCCTTCAATAGTGTTAAACTGATAAAATACAATAGACATCAAGTTTAACTGTAGTGGAATAAGCAATCCATTAGAAGAGTCAAGTAGAGCATGATATCTACTATCTTCTATGATTTAAAAAGTTTATCATCAATTTTATCGCTGAGACTCAACTTAATAAATAATCCACATCATCGAATCATCCCTGCACTACGGGCCAAGGATATTCATTAGTATCACGACCACAAATTATCCATGCACTACGGGCCAAGGATATTCGTGTTTTCATCAATGGTCATGATCATGCCAACAACTGTCCATCAATGCACTACGGGCCAATGAGAACTTTTACCACATCATTTGTAACATTACTACCATGATTATACCGAATAATCCTCGTCATATAATCATACCAAGTCCATCTATGCACTACGGCCAAAGATGACTTTCATAACAATATAAGCATGAGGATGATGACAATGATATAAGAATTCAATTAAAAGAAAGCAAAGGATAAATTTTTAAAGATTTATAATTTAATTTATCCAAAATTCAATAATGTCCAAATTGTCAACATGATACTGCCTTGTGGAGTAAAATTCAAGAATAATATTGTATCAAAAATGATTTGGACCGAAAAGAAATTAATTTTTGTCATGAATAATATCCCGGGTGAAGAGTACCTGAGTGAATAGTACCCTATAAATAGTACTTCGGGAATAGTAATTTCGTGAATAGTACTCCAACATGATAAAGTTAAAACTTATCAAGAATGCTTAGAATAATATTTCCATGAAAAGATACTGGATGAAGCGCAAATATCAAGGATATTCTATTAATTTCATGGAGTATAGAAGCCAAAACTTTAACAAAACGAGTGTAGAATTAGAAATCTGAAATGAAATAATATTACTTACATACTAAAGAGTATGGAAGAAAATATTATTTCATACGAATATTGAACAAAAATAACTTCCCTTACCTTAAAAAGAAGAGTATTCCAACTGGTATAGCGGGGATATTCTTGAAGAAAACTTTCATTATTTTCTACCCTCAAAGCTTTCTAAAACTCGAAAGAAATACGATCAATATTATAAAAGAAGAATTTTCTGATTCTGGTGTGATTTTCTATTCTAACTAAGCATCCTATTTATAGGAGAATGGAAATGATACTATTTGAATTTTTAGAATCACGGACCAACAGTGGAAAAATCACGAGGCGCCGGCTGAAAGAATTTTTTTTTTTGATTTTACTATGCAAATACTATGCAGGCACTATGCAAACACTATGCATAATAAAATAAAATATATTCTATTTTTCATAAAAATTAAAACTAATAAAATATATTATATATATACATAAATTCCCCACCTTTCGTGCAAATAAACCCCTAAACAACGTGAAGAATATATATATATATATATATATATATATATATATATATATATATATATATATATAAAACAAAATCGAGATAACTTCTACCTATAGTTTAAAAAATGAGTAAGTGGGGTCCAAATAATAAGCAAAATTTACAATAAATACTTCTCAATATTTTTAACAATAATTCATTATTATTATTCGCAATATTTAACAATCGATCAAGAAAGAGGGAGCTTTTCAATAAGGATTTTCCCTTCATAAAAATCGTAACTTTCTAGACATCGTCAATATTGCAAATAATAATATTTAATAATTGTATTGTCTCAATTATTGATTTAATAATATATAAATATCGACAATAATTGAATCAAATAACGTGAGATACTATGCAGCACTTACTATAGCAATAATTGTACAAAACTGAGTGATTTCTCACGTAAGCATCAATAATCAATACCGTGTGCTAATATGCAACCACGCGTATTACTTTAATTTTAACACCGGGTATTTCAACAGTTAACGGTAAAACTTTTGCCATTATTTTATAAAAAGATATTTTGTTCATTTTCTCATTCTGATAATAATTCTGTTGTGGGGTCCACCAATGATTGTGCCGTCGTATGAATATTCCCTGTTAAAACGAATATTCCCCGACCAATCGAATATAATATAACAACTTGCATACTTTGAAAAATTTATAAATATTACCCACAACTATAACATTATATCAAATTCACTCCTTAATATTCAAAAATGATATTTATAGAAAATTCATCTTTATTCATAAAAGTTGGGGTCTTACACCTGTGTAGCCTCGGGGAGGACCGATGATGGAATCTGTTATATAAATCTCTATTCAAGGCACCGTGAAGGTTTGGTGATTTCCAAACCATTATAAACTACTGTTCAAGTAGGCACCGAGGAAATGCGGTGATGGTCAACCTTCACAAAACTACCGTTCGAGTGGGTATTGTGAGGATGATGTGAAAACAAGTAGAAAAAATTCTATCTCCAGCAAAGCTATCGGCATCAACTGATAGAAAGCCAGGGTGGTGGTGACAATCACAGCGTAACGGCAGGAAGAATCCAATGATGGCAACCAAGGCAAGCTATCATCAGGATAAACATTAATAATCCCCAGAGAGTCAGTCCAAGAAAGAAAGGAACATCTTCTACGGAGATAAAGTCAGAAAGTACATCTAAAGACGAAGAACGTTGGTAATAACCTCAACGTCAAAATCTAATGGTCTCAGCCATAGGAAAACCTCCATAGCAGGGATCTTGAAAATATCGCTGCAACTTGTTGTCGAATCAGTCTCAATAGTACTGATGGACATTTCAAGCCGTTGGCAACAACCCCAACATAGCATCGGGAAAGATCCGGTGATTAAAACTTTATGAACTACCATTCGAGTAGACATCAAGGCGATTCAGTGGAGACCATCATTGACAACTCCATCCCCATCAGAAACAGCAGGAGCAAGCAGTTATAAAATATCGATGGAAATAACTCCAACCAACAATATCCAACATCCATAACATCATATCGTGCTGCATTGCATGACATCATTTAATCTTATCATATTCCAAGTGTCTAGTAATCTTTATCTTGTTCATGCCATTACATTGCATAAACATAATAAAGAGGGGCATCTGTAGACACTCGAAATTTTGCATTCCTATTACTTACCATGTATGAGGGCATAATCATCTTTCATCTTCCAGAGACAACCCTGGAAGTCAAATAACCAAGTTAAACCCTAGTGACAACCCTGGGAGATCAAATCCAACTCTGATGACAACCCCGGGAGATCCAGTCAAACCCCAGTGACAACCCCGGGAGATCAAATCCAAGCCCCGGTGATAACCCTGGGAGATCAAGTCAAGCCCCGGTGATAACCCCAGGAGATCAAATCCAAGTCCCAGTGACAACCCTGAAAGATCAAGTTAAGACCCTGAGATAACCGTGGGAGATCAAACCAACCTCAGAAACAACCCTGAGGACTGTCAAAAGTCAACATCAGTCTAATCTCGAAGACAACCCTTAGAAGAGACAACTATAACTTCATCAAGCCCAGAACCAACCCGAAAGGGGAAAAATAGTAATTTTGTTAACTCAACGTCAATTCAACCTAAATCACTGCAAAAGAAGTCATACAGAACCATAACATCAATCCCGAGTGAAAACAGCACAAGACAGCTCAACAGATGGACTGCAAAGACTTGAAGATCTGTTCATGGACCCATTTTCCATGATTCAAAAAATGTCAAATCCCATATCATTGTGTAGCTCTCGTCAAGGGTTTTCTGGAAAGTTATAGCACGCCACCGTCGGATTCCTGGATTGAAAGTTATGAAGGTTCGAGCAGACTACGCGTTGGCCCGAGTGCACATACTTTGAGACAATGGGACCCACGGGGCACGGGCCCACTCGCAGCTGACGCAGGTAGACCCGTGGCTACTTTGGTCTATAAATAGACCCCCCACATTAGCCAAAAAAACAAAGAAAAAAAGGAGAAAAAGAGAGAAAACTCAGTCCATTTTAGCTCTTAACCCCTCCTATAGTGTTTCAAACTTCAATATTCCTCTTTATAAACATTTGTATACATATATACTACGATATATCAAATTTTAACTAGTGAAAACTGAGTTTTCAAGCTCCAAAAGCAGTCTGAAACCTTCTTTACAGCACACTGTAAGAATTTTTCAGATTTGAAGCTTTCTCTTGCGTTTATATATATATATATATCCATGACATGTTGATTCAAATTCGGATTTTACTGCTTTATTATATATATAATCATATATATATATATATTAACTGTTTATTGTGTTTAAATATCAGTTTTTACTGTTCGTTCAATGTAAATCCATAATATGTAAATCTTTGAACTAGATTTATCTAAGTCTAGCCATATCTAACTTTTAACCGGTTCAAAAGTTGTAAAACTAGAATCATTAGGCTAGAACAACTAAGATTTATTTAAATCTAGTTTTGTAAATATTAAGCGACTACGTGACCCTAGATCTGTATTTAGAGGGAACGAGAAGCTTGGCTACGCGCATACAGGGATTTAATTGATGAATCCTTTGTTTTGCAATGATTAAATATTTATTTTATTTCAATATCCTCGTTATACAGGCTATTCATATAATATTATGTGAGCCTAGGAGCTATGGGATCTAAGATCCAGCTGACGGATCTAGATCTGGTTCCCATGATGGACCTTTCTCAGTTATACAGTTAGCTTGTAAATCATATATATGGTGTTCGGACATCCTTTGATGGCTTTCATACCCATAAGGAGCCTGACACTTATATGTATATAATTTTGTCAAAAATTCTTCGCATCTCTAGAATAAAATCAAAACTAGCCGAATACGGAATAAAATGGAAGTATCAAAGGCCTCAATTACTATGTGAGTATAAGGGAATTAAAAACATGTTCTTAAAACATCATTTCTATATATTTTGATTAAAATTAAACTTTTATACAAGTCAAACCCTTTGTATATAGGTGCAAACGAGGTATAGCATTGCTTCCAAATAAAGCACTTAGGGCCAATTAACTGCACACACACACACACACTTCAAATAAATTATGGAATTAAAAAGATGCGGTAACCGTGTTTTCACGGAAGTCCGGGGGTGCCTAAAACCTTCCTCCCACTTAATCAAGCCCCCGAACTCAATGAATCTCAGTTTTCAAGGCCTGTTAAACAGAGTCCAACAATTGTGCCTTGTGTAAATCTTTTCAAATTTGGTTGAGTTGATACAACTATTTCACTACTACCAAATGACGACTCTGAATTTTCAAATCTTCTACATTTTGTATCGGACTCTTTTCATACTCGCTCTTCAAAGAAAAATCAAAACACATAGAAAATATAAAGGGTAGAAAGGCTAAAAGAGGAATTCCAAAAGAAAGGAAATTTTTCCCGACATCGACAATTTTGTAAGGAATAAACATGTGAATGATATTCCTATTTATATATGATTTGATTATGATATATATATGAATGAATATGCAAGTATGCTTGCATTAAGAAAAGTTGTAAAGTCCTCTGATAGATTATAGAAACATATGTACAAGGACTTAGAATGAATTGATCAAATATGTTAGATTGATCCTACATAAGCAAAATAGTTTTGTAAAGTCCTCAAAAAGAAATGATGTACAAGGACTATAAACATAGAAAGATCAAGCATGTTAGGTTGATCGTATGTTGTAATAAATAGGCTTGTCTGATCGTCAAGCACTGCACCAGAAATCGTTGTCTGCTAGGAGAGTCAAGGAAAACTCGAGAGCTATCAAGGCAGAATCGTAGTCTACAATATAGTAGATCTCGGAGTTCGTAGACTTCTAGGAGAGACGAGGAAGGATCGTAGTGTGTTGAGTAATACTTCCTCAGAACCGTAGTCTTCTGAGGAAGTCATGTTCAGAATCATAGAAATAGCCTACCAACGAGCCAACCGAGTATCTGCCAAAGCTAAGTCAAGAATCGTAGACTACACTCGGAGTCGTAGAGTCTACTAACAGCCAAGACAAGGATCGTAAACTACACTCAGATTCGCTGAGTCTACTAATCGTATCAAAGGCATATATCATAGTCGAACAAGATCAGATGAAGACAACAAGCACAACGACATAAATCGTAGTGTCCAGAGTCCAAATCACAATCAATCATATTCCATAAATCTCTTTAAATCTCATACTATATACCTTGAACTCCTCAAATGGTAGAATGGAAAGTTATTACTGGTATTCAACTCGACTTTACAAAGTTTGAAGAATCAGAAACGAAGTTCAAGGATATACTTGAACTCGTAAAGAAAGCTCGGTTCTCTGAGTGCTTGGAGGCTAACAGTCTAGTGTATACAGAGCTAGTAAAGCAGTTCTACTTAAATGCTTCAACGAATTCTGGGCTTCTGACCACTAAGGTGAAAGGATCAAGTCTGAAAATAAGAGCATCAGACATCAATCAATGTCTAGGGTTTCCCAATCAAGGTCTGATAAATCTAGATGAAGTCGACATTGAAGAAGGCAAGAGGCTAATGCAAAGTACCAAAGAAACCCTAGCCTGAAGGACATGAAGAAGAAGGAATTTCCTGAGGAATTCGAGTTCCTTGCTGAGATAGTGGGAAAATGTATACTGTGCAAGGATACTGCACACGACACTATACTCGACCAGCAGTTGAAGATTATGTCTGCGATAGTTCTGAAGAAGCAAATCAATTTAAGAGCAATCCTGTTCGATCAAATCTCCAAATGGATAGAAAAGGCTGAGTTGAAAAAGTCCACAGAAAAACCTCTTACAAAGGCATTTCATGGAAGACTGCTGAGTATTTTGATAAAGAAAAAGCTGGGAAGCAAAATTAAGGATGATGAGGGAGAGCCTCTAAATGTTCACAAAGTAATGTCTCCACAACTATTTGTAAATTGGAAGAAAAATCCAAAGGAAAACAGGAGGCTAACACAAACTGAAAGCAAGAGAAAAGTCTCTGCAAAGAAGAGAAAGGCAAAGGAGGTAGAAAGCTCTGAATCTGATGACTCTACATCAGTTACTGCCACACTGGCAAAGAAGAAGTCTAAGAATGTGAAGAATACAAAGGCTTCGTCAAGACATGTCTCAACCAACAAGAAGAAACAAGGAGCAAGAGAAAAACCAGCATCAACTGCTGAAAACCCAAAAAGAAGGAGTAACAGACTACTTCAAGAACCACCCAAGAAGAAAGCAAAAGTGATAAAGAAAGCAGTTCCAGTTCCCCAAAGAAGCACATCTGACAAAGAAGAGGACGTAGAGTCAAAAGAAGAGAAGGGAACTGATGGTCTCAAGACCGAGTCCCCGAAGAACAAATCCAGTGATGAAGGTGGAGTTGGATCCATAAAAGAAGATGTAACCTCTGCTGATGAAGAAGAATATATAAGCCCTATGGCCAACTCTCAGAGCACTCACTCTGAAGTTGAAAAGAAGCTGCAAGATGACCCATCTGAATCTATAAATGCAAATGCTCCAACAAGCTCTAATAATGGTTCAAGAGATGATGAGTCCGAAGAAGAAATACCTACCCGTGCCAATACTGAACCTCAAGGAAGTTCATCTGAAGATCCAAAGGCATCAGAGTCTGAAGAGAAAGAAGAATCTGACTCTCCTATAGCTGAACTTCCAAGGAGAAGGAAGAGTTATAGACTATTTGTTTAATTTTCCCCAAAGAAGAAAAATGATCAATCTACTGCAATCATTGAATTAAGTGATGATGAATCTGAGTCACAGGAAGAAAGTGCTGAAGATCGGACTAGTAATGAAGAGGATGAATCCAAGGAAGATGTTGCTGAAGAAGACTTGGGTAATAAAATTTAGCAAGAAGAATTCCTTGATGAATCTGATAAAAGGAATCAGCAAGACTCAAGTTCAAAAAGTGAAAAGCTGGAGAAAGATTTTGTTTCTGCAAATCAGGAATTAAAAGAATTCCAGCAAACTATCCTATCATCTCTCCGGCAAGGATTAACAGAAGCAGAATAGTGAAAGGCTCGGATGAATCACAAGAAGTACTTCCAGAAACTCCAAGCCTAGAACTGGTGTCTCAGACTTTCCCAAAGTTGAAGAACTATGCAACAATGATGATCAAAGACCAGCCCCACTACAAAATCTACAAACATGCTGGCAACCATTATATTCCCTACGATCGTAGAGTGAACTCTGAAGGCAGAAGGATTATGGCCAAGGATCTGATCGTAAAATCTGTTCACTCTACCATTGATAGTGTTCAAGTCCAGAATAAGATGTCTCCATCTGCCCAAGCATAGCTATTTGACATTCTTTCAACCTCCAATAGCGATTGGTACTCAACGATCTTTCAGATTGTCAACACCTCGAAAAACTGTCCAAGGATGAAAATTGTAGAGTTCAATCTAGTGTTCAACAAGAAGTTGCCCAACCAGATGATCAAATTCCTATGGAACAGGGGTTGTTGGAGAATTCTGCTGAGCTGGTTGAGAAGATATCTCTAATCAATAAAGAGTCAAAGATGTTGATAGCAACAGAAGATAACTCAGTTCAAGACAGAATTCAAGCAACGATAGCTGATGTATCTCTCAAAATCAAAAGAGAGAGATCACATCTATCTGAAGGCCATACATGATCAAAAGGCTGAAGCTCTACGAGCACAAAAGGCAAATGAAGAGAAATTCAAAGTCCTCTCTGACAAGATTGACAACATGAATCAGTCCTTCTCTATGCAACTTGAGTTAAGCCAACAAGAACTCAAGATTGAAGTCGGTAACTCCTCTTATCTAATGGAGAAGCTTATGTCAAACATGGAACAGCTCTCTCAAGTGATTAATGACAAAAAGGGGGAGAAAAAGAGGCATAGAAAAAGGCAGTGTAAGAGGCATTCATGAAAGGGCAAGGAGAGCAGGAGCAAACAAGACAAGAAGACAAAGAAGAAGAAAGAAGAAGAAGAAGATGGTTCATCATCTAAGGGGGAGCCAAAGGATGATGAGCCTAAGGCTAAGGGGGAGCCAGAAAAAGAGGAGAAGGAGGAGCAAATAAACCAAACAGATGAGTAGCTGATCAACAGACATTCTGGAAACATACATGGAGCCAAAGAGGTACATCTCTAACTAGTTAGGTATGTTCTGGATCCAGGATGTAAAATGTCATAGCGCATTAAATTCCATTTTTTTATAAATGACATTCATGATTATCTATTTTAGAAATACAGCAGCTCACTGTATATAAGATTCATTCATAACATGTATATGCAATTACTGTTTTTGTCATAATCAAATAGGGGGAGATTGTAAGGAATAAACATATGAATGATATTCCTATTTATATATGATTTGATTATGATATATATATATATGAATGAATATACAAGTATGCTTGCATTAAGAAAAACTGTAAAGTCCTCTGATAGATTATAGAAACATATGTACAAGGACTTAGAATGAATTGATCTAATATGTTAGGTTGATCCTACATAAGCAAAACAGCTTTGTAAAGTCCACAAAAAGAAATGATGTACAAGGACTATAAACATAGAAAGATCAGGCATGTTAGGTTGATCGTATGTTGTAATAAATAAGGCTTGTCTGATCGTCAAGCACTGAACCAGAAATCGTTGTCTTCTAGGAGAGTCAAGGAAAACTCGAGAGCTATCAAGGCAGAATCGTAGTCTACAAGATAGTAGATCTCGGAGTTCGTAGACTTCTAGGAGAGATGAGGAAGGATCGTAGTGTGTCGAGTAACACTTCCTCAGAACCGTAGTCTTCTAAGGAAGTCATGTTCAGAATCATAGAAATATCCTGCCAACGAGCCAACCGAGTATCTGCCAAAGCCAAGTCAAGAATCGTAGACTACACTCGGAGTCGTAGAGTCTACTAACAGCCAAGACAAGGATCGTAAACTACACTCAGATTCGTAGAGTCTACTAATCGTATCAAAGGTAGATATCATAGTCGAACAAGATCAGATGAAGACAACAAGCACAACGACAGAAATTGTAGTGTCAAGATCGGATGTCGGAGTCGTAGTAGTGTCGCACACAAATAAGTGAATCAGAGAAGAGTGCGAGCTAAGACCTCAACAGATATGCTCATTAAAGACAAGGTAGAATCGTAGAGCAAACACGATTCTCAATAATTGAGCACTCCCAGAATATCCAAAAGGAATGAAGCCTCTAGTTGATACTGCAAAGATACATTTCACCAGAAGGAAGCCAGAGTGCACTCAACGAATGGTATGCAAGCTAATAGAAGATCTAAGCATCAACCCAATCAGCATCCAGATTGAGTTGTAAATCCATTCAAGATGAAGTCTTCCACAAGATGATTATAAGAAGAATTCAGTAGCATGACTAAGGAAAGTCGACATGTGCAGTAGCTGTCAAGTGAAAAAGATGACAACGATCTTGGAAGTAACCAGGATCGTAGTTTTTGTCAAACAAAAAAGGAACTAATGGAATATACACAAAGATACTAGTTAGCCTCTGAAGAACAAGGCTAAAGTGATTAAGCATTGGGTCAGTACATTGATGATAAGTGAACAGGAGATCACAACGAGAAAGTGAGCTGGACACGCCACAAATCTGAAGTGTCTTATTATTCAGAAGGGGCCAGAGCAAGGAATCAAGCCACAAGATTCGAGAGCAATGAGGCAAACAAAAGTGTCAAGTTATCATGCGTGAAAGAAAGAAGAGTTGTTCTTCACTAAAGATCAAGTGAACACTCTTCAAGATCGTAGTGCTGACTCTATATGTCAATAAGCATAATTCAATAAGACACTACGATCAGGTCCAAGAAGAAGTGCATCAGAATCGTTGAGTTCGAACAACTGAGGATTGAAGCATTGGCAACGGTTCAATCTGAAGGTTGGCATTCAGACAAAAGCTTATTGAGAGCATAAATGCAAGGACAACCTCTGATCAAGAAATCAGAAAGAGGAAATAAAGTCGTCGACCTGCCCAATACATCAAAGTAACACATCTGATGAGGTAGGTGAAACAAGAGATCGCAAAGGTCGTAAAGTCGTAAAAGATGTCATGTCACATCTGCAGTCTGCACCAAATAACTCAAGATCTGTGAAGCAATTTGAATAGCTTTCAATGGCTACCTTCCAACGGGAAGATTGGGAAGTAGAAAAAAATAACAGAACTTCAAAGATCAAGAGTTGGTGATGATTGCTAAGTTGCAGAATCGTTGAGTTATTGGGGATGCTATTGTTGACTCTACGAGTTCCACCAAAGATAAACAGAACAAGTCTCAGTGACAGTGAGACTACCAAGGTGGAAGTAAAGCAGCTTTGAAGAAGGACTTAAACATATTAGAGCTTCACTCAACAAAGATGAGAATGCCACTGAAGATGGAAGCCAAGCTGAGAGCCGAGAAGGCCAAGGAGATAGCATTCAGAAAAGTGGCAGAGTACAAAAAAGATTAGGAGAGCCACTCTACGAATCACCTTGAACCTAAAGCTGAAACTGAACAAGTGCAAAACCATGTCTGCAAAACATTCAAGAAGGGTTCAGGGATTGCTAAGTGCCAGACGAAGTCTACCAAAAGCTCAGGGGCTTAGCAAATTAAAATGGTGATGGTGCACAGCTGACATCAGATGAAGATGAGCAGAAAAGAATAAAGATCAGCTGCACCAAAGAAGATGTGGTCCAGACTCAAAGAAAAATGTAAAGAGGACCACACCAAGCTGCTAAGTACAAAAGATGTTCAGAGCTTAATGACATCTTAGCAGCTCAGCACCAACAACATCAACAACTACAATAATAAGAAGCCAGGGCCTGAGGGGTCCTTGTCCGAAGGGACTAAATGAAGTTTCCAAGCTTGCTGGGCTTGAAGAGTTCCTAGGGAACTAGAGAAGTTCCAAGGCTACTGGCCTTGAAGAGTTCTCAGTGAACTAAAGTCCCAAGGTCACCGGCCTCAAGGAATCTTAGTGATTCAGGGTGCTACCCTTCCTTAGTGGAAATCCTGCCAGTTGAAAGCAGAAGAGTGGATTAGGAGCTTGAGTCTCTGAACCACTTAAAATCCCTCGTGTCTTTTACTTAATGTCATTTACATTATGTACATTAACTGCTATAACTGCTATGTATGTTTTAAACTGCTTACCACTGAATTAACTCTACGAACAATGAATGTATGATTATGAATATATCAATGAAGGGGATCTTTTACTTATTCCATTGTGCTTGAAAAGATTCTTATGTTTGTCATATGCTAAATTATTAGCAATATAAAATAAATCAGAAAAGTATTTGAAATTCAAGGATCTATTCAACCCCCCTTCTAGATCTATCAGATTTCATCGAACTAACAATTGGTATCAGAGCAAGTTCTCATGCTATATTCAAAAGCTAATCGCTTTGAGTCTAATCTTAGGCACAAACATTGTTCTAAACTTAGTTTAGTAGTAATTCACTTGTTATATGCAGATGAGCTCACACGTTGGAAATATTGTGTACAGGTAAATGTGCATATACACCTGAAGCTGCTTAGATTGGTCCATGTTCTTGATTGTCATATCAACAAGACCAATCCTTACTCGTGGTCAATCTTGTAGTCTGAAGACTAGGCTAGAAAGCTCAAGAGACATCAACAAAAAAGAATCAAACATCCACCAGCTTGAAAAGATGAAAAGGCCATACATGCTAAGTAATGCTTATCCAGAGAAGAAAGAAGAACTTCTCAAACATGTGTCTGGTCAATCTGCAGCTGGATGTAAACCTTGTGAACTTAAGGATGTCAAAGAACTAAAGATTCTGATATTCTCTTAGCTCGCATCTTCAAAACCACGACTAATTAATTAAAGGTCAACTGGAGTAACTAGCTGTCAGGAGCAAATGAGAAACCATGCACACCAATGCCTAAACTCAGTATATCTAAGATAAATGACTGTTAAGAAACTGACAGTAACAAGGTACGGTTCCTCACTAATATAAATATGTAAATCATGATTGCACCCCCTTATGAACTATAACAGTATTCTTTCAAGGAATCATAATCTACCTAAAAAGGTGAAGAGAGAAAGTACACTGAGGGTGGAAACTCAAATGCCTATAAATTTTCTCTCCATCCAAGTTTTAGGTTGAAGATGACATCTTGAAAGAAATTTGAAATGGGTCATAAGAGCATCACAGGTCAAATTAATGTGAAGTAATCTTTGCTGATGGGTTAGTATGTGTGTACAACCTATGGTCTAAGTGCTTAATAACACACAGAGTATGATCAGTTCTACAAGAGCATCCTGAAGATTCGTAGAAATTGATCACCTCTATGAATCAACCAGATACAAATAAATTGTAGAGTTGAATTTTACTCTGTGAACATTTAAATCCTGTGAACATAACCTAGCAAATGATGAAACCATCAAAGAAAAAGAGTGCTTTATTAAAATAGCAAATCTCACACACACTCACCATTATGCATCTCAAAATGTAGTATCTAAATTAGTTACATGCATGAATATAACTGTTGGTGATCAATATGATGATTATCCAAATATATGAGGAACATGGGTTTAGAAAACTAACCAAGCAGAACCCATTTAACCATGGGTACCAAAAATAGAAATTTATAACCTGCAGGTACTTGGTCTATCTGGCCACACTAAGGAAAAGACTTCAGTCAAGAAAATTTAACCAGCAGAAGGCTTCGGACTGTTCAAAAATAATTCTGATAAAACTCCTATATGTCCAAGCCTGTCCTTGAAGATCTGCTGAGCCAATCTAAATAAAGCTCAAATGGCTGCTAACCTTTATATGAAAGCAGGCCATTCAACCAAAGATGAAAAGCTTGTCCTAGATGCTCAAGCATGCAAAGCTTGTCCTCAAGGAAGCTCACATCAGAAGATCATCGAGCATCAAACACGAGGAACGCATTACGAAAGCAGAACTTCACAAGTTCAAGCTGACAAAGTAGACTACGATTATAGTATTGTCAAAGGATCGTAGAGTGATCAGTCCTGGAGATATAAATGTCTACGGTGCAAACAGATTCAATTGTCAATAGTGATTTTAGCCTGAAAGAACCATGCAAGAATACCTCCTAATGCACATGAAGAAAAGGAAATCACACCTCACTAAAGGGTCAACAACACTGAGATATTCTATGAAGCAATGTACCAGCTACAGAGTCCTAAAACTTTGTGGTTGATGAACCAAATGAAGATCCATAGTCAATTAAGAACGTCTCAAAACGTACTACTGATAAACCTATCAGCCACCCAACTCAAAATTATGGAGCGCCTACGATCAAACATCTGATCGTAGTATAAGAGCAAGAGGACACCATGATTATAGCAAATGTAATTGTCTAAAGTTGGAAGAGGATCTCCCCACTAGAAAAGGTCAAATGAGATATCAGTGCAAACTATTCCTAAAGTACTTCATCTGGAAAGCGCCTCAGGGACAAACCTGACCCTTAGCACACTCTAAGAGGTTAGCCCTTCTTGAGCTACCTTAACCCAGAAGGATTTTTGAGTCAAGTTCATCTCAAGGACCAAGACAGTCAACGATCACAGAGTAGAGTTTGAGAGAACATAACGATCATGATGTAACCTCAACGATCGTAGTTCCTCCTCAGCGATCGTAGAAACCGACTCGACGATCGCAGTCTTACAAGAGGCTACTCTAACTCATGAGGAGCTTGGAAGAACATGATAATTGCTCAAACCTTCAAATTATGGGAGATAAGTTCGAACGCTGGCTGGAAAGATGTCCTGCTGAAGAAAAGTGCCCAAGACCTCATGAAGTACATCAGTAGTTGAGCCATGCAGGTTCAAAATGAATAGTAATGTCAAAACCATCCACTGCCACATCTCAAAAGTTGAACGTTGAGTCTACAAAGAAAAATGTAAAGTCCATAGCTGCCTTATCATGCTACTCTATGAACCGAAGAGGTCAATGGTTAATCCACGTCAATCAAATGTCTACTATTCTAAAAAGAGATATCTAACTAAAAAGTTAATGGGGAGTTACAGCTCATTACTGGGCATCGTGCAACCAATAACTGGTTGACACATCATAGTGTATGCAGAGTCAGAAGGAACTGCCATAAAGACAAATTCAAAATCGGCAAACAGTTACCAGAACTTATCTAACCTCTCTCCCTCCCTTTTTAAAACCCTAGAATTCTTTTCATAGCCAAATCACTCAAACCTCCAGAGTCCAAATCACAATCAATCATATTCCATAAATCTCTTTGAATCTCATACGATATACCTTGAACTCCTCAAATGGCAGAATGGAAAGTTATTACTGGTATTCAACTCGACTTTACAAAGTTTGAAGAATCAGAATCGAAGTTCAAGGATATACTTGAACTCGTAAAGAAAGCTCGATTCTCTGAGTGCTTGGAGGCCAACACTCCAGTTTATACAGAGCTAGTAAAGCAGTTCTACTTAAATGCTTCAACAAATTCTGGGCTTCTGACCACTAAGGTGAAAGGATCAAGTCTGAAAATAAGAGCATCAGACATCAATCAATGTCTAGGGTTTCCCAATCAAGGTATGATAAATCTAGATGAAGTCGACATTGAAGAAGGCAAGAGGCTAATGTGGTACCAAATAAACCCTAGCCTGAAGGACATGAAGAAGAAGGAATTTCCTGAGGAATTCGAGTTCCTTGCTGAGATAGTGGGAAAATGTATATTGTGCAAGGATACTGCACACGACACTGTACTCGACCAGCAGTTGAAGATTATGTCTATGATAGTTCTGAAGAAGCAAATCAATTTTGGAGCCATCCTGTTCGATCAAATCTCCAAATGGATAGAAAAGGCTGAGTTGAAAAAGTCCACAGAAAAACCTCTTACAAAGGCATTTCATGGAAGACTGCTGAGTATTGTGATAAAGAAGAAGCTGGAAAGCAAAATTAAGGATGATGAGGGAGAGACTCTAAATGTTCACAAAGTAATGTCTCCACAACTATTTGTAAATTGGAAGAAAAATCCAAAGGAAAACAGGAGGCTAACACAAACTGAAAGCAGCAGAAAAGTCTCTGCAAAGAAGAAAAAGGCAAAGGAGGTAGAAAGCTCTGAATCTGATGACTCTACATCAGTTGCAACCACACTGGCAAAGAAGAAGTCTAAGAATGTGAAGAATACAAAGGCTTCGTCAAGACATGTCTCCACCAACAAGAAGAAACAAAGAGCAAGAGAAAAACGAGCATCAACTGCTGACAAACCAAAAAAAAGGAGTAACAGACTACTTCATGAACCACCCAAGAAGAAAGCAAAAGTGATAAAGAAATCAGTTTTGTTCCCCAAAGAAGCACATCTGACAAAGAAGAGGACGTAGAGTCAAAAGAAGAGAAGGGAACTAATGGTCTCAAGAGTGAGTCCCCGAAGAACAAATCCAGCTATGAAGGTGGAGCTGGATCCATAAAAGAAGATGTAACCTCTGCTGATGAAGAAGAATATGTAAGCCCTATGGCCAACTCTCAGAGCACTCACTCTGAAGTTGAAAAGAAGCTGCAAGATGATCCATCTGAATCTCCAAATACAAATGCTCCAACAAGCTCTCATGATGGTTCAAAAGATGATGAGTCCGAAGAAGAAATACCTGCCCGTGCCAATAATGAACCTCAAGGAAGTTCATCTGATGATCCAAAGGCATCAGAGTCTGAAGAGAAAGAAGAATCTGACTCTCCTATAGCTGAACTCCCAAGGAGAAGGAAGAGTTATAGACTATTTGCTCAATTTGCCCCAAAGAAGAAAAATGATCAATCTACTGCAATCATTGAATTAAGTGATGATGAATCTGAGTCACAGGAAGAAAGTGCTGAAGATTGGACTAGTAATGAAGAGGATGAATCCAAGGAAGATGTTGCTGAAGAAGACTCGGGTAATAAAATTTAGCAAGAAGAATTCTTGATGAATCTGATAAAAGGAATCAGCAAGACTCAAGTTCAAAAAGTGAAAAGCTGGAGAAAGATTTTGTTTCTGCAAATCAGGTATTAAAAGAATTCCAGTAAACTATCCGATCATCTCTCCGGCAAGGATTAACAGAAGCAGAATAGTGAAAGGCTCGGATGAATCACAAGAAGTACTTCCAGAAACTCCAAGCCTAGAACTGGTGTCTCAGACTTTCCCAAAGTTGAAGAACTATGCAACAATGATGATCAAAGACCAGCCCCACTACAAAATCTACAGACATGCTGGAAACCATTATATTCCCTACGATCGTAGAGTGAACTCTGAAGGCAGAAGGATTATGGCCAAGGAACTGATCGTAGAATCTGTTCACTCTACCACTGATAGTGTTCAAGTCCAGAATAAGAAGTCTCCATCTGCCCAAACACAGCTATTTGACATTCTTTTAATCTCCAATAGCGATTGGTACTCAACGATCTTTCAGATTGTCAACACCTTCGAAAAACTGTCCAAGGATGAAAATTGTAGAGTTCAATCTAGTGTTCAACAAGAAGTTGCCCAACTAGATGATCAAATTCCTATGGAACAGGAGTTGTTGGAGAATTCTCACGAAATGGTTGAGAAGATATCTCTAATCAATAAAGAGTCAAAGATGTTGACAAAGAATGTAAGATAACCTCGATTCAAGATGTATTCAAGTTAACGATAGGCGATGTATCTCTCAAAATTAAAAGAGAGAGATCACATCTATCTCAAGGCCATACATAATCAAAGGTCAAGCTCTCACGAGCACAAAAGGCAAATGAAGAGAAATTCCAAGTCCTCTCCGACAAGATTGACAACATGAATCGGCCTCCTTCTATGCAACTTGAGTTAAGCCAACAAGAACTCAAGATTGAAGTCAGAACTCCTCTTATCTAATGGAGCAACTTCATCCAACATGGAATGTACTCTATCAAGTGATTAATGACAAAAAGGCAGAGTAAGAGGCATTCAAGAAAGGGCAAGGAGAGCAGGCATTCTAAGGAAGTCATGTTCAGAATCATAGAAATAGCCTGCCAACGAGCCAACCGAGTATCTGCCAAAGCCAAGTCAAGAATCGTAGACTACACTCGGAGTCGTAGAGTCTACTAACAGCCAAGACAAGGATCGTAAACTACACTCAGATTCGTAGAGTCTACTAATCGTATCAAAGGTAGATATCATAGTCGAACAAGATCAGATGAAGACAACAAGCACAACGACAGAAATTGTAGTGTCAAGATCGGATGTCGGTCGTGAAGTGTCCGCAGACAAATGGGTTTAATCAGAGAGTGCGTGAGCTAAGACCTCAACAGATATGCTCACAAAGACAAGGTAGAATCGTAGAGCAAACACGATTCTCAATAATTGAGCACTTCCAGAATATCCAAAAGGAATGAAGCCTCTAGTTGATACTGCAAAGATACATTTCACCAGAAGGATGCCAGAGAGCACTCAACGAATGGTATGCAAGTTAATAGAAGACTTAAGCATCAACCCAATCAGCATCCAGATTGAGTTGTAAATCCATTCAAGATGAAGTCTTCCACAAGATGATTATAAGAAGACTTCAGTAGCATGACTAAGGAAAGTCGACATGTGCAGTAGCTGTCAAGTTAAAAAGATGACAACGATTTTGGAAATAACCAGGATCGTAGTTTTTGCCAAACAAAAAAGGAACTAATGGAATATACACAAAGATACTAGTTAGCCTCTGAAGAACAAGGCTAAAGTGATTAAGCATTGGGTCAGTACATTGATGATAAGTGAACAGGAGATCACAACGAGAAAGTGAGCTGGACACGCCACAAATCTGAAGTGTCTTATTATTCAGAAGGGGCCAGAGCAAGGAATCAAGCCATCAGTATCTGAGAGCAGTCGAGGCAAACAAAAGTGTTGAAGCACTGCGTGAAAGAAAGAAGAGTTGTTCTTCACTAAAGATCAAGTGAACACTCTTCAAGATCGTAGTGGTGACTCTACATGTCAATAAGCATCAATCAATAAGACACTACGATCAGGTCCAAGAAGAAGTGCATCAGAATCGTTGAGTTCGAACAACTGAGGATTGAAGCATTGGCAACGGTTCAATCTGAAGGTTGGCATTCAGACAAAAGCTTATTGAGAGCATAGATGCAAGGACAACCTCTAATCAAGAAATCAGAAAGAGGAAATAAAGTCGTCGACCTGCCCGAGACATTAAAGTAACACATTTGACGAGGTAGGTGAAACAGTAGACTGCAGTGTCAGGAAGTCAGAAAAAGATGTCATGTCACATCTGCAGTCTGCACCAAATAACTCAAGATTCGTGAAGCAATTTGAATAGCTTTCAACGGCTACCTTCCAACGGGAAGATTGGGAAGTAGTATAAATCAACAGAACTTCAAAGATCAAGAGTTGGTGATGATTACTAAGTTACAGAATCGTTGAGTTGTTGGGGATGCTATTGTTGACTCTACGAGTTCCACCAAAGATAAATAGAACAAGTCTCAGTGACAGTGAGACTACCAAGGTGGAAGTAAAGCAGCTTTGAAGAAGGACTTAAACATATTAGAGCTTCACTCAACAAAGATGAGAATGCCACTGAAGATGGAAGCCAAGCTGAGAGCCGAGAAGGCCAAGGAGATAGCATTCAGAAAAGTGGCAGAGTACAAAAAAGATCAGGAGAGCCACTCTACGAATCACCTTGAACCTAAAGCTGAAACTGAACAAGTGCAAAACCATGTCTGCAAAACATTCAAGAAGGGTTCAGGGATTGCTAAGTGCCAGACGAAGTCTACCAAAAGCTCAGGGGCTTAGCAAATTAAAATGGTGATGGTGCACAGCTGACATCAGATGAAGATGAGCAGAAAAGAATAAAGATCAACTGCACCAAAGAACATGTGGTCCTGACTCAAAGCAAAATGCAAAGAGGACCACACCAAGCTGCTAAGTACAAAAGATGTTCAGAGCTTAATGACATCTTAGCAAATTTCAAAGACCAATAACATCAACAACTACAACAACAAGAAGCTGGGGGCTCGAGGGGTCCTTGTCCAAGGACTAATGCGCTTTTCAAGCTCATTGGCTTCAAGAGTTCCTAGGAACTAGAGAAGTTCTAAGGTTCTTGGCCTCAAGAGTTCTTAGTGAATTGAAGTCCCAAGGTCAGCGGCCTCAAGGAATCTTAGTGATTCAGTGGTGCTACCCTTCCTTAGTGGAAACTCGCTAGTTGAAAGCGTAAGAGTGGATTAGGAGTTTGAGTCTCGAACCACTTAAAACCCATTGTGTCTTTTACTTTATGTCATTTACATTATGTACATTAACCGCTATAATCTGCTATGTATGTTTTAAAGCGCTACCAAATAATTAACTCTACGAACAATGTATGTATGATTATGAATATATTAATGAAGGGGATCTTTTACTTATTCCGCTGTGCTTGAAAAGATTCTTATGTTTTTCATATGCTAAATTATTAGCAATATAAAATAAATCAGAAAAGTATTTAAAATTGAAGGATATATTCAACCCCTTTTACTTATTCCGCTGTGCTTGAAAAGATTCTTATGTTTGTCATATGCTAAATTATTAGCAATATAAAATAAATCAGAAAAGTATTTGAAATTGAAGTATCTATTCAACCCCCCCCCCCCCCCCTCCTTCTAGATCTATTTTGTCTACTGGGAACTAACAAAATTTATTTGAGTTAGTTATTGAGTTTTAATTATTTTATTTGGATTGAGTTCATATTTTGACTGTATTTGATAATTAATTATATAGTCAACGTTTATTATACGGTTTCATATGGTCAAATCGTATAGTACATCACGTGAGTGGCACATGCTAACAATTCGGCCAAAGTTATGGTCAGAAATGATTGTAAGGTCACTTTTGCTTACTTAAATATACTTGAAAGTTGTTGTTATTAATTTTAATAGCTAAAGATCGCTTATGTAAATTGAGTGATACTTTGAGAAATAGAAATGCATTTAGCCGGAAAATTAATTTGCCTCATTAAAAAGCACACGACTCAAATTTAAAGAAAAATCAGCACAAAGAACATAAATGAGCCAAAATGCCAATTTGAGGGATGAAAGTGTCACTTTTGTCAATTAGGATGTCACTTTGAAATTGGATGACAACTTATTGTGTTTAATTTCCTGCTGTCACAATAGCCACCCCATAGAAAACCCTTCCTAATCTTTTATAGCTCTTTGATCAGCTATTTTTGGGCCCTAAAAACTGACGTGTAATATAAAGGAAAACCCATAGAGAAGATTTTATCAATGTTACTCACCCACCTACCCGTATTTTTGTTTTTCTGCATTTCGTGATGGTAGGACCCCAAGTTGATTCTTTTTCTAAGGATCACTTCTTACAAAGTACAACCATTCCCAACTGAACAAAGGGAAGTTGAAACTGTTCCTGTAAGTTGTAACTTGTGATTTGGTGATTGCGGATCTTAAAATGAATGATCAATGTTGAGGTTGTGAAGTTTATTATAGCAACTAAAAAGATACGCACTAAATATTAAAATGAATATACTTCAAAAGTACATTACCCTTATTACTGCCATCCACATACTTGTATATGTTGAAGTGTCCTATGTAGAAAAATTCAAACCTTTGCAGTGGCAAAATAGTGAGTTTAAATTTTGTCTTAGATTAATAAAAAAAATTTATAAAATAATGACTCTATTAAGGGATAATATCATTTAGGCCATATTTGTTTAAAAGTATTATAATCTCGGGATTATAATATATGAGATTATAATTTAAAGACTATTAAATAGTACTAATCACATGTTTATTTTTTATGAAATTATTCATGGGATACCTTTAAATAATCACATCTTATGTTTGTTTTTTCTAGAAATAATTAAAGGATTGAATAAAAATATCATTTAGACTATTATACTTTTACCAATAATAATATATTTTAAATTATAATTTAAACTTATTTATACATCAAAAATGATTAACAATTAATTATAAACTTTATATAAACTGGATAAATTGTAACAGTTCATATAGCCTGTGGCATTACTACGTTAATAATATGTCTCTTCTTGTTTACATGTGTAACAGTCATTGTTTATATATGATTTCTTCATGTGCCGAAGCATCGTAGATTACGGCAGGAATAATTAAAATATTTTCCTCTTACCAACACTATGTTGTAACAATTTAATAAGTAATAATTTAAATATTAATTATTAATTTTGTATAAACAATTAATTATAAACTTTATATACTATGGTCATTTTAGAAAAATGTTGATGTCAATTTTATCTAAAAAAATTAGTCTCAAATGGTGGAGATTATAATATCTAGTTGAACATGATATTAAACAGTTCCCAATATTAAGTTATTTTATAATCCCAGAATTAATAGTCTCAAGTCCAAATTTAAAAACAAACAAAACGATTGGGATTAATAATACTATCTCAAATGTAATACTTGCAAATAAATATAATATTAATGTTTATCCTCATGGAGCCATATCATCAATAGATTTCATATTATTTGGGATGTTTTCAATTCTTTTGAGGTTAAGGATTGGAATGGAATGGAGCAAAAGATAGAATGAATTTTTAGTATCTAAAGTGCATGTTTGATCGTTAAGGGTGGTGTGTGACGGTGTGATAACATGACATAATTTTCACATCAATCTATTTCATTAGAACGAATTCTATTCCACCAGTTCATATATATATATATATATATATATATATAGAGGATTCATTCGAAGAAACCGGTTGTACAGGGAAGAAGAACTTTTTACCAAAATTGCCACAACCTGCACTTCTACTTTTAGACAAAATTTTTTTTTTTTTATAAGCGCCACAGTTGTAGCTACTTACCTAAAAAGGTCGCTTCCCAACAACCTAATAGGTTCATGGACGGACATATATATATATATATATATATATATATATATATATATATATATATATAAGTTCTATTTCTCAATGAATCGGAGAGAATCTAACTAAAAAATAATCCTAAGATATATGACGATTTTTTCTATCGTTATAATATAAAAAATCAGTTTTCTATGCTATAGTGATGGAAAATCCGTCGCTATAAATTATTGGCTGTTTCTTTAGTTCATTTCATTTCGATTCGTTGGAGAAGTATATATATATATATATATATATATATATATATATATATATATATATATGATTCTTTAGGCTATTGTAAAGATTCATCTTTTAGAGATCACTAAATACACCTAATCATTATGTTCCTTCCTCCAATATTCTATTATTTCAATTCAAAAGTATTTTAGAATTTTAACAAGAAATAATGGATCTTGATTATTGTTTCATCATCTTGTACATACCGTTGACGTAAGACATTACTATACTAGATCAACTTTATGGAAACATTCTGACAAAGTAGGAGAGTGGAGGCCTTGCACTAACATGTCTTCTAGAGGTATGACCAGTTGACATTAATGTTTATTATGAGGTTTGCCATGTTTCATATTTAATGATATTGACCATTCCTTTCCATATTGCATAGATATGGGATCTTTCTAGTGCTCACCAGGGCCCGGACGTTGTAAGGAGTTTTTGGTGAATCATTTAGTTGCATTAATTTCATTTATTTTTCTTCTTTTCTAGATTTTGCATTTTACTTGGCCCATACATGCATATTCCATATACATAATTTAGTGAGAATTGATGTATTTAAGAGTTTTAATATTTAGAACATTATAGAACATGTTTGCAGTTGATATTCTTTTTGAGTCTTCTACCAACATCTAGAACCTACACTTTTCTATCAATGCTTACCATTGCCAAGGTAGAATTCTTGAACCTTCCAAACCTCCACATATCTTGATCTAGAACCTTCACCAAGTTAGAGTTTTGAACCATTCAAACCTCCACCTACCTTGAGTTTTTAGATCTTTCTCTAGTCACCGATAAATAAACCCCCCACCACCCAAAATCACCAAGCCAACACAAACACAAATCACCAACAACAACAACTATCATTGCAAGCTTGTTCATACTTTCTCTCTTGTAAGCTTTTGGTTGTAAGATTATAACTTAGATTCTTCCATAATAATAAAAGTCTTTTTCTTTCCCTCATTTTTTGGAGCTATATTCTAATTTCTTCGTTCTTCTTTAACTTCGGTTGTGAGTCTTAGGCTACTAAAGATTTAACTTATACTATTCTAAGGAAGCAATTTTTGGAATTTGGAATTTGTCTTTCTTCACATGGTATCAGAGTTATAAGAGTGTTTTTGGAATCTTGTCAAGATATTCTTGGTGAAGAAGTTTTGGCGTTCCAAAAATGGATTCAAGCGGAAGGGTTGTTGGCCTTGGGATTGAGGCGCTTAATCCATCAAACTATTAGGTATGGAGGTCATGCGTGGAGTCTTATATTCTTGGAGAAAACTTGTGGGAGGTTGTTCATGGAGATGATAAGGTTGCTCCTACAGCAACGAAAAATAATGTCGATGTTGTAAAGAAATGAAGAACTTCTAATGCAAAGGCGGAGTTCATGTTGAACAGATCTATCTCTCATGATTTGTTTGATTATATAGTTGGGTGTAAGTCAACATCTGAGATATGGAATACCCTTAAGGGTTGTTCAATAAGAACAATGTTGCCTGACTACAATATTTGGAGAATGAGTTGACGAATACTACTCAAGGTGATCTCTCTATTTCTCAATTTTTCTTGAAAATTAAAAATCTTTGTTTAGAAATTTATGCTTTTGATCCGGAGAAACCTATCTCGGAAGCGCAGATGAAGTGAAATATTATTCGTGGATTAAAAAAGGAGTGCACTCCTTTTGTCACCTTTATTCAAGGGTGGGCTCAAGAGCCATCCTTTGTTGAGTTTGAGAATCTTCTCTATTCTCAAGAGTCTCTAGCACAACAAATGACGATGATTTCTTTATCTTCTCAAGGTGATGCCTTGTTCTCCGAAAAGAAGAAATTTTACAGACAGTAGAAAGAGAATGAGAAAAGGAGAGACGAAAATGGAGAGCCATCAAAGATCGAGAATGGAAACAAGAGCAGTATCAAATGTTACCGCTGCCATAAGACTGGGCACATCAGAAAAAAAAAATTTGAGTGAAACTGAAGGGTGGCAATGTAGCTGATAAAAATGACGAGGTTGAAGAAAATTGGGGTAATTATTTCTCGGCGGAAACTACCTCAGTTAATGCTTGTGCTACTATCAACTTCAAGGAAGATTGGATCGTGGACTCCGGTTGTGGTAATTATCTTACCGGCAACGACACCAAGTTCTCTTGTCTTCAAAATTATGAAGTTAATGAGGTTATTATCACCGTAGATAATATAGTTCATCCGATTGAGAAGGAAGGCACTATCCTCTTCAACAACAATGGTGATCCTATCACTCTAAAGAGTATGTATCATTTGTCGGGGATGAAAAAGAATCTCTTTTCGATAACTAATGCGGTGGATTCTGATAACTATGTTTTGTTTAGACCCAACGAGGTAAAATGTTTTTGAAATGTGTCCAAGGTAGAAGGGGATTTCGCCCGCACTGGTAAGAGAGTTAAAAATTTATTTGTTCTATCTGCCTCAATTTCTTATGTTGATAAAATGAGTACAAATGATAGCGCTTCTCTTTGGCATGCTAGATTAGGGCACCTAAATATGGATAAGTTAAAAGTCACAGTGAATAAAAATGTGTTTGATGGTTTGCCTCATATTACTACTTTTAGTAATAGAGAACTATGTGAGGGTTGTCAATATGGTAAGGCACATCGTCTTTCATTTGATAGATTTTGAATAAGATATGAGGCACCATTGGAGCTTATTCATAGTGATGTGATGGGTCCTACTCGCACACGTACCTTTTCTGGTTATCGCTATATGCTGATCTTTGTTGATGATTTTACTTGATTCACTTGGGTGTAATTTATGAAAAGAAAATCTGAAGTGATTTTTAAGTTTATGGAATTTAAAGAGAAGGATGAAGGTGAGCTCCAAAGGAAGATCAAGCGGTTGAGGGTCGATAATGGAGGAGAATATACTTCCTGGGAGTTCAATATTTTTTGCTCAAAACATGGCATCCGAAGGCAGCTTACATGTGTTGATACTTCTCAACAAAATGGCATATCGAGACGTGTAAGAGTTGGTTGTATGCCTAAGGGCAGAGGGTATAACTTATTCAACTTATGTGATTAATCGGATCCCTCTTAGCCCGATTAATTTGAAGTCTCCATATGAGATGATGTATAACGATAAGCCCAATGTGAAAGACTTCAAGGTCTTTGGTTCAGTTTGCTATGTTCATATTACAGATTCACAAAGATCTAAATTGGATGTAAAGGCGAGATGGTCATGCTCAAATAGTGATTTATTTCATATAGTCTACTCATTGATCAAGAAAACTCAGATTAAATTATGAAGAGTATGACACATTTCATGCATCGAGTTTAATCTAAAATGTCAAGGTTAAAAGGATTAAATTATATTAAAATATTGGTCACGAAAAGGTTGCATCGAATCATCGATCTTATTATTACTTGGGTAGCAGTGATGCATTACTAGATGTCGCTCACTGTTTATAATTTTATAATATAATTTTAAGATTATTGCCGATGTAATAATAACCTATAGGGTCACACACTTAGAACATAATTAAAAGGAAATTAATTTAAATTGTAAGGATTTAAATATGTCAATATGATTGATAGTATTTAAATTACGAATTTAAATTAAAAGGATAATTTATATATATATATATATATATGTATATTAATTAAGTAAGACTTAATTAAGATATAATATATATAAATTCAGATTTTCTTTTTTTTAATTGGATTAGGTTTTGATTAATTCCTTTTGACTACTATATATATATATATATATATATATATATATATATATATGATATATCAGCCATTTTAGGAAGACAGTCAAAACGTAAAAAAAACCCTAGCCGCTCTTAGAGAGAGACTAGAGAGAAAAACTTCAGAAAAATCCAGATCCTTGGTGGCTAGTACCGCGGTTCTCCTTAATGCAGATCGTGTGATGATTCGCGGGACGTTCGTGTGGATACCGTAGTGACGCAGTCCCGTTGGATTGCGTTGGAGATTCGAAGCCGTACCAGAATTTTAGATCGTATCAATTCTAGCTTGGATAATCGATAAAATATCAAACCACTGAATTAATATATTTTCGCATGGATCATATTTTAGGGTTTCAAAAATTATTTTGAAAATTTTAATTTTTCGCTATTTTTTATGTCGAAATCCCTACATGGGAATGATCTGGTTGTTAATATTGCGAGTTATAATATTAATGATGAATAAATGTTATTAAAAATGTGTTTTGTGAATCCAAGTGAATTGAGATAAATAGAGGGGATTTTTATGAAGTATTTGTTATAAATTTGGATTATTACATGGACCCTTACTTACTCATTTTTCAAAATCGTCGGTAAAACGTTATCTCAATTATATATATATATATAACGGGGGTGTATACCCGTGAGTTTGTGATTATGTATTATATATATATATATATATATATATATATATATATATTACATAAGTTTTGTTTTTTATGTAAAATAAAATATATTATATTTTATTATGCATAGTACTGTATAGTGTTGGATAGTACTGCATAGTGTGCATAGTGCAATATAGTAAACTCAAAATTTTTTAAAAAAATTGCCGGTTGAGCGCCCGTGATTCCTGGACTGTTCACCCGTGATTTTATTTTCTAAATAGTATCACACCATTCTCCTATAAATATGATGCTTAGTTTAGAAATAAAAATCACACCAGAATTAGAGAATTCTTCTTCTATAATATTGAGTGTATTTTTTTAAAGTTTAAGGAAGCTTTGAGTGTAAAAAATAGTGCAAGTTTTTTTCAAGAATATCCCCGCCTTACCAGTCAGAAGTACTTTCCTTTTAAGGTAAGAGATATTATTTATTTCATATTTACTTACGATATTATTTTTCATATTCGTAAGGAATATTATTTTTGTTCAATATTCGTAAGGAATATTATTTTCGTTTAATATTCATAAGGAATATTATTTTTGTTCAATATTCGTAAGGAATATTATATTCGTTCAATATTCGTAAGGAATATTATTTTCGTTCAACAATTGTAAGAGATATTATTTTGTTCAAAGATTCGTAAGAAATAATATTTTTTTTCATATTCTGTATTATGTAAGTAATATTATTTCGTTTCATATTCCTAATTCTACACTCATTTTTATATGTATTGTTTCTAAACTCCATAAAATTAGTAGAATATCCTTAAAATTTGCGTTTCATCTAGTATCATTTCACAAGAATATTTTTTTGAATATTTTTGTTAAATTTTGATCTTTTCATGCCGGGGTACTATTCATGAAGTACTATCCACAGGTTACTATTCACTCGAGTACTATTCACCCGAGGCACTATTTATGACAAAATTGATTTCTTTCATGTCCAAATTATTTTTGATACATGAATATTATTATTGAATTTTACTCCACAAAACAGTTATCATGTTGACAATTTGGGCATTCTTGAACCCTGGATAAATTGAATTATAAATCTTTAAAATTTATCTTTGCTTTCACTTAATTGAATTCTTATATAATTGTCATCATCCTCATGCTTATATTGTGATGAAAGTCATCCTCATGCTTATATTGTGATGAAAGTCATCTTTGGCCCGTAATGCATAGATGGACTGTTAAATTGGTAGGATTACGACCAGGAATTATGTATCGGTATAATCATGACCTGTAATATTACAAATGATGTGGTAAAAGTCCTCATTGGCCCATTGTGCATTGATGGACAGTTGTTGGTATGATCATGACCATGGGTTCTCTTCGGCCAATTGTGCAAAGATGAATTATTGTTTGGCATGATCATGACCACTGGTGATACTAACGAATATCCTTGGCCTGTAGTGCATGGATAATTTGTGGATGTGATAATAATGAATATCCTTGGCCTGTAGTGCATGGATAATTCATGGATGTGATACTAATGAATATCCTTAGCCCGTAGTGCATGGATAATTCAGTGATGTGGATTATTTATTGAGTTGTGTTACAACGATAAATATTGATGATGAACTTTTAAATCATAGAAGATAGTAGATATCATGCTCTACTTTTAAACTTGTTGTTTATTATATTCTATTAGTTTTACACTGTTGAAGGCTAACGATAATTTATCCTGCATTATCTTAGTCATAACATTCTTTACTGGGCTAGTTAAGCTCACCCTTTGCTTTCATTGCTCTCTTCAGGAAATGATAATATAGCTGGGACTAGTCAGGGAATGGAGTGATGGTCCAAGATGGTGGCTATAGTAGTCCTCACTATTCTGTGAAATAGTGTAATAATAATTGTAATGAGGACTCCATTTGAGTTTGGATATTGTCTGTGAGACAATATTCGTGTTAAAACTCTCAGTTACGTTTTGTCGTATTGTATAAATGAAGTTTGTATTTAAGTTATGTACCATATATTTGGCGACTCAGAATGAGTGATGTATGCCTATTTTGGGGGCGTCACAGTTGGTATCAAAGCTTAGGGATATGATCCTTGGTTGACATTTGAGGCTAGAACTAAGAGGGGAGAGACAGGTAAATCATTCGCTAGTATGACCAACCTAAGTTTATTTGTTATTTAATTGGTCGGTCAAAATATAGGGATAATATGTGGCATGTCAATTAACCCTTATTCTGTGGCAGTGTTTGAAAATGTTGAGATAAACAATGGAGCACATGAGACCATTGAGTCACCGATGATCAATAACCAAGATAATGTGCATCAGGAAGGAAATAATCTTCATATAAACAACAACACCGACCAAATGATGAACGACGGGATGTTTAGGAGCTTTCTACAATTCGTGCAACATCAGGCGAGAGAGACTCCTGTTCAAAATACAGGTGGAAGCACTGACAACTCACGGATGGTCACCGCTAAGCAATTCAAGGAGCTAGGACCACCAAAGTTTTTGGGAAAGCCAGAATCACTTAAGGTAGAGATGTGGATTAAGCAGATTACCAAGATATTTGATGTCTTGGGATACTCCAAGGAGCAAACGGTTCCCTTTTCCACCTTCATGTTGCGAGGAGAGGCAGATCATTGGTGGAAATCTGTAAAACATACTCAGCATGCCGCACTAAAGATGTCTTGGGAGAAGTTCCAACAATTGTTCAACGACAAGTACTTTCCTAAAAGTATTTGTCACATGAAGGAGGTGGAATTCATCAAGTTGGAATAGAACAACATGACCGTATCGCAATACGAGGTAAAGTTTACGGAGTTATCCCGATTTTCATCCCATTTGGTAGATAATGAGGAGCGTATGACACGAATGTTTCTTCGAGGTTTGAAGCCCGAAATACTTCAATGCATCATTTCTCACAAAATTTGTTTATATTCAGATATTGTGAATAGGGCTCAGTTATTTGAGCATGATAATGAGTCAGCCCAACCAAAAGACATTGACCAACAACACGATAATAATCGTATCGGTGGCAACGACCATCGATACAATGATAACCATCATGGAGGAAATTATCAGGCTAGAAATGGTAACCACTTCGGTGGTAATTATGGCCAAGATAATAGAAGAGGTGAACTAAGTGGGAACATTTAAGAAGAGAAGATTCAACAATGACAGAAAGACATCGACAGTAGCACCGACACCCGTTTCCAAGGAAGGAGAACGATCACCGATCGTATGTTACAAATTTGCGGACATGAGGGACACATCCGTCCAAACTGTACGCAGTAACCCAAAGCGTGTTTCAATTGCGGAAGAGAAGGTCACCTAGCTCGATTTTGTCGTGTAGTGAAGTCAAGTCCCGCTAGGATGGAGACACCAAAGGATGTCCCAGACGAGTCAAAGTCGGTAGTTTAAGGGAGAACATTTTTCGTGATGAGGAACCCGTATGAAATTATCACGGGTATGCTAATCATAAAATCTTGCGAAGTCTATACCTTATTTGATACTGGTTCTGCCCATTCTTTTATTTCTCCTACTTGCGCTTAACGTTTAAATTTAACTCTGGAGAAATTAGACTTTGACTTATCTGTTGAAACTATGTTAGGAGAAACCTTCATTACATCCACTGTTTATAAATCTTGTTTGATTCAAATAGGCACCCTCACGTTACCTGTCGATCTTATCTCTTTGAAAATACTTTCATTTGATGTGATTTTAGGAATCAACTAGTTACTACTCATCATGCTAAAATTGATTATTTTTGTAAGGTTGTTAGTTTTCATATTACTAACCAACCTATTATGCAAATTCTGTAAGACCCCAACTTTCATAAATAAAGATTAATTTTTCTAAAAATATATTTTTTAATATTATGGTGTGAATTTGATATAATGTTATAGTTATGGGTAATATTTATAAATTTTTCAAAGTAAGTAAGTTGTTAAATATTCGATTGGTCGGGGAATATTCGTTTTAACAGGGAATATTCGTACGACGAAGCAATCATTGGTGGACCCCGCAACAAAATTATTATTGGAGTTAGAAAATGACAGAAATATATTTTTATAAAAGTAACGGCAAAAGTTTTACCGTTAACTGTTAAAATACCCGGTGATAAAAGTACAGTAGTACGCGTGATTGCATAGTAGCACACGACATTGATTATTGATGCTTAGGTGAGAAGTCACTCAGTTATATTCAATTATTGCTACAATAATTGCTACATAATATATCATGTTATTTTATTCAATTATTGTTAATATTTTATATTATTAAATCAATAATTGAGATGACAAGTTATTTATATTATCATTTGCATTATTGACGATGTCTAGAAAGTTCTGTCGAGGAAAGAGGTTTGGTCACCTAATTGTGCGCCAATAGGGAGAAATCTTTATCGGAAAGCCCCCTCTTTCTTGGAAATGATCTGGTTGTTAAATATTGCAAATAATAATAATGATGAGTAAATGTTGTTAAAAATATTGAGGGGATTTTTTCATGAAGTATTTGTTGTAAATTTTGCTTATTATTTGGACCCCCATTTACCCATTTTTTTAAAATAATCGATAGAAAGTTATTTAGTGTATATATATATATATAATGGTGGGACCCACATTTGGATGACATGATTTTGGTGGATGAATCGAATTGTCAAGGGAGGAAACGTATTATTATTATATATATTATAATAAATTTTATTTTTTTTATGAAAAATAGAATATATTATATTTTATTATGCATAGTGCTTGCATAGTGTCTGCATAGTATTTGAATAGTAAATTATAAAAAAAATTCAGCCGATTTGCGAAAACTTGTGATTCCTACTTTGCAGTCCGTGATTCTAAATTCAAATAGTATCCTTTCCATTCTCCTATAAACAGGATGCTTAGTTAGAATTAAAAATTACACCAGAATCAGAGATTTCTTCTTCTATAATATTGAGCGTATTTCTTTAGCGTATTTCTTTAGCGTTTTAAGAAGCTTTGAGTGTAGAAAACAGTGAAAGTTTTCTTCGAGAATATCCCCACTATACCAGTTGGAATACTCTTCTTTTTAAGGTAAAGGATATTTTTTTTGTTCAATACTCGTAAGAAATAATATTTTCTTTTATACTATATAGTATGTAAGTAATATTATTTCGTTTTAGATTCTGAATTCTATACTCATTTTATTATGTTTTGGCTTCTATACTCCATGAAATTAGTAGAATATTATTGAAATTTTGCGCTTCATATAGTGTCTTTTCATGAAAATATTATTCTAAGCATTCTTGATAAGTTTTAACTTTTTCATGTCGGAGTACTATTCACGGGGTACTATTCCCGAAGTACTACTCACTCAGTTACTATTTACCCGGGGTACTATTCATGACAAAAATTAATTTCTTTTCTGTCCAAATCATTTTTGATTTAATATTATTCTTGAATTTTACTCCACAAAGTTGTATCATGTTGACAATTTGGATATTATTGAATTCTGGATAAATTAAATTATAAATCTTTAAAAATTTATCCTTTGCTTTCTTTTAATTGAATTCTTATATCATTGTCATCATCCTCATGCTTATATTGTGACAAAAGTCATTTGTGGCTTACGTGCATAGATGTACTGTTGATTGGTATGATTATAACCAGGGATTATTCGGTATAATCATGACCGTAATGTTACAAATGATATGGTAAAAGTCCCCATTGGCCCATAGTGCATTGATGGACAGTAGTTGGCATGATCATGACCATTGATGAAAACACGAATATCCTTAGCCCATAGTGCATGGATAATTCGTGGTCGTGATACTAATTAATATCCTTGGCCGTAGTGCAGGGATGATTCGATGATGTGGATTATTTATTAAGCTGAGTCTCAGCGATAAAATTGATGATAAACTTTTTAAATCATAGAAGATTGTAGATATCATGCTCTACTTGACTCTTCTAGTGGATTGCTTGTTCCGCTGCAGTTAAACTTGTTGTCTATTGTATTTTATTAGTTTAACACTGTTGAAGGCTAACGATAATTTATTCTGCATTATCTTATTTATAATATTTCTTACATGGATAGTTGAGCTCACCCTTTGCCTTCATTGTTCTCTTCAGAAAATGAGAACATAACCGGGACTAGTCAGGGAACGGAGTGATGGTCGGAGATGGTGCATTAGTAGTCCTCAATATTCTATGAAATAGTGTGATAATAATTATAATAATATTGAATTTGAGTTTGGATATTTTCTAGAAGACAATATTCATGTTGAAACTCGTAGCTTATGTTTTGTCGTACTTTACACGACAGTTGTATAATTAAGTTGTATTTGAATTTTGTACCATGTATTTGGCGACTCAGAATGAGTGATGTATACCTATTTTGGGGGCATCACAGTTGGTATCAAAGCTTAGGGATATGATCACTAGCTAAGATGTAAGACTAGAACTAGGGGGAGAGACGGGTAATTCCTTCGCTAGTATGACCTACCTAAGTTTATTTGTTATTTAATTGGTCGGTCAGAATATAGGGATAATATGTGGCATGTCAATTAACCCTTGTTTTGTGGTAGTGTTTGAAAATGGCATCTAAAAATGTTGAGATTAGCAATGAAGCACATGAAACCGTTGAGTCACCAACGATCAATACCCAGGATAATGTGCAACAAGAAGATAATAATCCTCAAGTAAACAACAACACCAATCAAATGATGAACGATGGGATGTTCAGAGGCTTTATACAATTCATGCAACATCAGGCGAGAGCGGATCCTATTCAAAATGCAGGTGGAAATACTAATAACTCATGGATGGTCACGGCTAAGCAATTTAAGGAGCTGGGACCATCAGAGTTTTGGGAAATTTCAGAACCACTCAAGGCAGAGACGTGGATAAAGCAGATCACCAAGATATTTAATGTCTTGGGGTGCTCCGAGGAGCAAAAGGTTCCCTTTGCCACCTTCATGTTGAGAGGAGAGGTAGATTACTGGTGGGAATAAGTAAAACGTACTCAGCCTGCCGCACTCAAAATGTCTTGGGAGAAGTTCCAAGAACTAATCAACGACAAGTACTTTTTTGATAGTATTCCTCACATGAAGGAGGTGGAATTTATCAAGCTGGAACAAAACAATATGACCGTGTCGTAGTACAAGTTCTTTCCATTAGTAGAATTCTCTTACAGTTATCAAGCAAGTATTGGCATGGCTCCATTCGAGGTGTTGTATGGACGCAAGTGTCATGCTCCAGTATGTTGGGACGAGGTGGGTGAAGCAACGTTGTTGGGACCGAAATTGGTACGCATGACTACAGAAAATATTCAAATGATCCAGCAACGTATAAAAACCTCACAAGATCGATAAAAGAGTTATGCCAATCTTCATCGAAAGGATGTGGAATTCAATGTTGGAGAACATGTGTTGTTACGTGTTGCTCCATGGAAAGGAGTTACAAGATTTGGAAAGAGAGAAAAGCTCAATCCTCGATTCATTGGGCCATTCAAAATCCTCGATTGAGTAGGAACTGTGGCCTATAGATGTTAGGTTTGTAATATTCAAGAACGCAATCAAATTGCATAAATAAGCGGAAACGTGTAAAAAACAGAGTTTAAAATTTTTACAAACCATATACCCGGATCACCCTTTATGCACAATTATTAATTAAACGAAAAATTGAAGAACAGGAATCATACCCTTGAAAATCCGAGCTTCCTCAGGTACAAGTTCACCTCCAATTCTTTTCGCATTCAACTTGAATCCACCAGGTTTGGTTTCTTCCTTTGATCAACGTTAGCCACCCAAGTGTTTGGCCTCTAGAGGTGATCCACCAAGGAAGAAGAAGGATTCAAGAAGATGGGTGGTTGGCTAAACCCTAGTTTTTCTATCTCTATAGAAAAGGAGCGTACTCTCCAACCATTGGAATTATAACGTAGTCTTGATATCTGTTATAAGACTCCTCTTATAAAGATATCAAGTAACCCTATTAAAATAATGTATTATTTAATTAAACTCTTTTAATTAAATGGGCTTCCTAATCTTATTAGGGATAATTAATTAAACTTCTTTAATTAATTTTCCTCCTAATCTTATTAGGAATAAATGAGAGTACTTATATTAAATTAATTCCTAAACTCTTTTAGAAATTAAAATAATAATAATAATTGTAATAATATTAATAAGACTCCTCTTATTAATTTATATTTAATATTTCTAAAATATTAAATAATAATATTAAGCTATTTAATTTATTCTATCACCATAGATTAAATTAAATATACATAACATATTATTACGATTATGCCATTAACTTCTTAAATAATTATTCTTCCTTTTATGGTGTGACCCTTTAGGTTCTCCATATTAAACCTAGGTTGTGAATAAATCAATTAGAACAATTCTAATCTTATTTAAATAAATAAATTAAACAATTAATTTATTTAAATAAATAATATTTATTCTACAATAGGGATAAGCCTCCCTAGCGATCAACGACTTTCCGGATAATATAGATTTCAACATTAATCATAAAAGAACCTTTGAGTAAATAGTTACCGACAATTCAATCCTTCCACCATACAATGTCCCAATTAAATATAAGACATGGAATTATTGTCAAGTCTTATTTTATTTAATTATATGTATTTCGATCCTTAAATGCACAACACTAAATAATGCAAATTAGAAACTCCTTTCTAATTTCATTCTACCTCGCCAAGGACTACCGGGTTGTCATTTATCGAATCACATAGGACATTCTCTTCTTTTAATAAGTGGTAGATTCTTTATTGATCATACATTATCTCCATGTACAATTTATTATACCCAAGCATACCCTTTGATATACCCTAAGGGTCTTAAGGAATAAGTCAAAGTAGTAACTTATCATACACAAGATACTATGATGATCTCAAGTCCAAGGATCACTTCAGACTACTATCATTACTGAAATCCTATTGACAGCAATTAAAACTCCATTAGGTATTCCTTAGCGAGCCACGCTCAAATGAACTTATTCTCTAATAAGCACCTACATACTTGCTTTTTAGTGTCTTCACACAAATGATCATGAGATCAATCATCCTCATCCAATGAGCAAGTTAACGTATGTACCAATCTATCCGGATTCACTAATCCCCAATTTAGTAATCCAATGATTGGGAACTATTTTAGTTTTAAGCTTTCTAAGAATTTAGATCTCATTAGAATGATCATCATCATTATTCTAAAAGCATTGCTTAAAACTATGGGTTTATCACATATTATAAAAACAAGATCATGTAGATAATTAAAAGCTTTTAATAAATTAATACTTTTTATTAATAAATGAATAAGATTGTTACAAAGTATATGCTTTATCATCAAACATGATTGGCTTATTGCATACTACTTTCAATCTCCCACTTGCACTAAAGCCAATCGTCATGGTATCTCATACTCTTCTTCTCTAAGTGACGATTATCCTGCTGTTGGATAAGCTTTAGTTAATGGATATGTAATGTTGTTCATGAGATTCCACTACCTCTATAGTGATTTCCCATCTTTCAATGATTCTAATAATCAAATGAAAGTGCCACAACACATGTTTAGATCCAAGATGAGACTTAGGAACTATTCCTAGTTCTGTAATGAACTTTTAATCCAAATAATCAACTTGCAGCTTCATTTATAGCTATATACTTTGTCTTTATCACTAAACCAATAACTCTTTGCTGTTTGGAACCTTTCCAATTCACTGCACCACTGTTCAAGATAACGCTTTACCTTAAAGTGGATTTTTCTGTCATCTTGGTCTGTCTAAAAAACTTGAGTCTGTTAAGCCCTCTAGTTTTAATTTAGACCCACCATGAATATGATCACATCCTTAGTGCCGGTTAAGCACTTTAAGATATTTTTCACTAACTCATAGTGAACTTCTCCATAATATGACTGATCAACATCAGGTCTCGTACATTTCATTGCATACATGATTGTCACTCATGCGACCTCTCTTTTCAGGAGTCTGTGGGGACTATTAAGAGAGATACACTCCATAGCTCATCGATATGAGACATCTCTTGAGTTTGCCATGCTAAACAACTTTAGCATCAAATGAATATATCGTTCCTTGGGTTAAGTCGAGCATCCTCTTATATCTATCTATATAGATTTTATCCCCAATTAAGATACTCTTCCCAAACCATTCATGGAGGAATGTTTAGACAACTTTATCATTACTGATTGTAGCATTAGTATGTCATTCCTTATCCGTAGTATATCAACATATAATATTAGGAATGTCACGACGCTTCCCCATCGACCCTTTTGTACACACTAGAACTCTTACCTCATCGTATGTAACTCGGATCATCATCTTCTATGATCGCGTGCCTCATCATCATCATCCATGATGAATCCATACCTCCTAGGTATCTTTGCATTATTCAAGATTTACGATTAGGTTGTGGTACAATAGGTCTATCTATAGGTTCCTCTTATTTGACTTATAGTGTTTTGTGGTTCTTGAACTCTTCAAGATCTATTATCCTCCCACTAGCCCCTTCAATGATAAACACCTTTATCTTAGAAGGTAGTGTGTTTCGCAACAAACACCTTTTCCTAAGTAGGATTATAGAACATATACCCTAAACTTACTTTAGGATGTCCCATAAATCTACACTTGTCAAATCTTATCCCAAGCTTATCCTTTGAAACCTTTTCACATAAGTTGGATAACCCCTTATCTTAACATACTTAAGATTAGGAATCCTCCCTGCCCATAACTTTTATGGAGTCTTCAAAGGATTTTGAGGTTACCTTTTCCGTAGATATCGTGACCATTTCTAGGACATGACCCTAGAAGAATACTGGAATGTTGGCAAAATCATTATGGACCGCACCATGTCCAACAAGGTACGATTTTTCCTTTCAGATACATCAATCAATTATTACGTATCATGAGGTGTCCATTATGAGAAAAACCATTTGAGATGATCTAGAAACTTATTGCACAAGTATTTATTCCTTGATCTAATCAAAGAGTCTTAATACTTTGCAAATTTGTTTCACTTCTGAATTCTTTGAACCTTTCAAATAATTCACACTTGTATTTCAACAAATACATACATTCAACTCTTTGAATGATCATCTCCTTTTCTTATACTAGTTTGTTCAATTTACAAAATAATTTTTCACGTAAGTCAAGTATACAAAATCCATTAAGTAATCTTTCAGTTCTATACGAAACATTATTATTATAAATAGAACAACAATTGTTCTTAATTATAATACCAAAATTTTATTGTCCAACAATAAAATGGAAATAATGTTTCTAACAAGAATTGGAATACAATAACAACTTATTGACTTAATAGATTTTCCCGTAGGTAGTGCTAAACTATAAGTTTCTATAGCTAATGTAGCAACCTTTTGCTTCATTTTCCACATATAGGATTACTTATCTTTGTTTAACTTTCTACTTCTGCTTGGTCCCTTCATAAATCTATATTTATGATAACCAAAGTCGGTATCCAATACCCAAGTAGAACCTTGACTTAAAGAAAAAATTATTTTAAATCATGAACAAATTTGTATTTGTAACCAAAACTTCACTAAGCTTCTTTGGTTAGCTTCTGCAAGATGCTTCTTACAGTTTCTTTCCAGTGTCCATGCTTATTGCAGTGGAAGCAAACTCCTTTGCTATCCGTATCAATTTTTCTCTTATTATCCTTTGTTTACGCCTTTCTATTTACCTTCTTTGAATCGTTCTTCTTTTCAGAAGATCCTTTGGCCCCTACCAGTAAGACTTGATCTTTCTTGGTTGAAAAGTGACTCTCAACATTTTTCAATATGTTAAGCAAATCAGCTAGGCTGATATCTAGCTTGTTCATATGAAAAATTCACAACAATTGTGAAAGGAGTCCGGGAGTGAGTGCAAGATCAAATCTTGGCTCAACTCTCCATCCATGACAAAACTCGTTGTCCTAATTGATCAATTAAATTGATAATGTTTAGGACATGTGTCTGTACTGTAGTGTCATTGGTCATTCTAGATCGGAAGAGCTCCTTAGATATCTGATATCTATCAGTCCTACTTTCCTCACCATCAACTACTTGATGTGCGGGGAATATAGTAAAGCATCCATAGTTTCATCTTCGACGATTTGAAGCTCGTTAGTCATGGATGGATGCGAGCACGATGATCGAGCCAATCTGTGCATCATCTTGCCACTTTCTAAAAGTAGCAATCTCTTCCTCAGAGGCATTGTCTGCAACCATTGCAGGGATAGGCGTATTAAGGACATAAGATAGCTTTTCAGCTATGAGAACTATTCTCAAATTCCTTAACCAATCCGTTTAATACGGTCCAGTTAAATAACATCTAATATGTTTCGCAGTGATAGTAATTTAGACATTGTAAAATTTTGTAAATGAATTTGTAATTAACAACATTTTAACATACATTCTTTTATTAATTACCAAAATAAATTAGGTCTTGTTTTAAATTGGTATCTCCCACTATTTTCTTCAAACTATATTACCCTCACTTATATAGTTCGGTAAAATCTGATTAAAGATTTGCTAGTGAGAATAAGGATCCCATTTCAAATGTATATAGCCTTGTGGTGACACAACAAACTATATATAAATAAATAGGTAGACAACTTTTGTCAATTACATCAACTATGCAACTCCTTTTCTTTTGCCTCTTAGATTATTTTGATCAAGTGGTGGCACATCCGAATCAAAATTATCCAAGTTAAGTCCAACCTAGCACTCCATATATTCAAAAAAGAAAAATATCATCCTTGTGGTGACACAACAAAACAATATTGTTCAATTTTCTTTATAAGCATCAAATGTGATAAATTAACATCTTAAATACTTAATACTTGCCTTGTGGTGACACAACAAACTCATATTAAATATTTAATACTCTATTAATTTTATCATGCTAGAAGGCGACGTTCGATATTCCAAATATCTTTGAACGCTTAGGACTTAATATAAAAATTTGAGGGGTTTGTTATTAAAATGTCTCATCTTGTTTAGCGCGCATGCACACACACACACACATATATATATATATATATATATATATATATATATATATATATATAATACGCGTCATATTAATAAACATGCGAAGCATGTTTGCATAATATATAATATATAATATAAGCATGCATATATAGAATACTATATTCTATCTGGATTGATTATGGACTTTTATTCTAGTTTGGTTCACTAGAGCCACCAAGTGAACCAAAATGTCAAACCCTAGGGGTGCAAGAAATAATATTTAAATATAACTATTACATTTAAACCCGGGCTCCATTACAAACGGGTCTTCAAGCGCTCCTTACTCCTTGATCTCCAATTCTTCAAAATTAATTCTAACTATTCCTATTACAAAACTATTTAAAATAAATAGAAACCTTGATCAGTAGTCAAGGGGAAGTACATAAGAGGGAGTTAGAATTTACATTAAGAAAAAATTAGAGAAGACAAGGTACGCAGACCCCATTTAATAAAACCCATACATTCATGCATCCAACTAAAATAAAATCCAATCGCATTGGTCAATAGTCCATAATCAATCTCATTTATTATCATACACATCACCATATGCATTAATAAATAACATTCATCTCATGAATAATAAACATTTAATATATATATTGATATCATTTAATGGGCAAATTTAGTTAGTATAAAATCTATTTTTGAATCAAAATTAACTCCTTTATTTTAATCCAAATTTAAATCAAAATAAAACTATTTTATTTTAATTTATCCAATTTTGAATAAAATAAACTATTTTATTTTAATCAAAATCTTTAATCAAAATAAACTCCTTTATTTTAATTAATTATGGAATCCAATTCCATGTAAAAAAAAAAATTATTAAAGGAAACACAATTTTTTTTTTTCTATTCACAAAAAAAACTCTATTATTTTGAATAATATGAAATCTTATTTCATATCTAAATAAACTCCTTTATTTAAGGAAAGATGGATTCACTTTCCATTCACAAATAAACTCCTTTATTTTAGAAAATATGGAATCCAATTTCAACTCTAATTAGTTAGCATGAAATTTAATTTTAAAATTGAAATAAACTTTATAATTTAATATTAAAATAAATTTTTTATTTTAATTATAAAATAATTGAGAATAATATATATATATATATATATATATATATATATATCCACATCTCCTTATCTTAAAAAAAAAAAAATCTCCTGTAACTTTTTAATTTATCAAGCACCAGGAGCTAACCACGTGAATCATGATGGTGAATCATGCAATTAGTAATCAGCATATTAACTAATACGGAATATAATATTAACATGCAATCGACAATCATGATCCAACGCAAATCTTGGAAATCAAAAATTTTAAACAATACCGATTTTAAAATAGTTTCCTCTTTTTTTTATATAATAAATTTTATACAATAAATTATGCTCAAAAAATTATTTTAAACACATATCAATATACATATCAAATTAAAACAATTAATAATTCGCATAAAGGTTTGGCTTTGATGCCACTGTTAGGTTTGTAATATTCAAGAACGCAATCAAATTGCAAAAATAAGCGGAAACGATGTAAAAATAGAGTTTAAAATTTTTACAAACCATATACCCCGGATCACCCTTTATGCACAATTATTAATTAAACAAAAATTGAAGAACAAGAATCATACCCTTGAAGATCCGAAGCTTCCTCGTACAAGTTCACCTCCAATTTTTTTCGCGTTCAACTTGAATCCACGGGTTTGGTTCCTTCCTTCGATCAACGTTAGCCACCCAAGTGTTTGGCCTCCAGAGGTGATCCACCAAGAAGAAGAAGGATTCAAAAAGATGGGTGGTTGGCTAAACCCTAGTTTTTCTATCTCTACATAGAAAAGGGCGCACTCTCAAACCCACATCGAATTATAACGTAGTCTTGATATACGTTATAAGACTCCTCTTATAAATATATCAAGTAACCCTATTAAAATAATGTATTATTTAATTAAACTCTTTTAATTAAATGGGCTCCCTATTTTTTATTAGGGATAATTAATTAAACTCCTTTAATTAATTTTCCTCCTAATCTTATTAGGTTTAAATGAGAGTACTTATATTAAATTAATTCCTAAACTCTTTTAGAAATTAAAATAATAATAATAATTGTAATAATATTAATAAGACTCCTCTTATTAATTTATATTTAATATATCTAAAATATTAAATAATAATATTAAGCTATTTAATTTATTCTATCACCATAGATTAAATTAAATATACATAATATATTATTACGATTATGCCATTAACTTCTTAAATAATTATTCTTCCTTTTATGGTGTGACCCTTTAGGTTCTCCATATTAAATAGGTTGTGAATAAATCAATTAGAATAATTCTAATCTTATTTAAATAAATAAATTAAACAATTAATTTATTTAAATAAATAATATTTATTCTATAATAGGATAAGCCTCCCTAGCGATCAACGACTTTCCGGATAATATAGATTTCAACATTAATCATAAAAGAACCTTTGAGTAAATAGTTACCGCATAATTCAATCCTTCCACCATACAATGTCCCAATTAAATATAAGACATGGAATTTTTGTCAAGTCTTATTTTATTTAATTATATGTATTTCGATCCTTAAATGCACAACACTAAATAATGCAAATTAGAAACTCCTTTCTAATTTCATTACGCGCCGCCAAGGACTACCGGGTTGTCATTTATCGAATCACATATGACATTTCTCTTCTTTTAATAAGTGGTAGATTCTTTATCGACGACATTATCTCCATGTACAACTTATTATACCCAAGCATGCCCTTTGATATACCCTAAGGGTCTTAAGGAATAAGTCAAAGTATAAATAATCATACACAAGATACTATGATGATCTCAAGTCCAAGGATCACTTGTACTACTATCACTACAGAATTCCTATTGATGCACAAGTAAAACTCCATTAGGTATTCCTTAGCGAGCCACGCTCGTTGAACTTATTCTCTAATAAGCACCTACATACTTGCTTTAGTGTCTTCACACAAATGATCATGAGATCAATCATCCTCATCCAATGAGCAAGCAACGTATGTACCAATCTATCCGGATTCACTAATTCCCAATTTAGTAATCTAATGATTGGGAACTATTTTAGTTTTAAGCTTTCTAAGAATTTAGATCTCATTAGAATGATCATTATCATTATTCTAAAAGCATTGCTTAAAACTATGGGTTTATCACATATTATAAAACAGCATCATGTAGATAATTAAAAGCCTTTAATAAATTAATACTTTTTATTAATAAATGAATAAGATTGTTACAAAGTATATGCTTTATCATCAAACATGATTGGCTTGTGTGCATACTACTTTCAATAGACTCGCCTTGCCACCAAGTATGTCTCGTGTTCATAACGTTTTTCACATATCTATGTTACATATATATGTGGAAGACCCGAACCACATTATTGAGTTAGAACCAGAAGAGATAGCGGAAGATTTAACGTATGAAGAGGTACCTGTTAAAATCTTGGATAAGAAGGAATATATTCTACGCTCCAAGGTTATACTTCAAGTCAAAGTTTTGTGGAGAAACCATGATGTTGAGGAAATGACCTGGGAGTTAGAATCTGAAATGAAATCAAGGTATCCTCACTTCTTCGACATACCAGGTACGTACCCTAATTTCGAGGATAAAATTTCATAAGAAGGGGAGGTTGTAAGACCCCAACTTTTATAAATAAAGATTAATTTTTCTCGAAATATATTTTTTAATATTATGGTGTGAATTTGATATAATGTTATAGTTGTAGGTAATATTTATAAAGTTTTCAAAGTAAGCAAGTTGTCATAAAATATTCGTTTGGTCAGGGAATATTCGTTTTAACAGGGAATATTCGTACGACGGCGCAATCATTGGTGGACCCCACAACGAAATTATTATCGGAGTTAGAAAACGACAGAAATATCTTTTTATAAAAGTAACGGCGAAAGTTTTACCATTAACTATTGAAATACTCGGTGATAAAAGTACAGTAATATGCGTGGTTGCATAGTAGCACACGGTATTGATCATTGATGCTTACGTGAGAAGTCACTCAATTATATTCAATTATTGCTACTGTAATTGCTACATAATATCTCACGTTATTTGATTCAATTATTGTTAATATTTTATATTATTAAATCAATAATTGAGATAACAAATTATTTATATTATTATTTGCATTATTGACGATGTCTAGAAAGTTCTGTCGAGGAAAGGAGTTTGGTCACCTAATTGCGCGCCAATAGGGAGAAATCCTTATCGGAAAGCCCCCTCCTTCCTGGGAATGATCTGGTTATTAAATATTGCGAATAATAATAATGATGAATAAATGTTATTAAAAATATTGAAGGGATTTTTTTATGAAGTATTTGTTGTAAATTTTACTTATTATTTGGACCCCTATTTACCCATTTTTTTAAAATAATCGGTAGAAAGTTATTTAGTATAAATATATATATATATATATATATATATATATATATATATAATGGTGGGGCCCACATTTGGATGACATGATTTTGGTGGATGAATGGAATTGTCATAGGAGGAAACGTATTATTATTATTATATATATTATAATAAGTTTAGTTTTTTTATGAAAAATATAATATATTATATTTTATTATGCATAGTATTTGCATAGTTTCTGCATAGTAAATTATAAAAAAAATTCAGCTAGTTTGCGAAAACCCGTGATTCCTATTGTGCAGTCCGTGATTCTAAAATTCAAATAGTATCCTTTCCATTCTCCTATAAATAAGATGCTTAGTTAGAATTGAAAATCACACTAGAATCAGAGATTTCTTCTTCTATAATATTGAGCGTATTTCTTTAGCACTTTAAGAAGCTTTGAGCGTAGAAAACAGTGAAAGTTTTCTTCGGAAATATCCCCGCTATACCAGTTGGAATACTTTTCTTTTTAAGGTAAGAGATATTATTTTTGTTCAATACTCGTAAGAAATAATATTTTCTTCCATAGTCTGTAGTATGTAAGAAATATTATTTCATTTCAGATTCTGAATTCTATACTTATTTTGTTAAGTTTTGGTTTCTATACTCCATGAAATTAGTAGAATATCTTTGAAATTTTGAGCTTCATCTAGTATCTTTTCATGAAAATATTATTCTGAGCATTCTTGATAAGTTTTAACTTTTTCATGCCAGAGTACTATTCACAGGGTACTATTCCTGAAGTACTATTCACTCAGTTACTATTCACCCGGGGTACTTTTCATGACAAAAATTGATTTCTTTTCTGTCCAAATCATTTTTGATACAATATTATTCTTCAATTTTACTTCAAAAATCAGTATCATGTTGATAAGTTGGACATTATTGAATTCTGGATAAATTAAAGTACAAATCTTTAAAAATTTATCCTTTGCTTTCTTTTAATTGAATTCTTAAATCATTGTCATCATCCTCATGCTTATATTGTGATAAAAGTCATATGTGGCTTACGTACATAGATGTACTGTTGATTGGTATGATTATGACCAGGGATTATTCGGTAAAATCATGACCGTAATGTTATAAATGATTTGGTAAAAGTCCTCATTGGCCCGTAGTGCATTGATGGATAGTTGTTGGCATGATCATAACCATTAATGAAAACACGAATATCCTTGGCCCGTAGTGCATGGATAATTCGTGGTCGTGATACTAATGAATATCCTTGGCCGTAGTGCAGAGATGATTTGATGATGTGGATTATTTATTAAGCTGAGTCTCAGCGATAAAATTGATGATAGACTTTTTAAATCATAGATGATAGTAGATATCATGCTCTATTTGACTCTTCTAATGGATTGCTTATTCCGCTGCAGTTAAACTTGATGTCTATTGTATTTTATAAGTTTAACACTGTTGAAGGCTAACGATATTTTATTCTGCATTATCTTAGTCATAATATTTTTTACTGGGCTAGTTGAGCTCACCCTTTGCTTTCATTGTTCTCTTCAGGAAATGAGAACATAGCCGGGACTAGTCAGGGAACGGAGTGATGGTCCGAGATGATGCATTAGTAGTCCTTACTATTCTGTGAAATAATGTGATAATAATTATAATAATGTTAAATTTGAGTTTGGATATTATCTATAAGACAATATTTGTGTTGAAACTCGCAGCTTATGTTTTGTCGTACTTTACACGACAGTTGTATAATTAAGTTGTATTTGAATTATGTACCATGTATTTGGCGACTCAGAATGGGTGATGTATACCTATATTGGGGGCATCACAAATTCAAGTAACCAAACCACTAAAGTCAATAACTGTCATATCAAGCTATAAAGCCATTCATTTATTGAAAAATGGATGTCAAGCATTCTTAGCCCATGTCATGGATTTTAAACAAAACTACATCAAATTTAAATGATATTTCTATTGTTAATAAATTTCCTAAAGAATTCCCTGAAGACTTCCTGGCCTACCCCCAGAGCGTGAAATCGAATTTTGTATCGACCTTGAACCCGATACAAACCCCTCAAATAATTCTTCAACCAAAATAAACGTATAATGCGCCAAAGAAATTGGCTTGAGCTATTGAAAGATTACGACCATACCATTCAATACCATCCTAGAAAAGGGAACATTGTAGCTGACACGTTGAGTAGAAGATCGTATGCGGTTATGAGTGCGACGTTGTTAACACAAAGACCCATTTCGTATGACTTACAAATGATGAAGATAGAGTTAAAGACTCTAAGGACCCACGTAAGGATGTCAAATATACGATTAAAATCGACTTTAATCGATAAATTTAAAGTTGCTCAAGCTACAAACCTAAAGCTGATGAATATGAAAAAAAAGGTGCAAGAAGTCGTTATTCCAAAAGCGATAATCGACGAAGTGAGGAAAGCTCAAACCTTCGATTTATTGGTTTATTTAAAATCCTCGATTGAGTAGGAACTATGGCCTATAGACTCACCTTACCGCTAAGTATGTCTCGTATTCATAATATTTTTAAAATATCTATGTTATGTAAATATGTGGAAGACCCGAACCACATTATTGAATTAAAACCAGGAGAGATAGCGGAAGATTTAGCGTATGAAGATGTATCTGTTAAAATCTTGGATAAGAAGGAACATATTCTACGCTCAAAAGTTATACTTCAAGTCAAAGTTTTGTGGAGAAACCACAATGTTGAGAAAATGATCTGGGAGTTAGAATCTGAAATGAAATCAAGGTATCCTCACGTCTTCGACATACCAGGTACGTACATGAATTTCGAAGATGAAATTTCATAAGAAGGGGAGGTTGTAAGACCCAAACTTTTATGAATAAAGATTAATTTTCTTTAAATATTATTTTGAATATTGAGGTGTGGATTTGTTATAATGTTATAGTTGTGGGTAATATTTATAAATTTTGCAAAGTATGCAAGTTGTTATAAAATATTCGTTTAGTCGGGGAATATTCGTTTTACCAGGGAATATTCGTACGACGGCACAATCATTGGTGGACTCCATAACTGAATTATTGTCGGAGTTAGAAAACAACATAAATAACTTTTTATAAAAATAACGGCAAAAGTTTTACCATTAACTGTTGAAATACCCGGCGATAAAAGTACAGTAATATGCGTGGTTGCATAGTAGGACACGATATTGTATAGTATCTTTGATTATTGAGGCTTACGTGAGAAGTCACTCAGTTTTATTCAATAATTGCCACAATAGTTGTTGCATAATATCTCATATTATTGATTCAATTATTGTCACAGTATCATATGCATAATATTTTATATTATTAAATCAATAATTGAGACGACAAAGTTATTCATATTATTATTTACATTACTGACGATGTCTAGAAAGTTTTGTCAAGAAATAGGGTTTGGTCACTTAATTGCGCGCCAATAAGAAGAAATCCTTATCGGAAAGCCCCCTCTTTCCTGGGAATGATCTGTTAGTTAATATTGCGAGTTATAATATTAATGATGAATAAATGTTATGAAAAATATGTTTTGTAAAGCCAAGTGAATTAAGATAAATTGAGAGGATTTTTATAAAGTATTTGTTGTAAATTTTGATTATTACTTGGACCCCCACTTACTCATTTTTCAAAATAGAATATATTATATTTTATTATGCATTGTACTGCATAGTGTGTGTATAGTGTTGCATAGTGCAGCATAGTAAAATCAAAATTTTTAAAAGTTTTTTTGGCCGATTAGTATTTCGTGATTCTCAGATTTATCAATTCGAGATTTTATTTTCTAAATAGTATCATTCCATTCTCCAATAAATAGGATGCTTAATTTAGAAATGAAAATCACAGCAGAATCAGAGAATTTTTCTTCTATAATATTGAGCGTATTTCTTTAGAGTTTAAGAAAGCTTTGAGTGTAGAAAATAGTGCAAGTTTTCTTCAAGAATATTCCCACCCTATCAGTCAGAAATAATCTCTTTTTAAGGTAAGGGGTATTATTTATTTCATATTCGCTTACGATATTATTTTTCTTATTCGTAAGGAATATTATTTTCGTTCAATATTCGTAAGGAATATTATTTTCTTTAAATTTCATAAGGAATATAATCTTCATTCAATATTCGTAAGGAATATTATTTTCGTTTAATAGTTGTAAGGGATATTATGTTGTTCAGTATTCGTAAGAAATAACATTTTCTTCCATACCCTGTAGTATGTAAGTAATATTATTTCGTTTCATATTCCTAATTCTACACTCATTTTGATAAGTATTGCTTCTATGCTCCTTGAAATTAGTAGAATATCCTTGAAATTTGCGCTTCATCTAATATCATTTCACAAGAATATTTTTCTGAACATTCGTGTTAAATTTTGATCTTTTCATGTCAAGGTACTATTCACGAGATACTATTCACGAAGTACTATTCACAGGGTACTATTCACTCAGATACTATTCACCCGGGACACTATTCATGACAAAATTGATTTTTTTCTTGTCCAAATTATTTTTGATACATAAATATTATTCTTCAATTTTACTCCACAAAGCAGTTATCATGTGACAATTTGGGCATTCTTTAACCCTGAATAAATTGAATTATAACTATTTAAAATTTATCCTTGCTTTCACTTAATTGAATTCTTATATCATTGTCATCATACTCATGCTTATATTATGATGAAAGTCATCTTTGGCCCATAGTGCATAGATGGACTGTTGATTGGTATGATTATGACCAAGAATTATGTTAATCATGACCTGCAATGTTACAAATGATGTGGTAAAAGTCCTCATTGGCCCATAGTGCATCGATGAACAGTTGTTGGTATGATCATGATCATGGGTTCTCTTCGGGAAAGGGTGCAAAGATGAATTGTTATTTGGCATGATCATGACCACTGATGATACTAACGAATATCCTTGGTTCGTAGTGCATGGATAATTTGTGGATGTGATAATAATGAATATTCTTGGCCCGTAGTGCATGGATATTTCATGGATGTGATACTAACGAATATCTTTGGCCTGTAGTGCATGGATAATTCGGTGATGTGGATTATTTATTGAGCTATGTTACAACGATAAAATATTGATGATGAACTTTTAAATCATAGAAGATAGTAATATCATGCTCTACTTTACTCTTCTAATGGATTGTTTGTTCCGCTGCAGTTAAACTTGTTATTTATTTTATTCTGTCAGTTTTATATTGTTGAAGACTAACGATAATTTATTCTTCATTATCTTAGTCATAATATTCTTTACTGGGCTAGTTGAGCTCACCCTTTGCTTTCATTGTTCTCTTCAGGAAATGAGAATATAGCTGGGACTAGTCAGGGAATGGAGTGATGGTCCAAGATGATGGCTATAGTAGTCCTCACTATTAAATGAAATAGTGTATTAATAATTGTAATGAGGACTCCATTTGAGTTTGGATATTGTCTACAAGACAATATTCGTGTTAAAATTCTCAGCTACGTTTTGTCATATTGTATAAATGAAGTTTGTATTTAAGTTCTATAACATGTATTTGGCGACTCAAAATGGGTGATGTATACCTATTTTGGGAGAGTCACAGGCTTCTCTAAAGTATATGAAGAATATTATGAAGAGTCTTTTAGCCCGATAGCAAAAATGGCATATTTTCAGGTTGTGATCTCTTCGTCGGCATCTCTTGGTTGGAAGTTATGTCACCTTGATGTAAAGAACTATTTCTTATATGGCAAGTGTGACGAACGAGATGTTTGTAATTTAATTTGAATATTTATTGAATTAAATAAATACTTTTCGATGATTTAATTATTGGGTTAAATAATTAATTGATGAATTTGTCATAGATTAATTTAATTATATGTGTTACATTGATTAAATTAATGTGGAGAATTTATTATTCAAAGTATGTATTTAATTGAAATTATTTGATTAAACGAATTATTTAATAAGTATAATGTTATTATAATTAATTTAATAATTAATTAGAGATTTAATGACTTGACATAATTAATGAATGAGAATTTAATTATGTTACTATGTGATTTAATGTGGAATTATTCTATTTTATTTAATTGAATTAAATAATATATATTTGATTAATTACTTAAATGGGTGTGACATTATTAAACTATATAATAAGTGAGTTAATTAAAATAAATGAAAAATAGCCTTTTAAAGGCTAGCCAAACATGACCCTAAAAGGAGTTGGTCAGTTAACCCAATAAGGGATTAACCGACCACAACATTGCCAATATGCACAAGTTATATCAGTTCTCCTTTTATTTCATTACTTACATTTTCTTAAAACCTAACTTAGAAAAATACAATGAGAGTTTAGAGAGAAAATTGGGAGAAAGTGTGAATTGAAGAAGAAAAAGAGAAGAACTTCACCATCATTGAATCATATACGCAAACTAGCAGGGTAATTCCTTAACCTAAACTTTTAATTTATGTACTTAAAAACTTTTCATGAAAAATTGGCTTTTAGTTTCTGTAATTGGATTTTTCATGAGTAATTGTTGAATAGTTGTTATAAATTGTTTATATGCATGAATAATCTAACATATGATGTTTATAAATGAGTTTTGGTGAATTAATCCATGAACTTTGGTGTAAAAAGAGGATTTTTTATAGTAATAACATATGATTTTGAAGTTAAAATTTGAGTTTTGATTGATGATTTGTTAGAATAATAGAAGTTTATGTTGTTTAATAGATATAATCTGTTATATGTGGGTTGAAAACGATTTTTGGTATGAATTGATTCATGAAACCATGTTTTACAAAAGAAATTTGGATTTTGTTATAAAAGTACAAAAAGGCTGATTTTAGAATCAAAATTAGTGTTTAATCCATGTTGAAATATGTAAATTGACAATTGATTATGTTAATACGTTTAAGTACGAAAGCAACGCATGTTATACGAACTGATTTGGTCAAGAAACGAGTCTGTGGTGTGATGATTCGCTAAGAATGTCTAAAATGAGTTTTTATAACAAGAACAGTGAAATTATGTGATTTAATTCGAGTAATTGCATGATTTAAGGTGCTAAAAACATGTTGGTAACATTGTATGATGTTTTTATGAAGTTTATACTTCATAGAAATCACAGTACTAGTTTAATTTGTATTTAATTGGAATTATTTGGGCTACAAACTGTCAAAATCGTGAACTGCAGAAGCTAAGTTTGTGTAACCCCACCCTGGCGGGCGTTACCAGGCATTTTACCCCGTCTTGGCGGGGGTGGCAGAGTCAAACAATTTCAGTTTTTGTCATGTACAGTCCACTACATGTTGGTCTGACCTAGTCTAATGGACATGATATTGTGTTGGGACATGTAATAAGATGTATTATCAGATTGTTAACATATATGTGATGAATTGCATGGTAGTTTGATAAGTTGCATAAGGGCTAACGTGATATCCATGAGAAGATGTAATGATGTTCAAAATTAAGATGTGATGACTTGATAAGTGCTTTAAATAATAAGATGACATATTGTTGACATGTTTAAGATGATTTGAAATCTCATATCGATATATTATGTGTGTACATAGCTATTGTATCATAGAGTATGATTTTGATAGTTTGAGTGTGATACCCGTATGTTACACATATTGAGAATTCATACTCATGTTATGTGGTCAGTCAATAAGTTAAAACTAAGAAACAAGTTATAAGTTGAACTTAAATGAAAAGTTCAACAGTTGAACATAAAAGTTATAAAACTAATCGACATTATGTACATAATGTAATGTGTAGGACGTTAAGGAATTTAATTGTAACTATACTTGTAGCTTGCGCGCGAGGCAAGTTCCTAAACCTTGTTTCTTTACATAAAGCAAGTTCCTTATTCTATCTTTTTTATTATTGTTCAAGTTAAGATTTCATATTAGATGTTATCATTATTTAAAAGAATGATTCCTGTTATACAATACTTATTCGATTGTATACCTCTTGAGTTTTATTATTCAAATTGAATATCAATTATTGTTGAACCTTATAAGACTAGCGAACCCTTATTGATTCGACTAGTCCATAGTTGATGAACGTTATAAATTTCAGAACCATTGTTGAGCTTATCCAAACCAAACTTTCTTTGGTGTGGACTTTAATGTCAAATTGAGATGAACAACCTTGTTATATGGGATTAATTATGCTTTAGCGTTAAGATATTGTGCACAGTATGGTACTTAGGGTTGATCCCCCTAAGTATGAGAAGAAGAGTCCATAGTCTTATGACTGTTAAAGGTTTCAAGTATAAACACTTGATAACCTAGGACATAGTTCAAGGTCTTATGACCCTCTGAAGTTTTTTTGATTCTTGTTATTCATTCTTGATTCAAAAGTCGAGTTTCTTATTTCATAAGTCTTTGATTCACTCGCATGTTACTATTTTATTGTTATATTATTAAACTTATGGGCAATCGTGCCCACTCTTTCATAATAATAACATTGCAGTTAAGAACGAAAGGTCCGACGAGCCTTCTACTAGCAAAGGCAATGGCAAGGTTAACAAGTGATGAAGACTTGTTGTTTATTTGATATATTTATGTTTCAGACTTATGTTAAAGTGGTGTAAGACTTATTATTTATTTATGTTTCTGCATTTAAGATTTAAGGTTAGTATAACCTGGGATTTATGTATTTACATTCAGATGTTGTAACTTCATAAGGAGAGGATTTAATTCTATCTATTTTATGGTTTTCATTTATTATGGGTATATAAACATATGATGTTTGTACAGTGAACACCAAATCCCGTGGGAATTAAAGTACCCGGATTTGGGGGTGTCACAACAAGATTGATAAGGAAATTTACATGGAGAAAATCCTTGGCTATGTTTCTCCAACTCACCCAGATTATGTGTGCAAACTCAAAAAGGCTCTCTATGGCCTTAAACAAGCTCCGAGGGAATGGTATGGTAAGATTGTCGAGTATTTACAATTTTTAAGGTATTTTGCTTCTAACTCAGATTCTAGTTTATTTGTAAAGAAACAAGGATTACTACACATGATTATTCTACTATATATGGATGATATGATCATTATCAGCAATGATGAACAAGAGGTTGCAAAGCTTCGGGCTAAACTCTCTATTTGATTTGAGATGAAAGATTTGGGAGAGTTAAGTCATTTTCTTAGCTTGGAAGTGAAAAAGGTGGATGATGGGATTTTTCTATCTCAAGAAAGCTATGCCAAGAAGCTTGTTGACAGGTTTGGAATAAATAAAAACAAGTATTGTTCCACTCCTCTTTAGCCTAACTTTAAAATTAGGCATAATGAAAGTAAACTTTTACCAGATCCCAGATCTTATCGTGCTCTTGTTGGTAGTCTAATTTTTTTGACTATTACACGGGCTCATATTTCATTTTTTGTTGGGCTTGTTAGTCACTATATCCAAGAGCCACGAAAATCTCACCTTGATGCGATGAAGCGGATATTGAAGTATGTGAACTCTAGTTATGACATAGGACTTCTTTATAAGAAAGGGGTTGAATTTTCTCTACTTGGGTTCACGGATGCGGATCTAGGAGGTGATTTGAATGATCAAAAATATACCTCTAGGTACGTATTTTTTTGGTTTGACATGTGTCTCTTGGCATAGTAAAAAGAAAGACTCGGTCTCGCTTTCTAGTACTGAAGCGGAGTATAAGGCTTTCACTCTTGCTGCTAAAGAATGCACTTGGCTTTGTCGACCTGTTGGGAATGTGTTTTCACCTATTCATAAACCTACAAACTTCTTGGTGACAATCAAAGTGCTATAAAGTTGGCTATTAATTCGGTGTGTCATGCAAGAACAAAGCATATTAAGAATGAGCATCATTTCATTCGTGAGAAGGTACTTGCCGAAACAATTGAAGTATTGGAGGTGCGGAGCAAGGACAACATTGCAGATATCTTCCCAAAATCTCTCTCTAAGGGACCATTCAAAAATCTTCGTGCAGAGTTTGGACTTATTTCCAAAAGTTCACTTTAAGGGGGAGTGTTAAAAAAATTGAAGTAAACATTTGGTAATTAATTATTAATTTAAATATTTTATTTTTGAGGGATGTAGTGAGGATTAATGTATTTGAAAGTTTTAATATATAGAACATTAAAGAACATGATTGTACTTGATATCCTTCTTGAGCCTTTCACCAACATCTAGAACCTTTACTTTTCTACCAACGGTTACCATTACCAAGGTAGAATTCTTGAACCTTCCAAACCTACACCTACCTGAAAGTAGTATGCACACAAGCCAATCATGTTTGATGATAAAGCATATACTTTATAACAATTTTATTCATTTATTAATAAAAACTATTAATTTATTAAAGGCTTTTAATTATCTACATGATGCTGCTTTATAATATGTGATAAACCCATAGTTTAAAGAATTACTTTTAGAATAATGATGATGATCATTCTAATGAGATCTAAATTCTTAGAAAGCTTAAAACTAAAATAGTTCCCAATCGTTGGATTAATAAATTGTGGATTAGTAAATCCGGATATATTGGTACATACGTTGCTTGCTCATTGGATGAGGATGATTGATCTCATGATCATTTGTGTGGAGACACTAAAGCAAGTATGTAGGTGCTTATTAGAGAATAAGTTCACTGAACGTGGCTCGCTAAGGAATACCTAATGGAGTTTTACTTGCCTGTCAATAGGAATTCTTGTTGTGATAGTAGTACAAGTGATCCTTGGACTTGAGATCATCATAGTATCTTGTGTATGACGAGTTATACTTTGACTTATTCTTTAAGACCCTTAGGGTATATCAAAAGGGTATGTTTGGGTATAATAAGTTGTACATAGAGATAATGTATGATCAATAAAGAATCTACCGCTTCTAGTAAAAGAAGAGAAATGTCCTATGTGTTTCGATAAATGACAACCCGATAGTCCTTGGCCAAGGCAGAATGAAATTAGAAAGGAGTTTCTAATTTACATTATTTGAAGTTGTGCATTTAAGGATCGAAATACATATAATTAAATAAAATAAGACTTGACAGTAATTCCATGTCTTATAATTAATTGGGACATTTTATGGTGGAAGGATTGAATTGTACGGTAACTATTTACTCAAAGGTTCTTTTATGATTAATGTTGAAATCTAAATTATCTGAAAAGTCGTTAATCGCTAGAGAGGCTTATCCTTATTTTAGAATAAATATTATTTATTTAAATAAATTAATAGTGTAGTTTATTTATTTAAATAAGATTAGCATTGTTCTAATTGATTTATTCACAACCAATTTAATATGGAGAACCTAAAGGGTCACACCATAAAAGGAAGAATAATTATTTAAGAAGTTAATGGCATAATCGTAATACTATGTTAAGTGTATTTAATTTAATCTATGTTGATAGAGTAAATTAAATAGCTTAATATTTATTATTTAATATTTTGGAAATATTAAATATAAATTATTAAGGGGGTCTTATTAATATTATTACAATTATTATTAATTTAATTTCTAAAGGAGTTTGAGAATTAATTTAATATAAGTACTCTCATTTATTCTAATAAGATTAGGAGGCAAATTAATTAAAAGAGTTTAATTAATTATCCCTAATAAGATTAGGGAGCCTAATTAATTAAAGGAGTTTAATTAATTAAATAATACCCTATTTTAATAATATTAAAGGGTTAACTGATATCTTTATAAGAGTAGTCTTATATCAGATATCACACGGTGTGATTCCAATTGTTGGAGAGTACGCTCTCTTTCTTTAGAGATAGAAAACTAGGGTTTAGCCAACCACCCTTCTTCTTGAATATTTCTTCATCCTTGGTTGATCACATCTAGAGGCCATTTGGGTGGCTAACATTAATCAAAGGAAGGAACCAAACCTGGTGGATTCAAGTTGGACGCGAAAGGATTTGGAGTTGAACTTGTACCTGAGGAAGCTCGAATACTTAAAGATATAATTATTGTTCTTCTTCTTTTCGTTTAATTAATAATTATGCATAAAGGATGATCCGGGTATATGGTTTATAAATTTTTAAAACTCTAATTTTCCATGTTTCTGCTTATTTTGTGTAATTTGATTGCGTTCATGAATATTATAAACCTAACACTACCTTGATCTAGAACCTTCACCAAGTTAAAGTTCTTGAACCTTCCAAACCTCCACATACCTTGAGCTTTTAGACCTTTCTCTAGTCACTTATAAATAGACCCACCCACCACCCAAAATCACCAAAACCAACACAAACACAAATCACCAACAACAACAACTATCATTGCAAGCTTGTTCCTACTTTCTCTCTTATAAGCTTTTGATTGTACAAATTCAAATGATTAACACAGTAGTAAGCAAGGATCGATCCCATAGAGAGTGATTTATTTTAGATTTATTCTATTATTTTGACAAAAAATAAAGATACGGGGGTTTTGAAATTTGTTTTTAAACTAAGAAAAATAGAATTTAATAATGAAATTAACCAATTATATAAAATCTTTATTTCTGCAGTTCAGTTTCACCAAGTTACAGCAATCAATTAATCAAGTTGTTATTATTCATCCTTCAATGAGATTAATAACCCTACATAACCGCTATCGTTAATTATCCGAAATTCTCCTTAAGTGTAATCTAATGCGACAATCGCCAACAAAAGATCCTAACTATCATATAACCTAGAACTATCAGTCTAGATTTAATACAATAGGAGCATTAAGAATGTGAATTAGGTTATTCCAAGAAATAATTACAAAATTAGAAATTATTTAACTTGTCTTCTGAAAACCTTAACAATACCCAAAAGCTTGTCCATAATCAAGTATCATTAATTGTTACTTAAGATTAGACATACACTGTTTACTTAATATATATCTTAATCTACTAGATGATATTTATCAGATTAATCTAACTGTCCACATCAAATTAATTAGATAACATAGTATACAAGAAGTTCAAAAAGATTATCAAAATAAATCTCATGAAAGAAGGAATAAATAATATAACTCGATTAATCAATTACTTTTAAACAAGATTCCACCTCCCTTTAGAACTGAATAGAGGAATCTAGTGTGACACCCCCAAATTCGGGTACTTCATTCCCACTAGATTGGGTGTTCACTTTCCAAACATTCATTTCTAACTACCCAAATTAAATAAAATTTAATCAATAAACCTTCCTATTAAAGGATTACATAACTTAATCAAATAAATCTCAGGTTGCCTAACCTTAATATAATCATCAAATGCGGAAAGATAAATAATTACATCACATAATTAAAATTTTAAGTTTGAATATATCAACTAAAATAAATCAACAAGTTTTCAACACTTATTCATCTTGCCTTTTTCTTTGCTAGTGGTTGATTCATCAACCTTCTCAATTTTAGCTGAAATGGTTATATATATATATATATATATATATATATATATATATATATATATATACACACACACACACAAGAGTGAGCAAAACAAATGCTCACTTGAAAGAACATAACAACTGGCAATGAATAAACTTAATTCGAATTTAATAGCATTTTCTAATATCGATGATCAAGAACTGAAAATTAGAATTCATCTGAGGGTCACAAGACTATGAACTATGTCCCATGTTTGTAGGTATCTCTACTTAAACCTTTAACAGTCGTTAGACTATATGGACCTTCCTTCTCGTACTCTGGGGGATCAGCCCTTCGTACCATGTATTGTGCACAAACATCTTAATGCTTTCGCGCAATAATCCCATAAAATAGGGTTGTTCGTCTCAGCTTTAACTTACGAGTCCGCACCAAAGTAAGTTTCGTTTGGATTAGCTTCAACGATAATTTAGAGTTTAACACGTTCATTAACTAAAGATTAGTTGAATTAACAAAGGATCGCTAATTATTTGACAATTCGATAACAATATAGGTTCGAACAATGATTTATAATTAAGGTTTAAACGATAATAGCTCATGATTGAATAACAATGTACATCAAGGTAATGCTTTCGAAAGAATTAAAAATCCTCATTTAAAATCAAAGACTAGAATAGTTCAAGTTTCGAATATTGAGATACAAAAGCTAAAACCTTGCTCATTAACCATTAAAGTTAAAGAGCTTGAATAAGTAAGGATGGCAAACTTGTTGAATCATAAACAAGGTAACGTAAGAAACGTGCTTAAAGAAAGTTTAGGGTTAGAGAACTTGCTCAGCATAAGAGTAGGATTCAGAAACTTGCGTAATAATAAACAGGATAGGGATAAATAACTTGATTAACGTATAGGAATAAGGTTTAGGAACTTGCCTCATTCGTAAGCTATACAACTATAACACACATTCATTAAAACCCTACATATATCATTAGAATTACAATACCGATTAGTTATAACAACATTAACCCTATAGGTTTAATTCTCATTTACATCCAACTTGTTAACATAATTTAAATTCTGACTTTTAAATTAACATAACATTACTAATCTGAAATCATAAATCTAACATTCCAACATAATTCTTAAACCTTACCTCAAGATTTAAACAAATAACAAGTTGAAATTTTTCACAACTTATTAACATTTCAATTTGAAATCCCCATACACACTTACAATCTGTTATACAACCTTATTAAAGATTTAACACGTTATCAAGAACATTAGAATAGGTTAAACCAACACATCATGGACTGAACATAAAGAAATAAATTATTTTTGCGTAGGGGAGGGCATAGCTGCGTTTCCTAAGCCTCAGTAACCGCCAGTAAATTGCTACCGGTGCTCAATTCATAGAAAACTCAACAAAGATCTGCTGCTGCTTTTTGATCTCGGTCCAAATAATTTGGCCGAAATCTGTGACGAAACTTGCGAGACGGTTTCCGCGCTTCACAATTTAACCCAAACATCCCAATTTTCTTCAATTAAGCAGAAATTTAACAATTACAGAAACTGAAAACTTAACAATAATATCATTCAACATGCATAACATGACTCTAACATCACAAACAACCAAATTTAAAGGATTAAAATCATATTTTTGTTATTTTCCTCATTTTCAATATATTTAGCGTAATCAATCACCAAATCTTCGTTTCTTAACCAAATTGAACCATAAAAATTACATTCTTTTCGTGATTTAACATATTATCACAATCTAAAATCAATTTACAGATTATATCATGAATTGGACCTCAGCTTTAGTTCTAAAATCAGTCCTTTTGTACATTTTATAACAAACTAAAACTCCTTTTGTAAAACATGATTTCATGAATCAATTCATACAAATCGTTTTAAACCCACATATAACAGATTATATCTATCTAATTAACATAAACAACCATTAGTTTAAATATCATCAACCAAAACTCTAATTTTGACTTCAAAATCATATATATATATATATATATATATATGTCACTGTAAACTCAAAACTCCAATTTTAAACATGATTTTAGGGATTTAATTATTCTAAATTACATACAAGCCATTTACAACACCATATATTCAATAATCATCCATAAAACCAATTATAGAGAATGAGAACTCAAGAAAAACTAAGAATTTATACCTTTAATTCTAGTTTAGACTTTGTTAGAAGATAAGAATGGCCTTTTTAATCCTCTTCTTTCTTTTCTAGTTCTCCAATTCCTTCTCAAATTCTAAAAATCCTCCCTTTCACTCAAGTTTTCTATGTGTTTTTCTTCTTTCCCTTCTCTGTTTTCTTCTTCCCTCTCTATACTATACATAATTGAAATATGTTATATAAACTAATAATATAATACGTAAAAAAATTGACAACTTAATATCCCTTAATAATATATCAATTATGTTTTTTTAAAATTCAAAAGCCACTAAGGCTTGTTTGGCAAAACTGAATTAAAATAAGAATTTAAAAAGCCTTAAGCCTTGTTTGGTAAAAATCAAATTAAAAATGTCACATAATTCAATTGCTATAAAATTATAATTTCATTATAAATTATAATTTTATTTAATAAATTAATACATCTCTAATTTAATTATTAAATTAAATTAAAACAATATTATAATAATTCATTTAATTATTATCAAATCTCTAACTTAATTATTAAATTAGAATATTACCACTATGTAACATAACAACTAATTAACACTCATTAATTTAATTAAATCATTAAATTAAAATTTCAAACAACAAAATTACAAAATAACAACTTCATTAATATATTACACTTAATCAAGTTAATTTCAATAAGTCATGAATTATTTATTTACCTAATAAATAAATAATCAATCAAATATTTATTAAACACTAAACACATCCACTAAAATATTTATTTAATTTAATAAATATTTTAAATTATATATAAAAATTCAGGATCATTACATATAACCTGACATGCTTCTGGATTTGTACTTCAATTGTATAGAGGAGAGCTGATGATTGAATGAATAAAACCATGACTATCATCTTCTATTTATAGTGCTAGATCAATCCCTAAATCCTATAAGAACTAAAAATCCAAATCCTAAAAGATATTATAATTCATAACTAGTTTCCATAAAGAAATAGAATCGAATATAGAAAGTGAATCTCAGTCTAAAGATCTCATAAGTCTAATAGAAGAATTAATCCAATTTCATGTAGAAGTCTTTCGGAATCTGCTCTTCAAAATTTTCCAAAAATCCTTCAGCTTTCCCGACTTAGCGCCGCCGCACCCTATTTGTACTGGGAACAAACGGTCGTGCCCCACACCCGCGGGCGGAGATTTTATGACTTCTAGTCCCGATGGGGCGAGCTTTGACAAAGAGTACCTGGCCGCCGCGGCTTCTAAACGCACTGGGGCGGCTTTAAAAAGAGAGTTACCCACCGGGGCTGGGTTTTCCAAGCCAAAATGTCCACCGAGGAGGCATGCCAGTTTTCTAAGATTCTGCAGCAGCGCGGCTGTGCTAATTTTGTACATGGAACAGGCGCGGCCACGCCTGATCTTGAGTAGCAAAAGCTTGGCATTTTAGCTCCGTTTTGTCCTATTCTCATCTTATCATCTTCAATTACTCCTGAAATCAATAAACACACTAATAAGTCCATTTACATTACAGACCATGCAATAAAACCAAACGTAAAGGAATCAAAAATCATGAATATTATGCACTTATCAAATTCTCCCACACTTAGCCTTTTACACGTACTCGTGTAAACCAAAATTTTGATTTCCAAGAAAATCTACTCGACCATAATGTTAGAAGATTTCAAGATGAAAATCATGATTATCAACTCTAATCTCATAGAAGTCTACTAACGCCTTATCAGACAACTTACAATGAACAACCTTACCATTTTACCAATGAACTTCGTTAAACCAACCTGTAGCCACATAAGAAACTTCCACATAATCCTCATACTTACTCAACTTACCTATCATGGATCAAAAATTGTGCGCACTGATTCATAACTCAAAAAATATTTTCCTTACTTTTTCATTTTTTTATAGAACCCTTTCTTTAACACTAATAAATGTGTTTTCATGCTTTTATCATATTTCTTTCTTTCTTGACATTTGAAATGTCTACTTTCTTAGGCCTTTCAATGCTACCCATGTAGTGAACTTTCCACCAACGTCTCCCAAACCAGATGGTCTTAGGGAGATGGGTGTAGAGACACCCCTCGGGCTTACTTATTCAAGTAACAAAGGCCACAAAAGTCGACTAGCAAGCTGCTTTTATCTATCACACTTTTCAGTGTGAATACCGATGCTTCTTGAGGTTTGGATGCCCAGTTAATTCGCATGATGGACATTGAAGCAAATTTTTAGTTTCTTTTTTTTCAACTTTTTCTTCTTTTTTTCTCTTTTTCTTCACATGGTTCTGCACAACATAAACAAGTTAAACAATTCTAAATCATGATATCAGTGCACATAGACAACTCCACAAATAACTTAGCCGAATATACATGCTTCTCATATTCAAGAACTCTTGTACCAGAAATTAATTCAAATCAGTTACTATGGATCATGTCTTAGTTCTCATCATTCATTAATCAATTAAGCATCAAATAAATTCTAAAACTACAGTGTTGATTTTTAATCTTTGACTTTAACCTTTAAACATATAGGCAAATTGAATCATGAAACCCAAAATTTTACAAAAAAAATAATCAAAAGGCATCAAATTTTTTTATCTTCCCATCAAAATTGGATTAATTTTCTTAAATAACCTAAATAAAACCTAAATCTCCCTCTACACTCAAACCTTAAATTGTCCCCAATTTAAGAAAATCATAGAAAGAGGAAAATAACTACTAACATGAAATCTACCAAACTAAAAAGTAAAGGGATAGAAAAATCAAATATGAGATCTTGGGTTGCCTCCCAAGCAGCTGCCCTTGTTTATTATCTTTAGCTCGACATCATGCCTCTCAAACAATCATTCTCTGGATCCACTAAGCTCAACATTTCCACTTCTGCCATTTGAAGTCCATCGAAAAATGGCTTTAGCCTGTGACCATTTACCTTGAAATTTTTTCCTATCTTTGGATTTTGTATATCTATAGTGTAGACACTCGAAATTTTCTACACACCTGTTACTAACATTGCATGAAGGCAGATTCATCTTTCGGAGATAATCTTGGAAGACAGCTCACATCCGTTTCAGATACTACCGAAAGTTCAGTCTCAACCCCAGAACACACACCGGGAATATCAATTCCAACCTCAGAGATAACCTCGAGTTTCGTCCTTGGGGATAACCCCAAGGAATGTTGTTACAGTTCCGGCGATAACTCCAGAAATGCTTGTTTCAAATGCATGCAATCAGCTTCAATCTCAGACCTCCTACCGAGGCACTCATTCCAAAGACCTGGAGCTAACTGGGGAAGACAGCGATTCTGAGATGACCTTATGGAATTCAAACACTGCAGATCGACCCAATCTCGGATGTAACCACGAAAGCAACGTCTGCTATCAGCCCAAACCGGAGATAACCCCGGTGAGGGGCAAAATCATCATCTTTCCACCTTAACCCTAGTGCATCATCTCAACATTTCATACATACATTTCTATACAGCAATGTCTAACAAGAGCCAAGGATTTCCAATTTTGAGTGACTATTACGTGTGGCAGCACACCAGATAGAATTTAAAGCTTGAAGACCACGGGCATGGTCCCCTCTTCCTGACTTTGTACAACCTCTAATCACATGTCACTGCATACTCTTAGCAAAAGCGGTCCGAAGAAGGTCTTTTACACCTCGTTTGGATGCTCGGATTGAAGCTCTGCAAGTTCGAGTGAATATCACAGTGCACAAGTGCACGTACTTCAAGACGACGAGACCTGCGGAGCCCAGGGCACCCCGGGCAGTCTTAGGTGCATCTACGGCTGCCGCAGGTGCATCTGCGACTGCTGCAGGTACACCTGCGGCTCCCAGCTCTATAAATATAAAGCTTTCGGTGGCCATTTATAAGAGAAAAAGAGGCGAGGAAGCCCTGTCCAATTTGCTCTGTACACACCCCATATTGAGTATTTTCTCATTTTAAACACCTGTTAGCTCACATATAGCTATATTTTACCGGCGGGAGCTGAGTGTTTATCCATCTAGAGTCATAGAAGCACTGCTGGCGTATTTCAACGTAAGCCTTGTCACACTCTATAAAGCCTTTCTCTTTATCTTTACACACACTGTTCTTCACGTGGAGAGTCGTGTTGTGTGTGTATGCCCGTTCTTCGGTCCGTGGTTTTCATTTATGTCTGTATATATATACTTATATATATATATATATTATATATGGACTAACATTATCGAGTTATGCCTCGATTGAGCCTAGACTTATGTCTGGAGCATTTACTTGCTTTTGTGTGTGTGTGTGTGTGTGTGTATATATATATATATATATATATATATATATATATATATATATATATATATATGAACTATTTTTAGATTATATCGACGAGCTTTGGATTTTATCCGGAGCGTTTACTTACTTATATATATATATATAGGATTTTATATTCGGTGCGTTTACTGCTTTTATATATATATATATTTACATTTCTGTCAGGCTTGGAGTTTACTTCGTGGTCTTTTATTGTTTTATTTACATTTTGTCTCGCCTGGAGTTTACTTCGTGGCGGTTGATCGTCTTTATTACTTTATTTACATTTAGTCCCGCCTAGAGTTTACTTCGTGGTGGTTGATCGCATTTACTACTTTATTTACATTTCTGATCCCCCGTGGAGGTGCTTCATGGTGGTTGATCATGTCTATATATATATATTTACCGCTTTTATATATTTATATTTTTGATCCCCATAGAGGTGCTTTGTGGTGGTTGATCATGTCTGTATATATATATTCTGACTTTTATATATATAAGCGCCATCGCTTTTCATATAAACCGCGACATCATGTGAGCATAGGAATCATGTGATCATAGATTCATTCTACTGAATCTAGATTCGGTTCTCGTGATGGACTTTTTTAGCTGTAAGCAACTTGTAAATTATTCACGGTGTTTAAATATCCTTAGATGGTCATCATGTTTGATGAGGAGTTCTAAGATCGCTATATATTATTTTCTCGAAGATGCTTTGCATCTCAAAAATAAAAGCAAACAAGCCGAACATTTAATAATAAACTGGAAGTATGAAAAGGTCTCAATTACTATTGAGCACAGGGTTTGAAAAACCTCTTTTATAAAACTTCACTACTATATCATGTTTAAAACTGAATTTTCATATAAATTCAAACCCTTTGTATATAGGTTCGAACGAGGCCTCACACTACTTCTAAATAAATTTCACATTGATCCACACACACACACACACACAGATTCATATAACAGTTTCTTGAGAAGTGGCGGTCACCGTGGCAACACGGATGTCGGGGGGTACCTAACACCTTCCCTCCGAATAATCAAACCCCCGAACCTAAATGAATCTCGGTTTCATAGACCCGTTTAGCAGTGTCACATCACTGGGTTAATGTGCAAACCTTTTTCGGTTGCATTAGTGCAACCAGTTAAAAACACCAACTGGCGACTCTTATAGTCAAATCGTTGACATGATACATGTCAGACCTTTTTCACACATTTTTTCAAACAAGTCTCACATAACATGAGAACACCAAAGAACAAGAAACGAAAAGGGACAAATAAAAATCCCGACGTCGACAGGTGGCGGCTCTGCTGGGGATACAAGTAAGAGGGTTTAAGCCACTACTACAAGCTTTTTAAAACTGTTATATGCTTGTGTATAAATGTTGCATTTATATTTATGATGAATGTGTACGAATGCATTTTACTTACTACACTACAATATATCTATCTATGATATTAGTGCTTCGCACATGTCATCATTTTCATAAACGGAGAGACACGTTATATGTGAATATATGTTGTGTGGTTCCTCCACCAGGAGGCTATTCAGTCAGTGTTTGATTACTGGACTTGTAGGGAGACTAATTCCAATGAGGCTCAGGAAAGGCACTACCAAGATTCGCTATAGTTGAAAGACTGGATTAACTTCCCGTCATATAGATTGCGATGATCTGGGGACCTTCATGCCAAAAACCCGCGAGAGTAACCCTAAGATAGGTCAACCTCTGATAAACCAAACGCGGAGGGAAGTCTCTTCATACTTTCCATTTTTAATTACTTGTAAAAGCATTTACTGGAAATTTTATTCCATGTTCATCTTTATGTAATGGAAAATATGAAAAATATTTGTGCATACATGACATGCTATCAAATAACACCCATTTTTACAGGATGATATTCCTAAAATGGACACATTATGATAGCATTTACATTATCCCTAAGACTAAACTACATAAGTGTTTTGTAGGGAAATAATTGGGTCTGTTACCCGCTCAAAATCTAAAAAGGCCATGAGCCTACAACCAATCATGACTTCTTCTGACCAGTCTAATCCCGTTTCTCTAGAAGAATTTGACGGATTAAGTAAACAAATTATAGATTTAGTTGTTCTGCTTAAAGAATTGCATCAGTCTACTCATGGCTTAAAGATGCCTACACATACAGAATCCTCTACACAAAGATGAACTCAAGGTTTGGATAAAATAAATCCAGAACCTCAGTTGGATACGACCAACAAAGACCCTGAAAACACCCATCTCAAAGGAGATCCAGACACTGGTGATATCAGGAAAAAGGTCCTTCAAATGGAAGAAACTATCCGTTGTAAGACCCCAACTTTTATGAATAAAGAATAATTTTCTCGAAATATATTTTTGAATATTATGGTGTGGATTTGATATAATATTATAGTTGTGGGTAATATTTACAAATTTTGCAAAGTAAGCAACTGGTTATATAATATTCGATTGGCTAGGGAATATTCGTTTTAACAGGGAATATTCGTATGACGGCACAATCATTGGTGGACCCCACAACGGAAGTATTGTCATAGTTAGAAAATAATGTAATTATCTTTTATAAAATAACTACAGTGAAAGTGTTACAATTAAAACCGCTGAGCTACCCGGTAGTAAAAGTACAAGAATACACGTGGTTTCATAGTAGCACACCTGTATTGATTATTGATGCTTACGTGAGAAGTCACTCGTTATACTCAATTATTGCTTTCTGAAGAATCACGCATCATATCTCTCTTATATTATTGATTCAATTATTGTCACAGTATCATCTATATAATATATATTATTAAATCAATAATTGAGAAGGCAAAGTTATTCATATTATTATTTGAAATATTGACAATGTCTAGAAGTTCTGTCAAGGAGAGGTTTGGTCACCTAATTACGCGCCAATAAGAAGAAATCCTTATCGGAAAGCCCCCTCTTTTCTGGGAACGACCTGGTTGTTAAATATTGTGAATTATAATATTAATGATGAATAAGTTCGTGTTGATTAAAGATGAAATTGATAGTTCCATTGTGTTGGAATTATTAGTCTTAGTAACAATCGACATTTATTTCGATAATAATTAATGTCTGGAGGTTATATTGACCAATCGGGTAATTAATCGGATAAATGAGCAATTAATTGCTATTAATTCACATGCTTATAACTATGAGTTCACATGTGTGTACTATTGATTCACATGATTTACTATTAGTGGAGTTGGTGCAAGATTGATAATACTTGCATGACTAAATTAGAAATAGAGGTATAGTTGAAGGTACTATACTGTAATTAGTTTTTTCACATGATTGTACTATTAAGTCACATGAATGAACTATTAATTCACATGATTTACTATTAGGGGAGGTGGTGCAAGTTTGATAATACTTGTAGGACTAAATTAAAAATGAAGAAAAAGAGCAAGGAATTATACTATAATATTTTGAGCCCCAAAACATGCAATTATAGAAACTATATTTTCCTATAAATAGAAGCTCATTCTTCCTTCATTTCTCACCAATTCACTAAAGTTATAGAGCAATTATTATATAGAGAAATTATAGAGAGAAAGAAGAAGAGAAGTCTGCTACCTCACTATTCTAGTATCCAGTTTCTTCTAAGGTAAGGGGTATTATTTCTTTCGTATTCAAGAAGAGAGTTATTTCTTTCAATATTCGTAAGGGTTGTTATACCATTCTTTATTATTCTATTGGAATAACCTGTCTGTGTGGTCTATCGCATGCCTGGTGAATTCTTTTAGTATTCCATTCTTTATTATTCTGTTGGAATAACATGTCTGTGTGGTCTATCGCATGCCTGGTGAATTCGTCTGTTATTCCATTATTTATTATTATGTCGGAATAACCTGTCTATGCGGTCTATTGCATGGCTGGTGAATTCTTCTGTTATTCCATTCTTTATTATTATGTTGGAATAACCTGTCTGTGTGGTCTATCGCATGCCTGGTGAATTATTCTATTATTCCATTCTTATTTATTCTGTTGGAATAACCTGTCTATGTGGATTACCACATGCATGGTGAATGATCCTTCGTATTCATTCCTTATTAAATTGTGAAAATGATCTGTCTACGTGGATTATTGCATTGCGGGCAAAAATCCATATGTAGTTTTATATATTCTATTATACTCAGTTGGTTAAAGTTTTGGCTTCTATACTCCATGAAATTAGTAGAATATCCTGGATATTTACGCTTCATCCCATATCCTTTCATGGAAATATTCTTCTGAGCATTCTTGAATTTTACTCCATAAAGCAGTATCATGTTGACAATTTGGACGTTGTTGATTTCTAGATAAATTAAATTATAAATCTTTAAAATTTATCCTTGAACTTGTTTTATTGAAGTATTATGTCATTGTCATCATCCTCATGCTTATATTGTGATGAAAGTCATCTTTGGCTTACGTACATAGATGGACTTGGTATGATTATGACCAGGGATTATTCGGTATAATCATGACCGTAATGTGACGAATGATGTGGTGAAAGTTCTCATTGGCCTGTAGTTCATTAATGGACAGTTGTTGGTATGATTATGACCAGGGATTATTCGGTATAATCATGACCATTGATGATTACATGAATATCCTTGGCCGTGATGCAGGGATGATTCGATTTTATTTATTAAGCCGAGTCTCAGCAATAAAGTTGATGAAAAACTTTTTAAATCATAGAAGATAGTAGATTTTATGCTGTACTTGACTCTTCAAATGGATTGCTTATTCCGCTGCAGTTGTTGATCTAAAACTTGTTGTCTATTATATTCTATCAGTTGTTATACTATTGAAGGCTAAGGACAATTTATTCTGCATTATCTTAGTCATAATATTTCTTACTGGGCTAGTTGAGCTCACCTTTTCTTTTACTGTTCTCTTCAGGAAAGGAGAATATAGCTGGGACAAGTCGTGGAACGGATTGACGGTCCAGATGGTTGTTTTAGTAGTCCTCACTATTCTATAAAATAGTGTGACAATAAATGTAATGAGGACTCCATTGAGTGTGGATATTGTCTAGATGACAATATTCTTATTAAAACTCTTAGATTATGTTATGTCGTATTTTATACGACTGTTGTATAATTAAGTTGTATTTGAATTTTGTATCATGTATTTGGTGACTCAAGATGGGTGATGTATACCTATTTTAGGGGCGTCGCAGTTGGTATCAAAGCTTAGGGATATGATCCCTGGCTGAGATGTGAGACAAGAACTAGGAGGGGAGAGATGGGGAATTCCTTCGCTAGTATGACCTACCTAAGTTTATTTGGTATTTCATTGGTCGGTCAGAGTATAGGGATAATATGTGATATGTTAATTAATGTGACGTCCCCAAAATAGGTCCACACGACCCATTCTGAGTCGCCAGATATCATACTATAAAAATCAAATACAAACTTCATTTATACAACTGTTGAACTGTCGTACAAAATACGACCACAGTTAAAATGTGAGTTTTAATACAAATGTATGTAACTCTCATGGTGCCTTGACCATAACCTTACAATGGTACCTTACATAAAAGTACAGTCCATAACTATTTTAGAAATTAAAATCTTTGGGAAGTCCTCAAGGAAACCTTCATACATGGGAGGCCATGCGTCTAGGTTATGATAGAAATTATATATCCACAGAATTATCCTTAGTTGACCCAATAGTCCCCAAAGAAAAATAAGAAGATTGCTATCATCTTCTTTCCAATGGTGAGTCTTCTCTTAACATATAATTATCTCCGTTGTCTCCAAGTGAGAATTATATTTCAAATAAATTCAAAGATTATATAGGTAGTGCTCGTAGATATACTCAACAAGTGGATGTGCACAACCCTGTTTTATGATAACACGAGGTTGTATGTTATTAGACATCTTGTATGATAGTGGCAAAACACCCTTCCAAAGTTGGGTTCACCTCACCCTATTCAGTTCACCAAAATTAAATATCAAATGATATATACAATACGACACACTTATCTAAAGTTCTCAATAGAATTATTTCCATACTATTTAAGGAGAACCTCAATAGCTATAGACCACCGTTCTATTCTCCTGTTACCCCCGCTCGACCCAGCTACACTCTTATTACCTGAAAGGAATTGTGAAGCAAAAAGGGCGAGCACAACTAGCCTAGTAAAGAATATCATGACTAAAGATAATTTACATCATCAATATCCTTCATCAGTAATAAATCAGAGATTTAGAACATATGGTAGATGATAAAACTTTTCAACCATAGTTGCAGCGGAACGAGCAATCCATTAGAAGAGTTAAATAGATCATTAGATCTATTATCTTCTCCATGTTAAAAGTCCACCAATAATGTTTTATCTCGGTAACATTAATCAACAATTCCTGTCCACAATTATATGAATAACTCATAATCATAATTGTGATTCTAAATTCCTCTTCGCACCCAGCACGAAGATAATTTTCATCACCTATCTTCACCTGAAACATCAAAAAACACGGTTATAACAAATCATAATTCCTGCTCATAATCATACTAATAAATTCATCTTTGCAATACGACCAAATATATTCATTAACAATTCATCTTTGCACTACAGGCCAAAGACATACAACTGTATTATAGAAGAGTCAAGTAGAGCATGATATCTACTATCTTCTACGAATTAAAAGTGTATTATCAATATGTTATCGCTGAGACTCAGCTTAATAAATAATCCACATCATTGAATCATCCACCACTACTGACCAAGGATATTCACTAGTATTACGACCACGAATTATCTATGCACTACGGGCCAAGGATATTCATGTTTTCAACAATGGTCATGATTATACCGAATAATCCCTGGTTATAATCATACCAACAACTGTCCATCAATGCACGTAAGCCAAAGATATACAATTGTAAAATCAATAATCAACAGTCCATCTTTGCATGTAAGCCAAAGATATACAACTATAAAACCAATAATCAACAGTCCATCTTTGCACGTAAGCCAAAGATATACAATTGTAAAATAAATAATCAACAGTCCATCTTTGCACGTAAGCCAAAGATGACTTTCATCACAATATAAGCATGAGGATGATGACAATGATATAAGCATTAATCAAACGAAAACAATGATAAATATTAAAGACTTTAAATTTATCCAAATATTATCAATCACTTAATAAACTCATAATCTAATATTATTAATATTATAACAATATTTTAATCACTTCTTAAACTTATAAACAATATATTTTAATTATTTACACTTCACCAAATAATGCATTTAATCATTCAAAATTGCCATACTCATAAGATTTCATCACCAATGATCAAATCCCTCATCAAAAATCTGCATATACCTTATATAGGATTCCCAAGCCATAAAATCCTATTTTTCAATTTTGTTACTTCACATAACATATTTAATTCATTTACTCATAACTAGTTCATTTTCATGAAAAATACCAAATCAGTCACAAAAATAATTCTTTTTTTGGGATTTAGCAGAATATAGTCCCATATTGAACATATATTTTTCTAGAAATTTTAAAAATTCATTTACTATTTTTCATATGGCCAAACCTGCCGAATATTTAAATATTTATCATAAATTGTACTTTTGTCCAAAAATTCCGAAATTACAGGGTATACTCTTGTTATATATATGTACTCCCTGTGATGCCCCCAAAATAGGTATACATCACCCATTCTGAGTTGTCAATACATGGTACAGAAACAACTACAACTTTATTATTACAACAGTAAAACTGTGAGTTTGAATACAAATATTATCTTATAGACAATATCTATACTCAAATAAATCCTCATCACATTTATTGATACATTATTTTACCAAAATGGTGAGGACTACTAAACAACTCTCTCTAGAACCTTCATTCCATACCCAGACTGCACTCGCTTATATTCTCGCCTCACGAGAAGAAAAATGGAACAAAAAGGAAAAGGGTGAGCTCAACTAGCCCGATAAAGAATATTATGACTAAGATAATATACAACAAATTATCGTTAGTCTTCAACAGGAAAAATCTAATAGAATACAAAAAGACAACAAGTTTCAAATCAATATTCATGAACGGAAATAATAATTCATTAGAAGAGTTAAGTAGAGAATGCAAACTACTATCTTCTATGTATGAATTTAAAAGTTCATCGCTCATCTTTTATCCCGTAACATCAATCAATATATATCCGAATCAAATATTCATCTTTGCACTACTGGTGCCAAAGATATTCATCGAGCTTGGTCATGTTCATCTAAACACATTCATCTTTTGCACTACGGCCAAAGATATTCATCAGAAATCATTCATCTTCGCACTCTAAAGCCAAAGATATTCAATAATATCATCATTTAAGACCGAGGATGATGAAAATATTTTTAAAGAAACGAATCCAAATTGAAACAAAATGACAAGGATTAAGGATTAAGGATTAGTACTTTGTTTTATCCATGTCCAAAAAATACCTCAAAAATAATCATAGTGGTGTAAAATTCAAGAATGATCAAAACATGGATACAATCAAAGCTAGTATCCGAATAGATATTTTGGACTAAAAGGAAAATTTTCATTTTTGATGAATAGTCCCGTATTCGTGAATAGTATCAGATATCGTGAATAAAGTCCAGATATCGTGAATAAGTAACCCCGAACACTAAAAGTTCCAAATTTGATTAAAAAGTTCAGATCAATACTTCGGCATAATGATATTAGAATAAATAATATCATTAAAAAATAATATCCCTTACCTCGAAAGATCAGTACTTCTAGCTGAAACACCGAATATAGGCTATGACTTGAACTTGCACCGTATAACAATACTCAAAATATACTCAAAATACTCACAAGAATACGCTCGATAATATAGAGAGAGAAAACTTCAGTTTCTGGTGTAATTTTCAATTCTAACCTAAGCACCCTATTTATAGGAAAATGCTTAGAACACCAAAGCAGAAAATTTAATATAATATTATTATTTATATTAACCATTCCTACGCACACCTTTGAATTCAGAATTCAGCAATTGCATGAAAGTAGTATGCACACAAGCCAATCATGTTTGATGATAAAGCATATACTTTGTAACAATCTTATTCATTTATTAATAAAAAGTATTCATTTATTAAAGGCTTTTAATTATCTACATAATGCTGTTTTATAATATGTGATAAACCCATAGTTTTAAGCAATGCTTTTAGAATAATGATGATGATCATTCTAATGAGATCTAAATTCTTAGAAAGCTTAAAACTAAAATAGTTCCCAATCATTGGATTACTAAATTGGGGATTAGTGAATCCGGATAGATTGGTACATACGTTGCTTGCTCATTGGATGAGGATGATTGATCTCATGATCATTTGTGTGGAGACACTAAAGCAAGTATGTAGGTGCTTATTAGAGAATAAGTTCACTGAACGTGGCTCGCTAAGGAATACCTAATGGAGTTTTATTTGCCTGTCAATAGGAATTCCTGTAGTGATAGTAGTACAAGTGATCCTTGGACTTGAGATCATCATAGTATCTTGTGTATGATGAGTTATACTTTGACTTATTCCTTAAGACCCTTAGGGTATATCAAAGGGTATGCTTGGGTATAATAAGTTGTGCATGGAGATAATGTATGATCAATAAAGAATCTACCACTTCTAATAAAAGAAGAGAAATGTCCTATGTGATTCGATAAATGACAACCCAGTAGTCCTTGGCCAAGGCAGAATGAAATTAGAAAGGAGTTTCTAATTTGCATTATTTGGAGTTGTGCATTTAAGAGTCGAAATACATATAATTAAATAAAATAAGACTTGATAGTAATTCCATGTCTTATATTTAATTGGGACATTGTATGGTGGAAGGATTGAATTCATTTCAGTAACTATTTACTCAAAGGTTCTTTAATGATTAATGTTGAAATCTATATTATCTGGAAAGTCGTTGATCGCTGGGGAGGCTTATCCCTATTGTAGAATAAATATTATTTAAATAAATTAATTGTTTAATTTATTTATTTAAATAAGATTAGAATTGTTCTAATTGATTTATTCACAACCGGTTTAATATGGAGAACCTAAAGGGTCACACCATAAAAGGAAGAATAATTATTTAAGAAGTTAATGGCATAATCGTAATAATATGTTATGTATATTTAATTTAATCTATGGTGATAGAATAAATTAAATAGCTTAATATTTATTATTTAATATTTTAGAAATATTAAATATAAATTAATAAGAGGAGTCTTATTAATATTATTACAATTATTATTATTTTAATTTCTAAAAGAGTTTAGGAATTAATTTAATATAAGTACTCTCATTTATTCCTAATTGGATTAGGAAGGAAAATTAATTAAAGGAGTTTAATTAATTATCCCTAATAAGATTAGGAGCTTAATTAATTAAAAGAATTTAATTAATTAAATAAAACCCAATTCCTTAATTGTTAAGATGGGTTGCCCACATCTATAAATAAGAGGAGTCTTATTATGGGTGGGATGGGTTGTTGATTTTTCAACATACGTAATAATTCCAATTGTTGGGAGAGTACACCCTTTCTATAGAGATAGAAAACTAGGGTTTGAGCCAAACACCCATCTTCTTGAATTTTATCCTTCCTTGGTGGATCACCTCTAGAGGCCAAACATTTGGGTGGCTAACGTTGATCAAAGGAAGGAACCAAACCCGGTGGATTCAAGATTGAACGCGAAAGGATTTGGAGGTGAACTTGTACCTGAGGAAGCTCGATCTTCAAGGGTATGATTTTATTCTTTATCTTTTCGTTTAATTAATAATTATGCATAAAGGATGATCCGGGTATATGGTTTGTAAATTTTTAAACTCTGATTTTTACCACGCTTCCGCTAATTTTATGCAATTTGATTGCGTTATGAATATTACAAACCTAACAGTGGCATCAGAGCCAAACCTTTATGCGAATTATTAATTGTTTTAATTTGATATGTATATTGATATGTGTTTAGAACAATTTAATTGGGCATAATTTTATTGTATAAAATTTAAATAAAAAAAAAAAAAAAAAAACCGAAGTAGCTTGCATGATATCACTGTTATCATATATATAGTATATTATATATACTATACTTCACTAAAAAGGAACAAAAGTTAACAAAAGTTGTTCACGGCAGAATTTTTTTTTTTTATGCATGTAGCACGGAAATCGATGCAGGTCATGCAATTATAAAAAAAAAAAAAAAAAAGGGGCCACGTGCTTCTTTTTAAATGTTACAGGATTACATGAATTGGAAAAGCAACGGATGTTAACTGTATATATATATATATATATATTCGATTATATTATATATATATATATAATAGTTATATTTATATATATATAATAATTTTAAATAATTAAAATAAAATATTTATTTTAATCTTAAAATAAAAAGTTTATTTTAATTTTAAAATAAAAAGTTTAATTTAATTTTAAAATAAAAGGTTTATTTTAATATTAAAATAAAAGATTTATTTTAATTTTAAAATTAGAATTTCATGCTAACTAATTAGAGTTGGAATTGGATTCCATGATAACTAATTGGAGTTGAAATTGGATTTTATTTTTCCTAAAATAAAGGAGTTTATTTGTGAATAGGGAAGAAAATCCATCTTTCCTTAAATAAAGGAGTTTATTTAGATATGAAATAAGATTTCATATTATTCAAAATAAAAGAGTTTATTTGTGAATAGGAAAGAAAATCAAGTATTTCCTTAAATAAAGGAGTTTATTTAAATATGAAATAAGATTTCATATTATTCAAAATAAAGGAGTTTATTTGTGAATAGAAAAATAATCCGTGTTTCCTTTAATATTTTTTTACATGGAATTGGATTCATAATTAATTAAAATAAAAGAGTTTATTTTAATTAAAGATTTTTTATATATATATACATGGAATTTGATTCCATAATTAATTAAAATAAAGGAGTTTATTTTGATTAAAGATTTTGATTAAAATAAAATAGTTTATTTTATTCAAAATAGGATAAATTAAAATAAAATAGTTTTATTTTGATTTAAATTTGGATTTAAATAAAGGAGTTTATTTTTATTCAAAATTAGATTTTATACTAACTAAATTTGCCATTAAATGATATCAATATATATATTAAATGTTTGTTATTCATAAGATGAATGTTATTTATTGATGCATATGATGATGTGTATGAAATGGGATTGATTATGGACTATTGACCAATGCGATTGGATTTTATTTTAGTTGGATGCATGAATGTATGGGTTTTATTAAATGGGGTCTCTGCAGACTCGCCTTCTCTAATTTTTCCGAATATAAATTCTATCTCCTCCTATGTACTTCCCTCGATCACGATCAAGGTTTCTATTTATTTTAAAATAGTTTTGTAATAGGAATATTTAGAATTAATTTTGAAGAATTAGAGATCAAGGGACAAGAAGCGCTTGAAGACCCGCTTTGTAATAGAGCCCGGGTTTAAATGTAATAGTTATATTTAAATATTATTTCTTGCACTCTTGGGGTTTGACCTTTTGGTTCACTTGGTGGCTCTAGTGAACCAAACTAGAATAAAAGTCCATAATCAATCCGGGTAGAATATAGTATTCTATATGTGCATGCATTATACTATATATATTATATATTATGCAAACATGCTTCAGATGTTCATTAAATACGACGTATATTTTATATATATATAATGCATGCCGCTAAACAAGATGAGACAAATTTAATAATAAATCCCTCAAATTTTTTATATTAAGTCCTAAGCGTTCAAAGATATTTGGAATATCGAACGTCGCTTTTTCTAGCATGATAAAATTAATAGAGTATTAAATATTTAATATGAGTTTGTTGTGTCACCACAAGGCAAGTATTAAGTATTTAAGATGTTAATTTATCACATTTGATGCTTATAAAAAATTGAACAATATTGTTTTGTTGTGTCACCACAAGGATGATATATTTTTCTTTTTGAATATATGGAGTGCTAGGTTGGACTTAACTTGGATAATTTTGATTCGGATGTGCCACCACTTGATCAAAATAATCTAAGAGGCAAAATACAAGGAGTTTCATAGTTGATGTACTTGACAAAAGTTGTCTACCTATTTATTTATATATAGTTTGTTGTGTCACCACAAGGCTATATACATTTGAAATGGGATCCTTATTCTCACTAGCAAATCTTTAATTAGATTTTGCTTAGAACTATATAAGTGAGGGTAATATAGTTTGAAGAAAATAGTGGGAGATACCAATTTAAAACAAGACCTAAATTATTTTGGTAATTAATAAAAGAATGTATGTTAAAATGTTGTTAATTACAAATTCATTTACAGAATTTTACAATGTCTAAATTACTATCACTGCAAAGCATATTAGATGCTAAGTTAATCAGACCGAATTAAACGGATTGGTTAAGGAAATTGAGAAAAGTTCTCATGGCTGAAAAGCTATCTTATGTCCTTAATACGCTTATCCTCAAGAATGGTTGCGCATAATGCCTCCGAGGAAGACATTGCTACTTTTAGAAAGTGGCAAGATGATGCACGATTGGCTCAATGCATCATGCTCGCATCCATGAGTAACGAGCTTCGCCACACAGATGAAACTATGGATGCTACTACTATATTCCCGCACATCAAGTAATTGATGGTGAGGAAAGTAGGACCGATAGATATCGAGATATCTAAGGAGTTCTTCCGATCTAGAATGGCCAATGGCACTATAATATGCATAAAAGTTCTTAACATAATCAATTTGATTGATCAATTAGGACAACTGGTTTTGTCATGGATGGAGAGTTGAGCCAAGATTTGATCTTGCACTCACTCCCGGACTCCTTTCACCATTGTTATGAATTTTTCATATGAACAAGCTAGATATCAGCTTCGCTGATTTGCTTAACTTGTTGAAAAATGTTGAGAGTCACTTTCCAACCAAGAAAGATCAAGTCTTACTGGTAGGGGCCAAAGGATCTTCTGAAAAGAAGAACGATTCAAAGAAGGTATATAGAAAGGCGTAAACAAAGGATAATAAGAACAAAACTGATTTGGATAGCAAAGGAGTTTGCTTCCACTACAATAAGCCTGGACACTGGAAAGAAACTGCGAGAAGCATCTTGCAGTGGCTAACCAAAGAAGCTTAGTGAAGTTTTTCTACATAATACGCTTTTTGTTCATGATTGAAATAAATTTTTCTTTAAGTCAAGGTTCTACTTGGGTATTGGATACCGACTTTGGTTGTAATAAATATAGATTTATGAAGGGACCAAACAGAAGTAGAAAGTTAAACAAATATAAGTAATCCTATGTGCGGAAAATGAAGCAAAGGTTGCTGCATTAGCTATAGAAACTTATAGTTTAGATCGCTTACGGCAAATCTATTAAGTCAATAAGTTGTTATTGTATTCCAATTCTTGTTAGAAACATTATTTCCGTTTTATTGTTGGACAATAAAATTTTTGGTATTATAATTAAGAACAATTGTTGTTCTATTTATAATAATAATGTTTTGTATAAAACTGGAATATTACTTAATAAATTTTGTATACTTGATTTACATGAAAATAATTTTGCATATTGAACAAATTAGTGTAAGAAAAGGAGATGATCATTCAAAGAGTTGAATGTGTGTATTTGCTAAATACAATTGTGAATTATTTGAAAGGTTCAAAGAATTGTAAATGAAACAAATTGGCAAAGTATTAAGATTCTTTGATTAGATCAAGGAATAAATACTTGTGCAATAAGTTTCTTGATCATCTCAAATGGTTTTTCATAATGGACGCCTCCGATATGTAATAAATGATTTATGTATCCGAAAAGGAAAATCGTATCTTGTTGGACATGGTGCGGTCCATAATGATTTACCAACATTCCAAATATCTTTCTAGGATCATGTCCTAGAAATGGTCGACATCTCACTGAAAAGGTAACCTCAAAATCCGGCCCCAAGACTCCATAAAAGTTATGGATGGGAGGATTCCTAATCTTAAGTTTGTTAAGATAAGGGGTTCCAACTTATGTGAAAAGTTTTCAAAAGGATAAGCTTGGGACAAGATTTGACAAGTGTCGATTTGTGGGACATCCTAAAGTAAGTTTAGGGTATATGTTCTATAATTCTACTTAGCAAAAGGTGTTTTGTTACGAAACACGCCTTCTAAGATAAAGGCGTTTATCATTGAAAGGGCTAGTGGGAGGATAATAGATCTTGAAGAGTTCAAGAACCACAAAACACTATAAGTCAAATAAGAGGAACTCAGATAGATAGACCTATTGTACCAACCGAATCGTAAATTTGGAATAGTCAAGAAGATACCTAGGAGGTATGGATTCATCATAGATGATGATGATGATGTACGATCATAGAAGATGATGATCCGAGTTACATTCGATGAGGTAAGACTTCTAGTGTGTACAAAAGGGTCGATGGGGAGCGTCGTGACATTCCTAATATTATATGTTGATATACTACGGATAAGGAATGACATACCAATGCTACAATCAAGAATGATAAAGTTGTTCAAACATTCCTCCATGAATGATTTGGAAGAGTATCTTAATTGGGGATAAAATCTATATAGATAGATTTAAAAGGATGCTCAACTTAACCCAAGGAACGTATATTCATTTGATGCTAAAGTCGTTTAGCATGGAAAACTCCAAGAGATGTCTCATGTTGATGAGCCATGGAGTGTATCTCTCTTAATAGTCCCCATAGACTCCAAAGAAGAGAGATCGCATGAGTGACAATCATGTATGCAATGAAATATACGAGACCGATGTTGATCGGTCATATTCTCGAGAAGATCAACGTAAAGACGGTGAAAAACATCTTAAAGTTCTTAACCCAAGCACTAAGGATGTGAACATATACATGGTGGGTCCGAATTAAAACTAGAGGGCTTTACTGGACTCAAATTTTTTCGCATGCACGAGGCAATCGAAAATACACTTTAAGGTAAAGTGTTACCTTGAATAGTGGTGCGTTGAATGGAAAGGTTCCAAACAAAGAAAGAGTTCTTGGGTTTAGTGATAAAGACAAAGTATATAGCTATAAATGAAGCTGCAAGTTGATTGTTTGGATTAAAAGTTTATTACAGAACTAGGAATAGTTCCTAAGTCTCATCTTGGATCTAAACATGTGTTGTAGCACTTTCATTTGATTATTAGAATCATTGAAAGATGGGAAATCACTATAGAGATAGTGGACTCTCATGAACAACATTACATATCCATTAACTAAAGCTTATCCAACAGCAGGATAATCGTCACTTAGAGAAGAAGAGTATGAGTTACCATGACGATTGGCTTTAGTGCAAGTGGGAGATTGAAAGTAGTATGCACACAAGCCAATCATGTTTGATGATAAAGCATATACTTTGTAACAATCTTATTCATTTATTAATAAAAAGTATTCATTTATTAAAGGCTTTTAATTATCTACATAATGCTGTTTTATAATATGTGATAAACCCATAGTTTTAAGCAATGCTTTTAGAATAATGATGATGATCATTCTAATGAGATCTAAATTCTTAGAAAGCTTAAAACTAAAATAGTTCCCAATCATTGGATTACTAAATTGGGGATTAGTGAATCCGGATAGATTGGTACATACGTTGCTTGCTCATTGGATGAGGATGATTGATCTCATGATCATTTGTGTGGAGACACTAAAACAAGTATGTAGGTGCTTATTAGAGAATAAGTTCATCGAACGTGGCTCGCTAAGGAATACCTAATGGAGTTTTATTCACTGTCAATAGGAATTCTGTAGTGATAGTAGTACAAGTGATCCTTGGACTTGAGATCATCATAGTATCTTGTGTATGATGAGTTATACTTTGACTTATTCCTTAAGACCCTTAGGGTATATCAAAGGGTATGCTTGGGTATAATAAGTTGTGCATGGAGATAATGTATGATCAATAAAGAATCTACCACTTCTAATAAAAGAAGAGAAATGTCCTATGTGATTCGATAAATGACAACCCAAAGAGTCCTTGGTTAAGGCGAGAATGAAATTAGAAAGGAGTTTCTAATTTGCATTATTTGAGTTGTGCATTTAAGAGTCGAAATACATATAATTAAATAAAATAAGACTTGATAGTAATTCCATGTCTTATATTTAATTGGGACATTGTATGGTGGAAGGATTGAATTGTCACGGTAACTATTTACTCAAAGGTTCTTTAATGATTAATGTTGAAATCTATATTATCCGGAAAGTCGTTGATCGCTAGGAGGCTTATCCTATTGTAGAATAAATATTATTTAAATAAATTAATTGTTTAATTTATTTATTTAAATAAGATTAGAATTGTTCTAATTGATTTATTCACAACCTGGGTTTAATATGGAGAACCTAAAGGGTCACACCATAAAAGGAAGAATAATTATTTAAGAAGTTAATGGCATAATCGTAATAATATGTTATGTATATTTAATTTAATCTATGGTGATAGAATAAATTAAATAGCTTAATATTTATTATTTAATATTTTAGAAATATTAAATATAAATTAATAAGAGGAGTCTTATTAATATTATTACAATTATTATTATTTTAATTTCTAAAAGAGTTTAGGAATTAATTTAATATAAGTACTCTCATTTATTCCTAATTGGATTAGGAAGGAAAATTAATTAAAGGAGTTTAATTAATTATCCCTAATAAGATTAGGGAGCTTAATTAATTAAAAGAATTTAATTAATTAAATAAAACCCAATTCCTTAATTGTTAAGATGGGTTGCCCACATCTATAAATAAGAGGAGTCTTATTATGGGTGGGATGAGTTGTTGATTTTTTAACATACGTAATAATTCCAATTGTTGGGAGAGTACACCCTTTCTATAGAGATAGAAAACTAGGGTTTGAGCCAAACACCCATCTTCTTGAATTTTATCCTTCCTTGGTGGATCACCTCTAGAGGCCAAACATTTGGGTGGCTAACGTTGATCAAAGGAAGGAACCAAACCTTGATGGATTCAAGATTGAACGCGAAAGGATTTGGAGGTGAACTTGTACACGAGGAAGCTCGATCTTCAAGGGTATGATTTTATTCTTTATCTTTTCGTTTAATTAATAATTATGCATAAAGGATGATCCGGGTATATGGTTTGTAAATTTTTTAAACTCTGATTTTTACCACGCTTCCGCTAATTTTATGCAATTTGATTGCGTTATGAATATTACAAACCTAACATTGCACACATGCAAAATGAGGCCCACACATTGAAAAAACGTTTTTGTGAATATAAATATTTAAAACTTCCAAAAATCAATTATTTCAGAACTTTGGAACTTCAATAATTCATAATAAATAGCCCTTTTATCAGAAAATTCGAATCTCACGACTTTTTATAGGAAATTCAATTTTCTACAACTTTGCAGAAAAAAGTTTTTCCAAATTCCAATTAAAAATTGACTGAAATCCACAAACGAGCGATTTTACAGGTTATAATCAAATTTCGGTCAATAATTGTGTCCACCAACACACAAAATATGTGTTAAACATTTAATGCCACAAAAATACTTTTCCTCCTCATATACTCATATATCCCACATTCATTATAAAAATATCACCGTTTAATATATTATTAAAATAATATATTTAAATGAATTATTTTATCGAGAAAAAGATAAAATATTAATTTTCAACAATTGTCACATTAAAATTTTCTCCATCTATATTCACATAAAATCAATATTTTCCTCATTATATAAATCAATAATTAATTATTTACAAATAATATTACGTAATCACAAGATCGGGCAACCAAAGCAGTTCACAGGAAAGAGGGGCTTTCAATAAGAATTTCTCTCATCTTGGCGTGCAATTAGGTGACCAAACCTCTCCTTAGACAAAACTTTCTAGACATTGCCAATAATGTCATCTAATAATATTATTCAGATAATATGAATTATTACTTCGATAATGAAAAATACTGTGTAATGACAATTATTGAAACAACACCAATATAAAATATCAACGCAGCAATTATTAAATCAATAAAATATTGAATAAAGTAATTATCGTAACCATTATTGAGTAGTGCCTTCTTCACGTAAGAATCAATAAATGGTGCAATCACTGGTGTATCTTCTTGTGTTTTAACCATTAGAGTATTTTAACAAGATACTTCAGAATAACAACTCTCGCCAGTTATTTTTAAACAACTTATATTTGTCGTTTTCTTCATCCAATCGCTTTCCATTATGGGGCCCACAAAAGACTGCGCCGTCGTTCGAATATTCCCCGACAGCAAGAATATTCCACGACCAAACGAATATTCCCCGACAACAATGAATATTTTATAACCACTTGCTTATTTTGAAATATTTGCGTATTTTACCCATAACTATCCACATTAATAAAATCAACCCTTACTATTTCAAAATAATAAATAGAGAAAATTAAATTTCATTAATAATAAGTTGGGGTCTTACAACCTCCCCTCCTTATGAAATTTCGTCCTCGAAATTGACGTACGTACCTAGTGTTTCGAAAAGGTGAGGATACCTCGCTTTCATTTCCGTTTCCAATTACCAGGTCATCCTCTATAGCATGATTCCTCCATAAAACTTTAACTTGTGGTATGACCTTTGCGCGTAGGACATGCTCCTTCCTATCCAAGATCTTGACAGGTACCTCCTCATACGTTAAGTCTTTGGCTATTTTGTCTTGTTCTAACTCTATAACGTGGTTCGGGTCTTTCACATATTTACGAAGTACAGATATGTGAAACACATTATGAACACGAGACATACTCGGAGGTAACACGAGTCTATAGGCTACATTTCCTACTCGGTCAAGAATTTGAAATGGACCAATAAATCGTGGATTGAGCTTTCCTCTCTTCCCAAATCTTGTAACTCCCTTCCATGGAGCAACTCGCAACAATACATGATCCCCTATACTAAATTCCATGTCCTTTCGATGAAGATCCGCATAACTCTTTTGTCGATCTTGTGCCGTTTGTATACGTTGTCGAATCATTTGGATCTTTTCCGTAGTCATACGTACCAAATCGGGTCCCAACAATGTTGCTTCACCCACCTCGTCCCAACATACTGGAGAGCGAAATTTTCGTCCATATAATGCTTCGAATGGAGCCACACCTATACTTGTTTGATAACTGTTGTTGTAGGAGAATTCCACAAATGGTAAATACTTATCCCAACTGCACTTAAAGTCTAGGACACAAAGTCTTAATAGATCTTGAAGAGTTTGAATAGTCCTCTCTGATTGTCCGTCCGTTTGAGGATGGTATGCTGAACTGAATCGTAAATCCGTGCCCATAGCTTTTTGCAAGCTAACCTAAAATCTTGAAGTGAATCTTGGGTCACGATCCAAAACTATGGATACTGGCATGCCATGCAACCTCACAATCTCATTTACATATATACTAGCAAGACGTTCAAGGGAATAAGTCTCTCGTATCGGCAAGAAATGAGCAAACTTGGTTAATCTATCAACAATAACCCAAATAGCATTGATGCCTTAAGAAACCGTAGGAAGACCCGTAACGAAATCCATGGTAATGTGTTCCCACTTCTATTTCGGAATCTCAAGTGGTTGCAACATACCCTTAGGTACTAGATGCTCCGCCTTTACACGTTGACAAGTTAAACACATTGAGATAAACTTTGCAATCTCTCTCTTCATATTGTTCCACCAAAATGTATGTCGAAGATCACGATACATTTTGGTACTTCCAGGATGGATTGCAAATGGTGTATTGTGTGCCTCCATCACAATCTTGTACTTCAAATCAGAGTCGTTAGGGACACAAAGTCTGGAGTGGACTCGAAGTATTCCTTCTTCATCAATTCTCGCTTCTGGAATAGCACCTTATTGTACTTTCTTCTTCATCACGCGATCAAGATCCGGCCGGTGGCTTGAGCAACCTTAACTTTTTCTATTAAAGTTGGCTCTATGCGTATACTTGACATCATCGCACTCATTCCTGCATATGATCTTCTACTCAACGCGTCAGCTACCACGTTCGCTTTTCCAGGATGGTATTGAATAGTGTGGTCGTAATCTTTCAATAACTCAAGCCAACGTCGTTGCCGCATGTTGAGTTCCTTTTGCGTGAAGAAATATTTGAGGCTTTTATGGTCTGAATATATCTCCACTTTCTCCCCATATAGATAGTGCCTCCGGATCTTTAAGCGAAAACGATGTTGTTGCCAACTCTAGATCATGAGTAGGATAATTCCTCTCATACTCTTTAAGTTGTTGCGAGGCATAGGCTATGACTTTCCCACGTTGCATGAGAACACATCCTAACCCTTTGCTTAAAGCATCGCTGTAGATAACAAATCCATCCGAACCAGATGGTATTATTAGAACAGGTGTCGAAATAAGTCTCCTTTTAAGCTCTTGGAAAGTCTTCTCGCATTCTTCGCTCCAAACGAATTTTGTATCCTTCAGAGTTAGCTGGGTTAATGGAGTAGCAATTAGAAAACCCTTCCATGAATCTCCGATAATAACCAATTAAGCCCAAAAACTTCGTACTTGATCCACCGACTTGATTGTTCCCAACTTTGTATTGCTTCAATCTTCACGGATCAACAGATACTCCATGTTTCGACACCACGTGCCCAAGGAATGCTACTTCCTCAAGCCAGAACTCGCATTTCTTCAACTTGGCATAAAGCTTGTTTTCACGAAGCCTTTGGAGTACCAGCTTCAAATGGTGCTCATGATCTTCACGGCTTTTGGAATATATGAGGATATCATCAATAAAGACAACAACGAATTGATCCAAATATTCCTTGAATACTCGATTCATCATATCCATGAAAGCCGTAGGAGCATTAGTCAATCCGAAAGACATGACTAAGAATTCATAATGCCCGTACCGAGTTCTAAAGGCAGTCTTTGGAATATCCTCGATTCTAATCTTTGGTGATGATATCCGTAAGCTAAGATCGATCTTTGAAAAAAATTTGTGCTCCTTGCAACTGGTCAAACAAGTCATCAATACGAGGTAGAGGATACCTATTCTTGATGGTGACATGGTTCAATTCCCGATAGTCAATAAAAAGTCGCATACTACCGTCTTTCTTCTTTACGAATAAAACAGGAGCACCCCAAGGAGATGTACTAGGATGAATTAAACCGATGTCCAACAACTCCTATAGTTGAACCTTTAACTCCTGAAGTTCAATGGGAGCCATTCGATATGGGGTTTTAGAAATGGGCTTTGTACCAGATTCAAGATCAATAAAGAATTCAACTTCACGTTCGGGGTAGGCGGGAAGTTCTTGAGGAAATATGTCAGGAAAGTCAATAACAACAGGAATATTATTCAAATTTGGCGTGTCTTTATTCAAATCCATAACATGGGCTAAGAAAGCTTGACATCCGCTTTTCAATAAACGAATAGCTTTATGATTAGATATGACGGTGATTGATTTTAATGGTTTAGTTGCTTGAATTCATACAACAAGGTTGGTTAGGAATATGAAAACTAACAACCTTACAAAAACAATCAATTTTGGCATGATGAGTAGTTAACCAATCAATCCCTAAAATCACATCAAAAGCAAGTATCTTTAAAGAGATAAGGTCAATGGTATGGTGATGGTGCCAACTTGAATCAAACAAGAATTATAAGCAGTGGATGTGATGAAAGTTTCTCTAACGGAGTTTCCACAGATAGGTCAAAGTCTAATTTCTCCGAGTCAAGTTTAAGCGTTGAGCACAAGCGGGAGAGATAAATGAATGGGTAGCAAGGTATCAAGAAAGGTATAAAGTTTGCAAGAATTTATAAATAGCTTACCGTGATCACCTCGTTTGGGTTCCTCGCATTTTGACCCGATTCTGACAACAAACGCTCTCCAGAGGCGAATTGATTTTGACTTTTCGGGACGATCTTTTGAGTCACCGTCCCTCATTGAACTAGGTTTTGTTATCGCATAATCTCGGCGATATGGTCTTCCTTTCCACAATTATAGCATACCTTGAGCTGTTCAGGGCGGTTTGGTGATATGTCCCTCTTTCCCGCATTTATAGCATATGCCGGTGGTCGTTCTCCTCCCTTAGAACCGATTCTTTGCCCGAAGACTTTTGTCGTCTTTCATACATGGCGTTGTTAAATCTCCTCTTTTAAAATCTCCTCCCGACTCGCTTCTTCTATTTTCATGGCCATGATTACCACCGAGTGGTGACCATTTTATCTCGTTTTTTTCTTTCTCCACGAGTTAACGTTGTTTTGTTGATCGCTATCTCGGTATGATCGATTGTGGTCCCTCGGTTGACCGTACTCGTTATCTCGCTCTAATAATTGAGCCTGCATTTACAACATCTGAATAGAGAAAATTTATGAGAAATGAGATCTTCGACGTATCAAGGGTTTCAAACCTCTAAGAAACATCCGCGTCATACGTTCCTCATTCTCCACCAAATGAGGTGCAAACACGGATAACTCGCAAACTTTGCCTCATCTTTTGGACACAAATCATGTTGTTTTGTTCCAATCGATGAACTCCACTTCCTTATATAGCCGAACACTTTTAGGAAAGTATTTGTCATTAAATAGTTTCGTAAACGTCTCCCAAGACATCTTTGAGTGCGGCTAGATGTGTACGCTTCACGAGACTCCCACCGGTGAGATACGCCTTTCGCCACGGAACATAAAGGTGGCGAATGGAACCTTCTGTTCCTCCGTGCATCCCAAGACATCGAATATCTTGGTAATTTGCTTGACCCATGTTTCCGCCATGATCGGATCGGCTTTCCCTTAAATTCTCGGTGGTCCTAACTCTTGAAGCGCTTGGCTATGACAACCCGTGAATTGCTATCATTTCCTCCTCGTATTTTGAACATGAGTCTCTTCATTCGATTTTGCATGAACCGCAAAAAGCTTCTAAACATCCCATCGTTCATCATCTGCTCAGTGGTGTTGTTCACAGGAGGAACATTGTCAGCCTGTTGCACGTTCTCCTCGCTGGTGAGTACAGGCGTCTCCATGGTCTCATTTCCATTGTTAATATTCTCAGTCGATATTCTCAAATACTGTCATAAAATATGGGTTAATTAAGAAAATCAATATATCACATAATATCCCTATATACTGACCAACTAACAAATAAGCTTAGGTAGGACACACTAGCGAAGGATTTACTCGTCACTCCCGTCCTAGTTCTATTCCCCGATCTCCGCCAGAGATCAAATCCCTAAGCTCTGATACCAACTGTGATGCCCCCAAAATAGGTATACATCACCCATTCTGAGTTGTCAATACATGGTACAGAAACAATACAACTTTATTATTACAACAGTAAAACTGTGAGTTTGGATACAAATATTATCTTCTAGACAATATCTATACTCAAATAAATCCTCATCACATTTATTAATACATTATTTTACGAAAATGGTGAGGACTACTAAACAACTCTCTCTAGAACCTTCATTCCATACCCCAGAGCTGCGTACTCGCTTATATTCTCGCCTCCCGAGAAGAAAAATGGAACAAAAGGAAAAGGGTGAGCTCAACTAGCCCAAGAAGAATATTATGACTAAGATAATATACAATAAATTATCGTTAGTCTTCACGAGGAAAAATCTAATAGAATACAATAGACAACAAGTTTGAGATCAATATTCACAATGAAATAATAATTCATTAGAAGAGTTAAGTAGAGAATGCAAACTACTATCTTCTATGTATGAATTTAAAAGTTCATCGCTCATCTTTTATCCTGTAACATCAATCAATATATATCGGAATCAAATATTCATTTTTGCACTACTGTGCCAAAGATATTCATCAGTTGGTCATGTTCATCTAAACACCTGTTCATCTTTGCACTACGGGCCAAAGATATTCATCAGAAATCATTCATCTTCGCACTACAGGCCAAAGATATTCAATAATATCATCATTTAAGACTGAGGATGATGAAAAATATTTTTAAAGAAACGAATCCAGTGAAACAAAATGACAAGGATTAAGGATTAAGGATTAGTATTTTGTTTTATCCATGTCCGTAAATACCTCAAAATAATCATAGTGGTGTAAAATTCAAGAATGATCAAAACATGGATACAATCAAAGCTAGTATCCAGAATAGATATTTTGGACGAAAAGGAAAATTTTCATTTTTCGATGAATAGTGCCGTATTCGTGAATAGTACCGTATACGTGAATAGTGCCGTATACGTGAATAGTAACCCCGACACTAAAAGTTCCAAATTTGATTAAAAAGTTCAGATCAATACTTCGGCATAATGATATTAGAATAAATAATATCATTAAAAAATAATATCCCTTACCTCGAAAGATCAAGACTTTAAAGTCAAACAACAAGAATATAAGCTATGACTTGAACTTGCATAGTATAACAATACTCAAAATATACTCAAAATACTCACAAGAATACGCTCGATAATATAGAGAGAAAACTTGATTTCGGTGTAATTTTCAATTCTAACTTAAGCACCTTATTTATAGGAAAATGCTTAGAACACCAAAGCAGAAAATTTAATATAATATTATTATTTATATTAACCATTCCTACGCACACCTTTGAATTCAGAATTCATCAATTGCACACATGCAAAATGAGGACCACACATTGAAAAAACATTTTTGTGAATATAAATATTTAAAACTTCCAAAAATCAATTATTTCGGAACTTGAATTTCAATAATTCATAATAAATAGCCCTTTTATCGTAAAAATTCAATCTAAGCGTCTTTATATAGGAAATTCAATTCTCTACAACTTTACGTAAGAAAGTTTTTCCAAAGTCCAAACAAAAATTGACCGAAATCCACAAAGCAGACGATTTTCTGTTTATAATCAAATTTCGGTCAATAATTGTGTCCACCAACACACAAAATATGTGTTAAACATTTAATGCCACAAAATACTCTTCCTCCTCATATACTCATATATCCCACATTCATTATAAAAATATCACCGTTAATATATTATTAAAATAATATATTTAAATAAATTATTTTATCGTAGAAAAAGATAAAATATTAATTTTCAACAATTGTCACATTAAAAATTTTCTCCATCTATATTCACATAAAATCAATATTTTCTCATTATATAAATCAATAATTAATTATTCACAAATAATATTATGAGAATCACGAAGATGTGAACTGGCGGTTCCCAAGAAAAGAGGAGCTTTCAATAAGAATTTTTCCTTCTGCGCCAAGCAATTAGGTGACCAAACCTCTCCTTAGATAGAACTTTCTAGACATTGCCAATAATGTTATCTAATAATATTATTCAGATAATATGAATTATAACTTCGATAATGAAAAATTTGTGTAATGACAATTATTGAAACAACAAAGAATATAAAATATCAACGCAAAGAATTATTAAATTAATAAAATCTTGAAGCAAGAATTCCGTGTAACCATTATTGAGTAGTGCCCTTCTTACGTAAGAATCAATAATTGGTGCAATCTGAGTAATCTTCTTGTGTTTTTTAACCACCGAGTATTTTAACAAGATAATTCAGAATAACTACGCCGTTATTATTTTAAACAACTTATATTTGTCGTTTTCTTCATCCAATCGCTTTTACGTTATGGTGCCCACAAAAGATCGCTGGTCAGTGCATCGAATATTCCACAAGACAAAGAAGAATATTCCACGACCAAACGAATATTCCCCGACAACAATGAATATTTTATAACCACTTGCTTATTTTGAAATATTTGCGTATTTTACCCATAACTATCCACATTAATCAAATCAACCCTTACTATTTCAAAATAGTAAATAGAGAAAATTAAATTTCATTAATAATAAGTTGGGGTCTTAAAACTCCCCTCCTTATGAATTTTCGTCCTCGAAATTGACGTACGTACCTGGTGTTTCGAAAAGGTGAGGATACCTCGCTTTCATTTTCGTTTCCAATTCCCAGGTCATCCACTATAGCATGATTCCTCCACAAAACTTTAACTTGTGGTATGACCTTTGCGCGTAGGACATGCTCCTTCCTATCCAAGATCTTGACAGGTACCTCCTCATACGTTAAGTCTTCGGCTATTTCGTCCGGTCCTAACTCTATAACGTGGTTCGTGTCTTTCACATATTTCTGAAATACTGATATGTGAAACACATTATGAACACGAGACATACTCGGAGGTAACGCGAGTCTATAGGCTACATTTCCTACTCGGTCAAGAATTTGAAATGGACCACTAAATCGTGGATTGAGCTTTCCTCTCTTCCCAAATCTTGTAACTCCCTTCCATTGAGCAACTCGCAACAATACATGATCCCCTATACTAAATTCCACGTACTTTCGATGAAGATCCGCATAACTCTTTTGTCGATCTTGTGCCGTTTGTATACGTTGTCGAATCATTTGGATCTTTTCCGTAGTCATACGTACCAACTCGGGTCCCAACAATGTTGCTTCACCCACCTCGTCCCAACATACTGGAGAGCAACATTTTCGTCCATATAATGCTTCGAATGGAGCCACACCTATACTTGCCTAATAACTGTTGTTGTAGGATAATTCCACCAATGGTAAATACTTATCCCAACTGCCCTTGAAGTCTAGGACACAAAGTCTTAATAGATCTTGAAGAGTTTAAATAGTCCTCTCTGATTGTCCGTCCGTTTGAGGATGGTATGCCAAACTGAATCGTAAATCCGTGCCCATAGCTTTTTGCAAGCTAACCCAAAATCTTGAAGTGAATCTTGGGTCACGATCCGAAACTATGGATACTGGCATGCCATGCAACCTCACAATCTCATTTACATATATACTAGCAAGACGTTCAAGGGTATAAGTCTCTCGTATCGGCAAGAAATGAGCAAACTTGGTTAATCTATCAACAATAACCCAAATAGCATTGATGCCTTGAGAAACTGTAGGAAGACCCGTAACGAAATCCATGGTAATGTGTTCCCACTTCCATTTCAGAATCTCAAGTGGTTGCAACGGACCCTTAGGTACTAGATGCTCCGCCTTTACACGTTGACAAGTTAAACACATTGAGATAAACTTTGCAATCTCTCTCTTCATATTGTTCCACCAAAATGTATGTCGAAGATCACGATACATTTTGGTACTTCGAGATGGATTGCAAATGGTGTATTGTGTGCCTCCATCACAATCTTGTACTTCAAATCGTGAGTCGTTAGGGACACAAAGTCCGGAGTGGACTCAAGTATTCCTTCTTCATCAATTCTCGCACGGAATAGCACCTTATTGTACTTTCTTCTTCATACGCATCACCCGGATTCGGTGGCTCGAGCAACCTTAACTTTTTCTATTAAAGTTGGCTCTATACGTATACTTGACATCATCGCACTCATTCCCGCATATGATCTTCTACTTAACGCGTCAGCTACCACGTTCGCTTTTCCAGGATGGTATTGAATAGTGTGGTCATAATCTTTCAATAACTCAAGCCAACGTCGTTGTCCGCATGTTGAGTTCCTTTTGCGTGAAGAAATATTTGAGGCTTTTATGGTGCGAATATATCTCCACTTTCTCCCCATATAGATAGTGCCTCCGGATCTTTAGCTTGAAAACGATTGCGGGCCGCTAACTCTAGATCATGAGTAGGATAATTCCTCTCATACTCTTTAAGTTGTCGCGAGGCATAGGCTATGACTTTCCACGTTGCATGAGAACACATCCTAACCCTTTGCCTAAAGCATCGCTGTAGATAACAAATCCATCCGAACCAGATGGTATTGTTAGAACATGTATTGAAATAAGTCTCCTCTTAGGCTCTGGGAAACTCTTCTCGCATTCTTCGCTCCAAACAAATTTTGTATCCTTCGAGAGTTATTTGGGTTAATGGAGTAGCGATTCGAGAAAACCCTTCCACGAATCTCGATAATAACCAGTTAAGCCCAAAATACTACGACTTGATCCACCGACTTTTTGCTCCAACTTTGTATTACTTCAATCTTCACGGATCAACAGATACTCCATGGTTCGACACCACGTGTCCAAGGAATGCTACTTCCTCAAGCCAGAACTCGCATTTCTTCAACTTGGCAAAAAGCTTGTTTTCACGAAGCCTTTGGTGTACCAGGTTCAAATGGTGCTCATGATCTTCACGGCTTTTGGAATATATGAGGATGTCATCAATAAAGACAACAACGAATTGATCCAAATATTCCTTGAATACTCGATTCATCATATCCATGAAAGCCGCAGGAGCATTAGTCAATCCGAAAGACATGACTAAGAATTCATAATGCCCGTCATCGAAGTTCTAAAGGCGGTCTTTGGAATATCCTCGCCTCTAATCTTCATCTTGGTGATGATATCCGTAAGCGAAGATCGATCTTTGAAAAAATTTGTGCTCCTTGCAATCGGGTCAAACAAGTCATCAATACGAGGTAGAGGATACCTATTCTTGATGGTGACATGGTTCAATTCCGATAGTCAATAAAAAGTCATGATACTATCGTCTTTCTTCTTCTTTACTGAATAAAGCAGAGCACCCCAAGGAGATGTACTAGGATGAATTAAACCGATGTCCAACAACTCCTATAGTTGAACCTTTAACTCCTGAAGTTCAATAGGAGCCATTCGATATGGGGTTTTAGAAATGGGCTTTGTACCAGATTCAAGATCAATAAAGAATTCAACTTCACGTTCTGGGGGTAGATCGGGAAGTTCTTCAGGAAATACGTCAGGAAAGTCAATAACAACAGGAATATTATTCAAATTTGATGTGTCCTTATTCAAATCCATAACATGGGCTAAGAAAGCTTGACATCCGTTTTTCAATAAACGAATAGCTTTATGATTAGATATGACAGTGATTGATTTTAATGGTTTAGTTGCTTGAATTCGTACAACAGGTTGGTTAGGAATATGAAAACTAACAACCTTACGAAAACAATCAATTTTGGCATGATGAGTAGTTAACCAATAAATCCCTAAAATCGCATCAAAAGCAAGTATCTTTAAGGAGATAAGGTCAACAGGTAAGGTGATGGTGCCAACTTGAATCAAACAAGATTTATAAACAGTGGATGTGATGAAAGTTTCTCCTAACGGAGTTTCCACAGATAGGTCAAAGTCTAATTTCTCGAGTCAAGTTTAAACGTTGAGCACAAGGCGAGAGAGATAAATGAATGGGTAGCACCGGTATCAAGAAAGGTATAAACTTCGCAAGAATTTATAAATAGTTTACCCGTGATCACTTCGTTTGGGTTCCTCGCATTTTGACCAGTCACAACAAACGCTCTTCCAGGAACCGTTGATTTTAACTTTTCTGGGATAGTCTTTTGAGTCACCGTCCCCGTTGAACTAAGTTTTACTATCGTACAATCTCGAGCGATATGTTCTTCCTTTCCACAATTATAGCATACCTTGAACTGTTGTGGGCAGTTTGGACTGATATGTCCCTCTTTCCCGCATTTATAGCATATGACCGATGGTCGTTCTCCTCCCTTAGAACCGATTCTTTGTCGCCAAGACTGTCGCGTCTTCACATGGTCGTTGTTAAATCTCCTCTTTTTAAAATCTCCTCCTGACTCACTTCTTCTATTTTCATGGCCATGATTACCACCAGAGTGGTGACCATTTTTGTCCGTCTTTTTCTTTCTCCACTGGTTATCATTGTTTTGTTGACTGCTATCTCCGGTATGATCCTGATTGTGGTCCCTCGGTTGACCGTACTCGTTATCTCGCTCTAATAATTGAGCCCATTTTACAACATCCGAATAGAGAGAAAATTTATGAGAAATGAGATCGACGTATCTTGGGTTTCAAACCTCTAAGAAACATCCGCATCATCGTTCCTCATTCTCCACCAAATGAGGTGAAAACACGGATAACTCTGCAAACTTTGCCTCGTCTTTGGGACACCGTCATGTTGTTTTGTTCTAATCGATGAACTCCACTTCCTTCATATATGACGAACACTTTCGTGAAAGTATTTGTCATTAAATACTTTCGTAAACGTCTCCCACGACATCGCCGAAAAGTGGATGTACGCGCTTCACGCAGACTCCACCACGGTGATCCGCTTTCGCCATGGAACATAAAGGTGGCGAATGGAACCTATACATTCTCTGTGCATCCCAAGACATCGAATATCTTGGTAATTTGCTTGACCCATGTTTCCGCCATGATCGGGATCGGCTTTCCTTAAATTCGTGGTCCTAACTCTTTGAATCTTGGGTTTGTGACAACCCGTGAATTGCTATCATTTCCTCTTGTATTTTGAACACGAGTCTCCTAAATCGATTTTGCATGAACTGCAAAAAGCTTCTAAACATCCCCTAGTTCATCATCTACTCAGTGGTGTTGTTCACAGGAGGAACATTGTCAGCCTGTTGCAAGTTCTCCTCGTTGGTGAGTACAGGCGTCTCCATGGTCTCATTTCCATTGTTAATATTCTCAGTCGACATTCTCAAATTCTGTCATAAAATAAGGGTTAATTAAGGAAATCAATATATCACATAATATCCCTATATACTGACCAACTAACAAATAAGCTTAGGTAGGACACACTAGCGAAGGATTTACTCGTTACTCCCCTCCTAGTTCTATTCCCCGATCTCCGCCAGAGATCAAATCCCTAAGCTCTGATACCAACTGTGATGCCCCTAAAATAGGTATACATCACCCATTCTGAGTTGTCAATACATGGTACAGAAACAACTACAACTTTATTATTACAACAGTAAAACTATGAGTTTGAATACAAATATTATCTTCTAGACAATATCTATACTCAAATAAATCCTTATCACATTTATTAATACATTATTTTACGAAAATGGTGAGGACTACTAAACAACTCTCTCTAGAACCTTCATTCCATACCCCCGACTGCATTTCGCTTATATTCTCGCCTCACGAGAAGAAAAATGGAACAAAAAGGAAAAGGGTGAGCTCAACTAGCCCAGTAAAGAATATTATGACTAAGATAATATACAACAAATTATCATCAGAAATCATTCATCTTCGCACTACAAGCCAAAGATATTCAATAATATCATCATTTAAGACTGAGGATGATGAAAAATATTTTTAAAGAAACAAATCCAGTGAAACAAAATGACAAGGATTAAGGATTAAGGATTCGTACTTTGTTTTATCCATATCCAAAAATACCTCAAAAATAATCATAGTGGTGTAAAATTCAAGAATGATCAAAACATGGATACAATCAAAGCTAGTATCCAGAATAGATATTTTGGACGAAAAGGAAAATTTTCATTTTTCGATGAATAGTGCCGTATTCGTGAATAGTACCGTATACGTGAATAGTGCCGTATACGTGAATAGTAACCCCGACACTAAAAGTTCCAAATTTGATTAAAAAGTTCAGATCAATACTTCGGCATAATGATATTAGAATAAATAATATCATTAAAAAATAATATCCCTTACCTCGAAAGATCAGTACTTCTAGCTGAAACACCGAATATAGGCTATGACTTGAACTTGCACCGTATAACAATACTCAAAATATACTCAAAATACTCACAAGAATACGCTCGATAATATAGAGAGAGAAAACTTCAGTTTCTGGTGTAATTTTCAATTCTAACCTAAGCACCCTATTTATAGGAAAATGCTTAGAACACCAAAGCAGAAAATTTAATATAATATTATTATTTATATTAACCATTCCTACGCACACCTTTGAATTCAGAATTCAGCAATTGCACACATGCAAAATGAGGCCCACACATTGAAAAAACGTTTTTGTGAATATAAATATTTAAAACTTCCAAAAATCAATTATTTCAAACTTCGGAACTTTAATAATTCATAATAAATAGCCCTTTTATCAGAAAATTCGAATCTCGTGCCTTTTATAGGAAATTCAATTCTCTACAACTTTGCGTAAGAAAGTTTTTCCAAATTCCAAATGTAAATAGACCAAGAAATCCACAAACCAAGCGATTTTACTGTGCTATAATCAAATTTCTATTAATAATTGTGTTCACCAACACACAAAATATGTGTTAAACATTTAATGCCACAAAAATACTCTTCCTCCTCATATACTCATATATCCCACATTCATTATAAAAATATCACCGTTAATATATTATTAAAATAATATATTTAAATAAATTATTTTATCGAGAAAAAGATAAAATATTAATTTTCAACAATTGTCACATTAAAATTTTCTCCATCTATATTCACATAAAATCAATATTTTCCTCATTATATAAATCAATAATTAATTATTCACAAATAATATTACAGAATCACAAGATTTGGCAACTGTGCGGTTCGAGGAAGAGGGGCTTTCAATAAGAATTTCTCCTTACTTGCACAATTAGGTGACCAAACCTCTCCTTGATGCGAGAACTTTCTAGACATTGCCAATAATGTTATCTAATAATATTATTAGGATAATATGAATTATTGTTTCGATAATGAAAATACCGTGTAATGACAATTATTGAAACAACAAAGAATATAAAATATCAACGCAAACAATTATTAAATCAATAAAATCTTTAAGCAAGAATTACTATAACCATTATTGAGTAGTGCCTTCTTACGTAAGAATCAATAATTGGTGCAATACCGCAGTGTCTATTGTGTTTTAAACCACCGAGTATTTTAACAAGATTAACTTGTAATAACTACTGTAGTTATTTTTAAACAACTTATATTTGTCGTTTTCTTCATCCAATCGCTTTCAGTTATGGTGCCCATTAAAAGATCGTGGTCAATGCGAATATTCCCCGACAAAGAAGAATATTCTACGACCAAACGAATATTCCCAAACAACAATGAATATTTTATAACCACTTGCTTATTTTGAAATATTTATGTATTTTACCCATAACTATACACATTAATCAAATCAACCCTTACTATTTCAAAATAATAAATAGAGAAAATTAAATTTCATTAATAATAAGTTGGGGTCTTACACTCCCAATAAAAATTTCACCAATTTTGGAGTTAACCACAAGGAGTTATAAGGGTTTACTTTTAAAATAGTATTTTCCCATAAAATTCATAACTCCTAATCTATACATCTAAAAATCGCCATTTTTGGACACAATCTAGAAAACTCATCAAATTATCATTTCAAATTTTTCCAAAATTTTTGAGGGTTAGAAAAATTACGAAACTGCAAATGGATTTTTGTCCGCCATGCGGTAATCCACGTAGACAGATTATTTCCACAATTTAATAAGAAATGAATACGAACATTCACCATGCACGTGGTAATCCACATAGACAGATTATTCCAACAGAATAATAAAGAATGGAATAACAGAAGAATTCACCATGCATGCGATAGGCGCATGACAGACGTGTTATTCCTAATGTAATAATAAAGGATGGAATCAGTCATGCGAATCCCGCATGCATAAGATATTCCAATGTAATAATAAAGAATGCAATCAGTCATGCGTAATGCATGCAGACGAGGATATTCCAATGTAATAATAAAGAATGGAATAACAACATAATTCACCAGGCATGCGATAGACCGCACAGGCAGGTTATTCCAACAGAATAATAAAGAATGGAATAAAAGAAGAATTCACCATGCATGGGATAGACCGCACAGACAGGTTATTCCCAACAGAATAGTAAAGAATGGAATAACAACCCTTATGAGTATTGAAAGAAAATAAATCTCTTTATGAATACGAATGAATAATACCCCTTACTATAATAACAATATCCCTTACCTTAGAAGAAAACTGGATACTAGAATAGTGAGGTAGCAGACTTCTCTTCTTCTTTCTCTTTATATTTTCTCTCTATAATAATTGTTCTATAGCTTTAGTGAATTGGTGAGAAATGAAGAAAGAATGAGCTTCTATTTATAGAAAAATATAGTTTCGATAATTGCACGTTTTGGAGCTCAAAATATTACAGTATAATACCTTCCTCTTTTTCTTCATTTTTAATTTAGTTCTGCAAGTATTATCAAACTTTCACCACCTCCCCTAATAGTAAATAATGTGAATCAATAGTTCAATCATGTGAATCAATAGTTATAATTATGTGAAAATACAAATTATAGTATAGTACCTCCATCTATACCTCTATTTTTAACTTAGTCATGCAAGGTTTATCAATCTTGCACGAACTCCCCTAATAGTACAAGAATGTGAATCAATAGTACACACATGTGAACAAATAGTTATAATCATGTGAATTAATAGCAATTAATTACTCATTTACCCTATTAATTACCAGGTTGGTCAATATAACTTCCAGACATCAATTACTATCGAAATAAATGTCAATTTCCACTAACACTAATAATCCCAACACAATGAAAATATTTTTCTCAACAATTTCATTTTTGAAATTTCCAAGTTTGACTTTTTCTAAAAAAGTCAACTGTTGACTTTTTTGATCAAAAAGTCAACCCCGGCAAATTTTGTGTTTATAGTCTATTTCTACTAATTTCATCGTTCTAGACTCAAATATCACATCCGCGTCTCCAAATTCAACTCCGAACTCAAATTCAATTTTTAATAACATTCATCATTAATATTATAACTCACAATATTTAACAACTGTGTCGCTCCAGGAAAAGGGGCTTTCAATAAGGATTTCTCCTTATCATGCGCAATTAAGTAACCAAACCTCTCCTCGATGAGAACTTCTAGACATTGTCAATATTTCAAATAATAATATGAATAACTTTATCGTCTCAATTATTGATTTAATAATATAACATATTATGCAAATGATACTGTGACAATAATTGAATCAATAATATGAGAGATATGATGCATCAACCATTGTAGCAATAATTGAGTATAACCGAGTGACTTCTCACGTAAGCATCAATAATCAATTCCAGGTGTTACTATGCAACCTCGCGTATTACTGTACTTTTACTACCGAGTAGTTCAACAGTTTTAATGGTAACACTTTCGCTGTTATTTTTATAACAAGATAATTATGTCATTTTCTTACTACGACAATACTTCCATTGTGGAGTCCACCAATGATTGTGCCGTCCTACGGATATTCCCCGACAAAAAGAATATTTTATAACAACTTGCATACTTTGAAAAAATTTCACATATCACCCTTAACTTTAATCTTTTATCAATTTAACCATTTCCTAAATAGAATAATTATAAGAAAATTGAATACTTTCATTTCATAAAATTCGGGGTTTCACAATCTCCCCTCCTTATGAAATTTTGCCCTCGAAATTTACGTACCTGATAGTTCAAAGAGATGAGAATACCTTACTTTCTTTTCGGATTGTACCTTCCCGGTTATATCCTCTGTATCATGATTTTTCCATTGCTCATCTCCTGTATTTTAGATATCATTCTAGAATATATCTTCAAAACAAAGGTTAATTGACATATCACAATTTGTCAACTTATCAAGTAAACAATTTAAGCTTAGGTAAGTCACACACTAGTGAAGTATATAACTCGTCTCTCCCCTCCTAGTTCTAGACTCTTATCTCGCCAAATGACCATATCCTAAGCTCGATACCATTTGTGGCGCCCAAAATAGGTCCACACGACCCATTCGAGTCGTCGATATCATACTATAAAAATCAAATACAAACTTCATTTATACAATCTGTTGAACTATGCAATGCGAAATCGACCACGAGTTAAACTATGAGTTTTAATACAAATGTATGTAACTCTCATGGTGCCTTGACCACAACCTTACAATGGTACCTTACATAAAAGTACAGTCCAAAACTGTTTTAGAAATTAAAATCTTTGGGAAGTACTCAAGGAAACCTTCGTACATGGGAGGCCATGCGTCTAGGTTATGATAGATATCATATGTCCACAGAATTATCCTTGGTTGACCCAATAGTCCCCAAAGAAAAACAAGAAGATTGCTATCATCTTTTTTCCAATGGTGAGTTTTCTCTTGACATATAATTATCTCCGTTGTCTCCAAGTGAGAATTATATTTCAAATAAACTCCAAGATTATATAGGTAGTGCTCGTAGATATACTTAGCAAGTGGATGTGCACAACCCTGTCTTATGATAGCACGAGGTTGTATGTCATTAGACATCTTGTATGATAGTGGCAAAACAACCTTCCAAAGTTGGGTTCACCTCACCCTATTCGGTTCACCAAAATTAAATATCAAATGACATATACAATACGACACACTTATCTAAAGTTCTCGATAAAATTATTTCCATACTATTTAAGGAGAACCTCAACAGCTATAAACTACCGTTCTATTCTCCTGTTACCCCCGCTCGACCCAGCTACACTCTTATTACCTCAAAGGAATTGTGAAGCAAAAAGGGTGAACACAACTAGCCTAGTAAAGAATATCATGACTAAAGATAATTTACATCATCAATAGCCTTCATTAGTAATAAATCAGAGATTTAGAACATATGGTAGATGATAAAACTTTTCAACCATAGTTGCAGCGAAACGAGCAATCCATTAGAAGAGTCAAATTGACCATCTGATCTATTATCTTCTCCATGTTAAAAGTCCACCAATAATGTTTTATCTCGGTAACATCAATAAAAAATTCCTGTCCACAATCATATGAATAACTCATAATCATAATTGTGATTCTAAATTCCTTTTCGCACCCAAGACGAAGATAATTTTCTTCACCTGAAATATCAAAAATCATGGTTATAACCAAATCACAATTCCTGCTCATAATTATACTAATAAATTCATCTTTTCACTACGGCCAAAGATATTCATTAACAATTCATCTTTGCATTACAGGCCAAAGACATACAACTGTATTATAGAAGAGTCAAGTAGAGCATGATATCTACTATCTTCTACTTAATTAAAAGTGTATTATCAATATGTTATCATTTGAGACTCAAATTTTAATAAATAATCCACATCATTGAATCATCCCTGCACTATAGCCAAGGATATTCACTAGTATTACGACCACGAATTATCTATGCACCACGGGCTAAGGATATTCGTGTTTTCAACAATGGTCATGATTATACCGAATAATCCCTGGTTATAATCATACCAACAACTGTCCATCAATGCACGTAAGCCAAAGATATACAATTATAAAATCAATAATCAACAGTTCAACTTTGCACGTAAGCCAAAGATATACAACTATAAAACCAATAATCAACAGTCCATCTTTGCACGTAAGCCAAAGATATACAATTGTAAAATCAATAATCAACAGTCCATCTTTGCACGTAAGCCAAAGATTACTTTCATCACAATATAAGCATGGGGATGATGACAATGATATAAACATTAATCAAACGAAAACAAGGATAAATATTAAAGACTTTAAATTTATCCAAATATTATCAATCACTTAATAAACTCATAATCTAATATTTTTAATATTATAACAATATTTTAATCACTTCTTAAACTTATAAACAATTTATTTTAATTGTTTACACTTTACCAAATAATGCATATAATCATTCAAAATTGCTATACTCATAAGATTTCATCACCAATGATCAAATCCCTCATCAAAAATCTGCATATACCTTATATAGGATTCCCAAGCCATAAAATCCAATTTTCCAATTTTGTTACTTCACATAACATATTTAATTCATTTACTCATAACTAGTTCATTTTCATGAAAAATACCAAATCAGTCCCAAAAATAATTCTTTTCTAGGATTTAGCAGAATATAGTCCCATAATGAACATATATTTTTCTCGAAATTTTTAAAATTCATTTACTATTTTTCATATGGCCAAAACTGCCGAATATTTAGACATTTATCATAAATTGTACTTTTGTCCAATAATTCCAAAATTTACAGGGTATACTCCTATTATATATATGTACTCCCAATAAATATTTCACCAATTTTGGAGTTAACCACAACGAGTTATAAGGGTTTACTTTTAAAATAGTCTTTTCCCATAAAATTCATAACTCCTAATCTATACATCCAAAAATTGCCATTTTTGGACACAATCTAGAAAACTCATCAAATTATCATTCAAATTTTTCCAGAATTTTTGAGGTAAGAAAAATTACTTAAAGCGCAAATGGATTTTAAATCGCCATGCAGTAATCCACGTGAACGAGATCATTTTCACAATTTAATAAGAAATGAATACGAAGGATCATTCACCATGCATGTGGTAATCCACATAGACAGGTTATTCCAACAGAATAATAAAGAATGGAATAACAGAAGAATTCACCATACATGAAATAGACCGCACAAACAGGTTATTCCCAACAGAATAATAAAGAATGGAATAACAACTCTTACGAGTATTGGAAGAAAATAACTCTCTTTATGAATACGAAAGAATAATACCCCTTACTATAATAACAATATCTCTTACCTTAGAAGAAAACTAGATACTGGAATAGTGAGGTAGCAGACTTCTCTTCTTCTTTCTCTTTATAATTTCTCTCTATAATAATTTCTCTATAGCTTTAGTGAATTGGTGAGAAATGAAGGTAGAATGAGCTTCTATTTAAAGGAAAATATAGTTTCAATAATTGCACGTTTTGGGGCTCAAAATATTATAGTATAATACCTTCCTCTTTTTCTTCATTTTTAATTTAGTCCTGCAAGTATTATCAAACTTGCACCACCTCCCCTAATAGTAAATAATGTGAATCAATAGTTATAATCGTGTGAAAATACGAATTATAGTATAGTACCTCCATCTATACCTCCATTTTTGACTTAATCATGCAAATATTATCAATCTTGCACCAACTCCCCTAATAGTACAAGAATGTGAATCAATAGTACACACATGTGAAAAAATAGTTATAATCATGTGAATTAATAGCAATTAATTGCTCATTTACCCGATTAATTTCCAAGTTGGTCAATATAACTTTCAGACATCAATCACTATCGAAATAAATGTCAATTTCCACTAACACTAATAATCCCAACACAATGGAAATATTTTTCTCAACAATTTCATTTTTGAAATTTCCAAGTTTGACTTTTTTTTTGAAAAAGTCAACTGTTGACTTTTTTGACCAAAAAGTCAACCCCGGTAAAATTTGTGTTTATAGTCTATTTCTACTAATTTCATCGTTTCGGACTCAAATATCACGTCCGCGTCTCCAAATTCAACTCTGAACACAAATTCAATTTTTAATAACATTCATCATTAATATTATAACTCACAATATTTAACAACCAGGTCGTTCCCAGGAAAGAGGGGGCTTTCCAATAAGGATTTCTCCTTATTGGCGCGCAATTAAGTAACCAAACCTCTCCTTGACAGAACTTCTAGACATTGTCAATATTTCAAATAATAATATGAATAACTTTATCGTCTCAATTATTGATTTAATAATATAACATATTATGCAAATGATACTGTGACAATAATTGAATCAATAATATGAGAGATATGATGCATCAATTACTGTAGCAATAATTGAGTATAACTGAGTGACTTCTCACGTAAGCATCAATAATCAATTCCGTGTGTTACTATGCAACCTCGCGTATTACTGTACTTTTACTACCGAGTAGTTCAACAGTTTTAATGGTAACACTTTCGCTGTTATTTTTATAAAAAGATAATTATGTCGTTTGCTTACTACAATAATACCTCCGTTAAGGAGTCCACTAATGATCGTGTCGCCGTCCCTACGGATATTCCACGACAAAAGAATATTTTATAACAACTTGCATACTTTGAAAATTTTTCACATATCACCCTTAACTTTAACCTTTTATCAATTTAACCATTTACTAAATAGAATAATTATAAGAAAATTGAATACTTTTATTTCATAAAATTCGGGGTCTCACAATTAACCCTTATTTTGTGGCAGTATTTGAAAATGGCATCCGAAAATGTTGAGATAAGCAATGAAGCACATGAGATCGTTGAGTCACCACATATTAATACCCAGGATAATGTGCAACAGGAAGACAATAATCCTCAGGTAAACAACAATGATCAAATGATGAACGATGGGATGTTCAGAGGTTTATGAAATTCATGCAACATCAGGCGAAGGAGGCTCCTGTCCAAAATGCAGGTGGAAACACTGACAACTCTCGGACGGTCATCGCTAAGCAGTTCAAGGAGCTGGGACCACCAGAATTTTTTAGAGAGCCAAAACCACTTAAGGCGGAGACATGGATAAAGCAGATCAACAAGATATTTGATGTCTTGGGATGCTCTGAGGAGCAAAAGGTTCCCTTTGCCACCTTCATGTTGCGAGCAGAGGCAGATTACTGGTGGAAATCTATAAAACGTACTCAACCTGCCACACTGAAGATGTCTTGGGAGAAGTTCCATGAACTGTTCAATGACAAGTACTTTCTTGAAAGTATTCGTCACATGAAGGAGGTAGAGTTCATCAAGCTTGAGCAAAACAATATGACCGTGGCGCAGTACGAAGCTGAGTTTATCGAGTTGTCTCAGTTTGCGTCCCACTTGGTTGATAATGAGGAGAGAATGACACGGATGTTTCTAAGAGGTTTGAAACACGAGATACATCAATACCTAATTTCTCATAAATTGTGTTTGTATTCAGATGTTGTGAATAGGGCTCAGTTATTGGAGCGTGATAATGAGTCAACCCAACCAAGAGAGAGCAGCCGATAAGTCGATAATACCAGTAGTAGCAGTCATCGAGGCGGTGACAACAAGCGTGGAGAGAATCAACATGCCAGAAATGGTAATCACTTCGGTGGTAATCATGGCCATGACAATAAGAGTGGACATTTCAAGAAGAGGAGATTTAACAATGACGGAAAGACGTCCGCAACAACACCTGTTGTTAAGGAAGGAGAACGACCGCCGGTTGTATGTTACAAATGCGGAGGGGAGGGACATATCTGTCCAAACTCCGTGATGCAGTCCAAAGCATGTTACAATTATGGAAGAGAAGGTCACCTAGCCCGATTTTGTCGTGCACCAAAGTAAAGTCCAGCTGGGATAGAGGCATCAAAGGTCTTCCCAGATAAGACCAAATTGGTATTTCAAGGGAGAGAATTTGTCGTAACCTCCCAAAAAGCGAGGAATTTGAACGAGGTGATCACAAGTAAGCTAATCATAAACTCTAGCAAAGTATATACCTTATTTGATACCAGTTCTACCCATTCTTTTATTTCTTATACTTGCGCTCAACGTTTAAATTTGACTCCGGAGAAATTAGACTTTGACTTATCTGTTGAAACTTCATTAGGAGAAAGCTTCATCAGATCCACTATTTATAAGTCTTATTTGATTCAAATCGGTAACTGCACGTTACCTGACGATCTTATTTCGTTGAAAATACTTGCATTTGATGTGATTTTAGGGATTGATTGGTTACTATTCATCATGCTAAAATTGATTATTTTTGTAAGGTTGTTAGCTTGCATATTCCTAACCAACCTATTATACGAATTCAAGCAACCAAACCACTAAAGTCAATCACTGTCATATCAAGTCATAAAGCTATTCGTTTATTGAAAAATGGATGTCAAGCTTTCTTAGCCCATGTCACGGATTTAAATAAAAAATACGCAGATTTGAATGATATTTCTATTGTTAATAAATTTCCTGACGTATTCCCTGAAGAACTTCATGGCCTACCCCCAGAGAGTGAAATTGAATTTTGTATCGACCTTGAATCCGGTATAAAACCCATTTCCAAAGTCCCATATCGAATGACTTCTAATGAACTTCAGGAGTTAAAAACCCAACTACAGGAATTGTTAGACATTGGTTTCATTCGTCCTAGTACGTCTCCTTGGGTGCTCCTGTTCTATTCGTGAAGAAGGAAGATGGAAGTATGCGACTTTGTATTGATTATTGGGAGTTGAATCATGTCACCATAAAAAATAGGTACCCGTTGCCTTGCATTGATGACCTGTTTGACCAGTTGCAAGGAGCCAAATTTTTTCAAAGATTGATCTTCGTTCCGGATATCATCAGTTGAAGATTAAAACTGGTGACATTCCAAAGACTGCTTTTAGAACTCGGTACGAGAATTATGAATTCCTAGTCATGTCTTTTGGATTGACTAATGCTCCTGCTGCCTTCATGGACATGATGAACCGAGTATTCAAGGAATATTTGGATCATTTTGTGGTCATCTTTTTTGATGACATCCTCATATACTCCAAAACCCGTGAAGACCATGAGCAACACTTGAGGCTGATACTCCAAAAGCTTCGTGAAAACAAGCTATATGCCAAGTTGATGAAATGTGAGTTCTGGCTTGAGGAAGTTCCATTCCCTGGGCACGTGATATCAAATCATGGAATATCTGTTGACCCAACGAAGATTAAAGCAATTCAAAGCTGGGAGCAACCAAAGTTAGTGACCGAAGTACGTAGCTTTCTCGGCTTAGCTGGTTATTATCGGAGATTCGTGGAAGGATTTTCTCGAATCGCTACTTCATTAACTCAGCTGACTCGAAAAGATACAAATTTTATTTAGAGCGAGGAATGTGAGAAGAGTTTTCAAGAACTCAAGAGAAGACTCATTTCAGCACCTGTTCTGACAATACCATCTGGCTCGGAGGGATTTATCATCTATAGTGATGCTTCAGGCAAAGGGTTAGGATGTGTTCTCATACAACATGGGAAAGTCATAGCCTATGCCTCACGACAACTCAAAGAATATGAGAGGAATTATCCTACTCATGATCTAGAGTTAGCAGCAGTCATTTTTGCGCTTAAGATTTGGAGGCATTACCTGTATGGAGAGAAGGTGGAGATTTATACGGATCATAAAAGCCTCAAATATTTCTTCACTCAAAAGGAACTCAACATGCGGCAACGATGATAGCTTGAGCTGTTGAAAGATTATAATCATACCATCCAATACCATCCTGGAAAAGCGAACGTGGTAGCCGACGTATTAAGTAGAAGATCATACGCGGGTACGAGTGCGATATTGTCAACGCAAAGGCCCATTTTGTATGACTTACAAAGGATAGAGATAGGGTTAAAGACTCCAGGGACCCTTAACGATTCTGACTTGAAGTATAAAATCATGATGGAGGTGCACAACACACCGTTTGCAATCCATCTTGGGAGTACCAAAATGTATCATGATCTTTGACATACATTTTGGTGGAGCAATATGAAGAGAGAGATAGTGGGGTTTATCTCAAGGTGTCTAACTTGTCAACGAGTCAAGGCAGAGCATCAAGTGCCAAAAGGTCCATTGCAACCACTTGAAATTCCAGAATGAAAGTGGGAACACATTACCATGGATTTCGTTACTGTTCTTCCCAAGGTTTCTTAAGGCATAGATGTGATTTGGGTCATTGTTGATAGATTAACCAAGTCTGCTCATTTCTTACCGATACGAGAAACATTTACACTTGAACGTCTTGCTAGTATATACATAAATGAGATTGTAAGATTGCATGGTATGCCAGTATCCATAGTTTCTGATCGAGACCCAAGATTCACTTCAAGATTTTGGGTTAGTTTGCAAAAAGCTATGGGCACGAATTTACGATTTAGTTCGGCATATCATCCTCAAATGGATGGGCAGTCGGAAAGGACTATTCAAACTCTTGTATGGAAGAAAGTGTCGTTCTCCAGTATGCTGGGATGAGGTGGTTGAAGCAATGTTGTTAGGACCGGAGTTGGTACGTATGACTATAGAAAAGATTCAAATGATCCAAAAACGTATACAAACCTCACAAGATCGACAAAAGAGTTATGCTGATCTTCATCGAAAGGACGTGGAATTTAGTATTAGAGATCATGTGTTGTTACGTGTTGCTCCATGGAAAGGAGTTACGAGATTTAGAAAGAGAGGAAAGCTCAATCCTCGATTCATTAGCCCATTTATAATTCTCAAATGAGTAAGAACTGTGACCTATAGACTCGCCTTACCGCCAAGTATGTCTCGTGTTCATAACATTTTTCACATATCTATGTTATGTAAATATGTGAAAGTCCCGAACTACATTATTGAATTAGAACCAGACGAGATAGAGAAAGATTTAACATATGAAGAGGTACCTGTTAAAATCTTGGATAAGAAGGATCATATTCTACGCTCTAAGGTTATACCTCAAGTTAAAGTTTTATGGAGAAACCACGATGTGGAAGAAATGACCTTGGAGTTAGAATCTGAGATGAAGTCAAGATATCCTCACCTCTTTGATATACCAGGTGCGTACCCTAATTTTGAGGACGAAATTTCATAAGAAGGGGAGGTTGTAAGACCCCAACTTTTATGAATAAAGAATAATTTTCTCGAAATATATTTTTGAATATTATGGTGTGAATTTGATATAATGTTATAGTTGTGGGTAATATTTAAAAATTTTGCAAAGTAAGTAAGTGGTTATATAATATTTGATTGGTTAGGGAATATTCATTTTAACAGGGAATATTCGTATGATGGCACAATCATTGGTGGACCCCACAACGGAAGTATTGTCGTAGTTAGAAAATGACAAAATTTTCTTTTTATAAAAATAACGGCGAAAGTGTTATCGTTAAAACTGTTGAACTACCCGGTAGTAAAAGTACAGTAATACGCGTGGTTGCATACTAGCACACGGTATTGATTATTGATGCTTACGTGAGAAGTCACTCAGTTATACTCAATATTGCTACAGTAATTGCTGCATCATATCTCTTATATTATTGATTCAATTATTGTCACAGTACCATTTGCATAATATATACTATTAAATAAATAATTAAGACGATAAAGTTATTCATATTATTATTTGCAATATTGACAATGTCTAGAAGTTCTGTCAAGGAGAGGTTTAGCCACCTAATTGCGCGCCAATAAGGAGAAATCCTTATTGGAAAGCCCCCTCTTTCCTGGGAATGACCAGGTTGTTAAATATTGTGAATTATAATAATAATGATGAATAATTTTGTGTTGATTAAAGATGAAATTGATAGTTCCATTGTGTTGGAATTGTTAGTGTTAGAGAAAATCAAAATTTATTTCGATAATAATTGATGTCTGGAGGTTATATTGACCAATCGGGTAATTAACTGGATAAATGAGAAATTAATTGCTATTAATTCACATTCTTATAACTATGTGTTCACATGTGTGTACTATTGATTCACATGATTTACTATTAGGGGAGTTGATGCAAGATTGATAATACTTGCATGACTAAATTAGAAATGGAGGTATAGTTGAAGGTACTATATTGTAATTAGTTTTTTAACAAGATTATACTATTGAGTCACATAAATGAACTATTAATTCACATGATTTACTATTAGGGGAGGTGGTGCAAGTTTGATAATACTTGTAGGACTAAATTAAAAATGAAGAAAAAGAGGAAGGTATTATACTATAATATTTTGAGCCCCAAAACGTGCAATTATCGAAACTATATTTTCCTATAAATAGAAGCTCATTCTTCCTTCATTTCTCACCAATTCACTAAAGCTATAGAGCAATTATTATAGAGAGAAATTATAGAGAGAAAGAAGAAGAGAAGTCTGCTACCTCACTATTCTAGTATCCAGTTTTCTTCTAAGGTAAGGGGTATTATTTCTTTCGTATTCATGAAGAGAGTTATTTCTTTCAATATTCGTAAGGGTTGTTATACCATTCTTTATTATTCTGTTGGAATAACCTGTCTGTGCGGTCTATCGCATGCCTGATGAATTCTTCTTGTATTCCATTCTTTATTATTCTGTTGGAATAACCTGTCTGTGCGGTCAATCGCATGCCTGGTGAATTTTTCTGTTATTCCATTCTTTATTATTCTGTTGGAATAACCTGTCTATACGGTCTATCGCATGTCTGGTGAATTCTTATGTTATTCCATTCTTTAATATTCTGTTGGAATAACCTGTTTGTGAGGTCTATCGCATGTCTGGTGAATTCTTCTGTTATTCCATTCTTTATTATTCTGTTGGAATAACCTGTCTATGTGGATTACCGCATGCATGGTGAATGATCCTTCGTATTCATTCCTTATTAAATTGTGGAAATGATCCGCCTCACGTGGATTACCATATATGGTAGGCGAAAATCCATTTGCGTTTCATATATTCTATTATACTCGGTTGGTTAAAGTTTTGGCTTCTATACTCCATGAAATTAGTAGAATATCCACGGATATTTATGCTTCATCCAAATATCTTTTCATAGAAATATTCTTTCGAGCATTCTTGAATTTTACTCCACAAAGCGAAGATCGTGTTGACAATTTGGACATTATTGATTTCTGGATAAATTAAATTATAAATCTTTAAAATTTATCCTTGAAATTGTTTTATTGAATTATTATGTCATTGTCATCATCCTCGTGCTTATATTGTGAGGAAAGTCATCTTTGGCTTACGTACATAGATGGACTTGGTATAATTATGACCAGGGATTATTCGGTATAATCATGACCGTAATGTGACGAATGATGTGGTGAAAGTCCTCATTGGCCTGTAGTTCATTAATGGACAGTTGTTGGTATGATTATGACCAGGGATTATTCGGTATAATCATGACCATTGGTGATTACATGAATATCCTTGGTCGTGATGCATAGATGATTCGATTTTATTTATTAAGCTGAGTCTCAGTGATAAAGTTGATGAAAAACTTTTTAAATCATAGAAGATAGTAGATTTTATGCTGTACTTAACTCTTCTAATGGATTGCTTATTCCACTGCAGTTGTTGATCTAAAACTTGTTGTCTATTATATTCTATCAGATGTTATACTGTTGAAGGCTAAGGATAATTTATTATGCATTATCTTAGTCATAATATTTCTTACTGGGCTAGTTGAGCTCACCCTTTCTTTTCACGTATTCTTGTGAAATGAGAATATAATTGGGACGAGCCGGGGAACGGATTGACGGTCCAGATGGTTGTTTTAGTAGTCCTCACTATTCTATAAAATAGTGTGACAATAAATGTAATGAGGACTTAATTGAGTGTGGATATTTTCTAGATGACAATATTCTTATTAAAACTCTTAGATTATGTTATGTCATATTTTACACGACTGTTGTATAATTAAGTTGTATTTGAATTTTGTACCATGTATTTGGCGACTCAAGATGGGTGATGTATACCTATTTTGGGGGCGTCACGTCCGTTCTCCTAAAGGGATTAGAACACATGGAAGTGTTTCATATGCTGACCTTTGCATATTCCCTGGTGTTCATTATCCAGAGAAATTCAAAACCCCTGACTTTGAAAAGTATGATGGATTAGAGGATCCTTACACACATTTGAAGGTGTTCATTGGAGAACTTGGATCTTATGCGGAAAATGAGAAGCTCAAAATGTAGCTTTTCCAGAAGAGTCTGACTGGAGAAGCCCATTCATGGTATGCTAGATTAGACAACTCAAAGACCCATAGCTGGTTCCTGACTCAATATAGTTTTCAATCTCAGATGGCTCCTGACCGGTACCAGATTACCGAGGTCAAGAAATAGTCTAATGAGTCTTTTAGAGAGTACGCTCAAAGGTGGAGGCGCCTTGCTGCTCAAGTTATTCCTTCTATGATAGAGTCAGAAATGGTCATGACTTTAATAGACATACAAGAAGCTCCTTTCTATGAAAGAGTCTTAGCTGGTATTGGCAAACCATTTTCTGAAATGATCAAGCATGGAGAGATGGCTGAAACGGGGTTGAAGTCAGGAAAGATTCAAGACCTAGCCGCTCTTAAAGCAATTGCTGAGCACATCCAATCCGGATCTTATGGAAACAACCACTACTACAAAACAATAAATAGATAACGCGAAAAAAACGTTGTGGTTTCAGTCAGAAAAACGTCGTGGATAAGGGTGTTATCTATTTGACACCCTTACACAACGTTTTTAAAACGTTGTAGTTAAGCACAATACACAACGTTTTTTAGGAAAAAAACGTTGTAGATTTGTTTTCCAAAAATTAGCAGATGCTTAAAAACGTTGTAGAAGGTATGATTCCACAACGTTTTTTGGATAAAAATGTTGTTGTTTAGTATATCAGACAACGTTTTTTAAATGTTGAAGATAAAAAAAAGGAAAAAAAAGGATGTGGTTCACCTATATTACCAATGCACCTGCAATATGCTAATGCCATGATATATAGTCAAAATGTATCAATTAACCATTCAAAATACATCCCAATAAGACCATTCGTTTACAGTTTCAAATTACTACATCCACAAAATATATACCAAAATGTCCATATATACATCTCAAATTCACTTTTCAATCCACAAAATAAACCACAATAAACCAAACTATTCATAAAATTAAGCTACTACCTAAGCATGTGCAAAAAAAACCTAGGTTCTCCCAAAATACGACAGTAACTTTTGCTCTAGCACTAGCCATGGATGGCAGTAACTTTTGCTCTAGCACTAATAGATTCTTGAGAGAAGGTTAACTCGCTTCACATTACTCGCTTCTATTGCTTTCGCTACATCGTCATACATTGTTGCGACACACTTCTTCTGTCTTAACATTTAAAGTGAAGTGTCACGCCAAACATTTATAAACTGTTATAACATTTATAAACTTTGTAAATTGCATTTATAAACTGTTCTTACCAAACAAAGAACCATCGGGGCTCCAAATTAGAGTCTATTTTAACAAATATGCTACTAATAACCCTTAAATTAGTGTCAAGTTACTGCAACAAATTAGAGTCTATTTTCAGAAAAGCCAGCAGAACATCAGTGGACCTCTTTGAAGGATCACTCAAGCTAGCACCAAATTTCTTATCATACAAACTCAAGAAATAGCTTCACAAGTCTGCAACTACAGATCTTTGTTTGCAACTACAGATAAGACATTAGTAAACTTCATTATATAGGCAGGTAGTTCACATAAACGAGTCAAACCTCTTCAAATATGGCTTGAATAGTCGGTGTGTCAGAGGCTTTGAGTAGGTTCAGGTATATCCAATTGACATAACAAACCCAAACCCCACATCAGAAACAATTAAACCCAATTTCTAGCACTATATGAAGCAGAGTTCATGCCTCATACTCTTTTCCATCATTATACAGGTCACCATGTGATATCAACTTAGGTTCGGTCTGGTATTTAAAGAAGGCATCATGGAGAACCTACAAAATTTAAAAAGAACAGTAACTGCCAAATACAGTCAAATATGCTCAAATACGCTAAATTAAACCCAATTTCTAGCACTATATGAAGTAGAGTTCAAACCTCGTATTCTTGGACCACTATGTTTTGAAAATCAGACATGAATTAACAAAATAGAAAATGAGAAATTATTATAATGGCATAACAACATCATTAAAGGAAAGCTTGAATAACTACGAAATACCATCTTGCTAACTTAATCAAGAATATTGTGGGAAAAAATCGATTAAATGAATACATAGAAAGAATAGGTTTCATAAGTAAAACTTGAAAGTAGTATGCACACAAGCCAATCATGTTTGATGATAAAGCATATACTTTGTAACAATCTTATTCATTTATTAATAAAAAGTATTAATTTATTAAAGGCTTTTAATTATCTACATGATGCTGTTTTAAAATATGTGATAAACCCATAGTTTTAAGCAATGCTTTTAGAATAATGATGATGATCATTCTAATGAGATCTAAATTCTTAGAAAGCTTAAAACTAAAATAGTTCCCAATCATTGGATTACTAAATTGGGGATTAGTGAATCAGGATAGATTGGTACATACGTTGCGTTTTGCTTTCATTGGATGAGGATGATTGATCTCATGATCATTTGTGTGGAGACACTAAAGCAAGTATGTAGGTGCTTATTAAAGAATAAGTTCATCTTTGAGCGTGGCTCGCTAAGGAATACCTAATGGAGTTTTATTTGCTGTCAATAGGAATTCTCAGAGTGATAGTAGACAAGTGATCCTTGGACTTGAGATCATCATAGTATCTTGTGTATGATGAGTTATACTTTGACTTATTCCTTAAGACCCTTAGGGTATATCAAAGGGTATGCTTGGGTATAATAAGTTGTACATGGAGATAATGTATGATCAATAAAGAATCTACCACTTCTAATAAAGAAGAGAAATGTCCTATGTGATTCGATAAATGACAACCCAAAGAGTCCTGGTGGCGGCGAATGAAATTAGAAAGGAGTTTCTAATTTGCATTATTTGGAGTTGTGCATTTAAGAGTCGAAAATACATATAATTAAATAAAATAAGACTTGTGAAAGAATTCCATGTCTTATATTTAATTGGGACATTGTATGGTGGAAGGATTGAATTATACGGTAACTATTTACTCAAAGGTTCTTTAATGATTAATGTTGAAATCTATATTATCCGGAAAGTCGTTGATCGCTAGGGAGGCTTATCCCTATTGTAGAATAAATATTATTTATTTAAATAAATTAATTGTTTAATTTATTTATTTAAATAAGATTAGAATTATTCTAATTGATTTATTCACAATAGGTTTAATATGGAGAACCTAAAGGGTCACACCATAAAAGGAAGAATAATTATTTAAGAAGTTAATGGCATAATCGTAATAATATGTTATGTATATTTAATTCAATCTATGGTGATAGAATAAATTAAATAGCTTAATATTTATTATTTAATATTTTAGAAATATTAAATATAAATTAATAAGAGGAGTCTTATTAATATTATTACAATTATTATTATTTTAATTTCTAAAAGAGTTTAGGAATTAATTTAATATAAGTACTCTCATTTATTCCTAATAAGATTAGGAGGTTAAATTAATTAAAAGAGTTTAATTAATTATCCCTAATAAGATTAGGGAGCTTAATTAATTAAAAAGAATTTAATTAATTAAAAAAAAAAAAACCAATTCCTTAATTGTTAAGGTGGGTTGCCCACATCTATTAATAAGAGGAGTCTTATTATGGGTGTTGGGGGTTGTTGACTTTTACAACGACATAATTCCAATTGTTGGGAGAGTACACCTTTTCTATAGAGATAGAAAAACTAGGGTTTAGCCAACCACCCTTCTTCTTGAATTTTCTTCTTCCTTGGTGGATCACCTCTAGAGGCCAAACATTTGGGTGGCTAACGTTGATCAAAGGAAGGAACAAAACCCCGGTAGATTCAAGTTGAACGCGAAAGGATTTGGAGGTGAACTTGTACCTGAGGAAGCTCGATCTTCAAGGGTATGATTTTATTCTTTATCTTTTCGTTTAATTAATAATTGTGCATAAAGGGTGATCCGGGTTTATGGTTTGTAAAATTTTTAAACTCTGATTTTACACGCTTCCTCATTATTTTTATGCAATTTGATTGCTTCATGAATATTACAAACCTAACAAAACTCTCTAGAGAAAAAATATTAAGGTGATAAAATTTCTCTGTTTAAAATCTTCTTTAAATTAATGTATATCCATTAATTCTTAATTTTCTTGTTGAAAAATGAAATACAACAGTCATTTATATCAGATGAGATCTAAGGATAAGTTCCTCTTACAAATCTGTAGAAACTTTTTCAGTTCCATTCCAAAATAATTTCTACAACCATGTAGAAGAAATGGAACTTTGTTTTTGAATTCCTCTAGATCCAGATTACCTCTCGACAGAACCTTGCAAATATACTAAGGGTTTATCATTTAAACATAAAAGAGCAGACATATATGATGAATAGAACGACAAATTCCAAATTCCTCCATCAAGATAACAAGTAACTTTGTCACAATAGTGGGAACACACATTAGACCTACAACCAAACCACATACACATACCTCGCTATAATCATTGAAGTTTGGCTCCATCAGTAAGGGCACACCCATGTAGTCCTTCATGAAATTCTAAAATAACATTCGTGCAACAAAACTAATATCTACCACTCATGTATGATTCAATTAAAATATCTCATTTCTTTTATAATTTTCAAGGTTCTTGTCTAAAAATGAAAGTTTAAAATGACAAATTTAGTATATATGTCCTGATATAAAATTAATAATAACTAAATTATTTGGGTAGTCTAGCTTGCAAGGTTGATTATAGAACCTTTCTACCAAAAGATCCGATCACTATTTATGAAAAAATCGAGACAGAAGTGATCTCAATCATTCGTGCATGGTTGGAACAAGAATAGTGGTGATGGGAGGATTTCAATTCTAGTTATACATATTAAAACCATTGAGGATGCAAGTAAATTCTTTATAAAAGAGAAATGCATATGAAGACAAGAAATATGAGTTTTAAAACCACTAACCTGTGTAGGGAGCTTACATGTATTAATACATATGCTAACACATTTGCTCTCCTCTAAATACTTGCATTTTCAACAAATACCTGCAATAATATCCAAACCCCAAAGGGGATCATGACTGCCAAATTATACAAGTGAGGATCAGCCAGTCAAAACAGGAGGCGATTCAGAAAGAAAAAATCATTACCCCACTCATCAATGAGAATCCATTAGGAAGATCAACAGAGTTAACAGTGCATGGACCCAAGAGCTACTGGCAAGATAGTGCAGTCACCCTTGCTTAAAAAAGACAGAAAGTGAAAACTTTTAGCAATTAAAAATGAACTGAGCACTAACAATCAATGAAAATAGCCAAACTAAATAACCTAGTTCAGGAAGCACAAATTGAGTTCTATGAACCGCCCTAAGAAGAATAAACTCACCAACCATTGGCTCAACAATCAATACTAACAGCCCCTTTGTTCAAAGGAAAAATAGAACGAGAGCGCCTTAGCATGAATAACTATTTCGGCATTTCTATGATATTTGCAGCATAAGAAAAACATAAAGAATATACTAAGCCATTCTTTATAAATAGAGCAATGTGTGCTAAAAATTTGTTTCAAGATTGCACTGCTCTAAATCTTGAAACATATTCAATTAACCCTCAAGAGCACAATAAGAACTCCATGTGGACATGAGCTTCTAGGTAATCCTCAAAATAGACTACGTTCTTTTAAACTTTGGAAAATTAATGTAAATAGCATTAGAATGGGGTCTTGGATTCCTAACTAACCTTTAGGATCATGTAAGACCAGTTTAGGTAACAAAAGGAGGCATAAATAGGTCTAGCTAATAAGGCAGTAGGAATTCAATACTCTGGAAGTGGACGAAATAAAACTAGCAATCTAACATCAACAAATCTTAGTACAAAGAAACAGAAAAGGCATAATTTAAATGTCATTTCCGTTCAATTGGCACTGATTTCAAGCTTAACTAGGACCCTAAATTCCAGACACTTACAAACTACATTTTCCCAAGCTAGTAAGACTTTCTCAGTGGTTGATAGTTTTGCAAGGTTTCAGTTTTATTTCTGAGAATTTCAAGAGTTAACATAATGCAGATTTTAAGTTCAATCAAGTATTTATGTTTAATATAACAAACACTGATTCATATAATGACGAATAACAAAATAGGAATTAAAAATGAACAGAATCGCCACGTACAAAGAAATGATCTGATTAACAAAGAGCTGACCTAATTCCAGATCCGGTAGCTAAATAAGAACCGACTGATAATCCTCGGACAGTCATCGGGGTAACACTGAATTCTTAGGGCAAAAAAGTTACCCGAAGAAGATAACACGTGCGATTCCCACAAATATGATGAAAAAATATTGCAAGAGTTCAAAATCAAGGACATACCAGTTAGGGTTTTCTTAGATTAATCCTCCGTTCGACTGATTTGAGGGCAGAAGTCGATCGATTTGGCTTCCACAATGAGACAATCAACAGGACGGAAGAGAGAAGTTTGACCTAAGAACTTCTGATTCGTGCTTCTACAGTTTTGAAAATGCTCAAGATCTTCTCCGTTTGGATAGTTGGAGAGAAGGGCACCCGCTTCCTTTGGTCGTAGAGAGAGAAAGTACAGAGATAAGAGATAAAGTAGTCTTGTTTTAATTTCAAATTTTGGCTTACTGTTTCTATTTTTTGCTTCGTGTTTTTGTAGATAGATAACGTTTTTTTTAAAAATGTTATCTATTTAAAATCAAAAATTGCCCCTAAAAAATAGATAATGTTTTCTCATATGTATCTACAACATTTTGTTAAAAAACGTTATGAAAAAAAATACCATAACATTTTTTATAAAAATGTTGTGGTTTAAGTGTTGTCTATTTAGTACTTTGTACTAGTGAACCCCCGGAGGGTCCATAAAAAGAAAGAGGAGGATGTTTCCTTGATACTACAAGGTTAAAAAGGCAGTCAGAACATGCATATACAGAGGAGAAACTACTCCCCTTTCCAAGCACAACCTTCAAACCCTCAATTGTCTAAAGGTGGAGAAGCAAAGCGCCCTCGAACGTTCACACCCTTAGGGGACTTGCTCGAGAATATTCTTGCTCTTTTGACTACTCAGAAGAAAATAACACATCTTCTTCCTGTTAGGTTTGTAATATTCATAACGCAATCTAATTGCATAAAAAGTGCGGAAGCGTGTAAAAATCAGAGTTTTAAAAAAAATTTACAAACCATAAACCCGGATCATCCTTTATACATAATTATTAATTAAACGAAAAGATAAAGAATAAAATCATACCCTTGAAGATCGAGCTTCCTCAGGTACAAGTTCACCTCCAAATCCTTTCGCGTTCAATCTTGAATCCACCGGGTTTGGTTCCTTCCTTTGATCAACGTTAGCCACCCAAATGTTTGGCCTCTAGAGGTGATCCACCAAGGAAGAAGAAAATTCAAGAAGATGGGTGTTATGGCTAACCCTAGTTTTCTATCTCTATAGAAAAGGCATACTCCCAACAACTTGGAATTATTACGTACTTTTAAAGTCAACAACCCATACCACCCATAATAAGACTCCTCTTATTTATAGATGTGGGCAACCCACCTTAACAATTAAGGAATTGGGTTTTAATTAATTAATTCTTTTAATTAATTAAGCTCCCTAATCTTATTAGGGATAATTAATTAAACTCCTTTAACTAATTTTCCTTCCTAATCCAATTAGGAATAAATGAGAGTACTTATATTAAATTAATTCCTAAACTCTTTTAGAAATTAAAATAATAATAATTGTAATAATATTAATAAGACTCCTCTTATTAATTTATATTTAATATTTCTAAAATATTAAATAATAAATATTAAGCTATTTAATTTATTCTATCACTATAGATTAAATTAAATATACTTAACCTATTATTAAGATTATGCCATTAACTTCTTAAATAATTATTCTTCCTTTTTTATGGTGTGACCCTTTAGGTTCTCCATATTAAATAGGTTGTGAATAAATCAATTAGAACAATTCTAATCTTATTTAAATAAATAAATTAAACAATTAATTTATTTAAATAAATAATATTTATTCTACAATAGGGATAAGCCTCCCTAGCGATCAACGACTTTCCGGATAATATAGATTTCAACATTAATCATTAAAGAACCTTTGAGTAAATAATTACCATACAATTCAATCCTTCCACCATCTGATGTCCCAATTAAATATAAGACATGGAATTCTTGTCAAGTCTTATTTTATTTAATTATATGTATTTCGACTCTTAAATGCACAACTCAAATAATGCAAATTAGAAACTCCTTTCTAATTTCATTACGCCCGCGAGGACTCTTTGGGTTGTCATTTATCGAATCACATAGGACATTTCTCTTCTTTTATTAGAAGTGGTAGATTCTTTATTGATCATACATTATCTCCATGTACAACTTATTATACCCAAGCATACCCTTTGATATACCCTAAGGGTCTTAAAGAATAAGTCAAAGTATAACTCATCATACACAAGATACTATGATGATCTCAAGTCCAAGGATTACTTGTACTACTATTACTACAGAGGAATTCCTATGACGACAGCAAATAAAACTCCATTAGGTATTCCTTAGCGAGCCACGTTCGGTGAACTTATTCTCTAATAAGCACCTACATACTTGCTTTAGTGTCTCCACACAAATGATCATGAGATCAATCATCCTCATCAATGAGCAAGCAAGCGTATGTACCCAATCTATCCGGATTCACTAATCCCCAATTTAGTAATCCAACGATTGGGAACTATTTTAGTTTTAAGCTTTCTAAGAATTTAGATCTCATTAGAATAAACATCATCATTATTCTAAAAGCATTGCTTAAAACTATGGGTTTATCACATATTATAAAACAGCATCATGTAGATAATTAAAAGCCTTTAATAAATTAATACTTTTTATTAATAAATGAATAAGATTGTTACAAAGTATATGCTTTATCATCAAACATGATTGGCTTGTGTGCATACTACTTTCAATCTCCCATTTGCACTAAAGCCAATCGTCATGGTATCTTATACTCTTCTTCTCTAAGTGACGATTATCCCTGCATTGGATAAGCTTTAGTTAATGGATATGTAATGTTGTTCTTGAGAGTCCACTATCTCTATAGTGATTTCCCATCTTTCAATGATTCTAATAATCAAATGAAAGTGCCACAACACATGTTTAGATCCAAGATGAGACTTAGGAACTATTCCTAGTTCTGTAATGAACTTTTAATCCAAACAATCAACTTGCAGCTTCATTTATAGCTATATACTTTGTCTTTATCACTAACCAAAGCAACTCTTTTGCTATTTGGAACCTTTCAATTCAACGCACCCTTTGTTCAAGGTAACTCTTTACCTTAAAGTGGATTTTCGATCGTCTTAGTGCATGCGAAAAATTGAGTCTGTAAAGCCCTCTAGTTTTAATTCGGACCCACCATGAATATGCTCACATCCTTAGTGGGTTAAGAACTTTAAGATGTTTTTCAACATCTTACGTGATCTTCTCGCAATATGACCGATCAACATCGGGTCTCGTATATTTCATTGCATACATGATTGTCACTCATGCGATCTCTCTTCTTTGGAGTCTATGGGGACTATTAAGAGAGATACACTCCATGGCTCATCAACATGAGACATCTCTTGGAGTTTTCCATGCTAAGCGACTTTAGCATCAAATGAATATCGTTCCTTGGGTTAAGTCGAGCATCCTCTTAAATCTATCTATATAGATTTATATCCCCAATTAAGATACTCTTCCAAATCATTCATGGAGGAATGTTTAGACAACTTTATCTTTACTGATTGTAGCATTGGTATGTCATTCCTTATCCGTAGTATATCAACATATAATACTAGAAATTTCACGACGCTCCCACTGACCCTTTTGTACACACTAGAAGTCTTACCTCATCGAATGTAACTCTGGATCATCATCTTCTATGATGTGTACCTCATCATCATCATCCATGATGAATCCATACCTCCTAGGTATCTTTGGTACTATTCCAGATTTACGATTAAGTTGTGGTACAATAGGTCTATCTATAGGTTCCTCTTATTTGACTTATAGTGTTTTGTGGTTCTTGAACTCTTCAAGATCTATTATCCTCCCACTAGCCCCTTCAATGATAAACGCCTTTATCTTAGAAGGCAGCGTGTTTCGTAATAAACACCTTTTGCTAAGTAGGATTATAGAACATATACCCTAAACTTACTTTAGGATGTCCCACAAATCTGTACTTGTCAAATCTTGTCCCAAGCTTATCTTTTGAAACCTTTTCACATAAGTTGGACAACCCCTTATCTTAACATACTTAAGATTAGGAATCCTCCCTGTCCATAACTTTTATGGAGTCTTGGGGCCGGATTTTGAGGTTATCATTTTCCGTAGATATGCAACCATTTCTAGGACATTATCCCAGAAGGATATTGGAATGTCGGTAAAATCATTATGGACCGCACCATGTCCAACAAGGTACGATTTTTCATTCAGATACATCAATCAATTATTGCGTATCAGGATGTGTCCATTATGAGAAAACCATTTGAGATGATCTAGAAATTTATTGCACAAGTATTTATTCCTTGATCTAATCAAAGAATCTTAATACATTGTCAATTTGTTTCACTTCTGAATTCTTTGAACCTTTCAAATAATTCACACTTGTATTTCAACAAATACATACATTCAACTCTTTGAATGATCATCTCCTTTTCTTATACTAGTTTGTTCAATTTACAAAATAATTTTTCACGTAAGTCAAGTATACAAAATCCATTAAGTAATATTCGGTTCTATACAAAACATTATTATTATAAATAGAACAACAATTGTTCTTAATTATAATACCAAAGATTTCATTGTCCAACAATAAAATGGAAATAATATTTTTAACAAGAAGCTGGAATACAATAACAACTTATTGACTTAATAGATTTGCCGTGTAGGCATTGCTAAACTATAAGTTTCTATGGCTAATGTTGCAACCTTTGCTTCATTTTCCACATAGGATTACTTATATTTGTTTAGCTTTCTACTTCATTTGGTCCTTCATAAATCTATATTTATGATAACCAAAGTCGGTATCCAATACCCAAGTAGAACCTTGACTTAAAGAAAAATTTATTTAAATCATGAACAAAATTGTATTGTATAGAAACTTCACTAAGCTTCTTTGGTTAGCCTCTGCAAGATGCTTCTCGCAGTTTCTTTCCAGTGTCCAGGCTTATTGTAGTGGAAGCAAGCTCCTTTGCTATCCGTATCAGTTTTGTTCTTATTATCCTTTGTTTATGCCTTTCTATTTACCTTCTTTGAATCGTTCTTCTTTTCAGAAGATCCTTTGGCCCCTACCAGTAAGACTTGATCTTTCTTGGTTGGAAAGTGACTCTCAACATTTTTCAATATGTTAAGCAAATCGGTGAGGTGATATCTAGCTTGTTCATATGAAAAATTCACAACAATTGTGAAAGGAGTCCGGGAGTGAGTGCAAGATCAAATCTTGGCTCAACTCTCCATCCATGACAAAACCAGCTGTCCTAATTGATCAATCAAATTGATTATATTAAGAACTTTTTGTCTGTACTATTGTGTCATTGGCCATTCTAGATCGGAAGAGCTCCTTAGATATCTGATATCTATCAGTCCTACTTTCCTCACCATCAACTACTTGATGTGCAGGAATATAGTAGAAGCATCCATAGTTTCATGCTGACGCTGAAGCTCGTTACTCATGGATACGAGCATGATGCATTGAGCCAACTGTGCATTATCTTACCACTTTCTAAAAGTAGCAATCTCTTCCTCAGAGGCATTGTCTGCAACCATTGCAGGGATAGGCGTATTAAGGACATAAGATAGCTTTTCAGCTATGAGAACTATTCTCAAATTCCTTAACCAATCCGTTTAATTGATTCCGATTAATTTAGCATCTAATATACTTATGATGATAGTAATTTTAGACATTGTAAAATTACGTAAATGAATTTGTAATTAACAACATTTTAACATACATTCTTTTATTAATTACCAAAATAAATTAGGTCTTGTTTTAAATTGGTATCTCCCACTATTTTCTTCAAACTATATTACCTTCACTTATATAGTTGGCAAAATCTAATTAAAGATTTGCTAGTGAGAATAAGGATCCCATTTCAAATGTATATAACCTTGTGGTGACACAACAAACTATATATAAATAAATAGGTAGACAACTTTTGTCAATTACATCAACTATGCAACTCCTTGTATTTTGCCTCTTAGATTATTTTGATCAGTGGTGGCACATCCGAATCAAAATTATCCAAGTTAAGTCCGACCTAGCACTCCATATATTCAAAAAGAAAAATATCATCCTTGTGGTGACACAACAAAACAATATTGTTCAATTTTCTTTATAAGCATCAAATGTGATAAATTAACATCTTAAATACTTAATACTTGCCTTGTGGTGACACAACAAACTCATATTAAATATTTAATACTCTATTAATTTTATCATGCTAGAAAGCGACGTTCGATATTCCAAATATCTTTGAACGCTTAGGACTTAATATAAAAATTGAGGGGTTTGTTATTAATTTGTCTCATCTTGTTTAGCGCACACATATATATATATAAAATACGCGTCATATTAATGAACATGCGAAGCATGTTTGCATAATATATAATATATATAGTATAAGCATGCACATATAGAATACTATATTCTACCCGGATTGATTATGGACTTTTATTCTAGTTTGGTTCACTAGAGCCACCAAGTGAACCAAAAGGTCAAACCCTAGGGGTGCAAGAAATAATATTTAAATATAACTATTACATTTAAACCGGGCTCCATTACAAATGGGTCTTCAAACGCCTTGCTCCTTGATCTCTAATTCTTCAAAATTAATTCTAACTATTCCTATTACATAACTATTTAAAATAAATAGAAACCTTGATCGTGATCGAGGGAAGTACATAGGAGGAGATAGAGTTTACATTAAGAAAAAATTAGAGAAAGGCGAGTCTGTGAGACCCCATTTAATAAAACCCATACATTCATGCATCCAACTAAAATAAAATCCAATCACATTGGTCGATAGTCCATAATCAATCCCATTTATTATCATCATACACACCACCATATGCATCAATAAATAACATTCATCTCATGAATAATAAACATTTAATATATATATTGATATCATTTAATGGGCAAATTTAGTTAGTATAAAATCTATTTTTGAATCAAAATAAACTTTTTTATTTCAATCCAAATATAAATCAAAATAAAACTATTTTATTTTAATTTATCCAATTTTGAATAAAATAAACTATTTTATTTTTATCAAAATTTTAATCAAAATAAACTCCTTTATTTTAATTAATTATGGAATCCAATTCCAAGTAAAAAATCTTTAATTAAAATAAACTCTTTTATTTTAATTAATTATGGAATCCAATTCCATGTAAAAAAAATTGATTAAAATAAACTCTTTTATTTTAAATAATTATGGAATCCAATTCCATGTTAAAAAAAATTTTATTAAAGGAAACACGGATATTCTTTCCTATTCACAAATAAACTCCTTTATTTTGAATAATATGAAATCTTATTTCATATCTAAATAAACTCCTTTATTTAAGGAAATTAGGATTCTCTTTCCTATTCACAAATAAACTATTTTATTTTGAATAATATGAAATCCTATTTCATATCTAAATAAACTCCTTTATTTAAGGAAAGATGGATTTACTTCCCTATTCATAAATAAACTCCTTTATTTTAGGAAATTAGGCAATCCAATTTCAACTCCAATTAGTTATCATGGAATCAAATTCCAACTCTAATTAGTTAGCATGAAATTTAATTTTAAAATTAAAATAAACTTTTTATTTTAATTATAAATTATTAAGATTAAAATAAAACTTTATATTTTTAATATTAAAATAAACCTTTTATTTTAAAATTAAAATAAACTTTTATTTTAATTATATAATAATTAAGAATATATATATATATATATATATTCGTAATATATATATATATATATATATAACTATATATATATATATATATATATAAAATACCGTATATATATATATCAAATATATATATAATACGTTAATTATTAATTTATATACATATTATATATATATATCAAATATATATATAATACAATAATTTTGATTGCCTTGATATGCGTGCATTGCATCAAAATTCCTTAAATCATGAACTGCAGCCTTTTTTTTTTTTTTTTTTTTTATTATTAGCATAACCTTGAACCACGTGCGCTGCATCAAAAAAAACAAAATAACCGGTAGCCACCCAATTGTTTTTCGTGACCCCTTGATTTTCGTGCCTAACCAAAGATTTTGCTGCCATTTATTATTTCCTGTTGCTGCTGGTTTTCATGCTTCCTTGAATTTCCGTGAGTTCTTAATTTCATTGAAATCCGTGCATCCTTGAACAAAATAAAAAACGGCAACTTGTTGCCTAAAAAAAAAATAATAATTCGGTTTTTTTTTTTTTTTTGTTTAAATTTTATACAATAAAATTATGCCCAATTAAATTGTTCTAAACACATATCAATATATAAATTAAAAAAATTAATAATTTACATAAAGGTTTGGCTCTGATGCCACTGTTAGGTTTGTAATATTCATAACGCAATCTAATTGCATAAAAAGTGCGGAAGCGTGTAAAAATCAGAGTTTTAAAAAAAATTTACAAACCATAAACCCGGATCATCCTTTATACATAATTATTAATTAAACGAAAAGATAAAGAATAAAATCATACCCTTGAAGATCGAGCTTCCTCAGGTACAAGTTCACCTCCAAATCCTTTCGCGTTCAATCTTGAATCCACCGGGTTTGGTTCCTTCCTTTGATCAACGTTAGCCACCCAAATGTTTTGGCCTCAGAGGTGATCCACCAAGGAAGAAGAAAATTCAAGAAGATGGGTGTTATGGCTAACCCTAGTTTTCTATCTCTATAGAAAAGGCATACTCCCAACAACTTGGAATTATTACGTACTTTTAAAGTCAACAACCCATACCACCCATAATAAGACTCCTCTTATTTATAGATGTGGGCAACCCACCTTAACAATTAAGGAATGGGTTTTAATTAATTAATTCTTTTAATTAATTAAGCTCCCTAATCTTATTAGGGATAATTAATTAAACTCCTTTAACTAATTTTCCTTCCTAATCCAATTAGGAATAAATGAGAGTACTTATATTAAATTAATTCCTAAACTCTTTTAGAAATTAAAATAATAATAATTGTAATAATATTAATAAGACTCTTCTTATTAATTTATATTTAATATTTCTAAAATATTAAATAATAAATATTAAGCTATTTAATTTATTCTATTACTATAGATTAAATTAAATATACTTAACATATTATTAAGATTATGCCATTAACTTCTTAAATAATTATTCTTCCTTTTATGGTGTGACCCTTTAGGTTCTCCATATTAAACCGGTTGTGAATAAATCAATTAGAACAATTCTAATCTTATTTAAATAAATAAATTAAACAATTAATTTATTTAAATAAATAATATTTATTCTACAATAGGGATAAGCCTCCCGATCAACGACTTTCCGGATAATATAGATTTCAACATTAATCATTAAAGAACCTCTTCGAGTAAATAATTTACCGTATAATTCAATCCTTCCACCATGATGTCCCAATTAAATATAAGACATGGAATTCTTATCAAGTCTTATTTTATTTAATTATATGTATTTCGACTCTTAAATGCACAACTCAAATAATGCAAATTAGAAACTCCTTTCTAATTTCATTCGCGCGCTTAACCCGAGGACTCTTTGGGTTGTCATTTATCGAATCACATAGGACATTTCTCTTCTTTTATTAGAAGTGGTAGATTCTTTATTGATCATACATTATCTCCACGTATACAACTTATTATACCCAAGCATACCCTTTGATATACCCTAAGGGTCTTAAAGAATAAGTCAAAGTATAACTCATCATACACAAGATACTATGATGATCTCAAGTCCAAGGATTACTTGTACTACTATTACTACAGAATTCTATTGACAGCAAATAAAACTCCATTAGGTATTCCTTAGCGAGCCACGCTCAAAGTGAACTTATTCTCTAATAAGCACCTACATACTTGCTTTAGTGTCTCCACACAAATGATCATGAGATCAATCATCCTCATCCAATGAACAAGCAACGTATGTACCAATCTATCCGGATTCACTAATCCCCAATTTAGTAATCCAACGATTGGGAACTATTTTAGTTTTAAGCTTTCTAAGAATTTAGATCTCATTAGAATGAACATCATCATTATTCTAAAAGCATTGCTTAAAACTATGGGTTTATCACATATTATAAAACAGCATCATGTAGATAATTAAAAGCCTTTAATAAATTAATACTTTTTATTAATAAATGAATAAGATTGTTACAAAGTATATGCTTTATCATCAAACATGATTAGCTTGTGTGCATACTACTTTCACTTCCACCAGCCAACTCTAAGGGTAGGGGTTTCAATGCTACTCGAAAGTGTGCTTATCATGCTGGAGCACCTGAACATGATACTCAAGATTGTTGGGCCTTGAAACACAAGATCCAAGATGTAATAGACAACGGTGAGATCATGGTTACCAAACCAGATCAACCTCATGTGCAAGACAACCCTCTTCCTCAACACAAAGAAGAAGAAGTCAACATAATTAGTTGGAGTACTGGACAGAGTTCCAATTTTAATAGTGAATCATCCGAAACCATCAAAGACGGTGTTGACAAATGGGATTATGCAAAGTTTCAATTTCTATGGAATGAAAGATGAAAGCTCTTTGTAAGCAAATTGAACAATTGGCAGAACTGGTGACCCATCAACATCAAGTCACATGCCAGTTTGTCAGCCAGAAGCATGCATATCTCATTCTTTTTGTTATGAATGCTCCACCATCACCTTCAGAAAGTGAAGCTATGGAGGATAAGATTGCGAAGAGAGCAAGTGCTAAAGCCCGTTGGGATTTTGACAATAAAAAAGGAATTTACATACCTGGGCCAACCTATGGAGGAGATATTTCAGATGTTAATCAACGAAGAAAGAATTACCTCCCTTCTACCTCTAATTAATCCCCGTTCAAGACAGTTCAACTCCGATGGAGTATGTCAATATCATTCACATTCTCGCGGTCATAGCACAGAAGAATGCTGGGCACTCCGCCACCTTATTCAAAATCTAATTGACAGCGATGTCCTGCAGCTGGCAGACGATGGCACTATGCTACTCGAGAGTGGGAATACATGTCCTAGCAAATAGAAGGGATTAGTAGCAGTTATATCTGCTGAGGTTGATGAGATTGTTAAACCATTTCCCATACAAGCAATTCAACTCAAAGGAGCTAACAATCCTTTGAAAGTGGCTGCACCAGAGCATATTTCTTTACCCTTCAGACCATAATATCCTGTTATCAGCTTACACAAAGTCCCATGGAATAATGGAGAAGCTGAAGGATCCACGTTTCATACTACTGCTACAGTGACGAAGGAAAATCCATTGTATCTTCCTTAGAGGGTGATGAAACTCGCCATGAATGCAAAGGGGAAGATTCCCATAGAGAAAATTGAGAAATTCCTCTGCACTATGGGTCATAATGAAGCCAAGGTGGTTCTAAGCTTAAGAGAAGCTCCACATCAGATCTCAATACTAGACTTGGATTTCTCTTCCGAGGATCACATGAAGATCTTACTGAAGGTTTTGGAAGAAGCCTACTTACCAAAATCAGTGGGTGTGGAAAAATTTCAACATCTGGTTGATCACATTTTTAACAACAATGTGATATCCTTCACTAATGATGACATACCACTCGAAGGGACCGGTCATTGCAAGCCATTGCACATTACAGTTTTGTCCTTCGGGTATATGTTAGCTGGAGGTTTGATAGATGGAGGTTCGTCTCTGAATATCTGTCCTTATGCCACCTTGGTGAAGATGAACATCAATCTCAAACGGATCCAAAGTAGCCATACGGTTATCAAAGCTTTTGATTGATCCCGACAAAATTCTGTCAGAGAGATTGAGCTGCCAATTGAGATTGGCCCAAACATATTCAATGTATCCTTCCACGTCCTCAAGATAGATTCAGGATACAACCTACTATTGGCGAGACCATGGATCCACATGGCTAGAGCCGTTCCTTCAACACTACATCAACAACTCAAATACATTGTCAACAATAGCCTAGTCACTATCAACGCTGAGCCGGAATGTCCTGAACAAGGAAACCTACCACTCATCAGCTTGAACTCAGAAGTTGAATCAGCCAGTTTTAATACTTTAGAAGTGAATAACACGCAATACCATCCTATTGGAGCGCCACTTTCCGTACCCAAGATTTCCGTCGAGGTTATGTCGACCACTCAAGAAATGATGTCATTAGGTCATCAGCCTAGACAAGGGCTTGGTAAAGATCAGCAGGGTATTAAGCATCCAATTCAAGTGTCCAGTCAAACTGGGACATCCAGACTAGGCGATTTTTCCAATTCTAGTCATAGGAATCCTCAGAAGCATAAGTAGATTCCTCAAGCTTCCACCACATGGCGATTTTCTCCACCTGCACCTTATGAACTGATGCAGTCTCGGGTAAAGGTTCCAGCCCATGTTATGGCTATGCTATTTCCCAAACCAGTGCCATTCAAAGCAAAAGAGGTTTTGATTCCTGATCCCGAAGTGGAAGAAAAGGAACGGAAACGTAAACATGACATCGCCTTGATGATGTCAGACATACGCATCATTGTCCATGATGAACATACAAATAGATATACCCCAGACGACGATTGCCCAGATGTTACGGTGATTATTCGAGAAAAGGAGGACGATGGCAGCCCCTCTATCACTGCAGTCCATCAGGACTTTACTCTTGACAATTGGAACAGCACTCTATGCATTGGTCGATGAGGGTAAAACATGCAGAAATCCCTCTGCCTTGTAGATAACTTTAATTGCTTTCTTTTCTATGAAATATTAGCAGTTATTTTATCAGTACATGCTAACACTTTTGTATGATTAAATAGTTTCATATATTAAGTGAAAGCATATTTTGTTTCAGGACTCTGAATTTAGATGTGCATGTACTTGCTGATGAGGTGCCTTTTTCCACAAGGACTGTAACTTTGATGAAAATTTGGACTCAGACTTGATGGAAATCCAAGAGGACATTGAGACACCTCAGGAGATTAAAGAATGGGTCAAAGACAAACCTAAACTTAATTTTGATCAAACCATTCCTTTTAATCTTGAAACTTTAGAAAGCCCTAAGCTAATCCAGATTGGTTCAAACCTAACCCCAAACCAATGGAATGACATGGTTGCGCTATTAACCTAATTCCAGGATGTGTTTGCATGGTCTCACGAAGACATGGTGGGTTTGTCCACTGACATTGTCCTTCATCGCCTTCCCATTAAGGAAGGATTTAAGCCAGTCAGGTAGAAGCTCAGGCGATTAAAACCTGAGTGGAGTTTAAAGGTGAACGAAGAAAGTGTGAGACAATTTCAAGTTAGCATTATCATGGTGTCCACATATTCGGAATGGATATCCAACATTATTCCCGTGTCTAAATCAGGAGGAAAGATACAATTTGCGTGGATTACCGGGATATGAACAAAGCTTGCCTTAAGGATAGCTTTCCCGTGCCCTTTATCCACATTCTTATTGATAATACTGCTCAATACGGCATGTACTCTTTGCTGATTGCTTTGTGGGGTATCATCAGACTATGGTCGCTGAGGAAGATCGTGAGAAAAATTCTTTCATCATGCCTTGGGGAACCTTCTGCTATAAATAGTTGTCATTCGGCCTCATCAATGCCGGGGCAACCTATCAGCAAGCTATGATGGCTCTTTTCCATGATTTAATGCATAAAGAGATTGAGATCTACGTGGATGACATCATTGTCAAGTCCCGAAGGGAAGAAGACCATTTTGACCATCTTAAAAATCTCTTTAATAGGTTGCATAAGAACAACTTGAAGTTAAATCCAGCCAAGTGCGCCTTTGGCGTTAAATCAGGCAGGTTGCTAGGTTTCCTAGTCAGCTACAAAGGGATTGAGCTGGATCCCACCAAAATCCAGGCCATCAAGGAAATGCCCATTCCTCAGACAGAGAAGGAAATATGGGGATTTTTGGGAAGAATCAACTTCATTAGCAGTTTCATTTCTCAACTCACAGCAACTTGTGAGCCCATCTTCAAATTGTTAAGGAAGAACTCCTCCATGAATTGGAACGATGAGTGTCAGAAAGCATTCCTTACAATCAAAGAGCAGCTGGTTAACACTCCTATTTTGGTACCTCCCAGGGATTATATTCCCCTGTTCATGTACCTGTCCATTAATGATAATGCTATGGACTGCATGCTGGGACAAAAAGACGATAGAGGCCAAGAACGAGCTATCTATTACCTCAACAAAAGATTCAGCAGCAGTGAACACAAGTACACTCTGATTGAGAAGACTTGTTGTGCTTTAGCATGGGCTTCCATGAGGTTACAACATTACCTCCATGGTCACACAACCCATCTCATATCCCACGTGGATCCTCTCAAGTATGTGTTCAGTAAGCCCATACTGAATTGTTGGCTGTCCAGATGGCAGTTGATCCTACAGCAATTTGACATCGTCTCCGTGACACAAAAGTCTGTCAAAGGTCAAGGAATTGTGGATCAACTGGCTGCCGCACCTGCAGGGGATTACAAAACCTTAGAAACATATTTTCCCGATGAAGGGGTAATTGCAGTTCAGCAACACCATCTGTACGATGCATGCCACACATGGAAAATATATTTTGATGGAGGTGTTAACATAGAAGGTTCTGGAGCTGGAGCATTTCTAGTATCCGGTACGGGGGAGCAGTATCCCGTCGCCATCAAATTGCAGTTTGTCAGCACCAACAACACAACTGAGTATGAAGGCTATATCATGGGGCTAAAACTTGTCCGTTTAATGGGCATCAAGCGGTTAACTGTCTTTGGGGATTCAAAGTTGGTAATAAAATAATCCACAGGAATCTATCAAACCATAGAATTACATCTGCTGCCTTACCATCGGCAAGTTCTATAGATGGCTTTGGAGTTCAAAGAAATCTCCTTTCTACACATTCCTCGTAATAGGAATGATTTTACGGATGCACTAGCAATGTTGGCCTCCTTGATTAACATACCTGACAAGAAAAATATGCCAAGCATCATATTTGCCCTGTAAAAGGCCCCAGCTTATGGGAACTATGTTGGAGAAATATCAGATGAGCTACCTCACATCCACAACCCTTGGTATCAACATATCAAGGAGTATCTGCGAGATGGATCTACACCCGCTGAGGCAAGCCTGACTGAAAAGAGGCAGATCCATCGACTTGCTGTGAAATTCTACCTAAGCGGAGATGCACTCTACAAAAGAGATGCAGGATTAGGTCTTCTCAGATGTATGGACAAAGACCAAGCTAAGAGGCTCATGGATGAGATCCATGGTGGATTATGTGGCCCACATATGAGTGGACCCCTACTTGTTAAGAAGATTCTTAGAACAAGATATTATTTGTTTACGCTCAAAGCTGACTATGATGATCATGTCAAGAGGTGCTATCAATGCCAAATTAATGGGAATGCTATCCACGCCCCTCCAAGGGAACTTCACAATATGAGTTCGCCATGGACCTTCTAAATGTGGGGAATGGACGTGATCGGGCCCATAGAGCCCAAAGCCAGTAATGGACATCGATTCATATTCACCATGATCGACTACTTCACCAAATGGGTAGAAGCAGCCTCCTTCCCCAGGGTTACCAAATTGCTTTCATCAGAAACAATATCGTCTTTCGATATGGACAACCAGAGGTCATAGTGTCAGACAATGCTAAGAACCTCAACAACAAAATGATGGAGGAGTTGTGCAGTAAATTCCACATCAAACACCTTAACTCCGTCATCTCTGGTCCAAAGATGAATGGTCTTTGTTGAAGCGGCTAATAAAAACATCAAGAAGATCATGCAGAAAATGTCCGCCAATCACAAAGGATGGCCTGACCTCTTGCCTCTGACTTTATTAGCCTACAGAACTTCAATGCTTACTTCCACTGGGGAAACCCCCTACTCATTAGCTATGGGATGGAAGCAGTGCTCCCCATAGAGGTGGAAATGGAATTCCTCAGAGTGTTAATGGACGCTCAGCTGGATGAAGACCAATGGGTACAAGACAGGTATCACCAATTGTCTCTAATAGACAAAAGGCGAACCGCGACTATCTTCCATGGTCAGTTATATAAGCAAAGGATCGCAAGCTCCTATAATAGGAAAGTCCAGCTACGGTATTTTAAACAACACGACTTGGTTTTGAAGAAGATCATTGACAACCAAGATCAATCTAAGGGAAAATTTGCTCCTAACTGGGAAGGCCCGTTTGTTGTCAAGGAGGTATTGACAGGAGGCGCTCTCAAACTACAAGAAATAGACGGCAATGAATTTCTACAGGGGTAGGCGATCCCTATACGCACCTAGAAGTATATATTGGCGAGTTGGGGTCTTATGCTGAAGATGAAAGCCTCAAAATGCAAATTATCCAAAAGAGTCTCACTGGAGAGGCTAAAGCCTGGTATGCTCGACTTGACAATGCCAAAATCCACAACTGGGAAGAATTGGCCCACGCCTTTCTCAATCAGTACGGTTTTCAGTCACAAATGGCAGCAGATCGATACCAAGTAACTAAAGTCAAAAAGTAAAGTACTGAATCTTTCCGAGAATATGCCCAAAGGTGGAGACATCTAGCAGCGCAAGTTATTCCATCAATGACAGAAACTGAGATGGTAATGATGTTTATTGATATCCAAGAGGCTCCTTACTATGAGAGGATCTTAGAAGGCATAGGAAAACCATTCTCAGAAATGATCAAACATGGTAAAATGGCAGAGATGGGTTTAAAGGTAGGCAAGATTAAAGACTTCACTGCCTTGGAAGCAGTCGCCAAACATATACAAACTGGCAAGTATGCGAGCGATCCCAGAGGGGTACCCGATAAAGGCATTGGAGATGTATCCCTTGTTATACAGGGGTAACCTGGTAGACCAACCTATAGTCCCCCCATTTGGAAAAAGCGAGACAATCTGCCATTTCAAAAATAGGTTGCATTTAACCCATTCCAGGACAGGAAAAGAAAATTTGAGAGAACGAAAAACCGGGTGTTCACTCCACTAGGCGATTCTCTTGAAAATGTATTGGCGATATTGATGGATCATAAAAATATTATCAAACTGGCTCCACCTCTGGAACCAGGGAGAAAAAGATACAATCCAAGCCAAAGATGTGCTTACCACTCAGGGTCTCCAGGACACGATACACAAGATTGTTGGTCCTTAAAGCATAAAATTCAAAATTTGATCGAAAGTGGCAGTATTGTGGTCCAACAACCTAACCAACAAAATGTCAACACCAACCTTTCGTTGCAGCATATTACGGAGGAAGTAAATATGATCAGGTCAGGAAGCACTGAAATGTATCCAAATCATAAGTACATACGAAGGATAGAGGAATACCCCCAAAGGCACATATCAAATGTCCTAAAGTTGGAAAACTTGGAGGAGGGTATGATAGTAATGCAAAAATTAGAGACGATCCAGAATCAAGTAAATCTGCTTGCTAAGCTGATAGTGTGACAACATCAGGATACAAGGCAGTTTTTCACTTAACTATCAGAAAGCTAAGAGAAAAAAGAGGTCAACCATAATGAAAAACCCATATCTCTGAGTTGCTACCTCCTATAAATCTCAAGATAAAGAGTTATGATTGCACCAAGATGTGTCTTTACCATTCTAACTCACTTGGATATACGACTGAGGAATGTTGGTCTTTGCGACATAAAATCCAGGATCTCATTGAAAATGAAGGGATGAAGATAGAATTCCTCATGACCAGAGAAGGTGAAAAGAAAATAAAAAGCTTAATATGTCCACTTCAGATAGGCAATTTAGAGGAGGTAAAGGCCATGAGCACCAATCCTGGCAGAACACAAGATGGATTAATCCTAATGCATCGAATGACAGAGGAGACACGGGAATCCCTAAAGGATATTCCTCCGCCAACATCAAACATCTTCTAGTCCAAAGATAGCAACCACGTTCCTGATTTTATCACCTTGGATGATGAGGAGGAATTACTAATCCTGTTCAAGGAAGGAAAAGACAAAAACAAAAATTCCTTGTAAGAAATGCAACCACCGTTCGAGGGAGATTTCATGGTCGAATCCTTTTAAGCCCAGGAAAAATATGAAGGAACAGATGAAAGAAAAGATGGTGAGATTGTCGAGGAAGCCAACCCATTGAAAAATCCAGATTTCATCCCTTTTTGCGATGGGTCCAGTTCAAGCGTCCATGAGGAATGTACTGCATCAGGGGGCGATCAAGTTATGGCCATAAGTAAAGATATTCAGAATCAAGAGGTAACCTCTATCGCGAGCCTTGAAGGCAACATCACCACTGACAACTAGACTATCAGGCCTCAACTAGCCAAGAAGATGTAGATCCAGGGGTTAAAGTTGTGAGTTCCAGAAGATGTTGGGACGGTATAACTTTCTTCGCAGTATGCCTTTTATTTTCCATGCATGTAAATATTAAAAAAAATCAAAAAAATTAAAAATAAAAAAAAAATCAAAAATCAAAAATCAAATCTGTTAGGTTTCAGCTCTAGGGGCGAACTACGTCGACCTGATCTCCTCGATACATGGGAGTACGTAGGCAACCATTTTATATGGCCCGATCGTACTAAAACAAAAACAACAAAAATATTTTTACACCCTTTTCATAAATAAAAATAACAAAAATATTTCTACACCCTTTTCATAAATAAAAAAAACAAAAACATTTTTACACCCTTCTCTATAAACAAAATTAATAAAAACATTTCTACACCTTTCTACCCTTACACCATTCAGCGTTGAACCTCTTACAACAAAAGTTCGAACTCACGAAAAGACCGATATCCCTCATCAATGGGAGTACGAGGTACCATTTATGGTCTTGATCAAATCAAACAAAAATCCAAAAACCCCAAACAAACACTTTATTCCATCAAATCTAACACAAGTCCCAGAAAAGAAGAAACAACGATACACCAAGACAACCAGTAGTGAGGACCTTCAAAGAGCTGACACCCTCAATCACTAGTGTTCATCAAATCAGAAGAAAATCATTAAGGATGATTGCGCAAACAAGTTAGGAATAATGATTGAGGGCATCAAAGCCAAAATCTACTGTCTGTTCACCATCTGGTATAGATGTAAAAGCCTCTTGCGATCTCTTCATCTTATCAGCCCATCTGTCAAAGAAACTATCCCAGACAACAAGCAACGTTGGGGTAATTTCAAAATCAATGACAACCCGATGTTGCGATTCTTACAACCAGACCGGTGCAATCTCGGAAATAACGACAACTCAACACTGGGTCATTTATCAACAATCCTAAAGAGGAAAATGCACCAGTCATCACCATCAGCATGGTACATCATCATTAGAGCTTCCCTCACATCGTCTCACTAGCGATTCGATAAGATCATTTAGTCTTTTCCAATCATACTGTTCTCAGAATTAATAATCCACATGTGAGGTATGGCTCTTTCATCCTTTTATTAGCTTTTAGTCTCCATTTACATGCATTAGCGATAATATACATGTTAAGTATTCTTAGAAAGAGGTTTTTTCTTAACTTGTTATGAATGGGATTAATTTTGATAAGCATCCGTGCGGTGAGAATCACGGGAATGTTTAGAGAATTAAGACTATTCAACCTTTTGATTAGGCACAACATCCTAGTTCAAAGCGCTTTTTGGAACAGACTTGACTTTATATGCATGTCTGCACTTTACGATTGCCCTGACTCTTAGTTGTGGGGTTGAAGCTATGGCAAAAATAATGGCAAATAATGAAAAGATAAAAGTTAAGTCGCCAGCCTAATGTCTCCAATCGTGGCCTAGGTTGATCGAGTTATTAAGCCTGAGGGGTGTCTTTACACCTGGTGCCCTAAAGCCATCTGGTTTGGGAGTTATCGGCCTAAGGCTCGTTACATTGGGTAACTTAGCGCCTAAGAAAACGAGCATTGCAAAAGGCAAAACCTGAGCAAATCTGAATTGTGGCGTAGGTTACTTGAGTAATTAAGCCCGAGGGGTGTCTTTACACCTGGTGCTCTAAAGCCCTCTGGTTTGGGAGTCATCGGCCTAACACTCGTTACATTGGGTGACATAGAGCCTATCAAAATGGACCTGTAAAACTCAGGCAAATAAGCAAATAGAGTTATCGTCTGACTTATCTCAAAGCTTGGCCTTTATTACTCGAGCCAATAAACCCGAAGGGGTGTCTTAATACCTAGTGCCCTAAAGCCCTCCGATTTGGGAGTTATTGGTCCAAAAATCGTTACATGGGTAATTCTGAATAGCCTAAGAAAACGAGACAAGATTAGGTGAGAAAAAAGAAAATTTGCTAAGGTATAGAACTAAAGCCCCTGCTAAGAGTTGCGTCACTCATAGTGCGTGTGTCATATGAAGTCAATTCTGTGAAGAATAACGTCTAGAGCGAAGATGAAGTTTCTCTGATAAAGGGAGATAAGTCTTTTAAAATCTAATCCTACCCATGAATAATGACCATGGATGTTTACAAATTTCATTGCGATTTCATAACTCATTCCATTTTATAATTTGTACTTCAAATGCTTTATTTACAAGAGTATACTAATCCTGACAGCCAAGCCGTCAAGCTTTTTGTACATTTTGCTCTTTTGATGTACAAGATATTGCTCACTCGCGACTTGGTCAACAAAGAGAGTTTCCCATATGAATCCCTGACAACAACATGCGAAAGGATTGGGGCATTTTCTAATTCCAAGAAATGGAAGGAGTTTAAGGCGAGATCAAGCTTCTCATCAAAAGAAAGGAGAGAACTCCTGAAGGAAATCATGGCGACGTAAGCTTGCCCCTACAGAAGAAGGGGAAATTTTTCAAAAAAGTACTTAAATCAAGAGCAGAAGGCCAATGATGAAAGGTCTAGCTAATGAAATCCTCACCATCAAATGTGTCAACATGCGTCAAGTCCTCACGAGTCGAGGCTTCAACATCGAAGTTCAAATCTGGGCAGCGAAAGAACGGGCTATACCCTCTAGGGATGTCGTGAGATTCGGATCATCGATTCGGTAGGGTTCATGAATCAAAAGCTCAAGGGAATGGGGCACAAGTACCCCAACAACAAAAAGAAACTCCAAATCACCTCAGAAAGGGTGAGGTAAGTTTCTATTCTAGACACTTTAAAATGTGCATCAACCTAGGACAATAGACTCCTAAGGACAAATCTAGGTCATCACATCATGCATGATTTGCACATGTGCAAAAGCGCTACATCAACGTACATCTCCATCAACATTTAGCATGCATCTCCTGTAGATTTAAATATGCGCGCACATTAAATGTCTAGATTAGAGGAAAATTCCTTCGCAGACATCAGTTGGTTGTCATTAATCCAGCATAACATTAGGCGGAGTCTGGTGAATTAAGCCGTTGAATATTACTTCAGTGTAACATCGTGGCCTTTTACTGCTTTATTTACATTCCATCCCGCCTGGAGTTTACTTCGTCACGGTTGATCGTTTTTACTACTTTATTTATATTTAGTCCCGCTTAGAGTTTACTTCGTGGAGGTTGATCGTATTTATTGCTTTATTTACATTTCTGATCCCCGATGGAGGTGCTTTATATATATATATATATATATATATATATATATATATATATATATATATATATATATATATATACGCTTTTATATATTTACATTTTGATCCCCAAGGAGGTGCTTCGTGGTCGTTGATCATATCTATATATATATTTTCAACTTTTATATATATATATATATATATATATATATATATATATATATATATATAACGCCATCATCTTTGTCATATAAATTGCGGCATCATGTGAGCTTAGGAATCATGTGATCACAAATTTAGTCTACTGAATCTAGATTCGGTTCCCATGATGGACATTTTCAGCTGTAAGTAGCTTGTAAATTATTCACAATGTTTGAATTTCCTTAGATGGCTTTCATGCCCATGAGAAGTTCGACACTGCTATATATTATTTCCTTGAGGATGCTTCGTATCTCGAAAATAAAAGCAATTAAGCTGAACATTTAATAAAATAGAAGTATCAAAGGCCTCAATTACTATTGAACACAGGGTTTGAAAAACCTCTTTTACAAAACATCATTGCTATATCTTGCTAAAAATTGAATTTTTGTACAAATTCAAACCCGTGTATATAGGTGCGAACAAGGCATAGCACTACTTCCACATAACATCACATTAACCCCCCCCCCCCACACATTCATATAATAGTTTCTTGAAAAGTGGTGGTCACCGTGGTAACACGGATGTCGGGGGGTGCCTAACACCTTCCCTCCACATAATCAAGCCCCCGAACCCAAATGAATCTCGATTTCACAGACCCATTTAGCAGTGTCACATCACTAGGTCAATGTGCAACTAGTTAAAACACCAACTGACAACTCTTACAGTCAAATCATCGACATATACATGTCAGACCTTTTTCACTTATTTTTTCAAACAAATCTCACCAAACATGAGAACACCAAAGAATAAGAACAGAAAAAGGGACAAATAAAAATCTCGACGTCGGCAGTATTTTCTATAGAGATAGAAACTAGCGCTTAGCCGAACACCCTTTTTCTTGAGTTTTTGTTCTTCCTTGGTGGATCACCTCTAGAGGCCAAACGCTTGGCTGGATAACGTTGATCAAAGAAAGGAATTAATCTCATGTATGCAAGGAAAGTACGAAGGACTAAGAGTTGAACTTGTACCTAAGGAAGCTCGAATCTTCAAGGGTATGAATATTCTTCATCTCTTTCGTTTAATTAATAATTGCGCATAAAGGATGATCTAGGTATATGGTTTGTAAAATTTTAAAACATGTTTTTACCATGTTTCAGCTACTTTAATTGTGTCTACGAATATTACAAACCTAACAGTGGTATCAAAGCTGCTGAACTGGTACCCAAATTAAATTAAAAAATTTATTTTATTTATTTATTTGATTTCTAATTAAGATAAAAGGTTTATTTAATTAAAAATTGGATTCCATGTTTCTCAGTAATTCTAAATTACAAATAAAGAAGTTTATTTTAATTTGGAATTAGATTAAAATAAAGATGTTTATTTTAATTTGAATTAGATTTTATGCTAATTAATATTGGCCATTAAATCGATATTATATATATATATATATATATATATATATATTGAATGTTTTTATTGATGCATATGGTGATATGTATGATAATAAATGGGGTTGATTGTGGAGTATTGACCAACGTGATTGAATTTTATTTTAGTTGGATGCATGAATGTATGAGTTTTATTAAATGGGGTATGCGTACCTCGTCTTCTCTAATTTTTTCTTGATGTAATTTCTATCTCCCTTCTATGTACTTCCCCTTGACTATTGATCAAGGTTTCTATTTAAATATAAATAATTTTGTAATAGGAATAGTTATAATTAAAATTTTAAAGAATTGGAGACCTAGGAGCAAGGAGCAAGGAGCAAGGAGCAAGGAGCAAGGAGCAAGGAGCAAAAAACACTTGAAGATCTGTTTGTAATGGAACCTGAGTTTAAATGTAGTAGTTATGTTTAAATTTTATTCTTGCATCCTAGGGTTTGACCTTTTGGTTCACTTGGTGGCTCTAGTGAACCAAACTAGAATAAAGTCCATAATCAATCTGGATAGAATATAGTATTATATATGCATGCTTATACTATATATATATATATATATATATATGTGTGTGTGTGTGTGTGTGTGTGTGTGTGCATGAGCTAAACAAGATGAGAGAAATAATTATAATAAACATGTTGTCCAATTTATATAATGACAAATACGCGCAAGTGCACACGGTTAATCAAGTAATAAAGTGATAAGAAAGGTTGTCGAACCCACAAAGAACAATTATTCTAATTATCAAGCTTCTACCAATTTAACCCACTTAAACAGTCACTCCAATTGATTTGTGAAAGTTGATTAAAATAAAGTAATTAAGAACTAATTAAACTGACAAATATTGATTACCAGATGAGTAACACATAGGAACACAATTTCCCCAATTTCTTTGCAATAATCGCTTTATCTTATTCCAACTTAATTAATCCAATGAGTTGCTAACTAGGATTGTTTATCAATTTACTATTATCTTTCAACGATTAATAAAAATACATATTTCAGTTATTTTGCTACTTTTGTGCAAGACACTTGAAATATATTCATTAAGCTCAAACTCCTAACAAAGTTATGCATGGCATATAAGTACTTTCGTCTCATACATTGTTATGTTATCCTTAACAAGAATCAACAAATTTATACGTTATTATATTAAGATCTAATCTAATATCTCCTCTTTCAATTCAATCAAAGATATCAAATTAATTTGTAGCTAGACAATTAATAGATTAAGCACAAAATATAATAATCAACTCAATAAGATTAACAAGTGAAAATAATGATAATTGAACTATTGAATTGCAAAAGGTTCAATTGTATCCCTGACTAAGAATTTAGTTCATCATCATAATAGAAATAAGAAGATCAAAATTAAATAGCATCATAAGTACAAATAATGAATTTAAGAGAAGAAGGAAAACTCTGTCGAGGAATCTCCAATCTCCAAGCTGCAATCTGCCTTCAATGTTCTCCAATGTAATCTCCAAGTCTCCACAAGGTGGCTCTTAATGAATTATCGTCCAAAAGTCTAGAATTAGCCCCAAACTAAATAAACAACTAGCATTTATAACCCTAACAAAACCCTATTAGAAAAGGTAAGTAGCAATCCTTTTTTTACTCAACTTCTGTGCTTCAATAACCAAGTCAGTGCCAATCCCAACCGATCGACATGCCCCGCGTCTGGTCCCTTCATAGAATGGCATGACCCATGCTATGTAAGCAGTCAATTCCTTTAGCTCAGCGTGCCCAGGTCTGGCTCGGGCTCGAGAGAGTAAGCGCCGCACTGCCAAATCTTGATAGAATATGCACTTCTTTCTATTTCCTTTCCAAGTTCAGCTCTTTAACCTATCCAAACCATTTTCCTTTAAAATAAAACAAAACCATCACAAGTAATATGAATAACACCCAAAAACTCATAATATACCAAGCTAATTGACATCAAATCATAGGTTAAGAACCTACTCATCAAATTCCCCCAAACTTGAAACATTGCTTGTCCTCATACGAACACAACTATACTAAACAACTAGACACAAATGAATGCAAAAATTGAGCAAAAAGTATGGTACTAGATAACACATGCGCCTCAGCGATAACCCCATAACTTGCATTTCATACAACATCATATACATTCATAACCGTGCACATCCTCACCCTTCTAACATAACCTTAGCCCCTTCCTGTGTGTGTGCGCCCAACATCATATCAGCAAATGCAAAGTCATCTATGTGATCAAACTCACGCACACACCCTTTTTACCAATTATCAACCAAACATGACATCAACATAAATACGAGGGAAATCAGATTACTAAATAGCGGGTTCATTTTAATGCTCCTTCCCACTAATTATTTTCCATATCTGACTCGTGCATTGTCCACCCCGTTAGGCTTTTCAATGTTACCCATGTAACGGACTTTTGACCAACGACTCCCAAACCCGAAGGCTTTAGGACGCTGGGTGTAGAGACATCCCCTAAGGCTTACTTGTCCGAGTAACAAAGGCCACGAAGTAGAACTAAGTCAATGTTTTATTTTCATCTATAATTATTGTGCTACTTTTTTTTTCTTTTCTTTATTTTTTTTTCACCATGATTTCCCTAAACTTATGTATAAGCCAATGCTTAATTTAAAACAGTGATCAAGTGAGTATCCATGGTTTATTCCATATAAATTTCATAATCGCTACTGATATTCAGTTAGTGTGCTTGAAATTAGAATAAGGCCAAAAGTATATTATGAGGTTACTATGTCCACAATTAATCAACACATGATAGCCCGTTTAATGCACAAAAAGGGGTAACTCAATATCATCATTGATCGATATCTAAAGTACCAACACATAAATACTCAATCTCAATGCAAAATGCATGCGTCTACTAACACAAATCCTACATGAATGCACATATTTTTTTCTATACTAATAAATGAACTATGCAATTATAAACTAGACAACTTACTAATGCAATTTACTACTTAATCACCCACTATGAATTAACAGAAACCAAACAACCTATTAAAACTACTCAACCCCCCAAACTTAGCACTAGTAATGTCCTCATTACATCATTAAAAAAACAGAAAATAAGCGCGAGGACTTCCCTGAGAAATGAGTTAAAGCTCGTCATGGGGACCTTCATCATCCGAACATGCATATGAACTATACCAAAATTTGGATTACAACTAGAGAAAGCATCCGCTAGTGCATTGAAAGCACTAATATTGTACTGATGCATTGTATCTTGGCATTGAGCTAGCCATAAGATATGTTATTGATGGTGTCTCTAAAACCACGGAGATGTATCAGCCCCAGTCCTTTCTTTAATTGGATCATCGTCGACTAGCGGGGATGGGGGTCATATCATGATGTACCCTTCTCTTCTCAGATTTGATTGTTCCCCATCCCATTCTCTATATTTGTCGATGGTTGCATGGTCGATGATTGCCATTGGGTGCTAAATTTGTTCGAATGAATGCCATTGCACCTCGACTTTACTGTACAGATCAGTGATAAGAAATCCATGGAGAAGGCCACCCGTGGTACCACCCTTTAGCAACCGTTCAATAGACTCCTGAATGCACATACCCATATCCACTTTATAGAAAACAATTGCATTGTTCACCCAAAAGTTGTGGTGTACAATGTCATATAACAACCTAGCCCTTTTCTTAGTCACATCATTCTGATGGCATATGGGCATCAATCGGGCACATATAAATGCATATCAGGCTTTGCCATATCAACTTAAGGCAAAGTGTGAGAAGCTAATCTTCTCATAAGTGCTAGCTCTTGTGACCCACTGCGTTCCTGACTTGCACAACTGTACAATGAGCTCGTCTAAATCCTCAAATCGTGCATCAAAAGGTGTATCTAACCCAAAGTGGTCATTGATTGCATATGTATTAAATGAAATCATCCTACCCCGCACCATCACCATGTAACCAACATGCTCAATAACATTGGCATAAAATTCCTTGATGATGTTGATCACTGTAGCCTGCAGCTGCTCAACCAGTTTGAACCAATTTCGCTCCACAATCATGAGAGCCATATCTCCATCCAGGTTGGCATCTAACTTCAAACCCTTTTCCAATACAAGAGTCTTTTTGTTGATTATTATTTTGACTCCTGTCTCCACTGCTTCACTCACAAATTTAGAACCATCGAATTGTGCCCGAGCACTAGAGGTTGAAGCTCATTGTCACTTGTTAGAAGACATGGTGTGTCTTGAACAACAAAGAGTCTAATGTGGTTTAGGTAATGTATCGAATAGTTGGTGGGTAACTCTGTGTTTCCCCAAACTTACTTTGTATGAACAAGCAATTATCCCAAATAAACTAACACTTCAATGCAGTAATTGGGCAGTAGTAACCCGAGGAATCCCAAATAGAATGAATATAATAGAGAATAAACAAGGTATAGAACGTGACGGCAATATTTCAATTGTGTTACCTCATATATGCTAATTGAATTCTAAACAATAATTCTATTGGAGCTTGTAGCTTGGACGCCCAATCTATGATAACAATAGTTGATCGTGGGGTTTGATTTTTATAGGATGTAAGTGGATTTAACATATATTAGCAATAAAAGTTTGGAATGGATTAGGGGAGTAGAAGTTAGAAGGGATTGGTAGTGTATAGAGGGTAGAATTGTGATGTATAGTGTGTGTTGAGGAACGAATGAAGTAGATATGGAAGTGTATTCGGATAGGAGATCAAGAGGTTGAGTGAAAATGGAAGTGTAAAGGCGTAAACCCTCATTTAAAAACTAAATTAGCCGAACGGCGCGCCCCACGCTGAAATGGCAGTGCTTGATGCATAGTAGTGTGCCCCGCACCCATAGCCCTATAATCCTGGAAAGCCCTGCGCTGAGTAGGTAGTAATTGAAGCATGATAGTGTGCCTCGCGCTAGAATTACTATAGTAATGGCGCAGCCCGCGCCAGTCTAATAATTTGCCTGAGCTTCCTTATTTTGTCCTAGATACCTATAGTATAATGACAACAAACTTATTAATCATACAAGTCATTAAAAAAATGACTACTTAGGCTCTAAAATTAAATAAAAATTAATGATAAAGGGGAAGAGAAAAAGCTTTAGAAATTGGGTTGCCACCCAAGAAGCGCTTGGTTTAATGTCGTCATCTTGATTTTGTCGCTTGGATCATCAGTCTTTCTCCTTAAGGGTGATCAAGATGTTTTTTCGGTCTGATCCTCTGCCCAAATAGTGCTTTAGTCTTCTGTCTATTAACCTTGAATGTTTTAAGGCTATTGGGATCCTTAACTTCAATTGCTCCTCATGGGAAGACCTTGGTGATTGTGAATGGCCCAGACCACCTTAACTTTAGCTTACCCGAAAATATTTTAAGCCTTGAATTAAAAAGTAAAACTGTTTGACTAGACTCAAAGGATCATTGGACAATTTATTTATCGTGTCGATACGGGTTTTGTAATCTATGCGATATGCCCATAATGCTTCATCGAGTTTGCTTTCCCAATCTTTCTGTGTTGGATTAACAATCTTCTCCAGAATCTTCTTCACTTTTCGATTGGATACTTTAGCTTGCCCATTTGTTTGAGGGTGGTAGGTCATGGCAACCTTGTGTCTAACTCCATATTTAGCCAACAGAGCCAAAAACGATTTATTACAAAAATGTGTACCTTCGTCACTGATGATAGCTCTTGGAGTCCCAAATCTTGTAAAAATATTTTCTCAAAGGAAGTTCAAAACCACCTTGGCATCATTTATAGGTAAAGACACTACCTCAACCCACTTGGAAACGTAATCCACCACCACTAAAATATATTTGTTATTGAAGGACGACAGAAACGGCCCAATGAAGTTGACGCCCAATACATCAAATAATTTTACTTCCATCATTATATTTAGTGGCATCTCATGGCGACTTGTTATATTCCCTACTCATAGGCACCTGTCGCATATTTTTATGAATACATGAGAATCTTTGAATAACCTTGGCCAAAAAAAGCCTGATTGGATTACATTTGTGGCCGCCCTATCTCCTCCATAATGGCCACCATACAAGGAAGAATGACAATGTTATAGAATTCATTCAATTTTCGTTTCAGCCACACATCTGCGTATCATTTGCTCAGAAAATTAATTGAATAGAAAGGGCTCATCCCACATATAGTGTTTAACCTTAAACAAGAACCTCTTCTTTTGCTAAAAACTAAGACCATATGGCACAATCCCGCTTACGATGTAATTCACATGATCCACGTACCAAGGGGTTTCTGTAGCCACCAAAAATAATTTCTCATCCGAAAAAGATTCGTTGATCATGATCTTATCGATTCCCAGATGTTGTTCATTCTCCAATCGTGACAAGTGATCGGTAACTTGGTTTTTAGTCCCCTTCTTATCTCGAATCTCTAGATCAAATTATTGTTGGAGAAAGACCTATCTAATTAGCCATGGTTTGGCATCCTTTTTAGAGATGAGATACTTAATGGCCGAGTGATCCATGAAAATGATGACCTTTATACTGATCAAATAAGCTCGAAACTTATCAAATGCAAATACTACAACAAGAAGTTCTTACTCTGTTGTTGTGTAATTTACTTGGGCGTCATTCAACATTTTGCTTGCATAATAAATTGCATGGAATACCTTGTCCTTTCTTTAGCCCAACACTACTCCCACTGCGTAGTCACTAGCGTCACACATTAGTTTAAAGGGAATAGTTCAATCTGGAGAAATAATGATCGGTGCGGTGACCAACTTCTTTTTCAACAACTCGAACGCCTTAAGACAATTAAAATCAAATTTGTATGGCACATCTTTCTCAAGTAAGGCACACAACGTTTAGTGATCTTAGAGAAGTCCTTGATAAAGTGTCGGTAGAACCCTGCATGGCCTAAGAAACTATGAATCCCTTTTATAGAAGTTGGAGTAAGTAAATGCTCAATTGTCTCAATTTTCGCTCGATCAACTTCTAAGCCTTCTACTAAAACCTGATGGCCTAATATGATCCCTTGTGGTACCATGAAGTGACATTTTTCCCAGTTAATGATCAAATTAGTTTCCATACACCTCTGAGGTACTAACATTAGATTGGCCAGGCATAGATCAAAGGTTTCCCCAAATACCAAAAAATTGTCCATGAATATCTCTATGTTTTTCTCCACCATGTCGAAAAATATAGCCATCATGCAGCGTTGGAACGTTGCAGGTGCATTGCATAGCCTGAATGACATCCTTTGAAATGCGAACGTTCCGTAAAGGCATGTAAAAGTAGTCTTTTCCTGATCTCCAGGTGCTATGACAATTTAATTGTAGCCGGAATACCCATCCAGTAAGCAGTATAATTTATGTCCAGCTAATCTATCAAGCATTTGATCAATAAATGGCAAAGGGAAGTGGTCTTTGTGTGTTACTTTATTTAATTTTTTGTAATCCATGAACACCCGCCATCTAGTTACTGTCCTTGTTGGAATTAGCTTGTTATTTTCATTTGCTATGACTGTCATTCCTCCTTTCTTTGGGATGCACTGCATCGGGCTAACCCACGAACTGTCCGATATAGGATAGATAATTCCAGCGTCTAACCATTTAATGATTTCCTTTTTGAAAGCCTCCTTCATAATTGGATTCAATCTGCACTGCTATTTCACGACTGGCTAATTAGCTTCTTTCTCCAACAAAATTTTGTGCATACAAAATGAAGGACTGATTCCCTTATTGTCAGCTATTGTCCACCCAATCGTAGCTTTAAACTCACAAAACACTCACAATAACTTCTCCTCTTGGGCTACATTGAGTAATGTTGAAATTATAATTGGTAGAGTCAAAGATTCACCTAAATAGGCATACTTAAGCTGACTCGGTAGTTGTTTCAACTCTAATGCTGGAGGTTCTTTAATGGATGTCTTCAGCCGTGAATTTAATTTCTCAGATCTATCCAATTCTTTGAATTGCTTTCCATATGGCATAAAGGACAGCGATGCATTTAATATTTTCAAATATTCTAGTGAAGATGGGAAATTTGCTGCATGTGGACTGATTAAAGCTGTCTCAAGTGGATCACCATGTACCTCAATCTTAGAAAATTCTTTTAATGAGGATTCAACTCAATCAACTTTAAAACTCTCTTCGACCTCTTTCAGAAACTGCATTGCCTTGAACACATTAAAGGTCACCTCTTGATCTTGTACCCTCATCGTGATTTCCTTTTTCTACACAACAATCAATGTTCTTCCGATATCTAAGAATGGGCGCCCAAGTATAAGTGGGATTTCCTTGTCCTCCTCAAAGTCAAGTACTATAAAGTTGGCGGGAAACATGAATTTGTCAACTTTAACGAATATGTCCCCCACTATCCCTCGTGGGTGCGTTAAAGACTGATCTACTAGCTGGAGAGTTACATCGGTAGGCTTCACTTCTGGTAGACCCAACTGAGAATAGATGGATAATGGCACTAAATTAATGCTAGGCCCTAAGTCACACAATACTTTGCCAAAAAACTTAGTCCCAATTGTACAAGGTATGGTGAAGCTGCATGGGTCCTTAGGCTTTGGTGGCAACTTTTTCTGTAGAATTTCACTACATTCCTTAGTAAGTGCAACCGTCTCAAAATCTTCCAACCTTCTTTTCCTCGATAGTATCTCCTTCATGAACTTTGTGTAACTTGGCATTTGTTCTATCGCTTCGATAAAGGGAATATTAATGTGCAATTTCTTGAATACCTCTAAAAATTTTACAAATTTCTTGGTCTCCTTATCCTTGTGGAGTCTACTTGGGTATGGAACCGGTGGCACATATGATTCGGGTTTTTTAATTTCTGCTCTTCATCAAATTTCTTCTCCTCTGCTGCTTTAACTAAATTCCCCTTCTCTTGTACTGACTGCTCACTAATACTATCGTCGTTAAGTCGATGCTTAGTTGAACTTTGTTTAGACGACTCCTCTAGATCTTTCCCACTTCTTAAGGTAATCACCTTACAATGTTCTTTTCCATCTCTTGGGTTTGCTTCTGTGTCGCTTGGCAATGATCCTTGAGGACGAGTATTCATAGCTGTAGCTAATTGCCCGATCTGGTTCTCTATATTCCGTAAAGTCACATCATGCGTGTTCTTCCATGCCTCGTTATCCTTGATGTACTTTAATAATAACGCCTCAAGTTTTGGTTTCCTTTCTTGTGGTGGAAGTTGCTTCTGTTGCTTTAGTTGAAATCTCGGTGGTGCTGTTTGTCGTGGAACTTGTGGTTGAGCTTGGTGCTAATTCTGATTATTATTGTATGAAAAATTTGAGTTATTTTTCCACCCCAAATTCTAGCTATTCAAATTCACCCCATACGGTTGCCTACTTAAATTCCCGATAAACTGCACCGATTCGGTGTTAATAGCACATTGCTCTGATTGATGAGCCCCTGCACATAATTCACATACCAGTTCTATTTTCAGAACGTTCTGCACCCCCAGAGCATTAATTTTTTCTGTTAACGCTAAAATCTATGCGGTTACTTGAGTGGATAAAGCTGTTATGACATCCAATTCAAATACTCCTGCCTCTTTTGGTTGAGTTAATCTGCTGGTAGGCTACTGATAGTTATTGGCTGCCATGTTTTCCAATTATTCATAACCTTCTTCACAACTTTTTGCGTTTAAAGCTCCACCTGCGGCGACATCGATACTTGTCCCTATTTGACTATTAAGACTGTTGTAGAAGGTTTGCACTTGCAGCCATAATGGTAAACCATGATGTGGACATTTTCGCAGTAGATCCTTATATCTCTCCCAAGCCTCATATAAGGATTCAGAATCAAATTGCCTGAATGATAAGATTTCATCTCGTATTCTTGTCATTTTTTGTTGGTGGGAAGAACTTAGCAAGAAAATTTTGCGACAAGTCATTCCTTGTTGTTATTGACCCTGGTGGCAATGAATGTAGCTAACTCCTAGCTTTATCTTTTAATGTGAACGAAAATAGTCTTAGTCTTACTGCATCTTCTGCACTCAATTAAATCTGAATTTATCACAAATTTCCAAGAAGCTGATGATATGATCGTTAGGGTAATCATTCGGTGTTCCGTCAAATTTTACTAAGTTCTGGATCATATGAATTGTGCCTGATTTGATCTCAAAATTATTGGCTATAATAGCAGGCCGTGCTATGTTAGACTGAATATCTGTAACTTTCGGCATGCCATATCCTCGAAGCAGTTTGTATTCTTCTTCTGCCATATGAATATGATTTTCCATGGTAGCTTGATTGAAATTTAGTTTCCTCCAAAAAGTTTGTTCAATCTCACTTTCGTAACGAACTAAATCTGGACCCTTGGATCGTATTTGCATAAAGCACTGAACTTACCCTAGTGCACACACAATTCCTAGATCAATGCTTGAACAGACTTAAAAAAAAGGAAGCCTGTAAAAGAAAACAAAAATAAAGATAAGAAAATTTTGTTTAAATAAATTAAACTAATAAAAACTATTAACAAAATAATTATTAGAACCGTTCCCCAGCAACGGCGCCAAAAACTTGTTATCCAATTTATCTATTGACAAATACGCGCAAGTGCACACTGTCAATCAAGTAATAAAGTTATCGACATCGGGATTTTTATTTATCCCTTTATGTTCTTGTCTTTTTGTGTTCCCATGTTAGGTGAGATTTGTTTGAAAAAATAAGTTTGAAAAGGTCCGACATGTATATGTTGACGATTTGACTGTAATAGTCTCCAGTTGGTATATTTAAATGGTTGCACCAACTCAACCGAGAAAAGGTTTGCATAAAGACCTAGTGATGTGACACTATTTAACTGGTCTTCAAAACCGAAATTCATTAGGGTCCGAGGGCTTGATTAAGTAGAGGGAAGGTGTTAGGCACCCCCGGACTTCCGTGATAACATGGTTACTGCCACTTTTCATTTTAAACTTTTATCTGTTTGTGTGTGTGTAGGTCTATGTGCAGTTGTTTGGAAGTAGTGCTATGCCTAGTTCGCACATATATATAAAGGGTTTGACTTTTGTATAAAAGTTCAATTTTAATGAGATATGGTAGTGATGTTTTGTAAAATAGGTTTTTCAAACCCTTGTACTCAATAGTAATTGAGGCCTTTGATACTTCCATTTTATTATGTGTTCGACTTGATTGCTTTTGTTTTCGAGATGCGAAGCATCTTTAAGAAAATAAGATACATAGCAGTGCCGAACTCCTTGTGGGCATGTGATCCATCTAAGGAAATTCAAACACCGTGAATAATTTACAAGCTGGCTACAACTGAAAATGTCCATCACGGGAACCGAATCTATATTCAGAAGCTGAATTAGTGATCACATGATTCCTAGGCTCACATGACAAAGCAATATGTGCAAAAGCTAGAAAATAGACTAGATTTGCATTCCAGCTTCAACGGTTCCAGTTTAGTCACCATAAACCGGTTAAAGTCAGAAATGACCAGATTTAGGCAAATCTAGCCCGCGGGCTGATAAAATAGTTATATATATATAAAAACTGTGAATATATATATATATATATATATATAAAAGCAGTAAAAGGCCACGAAGTGATCTCCAGGCCAAACATGAATGTAAATATATATATATATATATATATATATATATGTATATTGTTATCGAGCTTTGTTCAATGGATTTATATATATATATAAGTATTTATATATATAAGCAATAAAAAAACCACGAATCGATGAACCGAGAATACCCACACGACGCGACTCTCAACGCGAGCAGATATATATATATAGAAGTGATAAAAAGCTTAAAAATCTAAAATATCTTATAGTGGGCTGCCAAGAAAACTTCAGATAGCTTTTGATGCGTAAAACCTCAGTTTCCACCGGTTAAATTTTAGTATGTAGCAAAACACGAGCTTACAAGTGTTTAGAAAGAAGAATCACCCAATTTAGAGCACTCTAGAAGTGTTTACAGACTGAAATGGACAGAGTTTTCTTTCCTTTTTCTATTTCTTTTTTTTTCAAATAAGTAACCAAGTGCCCATATTTGTAGACCGAATGGCTGCGGGTCTACCTACGGCTTCCCGGGTTGCCCCGGGTCACGCGAGTCCCATCGTCTCAAAGTATGTGCACTCATGCAACGCGCTGTCCGCTCAAACCTTCATAACTTTCAATCCAGGCATCCGATAGAGGTGTGTTGTACCTTTTCGGAATGATATTGTCGAGAGCTACAAAATAACATGGGATTAGAGGTTGTACGAAGCCGGGAAGATGGGTCCATGACCAGATCTTCAAGTCTTCAAATTCTATCCGGTGTGCTGTCTTGTGTAGTAGTCACTCGGGATTTGGGCTATTGTTCTTGTGGGAAACTTTTATATGAGGTGTTGGTTGAAATGATGTTGAGATGACGTAAATGTAGTATTGAGGTGGAAAAATGACAATTTTGCCCCTCACCGGGGTTATATCCAGCTCTATACAGATGTAACAGTCGTTGCACAAGGTTATCTCTGAGATTGGGCTGCTGTGAGTGCTGAATGTCCTCAAGGTTATATCTGAGGTGTGCTTGACCTCCTGGGGTTGTCTCTGGGGTTGGAACTAAGTATCTCGAGGTTGTCTCCGAGATTGAAAACTAAGTATCCCGGGGTTGTCTCCGGGATTGAGCTAATTTGACTTCCAAGGTTGTCTCTGGAGGATGATTTTGCCCTCCTGCAGGGTTAGTAATAGGAATGCAAAATTTCAAGTGTCTACAGATGCCCATCTTTATCATATTCATGCAATGTAACGACATGGATAGGATAAAGATTGCTAGACAATTGAAACATGACAGGATAATCATGATACAAATGTAATGTAGCATGTGCGAATGAATGCTGAGTGTATGGAAAGGATGTTGCTCCATGAAATGAGACCAGAGGATGTGGACATTGGGGTTATCACCAAAGTCTTTAACCCTCATTGCAGACTTTCTACCACAGATGTTGTTCTTATATGCTAGAGACTCTTGGGGAATTGTGCTCTGTTCGATGAAGATTTGTATAACAGATTCCATCATCGATCCTCCCCGATGAGGATGTTTTCTCTGGTTTACATCACCAGGTCTTTCCAGTGCTTTGTTGGAGTTACTGCCAATAATTTTATGTTGTCAGGGTTGTCTAACCTTCGTTAAAATGTCCTTCAACGACTACCATTATCGGACCATCTCTAACACTTCGTTGGACTTACTTGCTTACAGTTGAAACATGTCAAGGCTTCTTAACCTTCGTTGAAATGTACTTCAATGGCTAAACATCATCAGACCATCTCCGATGCTTCGCTAGATTTACTTGTCAATGGCTAAAAAACGTTAAGGTTGCTTGACCTTCGTCGAAATGTACTTTAATAGCTGAATATCATCGGACCATCTCTGATGCTTCATTGGATTTACTTGCCAATGACTGAAAAACTTCAAGGCTGCTTGACCTTCATTGAAATGTACTTCAATGGCTGAGATTATCGGACCACCTCCTATGCTTCGTTGGATTTACTTGCCAATGACTGATAGTATCAGGGCTGCCTGATCTTCACTGAAATGTCCTTCAATGGCTAAGCATGTATGCAATCTCGCTGGGGAAAGATTTTTTGATGAAACGTATAGTTGTGATTGGATTACCTACGTTCGAGAGCCTACTCATCTGACGCAGATTGATAGCTTGACCCAGCAGTTGGACCGGTCACATTTTTTCATCTGGCATTTGGGCAGAGATCCTTCCGAGGTGGATACTTTTGATCCTTCCAGCTCAGGGGCTCGCCCTTCGGGTGGCCCATATTCAGATTATTTTACCGGTGTAGATCCTATATTGTATCGGCCTGATATCCCTACCTGCGGAGATTCAGTGACTTAGGATGAGTTACATCAGATGGATAGGCTAGATGATGTAGATATCAACACTATTGACTTCTTCTGATGTATTTCTCGCTATATCTATTTATAGACCTCTGTTAGATATTGGACGGCTATGCCCCATTTTCGTTATATCTTTTGATAGGCCTTTGTTAGTTGTTGGGCAGTTGTGCCCCATTTCCCTATATTTTTTAGCTGTATACAAAGATGATGTATTAGATGATGATGTACTTAGGAATATATGTATATTGTTTTCTATTCTCTACATCATATTGTTATCTATTATTTATTCTGCATGTATTATGTTATGAATATGTATTTCTAGAGATGAGTTCAACATTGACCCTTAGATGGTTTTATGACATGGCCCTACAGATGTCTTCATCGATAGTTAGCCGGATAGATCATTCCCCACCAGTATTGGTGGCCTCCTGTTTGAGATCGTGGTATGACAACTTGTCCTCCCTAGATCGGGTGACAGTAGATCAGTTAATGCATCACTCTATGACCCTCCTGATGTTCCAGGTTCCATTGGGTTTTATAAAGGGCATGCTGGAGCACTAGGTACCGGATCAGCATGTGTTTCGGTTTGAGACCAAGGAGTTAACTCCTACCTTGGAGGAGTATGAGCGTTTGACAGATTTATCGCTGGATAAGCCTTGCTGACATGAGTTGGAGTATGAGCATTTGACAGATTTGACATATTTGTCCCAGATGTCTATTATGGTTACTATCTTTGATTATATCCATGTTTTGATCTCCATTCTTGAATTTTACTCCACTATAGCTTATTATGGAGTGTTTTTGAACTTGGATTATCTAAAGTAAGAATCCCTAATCTTTTTTTTTTGTCTCACTAGATTCATTTCTTAAAAATATTTTTCATCATCTTCAGTCCTAAATGATGATATAACTGAATATCTTTGACCTGCAGTGCAAAGATGAATAATTACCTGATGAATATCTTTGGCCCGTAGTGCAAAGATGAACAAGTGCTGAGATGAACATGACCAACTGGTGATACAAATGAATATCTTTGGCCCATAGTGCAAAGAGGAATATTTGATTCAAGATGTATATTGATTGATGTTACAGGGATAAAATATTGATGATGGACTTTTAAATTCATAAATGATAGTAGATTTCATTCTCTACTTAACTCTTCTAATGAATTGTTATTTTCGCTGCAGTTGTTGATCTAAAACTTGTTGTCTATTATATTCTATCAGATTTTTCCCTGTTGAAGACGAAGGATAATTTGTTGTATATTATCTTAGTCATAATATTCTTTACTGGGCTAGTTGAGCTCACTCTTTTCTTTTTTGTTCCATTTTTCTTCTCAGGAAGTGAAAATTTAGTAGGAACTAGCCGAGGTATGGAGTGATGGTTCAAGATAGTTTTTTTAGTAGTCCTCACTATTATGTAAAATAGTGCATCAATAATTGTAATGAGGACTTTATCTGAGTGTGGATATTATTTAGAAGACAATATTTGTATTTAAACTCACAGTTTATGTGTTGTCATATTTTGCACGATAATTGTATTAATAAAGTTATAGTTATTTCTGTACCATGTATTTGGTGACTCAGAATGGGTGATGTATACCTATTTTGGGGGCGTCACAATAACATCGCCACTTTCGATCAGATTTTGGATTTTATGCTTTAAGGATCAACAATCTTACGTATCGTGTCTTCAAGAACCTGAGTGGTAAGCGCATCTCTGGCTTGGATTGTATCTTTTACTTCTTAGATCAAGAGGTGGAGCCAGTTCGATAATTTTCTTGTGATCCATTAACATCACCAATACATTTTCAAGGGAATCACCCAGTGGAGTGAACACCCGATTTTTAGTTCTTTCAAATTTTCTCTTTTTGTCCTGACATTTGTTGAATGCGGCCTATTATTGTAATGATAAATTTCCTTCCCTCTTTCAAATGGGGGGATTATGGTTGGGTGTCCTAGATTGCCCATGTAAAATGAGGGATACATCTTCATCGCCTTTCTTGGTTACCCTCTTGGGAGTGCTCACATAGCTGCCAGACTGTATATGCTCGACGACTGCTTCAAAAGTCATGATGTCTTTAATCTTTCCTGCTCTCAAGTCCATCTCTGCCATTTCACTATGTTTGATCATCTCCGAGAATGGCTTGCCTATTCCTGCTAGGATCTTCTTATAGTATGGTGCCTCTTGTATGTCTATGAAAGTCATCACCATTTTAGTTTCTGGCATAGGCGGGCTGACATGAGTCACCAGTTTATGACCCTCACAGGCTTGAGCTGCAGAGTTGCCCTGAATGAGATCTCCTCGGGGGATGTAGTGTCCATGCATTTTCTTATTGACAGATTTGGCTCATTGGACAGTTATGTGCGGCACTCCGGGGATTTCACCACTTCGGAGGATGATTAGCGTGTGGCCAAAGTAGATGTACTCTTGATGTGCCTGGTGGCTTATCTGTACATGCCATTATACATGGACCATTTAGACATCGACATAATTATGGCAGTGTGAGCTCTCCGGGAGGGACATACCATTTTACCGATGATTCTGGCAGAGACCTTGAGGTCGGCCACGTATTGTCATATCCATTCTGTGCGGGTATTCATTGGCAATTCAGTCTTATTGTACGTGTGGTTTATAACACATTTGAGATCGATTGGCACATTTCAACGCCATGGGTATTGTTTTTCCCACGAGATAGCCATGTCCTACTCCTTTTAGCCAGCAGAGTGTACATACGCTGCTTTTTAGTTGGTTTTCTTATTAGGGATCGAGGATCCATTTGATATTTTACCATGTTCAGGGCTTAGTTTTCCCTACAACTTTATCACTCATGCATCTGGCATGGATTATCTTCCCCTAGTTGGTTTGAGGGGCGTAACCACTTATCATCCACTAGCTGTGATGGCATAATTTGACCAGTTTTAGGATGTTCATCCCTCTGACGGGGCATTGGGTCAGCGTTTGTCATCTCAGCTTCTGTCAGTAGAGGATTTGTCAAGGATTTATTCCTGTTGGGCCCAGCGTGAGAGGGCTGATTTTACTACTAGCCATCTAGGTTGTTCTACAAAGTATTTTGCATGGTTGGAGGTAGAGATTGCATCAGCTAGGGCTGTATCCACATAGCTGGGTGTTGATTCTGACAATGGAGAGTTTATGGAGGACCCTGATTCTCCCACTGAGGACGAGTTGTTTGCTGGGTTGACAACAACTCTGGTTGATTCCCCCAGTATTACTACTACTGTGACTCCACATTCTGCAGAGTATTTAGAGCAGAGTCTACATCTGATGACGTTTGAGAGGGATCAGGCTAGGGCCTTGATGTTGATTGCTCTTTCTGGTAGAGATGCCACTCTAGTTGAGAGAGATGATGCTCTAGCTCATAGGGATACTGCTGTTGCTGAGCGGGATGAGACCCGATCATCTAGAGATGCAGCTGTTATTGAGCGGGATGGAGCTTTATCTACCCGAGATGTCGCCACTACAGATAGTACTGCATTGATGTCCCATACTGCTGATATCATTGTAGAGATGAGCACGTTCATTGATGAGCATATTGTCACCATGCAGATGGCTGTAGATCTCTTAGCTCGTGTTGATACCCTAAGGCAGGAGCTCATAGAGTTACCCCCATCTTCTAAGAGGAATGCCATGTTAGATTTGAAGGCTCACTTATCCACGGGTTTGTATATTAGCTTTGATTTTCCTGCATAGACTAGCTTAGCCATTTTTGTCATATGCATGACATATTGTATATATCAAATAGTATTATATGGCAAGGAAATATGTTTTGATTCACTTCCCTTTTAGTTATTCCTTGTTACATGATTGATAGTTTCCTGTTCTCCAGTGCTTGTGATCTTGATGTATTCTGAACTCCTCTTTGATGGATGGACATTGAGATGTCTCAGGATATTTCAGAATGGATCGTTGATCTTTGTATTCCCCTACCATTGGGTGTCTTGGGACTAGTTTTCTGTAAGTGGTTGTGGAGAGGATTATGGCTTTCCTCTTTGAGGTTGACCACCCCACAGATGGTCGCCGGTACTCTTTTGTATTGGGGAGCCCAGGTAGTTCCTATTAGAGTTTATGCCCTAGAGGCCAATTATTTGATATAATTGCTTAACGTTTTGATATTATATTTGATTGAATAAATGAATGATTTTATTATGGTTTTATTTACTGCGTTATATAAATGTTAACATAATAAAAATCCTTAGAATAGTGATACAAATTATATAGTTTCAAGTATGTGACTTGAACATAAGATTATATAATTACAATTAGTATCATTGTTCTTAAATGTCCCTAGTCGAGTATCATTGTTGATGGGACAACAATGATGCATTAAGACTAGTATGTGGATTGACTGATGACCAAATCTCATTGGTCATAAATATATGAGATATTAAGTCAATGCATAGGTACATGTTAGAGAATGATGTACTGGACAGACCCACCATAAGAATTCTATGCGGAGCATTATGCGAAGTGTCATTAGCAATTCTCATAGTGACAATGATGTAATGGTCCTCCGACCTGAAATCACTATATTACTACACATGAATTTATGTACTTTGATATCATCAAATGTCACCTTTAATAGGGTGGACTATAAAGGTGATTATTGGGTACATCATGAATCGTCTGAGGAATATGAGTGATCTAGATGGAATTTAACCCTCCTATATATTAGGGGTGATATCCATAGGCCTCTTGATTGAGTAGGACTATGAAATACATGACCATGCTCAAATAGTGATTTATTTCATATAGACTACTCATTGATCAAGAAAAACTCAGATTAAATTATGAAGAGTATGACACATTCCATGACTCGAGTTTAATCCAGGATATTAAGGTTAAAAGGATTAAATTACATTGAAACATTAGTCACGAAAAGGTTGCATCAAATCATCGATCTTATTATTACATGGGTAGTAGTGATGCATTACTAGATGCCGCTCACTGTTTATAATTTTATAATATGATTTTAAAATTATTGCCAACGTAATAATAACCTATAGGGTCACACACATAGAACGTAATTAAAAGGGAATTAATTTAAATATGTCAATATGATTGATAGTATTTAAATTACTTAATTTAAATTAATAGGATAATTTATATATAGATATATTAATTAAGTAAGACTTAATTAAGATATATATATATATATATATATATATATATAAATTGATTTTATTAAATTAAGTTTTTGAATAATTCCTTTTAATCGCTATATATATATGATATGTAGCGATCATTTTAGGATTAATCATTAACAAAAACCTAATGACTCTTAGAGAGAGACTAGAGAGAAAACAAGTTTCAAAAAAATCCTCATCCTTGGTGGCTAGTACCGCGGTTCCTTCTTCTGCAGATTTTACAATGATTCACGGAGCGTTCGTGTGGATACCGTAGAGACGCAGTCCGTTCGAATTGTGTTGGAGATTCGACCGCATTGTTTTGAGCTTTCTTAATCGGTATAATTTTTAACCACTGAATTAATTGTTTTTCGCATGGATCCTATTTTAGAGTTTCAAAATTGGTTTACATTTTTCTATTTTTGCTGTGCGTTTCTGTCTCAAAACCCTTAAGTTTCATCTCTTATGGATTGGTGCTTCTCTTTGAGGACTCAACCACAGCTTAGATGGTTGATGGTTCTCCCATTTGTGTGGGGAGACCAGGTAGTTACATCCCTTTGGTCTAAGTCGATGATGTGTGATTTAAAAGTTTGAAGGATGATCCTAGTACCATTGACAAGTTTTTATGTTTTGGTAGGGGGTGAGACCAAACCGTGAATGGCTGCCTATGTACTCCTATTGATGAGGGGAGATCAGGTCTGCGTAGTTCCAACCTAGCGTGAAAAGGTTGAAAGTTATAGGTGGTAAAGAGGGTGTAGAGATATTTTTTGTTTTTTTTCTGTAGTTATACCAGACCATAAAAATGGCGGCGTACGTACTCATGTGTATTGGAGAGATCAGGTCTGCATAGTTCGCCCCTGATGGGACAAACTAAAATTGTGAGGAAGTGTTTTATCCCTAGTGGGACAAACTGAAGTTGTGAAAAGTTTTATCCCTGGTGGGACAAACTGAAGGTGTGAAAGGTTTTATCCGTGGTGGGACAAACTGAAGGAGTTAGGATTGTATGTAATGAGAAAGGTTTTGAAAACCTAAAATTGAGGGATGGATCTAGTGATCCAAAACCAGGCTGCTGATTGGAAGGTATGTTTGTCCCTGATGGGGAAAACTGATGTGATGAAAGGTTGTATGTAGTGAAAGGTTTTGAAAACCTGAATTGACTGGGGATCTGATGATCTAGAACCAGGATGCTGGTTTGTAGGTAACTTCAGATATAGTACTATTTCATGGTTTCTAAGTTAATGAGTTGGGGAAATTCCTCACCATCCATCTCTTGCAATCTGAGGGCTCCTCCTGTCAATACCTCCTTTACAACAAACGGGCCTTCTCAGTTTAGGGCGAATTTTCCTTTGGATTGATCTTGTTTATCAAGAACCTTCTTCAAGACCAAGTCATGTTCTTTAAATTGTCATAGTCGAACTTTCTTGTTGTAGGACCGAGTGATCCTATGTTGGTATACCTGACCATGGAAGATGGTTGTGGCCCTCCGTTCATCAAATAGAGATAATTGGTGGTACCGATCTTGTAACCATTGGTCTTCATCCAGCTGAGCGTCTATCAACACTCTGAGGGGATTCCATTTTCACTTCTATAGGGATCACTGCTTCCATTCTATAGAATAATGAGTAGGGGTTTTCCCCAGTGGAAGTGCACATTGACATTTTTTAGGCTAATAGAGTCAGAGGCAACAAGTCAGGCCATTCTTTATAACTAGCGGACATTTTTTGCATGATCTTTTTGATATTCTTATTAGCCGCTTCAACAACACCATTCATCTTTGGACGATAGATGACGGAGTTGAGTTGTTTGATGTAGAATTTATTGTATAACTCCTCCATCATTTGGTAGTTGAGTTTTTTAGCATTGTCTGATACAATCACCTCTGGTTGTCCATATCGACAAAAGACATTGTTTCTGATGAAACCAATGATCACTTCTTTGGTAACCCTGGGGGAAGAGACTGCTTCTACCCACTTGGTGAAGTAGTCGATCATGGTGAAGATAAACTGATGACCATTGTTGGCTTTGAGATTGATTGGCTCGATCACGTCCATTCCCAACATTGAGAAATTCCAGGGCGAATTCATATTGTGGAGCTCCCTTGGAGGGGCGTGGATAGCATTCCCATGAATTTGGCATTAGTAACATCTCTTGACGTGGTCATCACAGTCAGCCTTGAAAGTGATCACAGTCATATATATATATATATATATATAAGCTGTAAACGCACCAGATATGATATCTAGGCTCCACCGAACAAAGTTCAATAACAAAAGCTGTAAACGCACCAGATGTATATCCAAGCTCAATCAAACAGAGTTTGATAAAAAGAAGTATATACATAAGTATTTATATATATACAAATGTAGTAAACGCTCCGAATATTATATTCAGGCTCAATCAAAGCATAGTTCGATAATATATATATATAAGTATTAAATATATATAAAATCAATAAAAAGCCACGGATCGATGATCCGTGAGTACCCACACGACGCGACTCTCAACGCGAGTAGATATATATATACAGAAGTGATAAAAAACTTAAATATCAGAAATATCTTATAGTGGGCTGCCAAGAAGACTTCAGATAGCTTGTGATGCCAGAAAACTCGGTTTCCACCGGTTAAATTTTAGTATGTAGCAAAACACGAGCTTCCAAGTGTTTAAAAAGAAGAATCACTCGGGATTTGGGCTATGGTTCTTGTGGGACACTTCTGTATGAGATGTTGGTTGAAATGATGTTGAGACGACGTAAATGTAGTATTGAGGTGGTAAAATGATGATTTTGCCCCTCACCAGGGTTATCTCCGGCCCTATGTAGATGTAGCAGTTGTTACTCAGGGTTATCTCTGAGATTGGGCTGCTGTGAGTGCTGAATGTCCTCAGGGTTATATGTGAGGCATGCTCGACCTCCTGGGATTGTCTCCGGTGTGACGCCCCCAAAATAGGTATACATCACCCATCTTGGGTCGCCAAATACATGGTACTGAATACAAATACAAACTTAATTATACAACATGAGCTAAGAGTTTTTACACGAATATTGTCTTCTAGACAATATCCAAACTCAAATGGAGTCCTCATTACATTTATTGTCACACTATTTTATAGAATAGTGAGGACTACTATAACACCATCTCGGACCATCACTCAGTTCCCTGACTAGTTCTGGCTACGTTCTGATTTCCTGAAAAGAACAATGGAAGTAAAAGGGTGAGCTCAACTAGCCCAGTAAGAAATATTATGACTAAGATAATGCATAATAAGTTATCATTAGCCTTCAACAATGTTAAGCTGATAGAATATAATAGACAACAAGTTTAACTGCAGCGGAACAAACAATCCATTAGAAGAGTCAAGTAGAGCATGATATCTACTATCTTCTATGATTTAAAAAGTTTATCATTAACTTTATTCATTTGAGACTCGACTTAATTAATAAATAAATCACATCATCGAATCATCCCTGAATTACGGGCCAAGGATATTCATTAGTATCACGTCCACAAATTATTCTTGCACTACGGGCCAAGAATATTCTTGTAATCATCAATGGTCATGATCATACCGAATTATCCTTGGTCATAATCATACCAATCAACAGTCCATCTATGCACGTAAGCCAAAGATGACTTTCATCACAATATAAGCATGAGGATGATGATAATGACATAAGAATTCAATTAAAAAAAAGCAAAGGATTAATTTTTAAAGATTTATAACTTAATTTATCCAGAATTCAATAATGTCCAAATTTTCAACATGATACTGCTTTGTGGAGTAAAATTCAAGAATAATATCCATGTATCAAAAATAATTTGGACAGAAAAAAAATAAAATTTTTGGTGAATAGTACCTTCTGAATAGTACTTCGGGAATAGTACCCCGTGAATAGTACCCCGACATAAAAATGCCCCGAATACCCAAGTGAACAATATTTGAGTGAATAGTAATCAGGTGAATAGTAACCCATGAATAGTAACTCATAAATAGTACCCCGGGATGAAAAGTGCCTCGAATACCCGAGTGAATAATATTATAGTAAATAGTAATCGGGTGAATAGTAACCCGTGTATAGTACCCAGGTGAAAATATTAATATTTAATAAGAAACTTCATATCAATATTTCAACGAAACGATACTGGATGAAGCATAAAACTCAAGGATATTCCACTAATTTCAAGGATTATAGAAGCAATACCTACCATACTAAGTTTAGATTTAAGAATATGAAAAGAAATAACATACTAAGCGCAGAATAGATTTTCACCGTCATATACAGTACATAATCCGCAGAGACAAAGTTATTCGACATATATTAAAGGATGAATAAGAAAAATAGTATTCCTTATGAACACAAAAGAAATAATACCCCTTACCTTAGTAGAAGGCTGGATACTGGAATAATGAAGTAGCAGAATAATCTTCTTCTTGTTCTCTATAATTTCTCTCTCTATAGTGTCTCTTGTGAATCTCAGTGAATTGGTGAGAATGAAAGAAGAATTAAGCTTCTATTTATAAGAGAATGGACTAAATAATAACTGATTCATGAATGGTCCAGATTGATTTACTATTAGAACGGACGGTCCATATTGATTACTATTAAAACCACAACCGACGGTCCAGATTGATTTACTTTTAAAACCACCACCGACGGTCCAGATTAATTTACTTTTAAAACCACCACCGACGGTCCAGATTGATTTATTTTTAAAACCACCACTGAGGGTCCAGATTGATTTACTATTAAAACCACCACCGACGGTCTAGATTGATTTACTATTAAAACCACCATCGAAGGTCTAGATTAATTTACTATTGAAACCACCATCGACGGTCCAGATTGATTTACTATTAAAACCACCACCAATGATCCAGATTGATTTAACTTATTACACATTACTACCCCTAAAGTTTTCCAAGTTTGCATTATTCCCCTCTGACTTTTGTAATTCACTTATCTTCAATAAACACATTCTTAATACTTCAACAATTATTCATCATTAATATTATAGCTCACAATATTTAACAACCAGATCATTCCCAGGAAAGAGGGGGCTTTCCGATAAGGATTTCTCCCTATTAGCGCGCAATTAGGTGAGCAAACCTCTCATCGACAGAACTTTCTAGACATCATCAATATTGCAAATAATAATATGAATAACTTTGTTGTCTCAATTATTGATTTAATAATATAAAATATTATGCAGATGATACTGTGACGATAATTGAATCAAATAACGTGAGATACTATGCAACAATTACTGTAGCAATAATTGAGTATAACTGAGTGACTTCTCACGTAAGCATTAATAATCAATACCGTGTGCTATTATGCAACCAATGCCAGACATCGTAATTTTACCACGGGTAGTTTAATAGTTTAACGGTAAAACTTTTGCCGTTATTTTTATAAAAAGATAATTATGTCGTTTTCTAACTACGACAATACTTCCGTTGTGTGGTCCACCAATGATTGTGCCATCGTACGAATATTCCCTGTTAAAATGAATATTCCCCGACACAACGAATATTTTATATTAACTTGCTTACTTTGCAAAATTTTCAAATATTACCCACAACTATAACATTATATCATATCCACACCATAATATTCAAAAATATATTTTGAGAAAAATTATTCTTTATTCATAAAAGTTGGGGTTTTACAACCTCCCTTTCTTATGGAATTACGTCCTCAAAATTATGGTACGCACCTGATATGTCGAAGAGGTGAGGATACCTTGATTTCATTTCAGATTCTAACTCCTAGGTCATTTCCTCCACATCGTGGTTTTTCCACAAAACTTTGACTTGAGGTATAACCTTGGAGCGTAGAATATGATCCTTCTTATCTAAGATTTTAACAGGTACCTCTTCATACGTTAAATCTCCCACTATCTCATCCGGTTCTAATACAATAATGTGGTTCGGGTCTTTCACATATTTACGTAACATAGATATGTGAAAAATGTTATGAACACGAGACATACTTGGTGGTAAGGCGAGTCTATAGGCCACAGTTCCTACTCGATCGAGGATTGCAAATGGGCAAACGAATCGAGTATTGAGCTTTCCTCTCTTTCCAAATCTCGTAACTCTTTTCCATGGAACAACACGTAACAACACATGATCTCCAATATTGAATTCCATGTCCTTTTGATGAAGATCAGCATAATGCTTTTGTCGATCTTGTGAGGTTTTTATACGTTGTCGGATCGTTTGAATCTTTTCCATAGTCATACGCACCAACTCCGGTCCCAACAACGTTGCTTCACCCACCTCGTCCTAGCATACTGGAGAACGACACTTGCTTCCAAACAACGCCTTGAATGGAGCCATACCAATACTTCCTTGATAACTATTGTTGTAGGAGAATTCCACTAATGGCAAGAACTTGTCCCAACTTCCTTTGAAGTCAAGGACATAGAGTATTAATAGATCCTCAAGAGTTTGAATAGTCCTTTCTGACTTCCCGTCCGTTTGAGGATTATATGCCAAACTAAATCATAAATCTGTGCCCATAGCTTTTTGCAAACTAACCCAAAATCGTGAAGTGAATCTTGGGTCTCGATTAGAAACTGTGGATACTGGCATACCATGCAATCTTAAAATCTCATTTATATATACACGAGCAAGATGTTCAAGTGTATAAGTTTCTCGTATAGGTAAGAAATGAGCAGACTTGGTTAATCTATCAACAATGACCCAAATTGCATCTATGCCTTGAGAAACCTTGGGAAGACCAGTAACGAAATCTATGGTAATGTGCTCCCACTTCCCTTCTGGAATTTTAAATGGTTGTAATGGACCTTTTGGCACTTGATGCTCCGCTTTGACTCGTTGAAAAATTAAACACCTTGAGATAAACTTCGCGATCTCTCTTTTCATATTGCTCCATCAAAATGTATGTCGAAGGTTACAATACATTTTGGTACTCCCTGGATGGATTGTAAACGGTGTGTTGTGCACCTCCATCATGATTTTATACTTTAAATCAAGGTTATTAAGAACAAAAAGTCTGGAGTTAACTCAAAGTATTCCTTCTTCATCAATTCTTACTTTTGAAATAGCACCTTCTTACACTTTCTTCTTTATATGCATCAGCTCCAGGTCTATAGCTTGAGCAGGTTTAACTTTATCAATTAAAGTCAGTTCTACTCGTATATTTGACATTATCACATGGGTTACTGGAGTCTTTAACTCTATCTCCATCCTTTGTAAGTCATACCAAAAGGGTCTTTGTGTTGACAATATCGCACTCGTACCCACATATGATCTTCTACTCAATGCGTCAGCTACAACGTTCACTTTTCCAAGATGGTATTGAATGGTATGATCGTAGTCTTTCAATAGCTCGAGCCAACGTCATTGTCACATTTTGAGTTCCTTTTGGGTGAAGAAATATTTGAGGCTTTTATGACCGGTATAGATCTCCACCTTCTCCCCATACAGTTAATGCCTCCAGATTTTAAGTACGAAAACGACTGCTGCCAACTCTAGATCATAAGTAGGATAATTCCTCTCATATTATTTGGGTTGTCGTGAGGCATAAGCTATGACTTTCCCATGTTGCATGAGAACACATCCTAACCCTCTGCCCGAAGCATCGCTGTAGGTGACAAATCCCCCCTAACCATATGGTATTATCAAAACAGGTGCTGAAATGAGTCTCCTTATGAGTTCTTGAAACCTCTTCTCACATTCCTCGCTCCAACCGAATTTTGTATCTTTTTGAGTTAGCTGAGTTAATGGAGTAGCGATTCGAAAAAATCCTTCCACGAATCTCCGATAATAACCAGCTAAGCCCAGAAAGTTACATACTTCGGTCACTGACTTAGGTTGCTCCCAGCTTTGAATTGCTTCAATCTTTGTCGGTGATAAGTGGATTTTATATCCACGAATTGGTTTTTAGTTCAAGCTTATTCGTTGTTAATTCCTCGTTTTTATGTTTATTTTTACTTGTTTATTGTTCTTTTATGTGTAGGTTGGTTGGTGTGGTAAGTGATTAAAAAGGAGGCATTTGGGGCAAAGTTTTAGCAATTTTGAAGTTTAAGCAAAGTCAGAAGATAGAACCTATGCCCGCCGGGGCGGGCCTCTTTTAGCCTTATACCACCGCCGGGGTGGGGGGTCTTCAAGTAAAATAGCAGAGAGCCTAGTTCAATGAAATGCATTTTTAAAATATACCCTTCGCTGGGGTCCCAAATAAGATTCCAAGATTGATTCAAACACTGATGAATTGTGAGTTTTAGTAATTGGAAAGCTTTGGGACTCTAAATGGCATAGAAGTGAACTGAGATTATGTGTGTAAACATATATTAACACCAAGAACAAGATCATAACCAAAAAAGGTAATTAACAAAGATTAAGGACAGATTTTTCATATCAAGCATTGGAGTGAAGATTTTGAAGGAACTTTCATATTGATTGCGGATTAAGGCTAATGTGAAGGGTGTTCTGAATTATTCTTCTTTTGGTTTTATATTTGTAATTGGAAGGATGATGTCTTTAATTTATTCAATTATTATTTCATTGATGATGAACTAATTTACTTTTTAGGCTTATGACAGATCTTTAAGTGAAACGATGATTATGAAACTTTGATTTTTAGTTTAATAAGCTATATCCAGTTTATCTATATTAATTTGAGCTTGAATTTATGAATTGCCTGATCAACAGTTCTTTGTGGACTTGTATGAATTTGAGAGAGGAAATACAAGTCTAGACTTAGTTAATATAGCATGTGTTCTTGAATTTTGTGAATGAATAGAATCTTGATGAATGTTAGGGTAGAGATATGCTTGACATCACATATAATCAGATAAAGGACTTAAACTTAAAACTTCTTTAATTATAATTCACATAGAGATATAGTGAGTTAGTTGATTAAGGTGTTTAACTTGTTTCTATCTAAATTATGTATTTGAGTTAATATGGTATTAGTACATCGAGAGGTGGCTAGTGCTACATACGTGTTCTTGATTAATAAACTAGGATAGTGATTTGAACTGGAATAAAGGTGTAAAAATCAGAGTGAAGCTTAGGGTGAAGTCGTAAGCCTAATTCTCCAATAATTGTTTGAAATCTACGTACTTCAGTCACTGACTTAGGTTGCTCCCAGCTTTGAATTGCTTCAATCTTTACCGGGTCAACAAATATTCCATGATTTGATATTACGTGCCCAAGGAATGCTACTTCCTCAAGCCAAAACTCGCATTTCTTTAACTTGGCATATAACTTATTCTCACGAAGCTTTTGGAGTATCAGCCTCAAGTGTTGCTCATGATCTTCACGGCTTTTGGAGTAAATAAGGATGTCATCAATAAAGATGACCACAAAGTGATCCAAATATTCCTTGAATACGCGGTTCATCATATCCATGAAGGAAGCAAGAGTATTAGTCAATCCAAAAGACATGACTAGGAATTCGTAATGCCTGTACCAAGTTCTGAAAGTAGTCTTTGGGATGTCATCAGTTTTAATCTTTAACTGATGATATCCGAAATGAAGATCAATTTTTGAAAAGAATTTGGCGCCTTGCAACTGGTCAAACAGGTCATCAATACGAGCTAATGGGTACCTATTTTTGATGGTGACATGATTCAACTCCCGATAATCAATACAAAGTCGCATACTTCCATCTTTCTTTTTCACAAATAAAATAAGAGAACCCCAAGGAGACGTACTAGGACGAATGAAACTGATGTCTAACAATTCCTGTAGTTGGGTTTTTAACTCCTAAAGTTTAATAGGAGCCATTCGATATGGGGCTTTGGAAATGGGTTTTGTACCGGATTCAAGGTCGATAAAAAATTCAATTTCACGCTCTGGGGGTAGGCCAGGAAGTTCTTCAGGGATCACGTCAGGAAATTTATTAACAATAGAAATATCATTCAAGACTGACGTATTTTTGTTTAAATACGTGACATGTGCTAAGAAAGCTTGACATCTATTTTTCAATAAACGAATAGCTATATGACTTGAGATGACAGGGATTGACTTTAATGGTTTGGTTTACGAAAATAATAAATTTTAGCATAATGAGTAGTCAACCAATCAATTCCTAAGATCACATCGAATGCAAGTATTTTTAAAGAGATAAGATCGACAGGTAACGTGCGGTTACCGATTTGAATCAAACAAGACTTATATACAGTGGATGTAATAAAGGTTTCTCCCAACGGAGTTTAAACAGATAAATCAAAGTCTAATTTCTCCGGAGTTAAATTTAAACGTTGAGCGCAAGTAGGAGAAATAAAAGAATGGGTAGAACCGGTATCAAATAAGGTATAAACTTCACAAGAGTTTATGATTAGCTTACCCGTGATCACCTCATTCGGATTCCTTTCTTTTTGGGAGGTTATGAAAAACACTCTCCCTTGAACTACAGGTTTTGTCTTATATGGGACGACCTTTGATGCCTCAATCCCAGCTGGACTTGACTTTGGTGCATGATAAAATCCGGCTAGGTGACCTTCTCTTTCATAATTGTAACATGCTTTGGACTGATGCATACAGTTTGGACTGATGTGTCCCTCCCCTCCGCATTTATAACATACGACCGATGGTCGTTCTCCTTCCTTAACAACAGGTGATGGTGCTGATGTTTTTCCACCATTATTGAATATCCTCTTCTTGAAATTTCCACTTCTATTATCTTGGCGATGATTACCACCGAAGTGGTTACCATTTCTGGCATGTTGATTCCCTCCACGTTTGTTGTCACTGCTTCGATGACTGCTACCACTGGTATTATCGACTTGCCGACTGCTCTCTCTTGGTTGGGTTGACTTATTATCGCGCTCCAATGATTGAGCCCTATTTACAACATCTGAATACAAACATAGTTTGTGAGAAATGAGATATTGACGTATTTCGGATCTCAAACCTCGTAAAAACATTCACGTCATTCTTTCCTCATTATCAACCAAATGGGATGCGAACCGGGACAACTCGTCAAACTTAGCCTCGTATTGCGACACGGTCATATTATTTTGCTCCAACTTGATAAACTCCACCTCCTTTATGTGACGAATACTTTCGAGAAAGTACTTGTCGTTGAACAGTTCTTGAAATTTTTCCCAAGACATTTTGAGTGCGGTAGGCTGAGTACGTTTTACTGATTCCCAGTAATCTGCCTTTCTTCTCAACGTGAAGGTAGCAAAGGGAACCTTTTGCTCTTCGGAGCATCCCAAGACATCAAATACCTCTATGTGACGAATACTTAAGTGGTTTTGGCTCTCCCAAAAACTCCGGTGGTCCCAGCTCCTTGAACTGCTTAGCAGTGACCATCCAAGAGTTGCTAGTGTTTCCACCTATATTTTGAACAGGAGTCGCTCTCACCTGATGTTGCATGAATTACATAAAGCCTCTGAACATCCCATCATTCATCATTTGATCGGTGTTGTTGTGTACCTGAGGATAATTGTCTTCCTGTTGCACATTATCCAGGATATTGATCGTTGGTGACTCAACGATTTCATGTGCTTCATTGCTTATCTCGACATTTTCAGATGTCATTTTCAAACACTGCCACAAAACAAGGGTTAATTAACATGCCATATATTATCCATATACTCTGACCGACCAATTAAATACCAAATAAACTTAGGTAGGTCATACTAGTGAAGGAATTCCCCGCTCTCTCCTCCTAGTTCTTGTCTCACATCTCACCTGAGGATTATATCCCTAAGCTTTGATACTAATATGTGACGCCCCAAAATAGGTATACATCACCCATCTTGGGTCGACAAATACATGGTAATCAATACAAATACAAACTTAATTATACAACATGAAGCCGAGAGTTTTACATGAATATTGTCTTCAGACAATATACAAAACTCAAATGGAGTCCTCATTACATTTATTGTCACACTATTTTATAGAATAGTGAGGACTACTATACCACCATCTCGGACCATCACTCCGTTCCCCGACTAGTTTTGGCTATGTTTCATTTCCTGAAGAGAACAATGGAAGTAAAAGGGTGAGATCAACTAGCCCAGTAAGAAATATTATGACTAAATAATGCAGAAAAAGTTATCATTATCCTTCAACAATGTTAAACTGATAGAATATAATAGACAACAAGTTTAACTGCAGCGGAACAAGCAATCCATTAGAAGAGTCAAGTAGAGCATGATATCTACTATCTTCTATGATTTAAAAAGTTTATCATTAACTTTATTGCTGCGACTCAGCTTAATAAATAAATCACATCATCGAATCATCCCTACACTACGGGCCAAGGATATTCATTAGTGTCACGTCCACAAATTATCCTTGCACTACGGGCTAAGAATATTCGTGTAATCATCAATGGTCATGATCATACTGAATTATCCCTGGTCATAATCATACCAATCAATAGTCCATATATGCACGTAAGCCAAAGATGACTTTTATCACAATATAAGCATGATGATGATGACAATGATATAAGAATTCAATTAAAAGAAAGCAAAGGATAAATTTTTAAAGATTTATAACTTAATTTATCCAGAATTCAATAATGTCCAAATTGTCAACATGATACTTCTTTGTGGAGTAAAATTCAAGAATAATATCCATGTATCAAAAATAATTTGGACAGAAAAAAATAAAATTTTTGGTGAATAGTACCCCGTGAATAGTACCCTGTGAATAGTACTTCGGGAACAGTTCCCCATAAATAGTACCCCGACATGAAAAGTGCCCCGAACACCCGAGTGAACAATATTTGAGTGAATAGTAATCAGGTGAATAGTAACTCGTAAATAGTAACTCGTGAATAGTACCTCAGCATGAAAAAGTACCCCGAATACCCGAGTGAATAATATTATAGTGAATAGTAACTGGGTGAATAGTAACCCGTGAATAGTACCCCAGGTGAAAATATTGATATTTAATAAGAAACTTCATATCAATATTTCAATGAAATGATACTGGATGAAGCGCAAAACTCAAGGATATTCCACTAAATTCAAGGATTATAGAAGAAATACTTACCATAGTAAGTTTAGATTTAAGAATATGAAAAGAAATAACATACGAAACTGCAAATGCATTTTCACCTGTCATACGATACGTAATCCGCGTAGACAGGTTATTCCAACATATTAAAGGATGAATACAAAAAATAGTATTCCTTATGAATATGAAAGAAATAATACCCCTTACCTTAGTAGTAGAAGGTTGATATCGCAAAGAATGAAGTAACAAAATACTTCTTCTTCGCTTCTCTATAGTTTCTCTCTCTATAGTGTCTCTTGTGAATCTCAGTGAATTGGTGAGAATGAAAGAAGAATTAAGCTTCTATTTATAAGAGAATGGACTAAATAGTAACTGATTCATGAACGGTCCAGATTAATTTACTATTAGAATGGACGGTCCATATTGATTACTATTAAAACCACAACTGACGATCTAGATTAATTTACTTTTAAAACTACCAACGACGGTCTAGATTGATTTACTTTTAAAACCACCACCGACGGTTCAGATTGATTTACTTTTAAAACCACCACCGAGGGTCCAGATTGATTTACTATTAAAACCACTACCGACGGTCCAGATTGATTTACTATTAAAACCACCATCGACGATCTAGATTGATTTACTATTAAAACCACCATCGACGGTCCAAATTGATTTACTATTAAAACCACCACCAATGGTCAAGATTGATTTAACTTATTACACTTTAGTACCCCTAAAGTTTTCCAAGTTTGCATTATTCCCCTCTAACTTTTGTAATTCACTTATCTTCAACAAACACATTCTTAATACTTCAACAATTATTCATCATTAATATTATAGCTTACAATATTTAACAACCAGATCATTCCCAGGAAAGAGGGGGCTTTCCGATAAGGATTTCTCCCTATTGGCACGCAATTAGGTGACAAAACCTCTCCTCGGCAGAACTTTCTAGACATCGTCAATATTGCAATTAATAATATGAATAACTTTGTTGTCTCAATTATTGATTTAATAATATAAAATATTATGCAGATGATACTATGATAATAATTGAATCAAATAGCGTAAGATACTATGCAATAATAACTGTAGCAATAATTGAGTATAACTGAGTGACTTCTCACGTAAGCATCAATAATCAATACCATGTGATACTATGCAACCACGCGTATTACTGTAATTTTACCACCGGGTAGTTCAACAGTTTAACGGTAAAACTTTCACCGTTATTTTATATAAAGGATATTTCATCAGTTGCTTAACTACGATAATACTTAGATTGTGGGGTCCACCAATGATTGTGCCGTCTTACGAATATTCCCTGTTAAAAAGAATATTCCCCGACACAACGAATATTTTATATTAACTTGCTTACTTTGCAAAATTTTCAAATATTACCCACAACTATAACATTATATCATATCCACACCATAATATTCAAAAATATATTTCAAGAAAAATTATTCTTTATTCATAAAAGTTGGGGTCTTACATCAGGGGTTGGAACTGAGTATCTCGGGGTTGTCTCCGAGAATAAAAACTGAGTATCCTGGGGTTGTCTTCGGGATTGAGCTGATTTGAGATCTAGGGTTGTCTTTGGAAGACGATTTTGCCCTCCTGTAGGGTTAGTAACAGGAATGCAAAATTTTGAGTGTCTACAAAATTGGTAAGAAAGGTTGTCGAATCCACAGAGAACAGTTACTAACAATTATTCTAATTATCAAGCTTCTACCAATTTAACCCACTTAAACAGTCACTCCAATTGATTTGTGAAATTTGATTAAAATAAAGTAATTAAGAACTAATTAAAAAGACAAATATTGATTACCAGATGATTAACGCATAGGAACACAATTTTCCCAATTGCTTTGCAGTAATCGCTTTATCTTATTCCCACTTAATTAATCTAATGAGTTGCTAACTAGGATTGCTTATTAATTTACTAACATTTATTTCAGTTATTTTGCTACTTTCGTGCAAGACACTTGAAACATATTCATTAAGCACAAACTCCTAACATAGTTACGCATGTCATATAAGTACTTTCGTCTCATACACTGTTATGTTATCCTTAACAAGAATCAACAAATTCATACGTTATTATATTCAGATCTAATCTAAGATCTCCTCGTTCAATTCAATCAAAGATATCAAATTAATTGATAGCTAGACAATTAGTAGATTAAGCACAAAATATAATAATCAACTCAATATGATCAACAAGTGAAAATAATGATAATTGAATTATTAAATTACAAAAGGTTCAATTGTATCCCTAATTAAGAATTTAGTTCATCATCATAATAGAAACAAGAAGATCAAAATTTAATAGCATCATAAGTACAGATAATGAATTTAAGAGAAGAAGGAAAACTCTGTCGAGGAATCTGTAATCTCTAAGCTTCAATCTGCCTTCAATGTTCTCCAATGTAATAGCCAAGTCTCCACAAGGTGGCTCTCAATGAATTGTCGTCCAAAATTCTAGAAGCAGCCCCAAGCTAAATAAACAACTAGTCATTATAACCATAGCAAAACCCTATTACAAAAGGTAAGTAGTAATCCTTTTTTTACTCAACTTTTATGCTTCAAAACCAAGTCAGCGCCAATTCCGACTGACCAGCGCCCCCCGTGCCTGATCCCTGCATAGAACGACATGGTCCGCGCTAGGTAAACAGTTAATTCCTTCAGCTCAGCGCGCCCCACGTCGTCTTGACAGAATGTGCACTTCTTTCTATTTCCTTTCCAAGTTCATCTCTTTAACCTATCCAAACCATTTTCCTGTAAAATAAAACAAAACCATTTCAAGTAATATGAATAACACCAAAAAAACTCATTGTATACCAAGCTAATTGACATCAAATATTAGGTTAAAAATCTACTATTCAAAACCCCTCAAAGAAATTATATTAAGTACGAAGCGTTGAAAGATATTTGGAATATCGAATGTTGCCTTCTGTCATGATAAAATGATAAAGTATCAGTTAATCGTTATAAGTTTCTTGTGTCACACAAGACTTATTTTATTTTTTTAATATGTAGTTTTATCACATTTAATGCTTATAAATAGATTGAACGATGTTGTTTTGTTGTGTTATATAAGGACAATATTTTTCTTTTGAATATATGGAAGTGCTAGGTTAGACTTAACTTGAATAATTTTGATTCGAATGTGTCACACTTAATCAAAATAATATAAGAGGAAAAATAAAAGGAGTTACATGTTGATGTAATTGACAAGAGTTGTCTACCTATTTATTTATATATAGCTTGTTATGTCACACAAGGCTATATACATTTGAAATGGGATCTTTAATCTCACTAGCAAATTTTTAATTAGAATTTGCTGAACTATATATGTGAGGGTAATATAGTTTGAAGAAAATAGTGGGAGGTACCAATTTAAAACAAGACCTAATTTTTTTGGTAAAATTAATTAATTAAATGAATGTTTGCTAAAATGTTGTTTTTTCAAATGTAGAAATTTGAAAATACCACACTCACTAATTTTACTGCGAAGCATATTGGATACTAACAAACTGACCGGACCGAATTTTACGGGCTGGTTAAGGAATTTAAGAATTTTTCTCACTGCTGAAAAGATTTCTTTTGTCCTAAATTCACATGTACCTGCAAATGGTGTAAAAACAACCTCTGAGGAAGAGATTGCTACTTTTAAGAAATGGCATGATGATGTATCTGTGGCTCAGTGCATCATGCTCGCATCTATGAGTAATGAGCTTCAGCGTCAGCATGAAACTATGGATGCTCCTACTATACTGCTACACCTCCAAGAGTTGTATGGTGAGCAAAGTAGGACTGCTAGATATAAGATATCTAAGGAGCTCTTTTGATCTCGGATGACCGATGTGACGTCCCCAAAATAGGTTCACACAACCCATTTTTAGTCACCAAATATATACCACATGCAGAATCTAAATACAAACTTCCTATTTACAACAATTAAACTCTCGTGCAAAATATGACAACACATAAGCTGTGAGTTTCAATACAAATAATAGTACTCACACTCCAAACCAATGATATTTTACATAAAGGTACAGTCGATAACTATTTTAGGAATTAAAATTTTTGGAAAATGCTCAAGGAAGCCTTCATACATGGGAGGCCATGCATCTAAGTTATAATAGATATCATAGGACTTGAGAATTAATCTTGGTTGACCCAATAGACCCCAAAGAAGAACGAAAAGAGTACTACCCTGATCATTCCAATGGTATGTATCTTCATGTCATATAATTATCTCCATTGTCTAAAACTGAGAATTATATTCCAACCATACTCCAAGATTATATAGGTAGTGCTCATAGATATAATCAGCAGGTGGATGCGCATAACCATATCTTATGATAACACGAATTTGTATGTGGTTAAACACCGTGCATGATAGTAGAAACACACCCCTTAAGCTCTTAGTACAATTATGTCATCTTCAATTTAGTGGGGTGCATTTTTGACGCTTTTAAAGTCAGGTTCTCATCACCCTATTGTTGTTCACCAAAATTAACTATTAAATGGCGTATAAAATATGACACACATTTTAAGTCCTCAATACAATTATATATTGTCATGCTATTTTATAATGTATAAAGAAACTTCAACAGTCACAGACCGTCACTCTATTCCCTTGTTATCCCCGCTCGACCCAGCTACACTCTTATTACCTTAATAGGAAAGTAGTTCTGACTGGAATAACAGAGATTATGTTGAGAAAATCTTGCACTGTTATCAACACTCAAAATATCCTTATACTCACAAGAAATACACTCAATATTATAGAGAAATAATTTTCTGATTCTTGTGTGAGTTTCATTGTTTAACTAAGTAACCTATTTATAAGAAAATGTTAGCACATCAGGATTGACAAATTTTGCATACGATTGTTTTGCAGCACACACATTTTGAAACAAAGCTTTCAAAACCAACTTTCTCACCTCCACCCCTTTTATTACATGTTATTTGAAATAAAAGAATTCAAATTCAATTTGAAAGCTAATTCAAATTCAATTTGATCATCTTCACTCCATTTAATTCACATGCCCAAAAAATATAATAATATTACCATTTAAATTATAAAATTATACTATTATATTATCACATTATACTATGATAATGTAATATTATAATAATATATTTGAATAAATATTTTATTGGAAAAGATAATCATGGTTCTATAGAAAAATATGCCAAACTTTCAACAAATATCTCATGCAAAACTCATCCATTTATATCAAATTAAACAAATATTTACTTATCATATTTATCAACAATTTTTATTTTATTCATCAATCATTTACAACTCTTCAATCATTCAATAATTATTTCTAATTAGTATTATAGATTCACAATATTGATAACCAGATCGTTTCCAGGAAAGAGGGGGATTTCCGATAAGGATTTCTCCTTATTGGCGCGCAATTAAATAACCTAACCCCTTTCCTAAACAAAACTTTCTAGACCTTGTCAAAAATTCTATCTAATAATATCATTTCAATAATATGGGTGATAATTATTTATTTAATAATGAGAAATACTATTCAATTGTTATTGTGACAATTATTGAGTCAATAATATAAAATACTATTCAATTATCACTGTAGCAATTATTGCATTAATAATATAAAAGACTGTGCAATTTTTACTGTAACAATTATTGAGTCAAACACTGAGTGACTTCTAACGTAAGCATCAATAATCAGAGATAATGTGCACTACCATGTGCTACTGTGCAATACCACGTATAACTGTAGAACAACGCATATTACTGTACTTTTATCACTGGGTATTTCAACAGTTAACGGTAACAGTTTTGCCGTTATTTTTTATAAAAACGTAATATCTGTCGCTTTCTATATCTGACAGTTATTCTGTTATGTGGTCCACCAATGATTATGTCGTCGTACGAATATTTCCTAACTAAAAGAATATTCTCCGACGAAATGAAAATTCCTGACGAAATGAATATTTTATGACAACTCGCTTACTTTCTAAAATTTTCACATATCACCCTTAACTTTAACCTTTTATCAATTTATCCATTTACTGAATAGAATAATAATTATAAAAAAAATTGAATACTTTTATTTCATAAAATTTGGGGTCTTACAATCTTCCCTCTTTATGAAATTTCGTCCCCGAAATTTATGTACATGGTAGTTTGAAGAGGTGAGAATACCTTGATTTCATTTTAGATTGCATCTTCTTGGTCATTTCATTTGTATCATGATTTCTCCATTGCTAATCTCTTGGATTTCAGATATCATTCCAGGATACAGCTTCAAAAAAAGGTTAATTGACATATCACAATTTTTCAACTTATTAAGTAAGAAAATTCAGCTTAGGTAGGACACACACTAGCGAAGGATATTACTCGTCTCTCCCCTCCTAGTTCTAGTCTCAGATCTACACCAGAGACCATATCCCTAAGCTCTGATACCAACTGTGAATCCCCCAAAATAGGTCCACACAACCCATTTTGAGTCGCCAAATACATACCACAGAATCCAAATACAAACTTTCTATTTTCAACAATTAAACTATCGTGCAAAATACGACAACACATAAGCTATGAGTTTCAATACAAATAACAATACTCACACTCCAAACCAATGATAATTTACATAAAGGTACAGTTGATAACTATTTTAGGAATTAATTTTTTTAGAAAATACTCAAGGAAGCCTTCATACATGGGAGGCCATGCATCTAAGTTATAATAGATATCATAGGACTTGAGAATTAACCTCGGTTGACCCAATAGACCCCCAAGAAGAACGAGAAGATTACTACCCTAATCATTCCAATGGTGTGTATCTTCATGCCATATAATTATCTCCATTATCTCAAACTTAGGATTATATTCCAACCATACTCCAAGATTAAATAGGTAGTGCTCATAGATATAATCAACAAGTGGATGTGCATAACCATATCTTATGATAACACGAATTTGTATGTGGTTAGACATCGTGTATGATAGTGGAAACACACCCTTTAAGCTCTTACTACAATTATGTCATCTTCAAACTAGTGGGGTGCATTTTAGACGCTTTCAAAGTCGGGATCTCATCACCCTATTGTTGTTCACCAAAATTAATTATTAAATGATGTATAAAATATGACACACATTTTAACTCCTCAATACAATTATATATCGTCATGCTATTTTATAATGTATTGAGAAACTTCAACAGTCACAGACCATCACTCTATTCCCCTGTTATCCCCGCTCGACCAAGTTACACTCTTATTACCTTAATAGGAAAGTAGTTCTGACTGGAATAATGGAGATTATGTTGAAAAAATCTTGCACTGTTATCAACACTCAAAATATCCTTATACTCACAAAAAATACGCTCAATATTATAGAGAAAGAATTTTCGGATTCTGGTGTGAGTTTCATTGTTTAACTAAGTAACCTATTTATAGGAAAATACTAGGACACTAGGATTGATAAATTTTTCACACGGTTGTTTTGGAGCGCACACATTTTGAAACAAAGCTTTCAAAACCAACTTGCTCACCTCCACCCCTTTTATCACATGTTATTTGAAATAAAAGAATTAAAATTCAATTTGAAAACTAATTCAAATTCAATTTGATCATCTTCACTCCATTTAATTCAAATGCCAAAAAATATAATAATATTACCATTTAAATTATAAAATTATACTATTATATTATCACATTATACTATGATAATATAATATTATAATAATATATTTGTCGACGTTGGGATTTTTATTTGTCTCTTTTCTGTTCTTGTCTTTTGGTGTTCTCATGTTAGGTGAAATTTGTTTGAAAAAACAAGTCGTTAAAAGGTCCGACATGTATATGTCGACGATTGAACTGTAAGAGTCGCCAGTTGGTATTTTTAAATGGTTGCACCAACTCAACTGAGAAAAGGTTTCCACATTGACCTAGTGATGTAATACTTCTAAACTAGTCTGTGAAACCGAGATTCGTTAGGCTCAGGGGGCTTGATTATGCGGAGGGAAGGTGTTAGGCACCCCCCGACATCTGTGTTACCACAGTGACCGCCACTTTTTAATTAAAACTGTTATATGAATGTGTGTGTGTGTGGGTGGGTAAATGTGTAATTATCTGGAAGTAGTGTTATGCCTCATTCGCACCTATATATAAAGAGTTTAACTTTTGTATAAAAGTTTAATTTTAACAAGTTTTAACAGTACATCTATACAGACATGTTTTGTTATATGTATCCAAAGCACACCCAAAACACTGTATTATGTAAAAATTCAAGTTCCATAATTTTTTTTAGGTGTTTAAAGAAAAAAGCAAAAAAAAAAGGACCAGATTTTAAACCTGTCCGGGAGTCTGGACAGGATCCGGTTCCTATATATATATATATATATATATATATATATAGTAAACGCTCCGGATGTGAATCCAGGCTCATCGAACAAAGTTTGACCACAATTTATATATATATTTATATATATATATATATATATTCCATTTAGGGCGGAACAGAAAGATAAAAAGAAGAACTGAGCGGCGCATACAAACAACACAATTTAATTACTAAAACATAATAGTTTTATTGATAACTGAAAATAAAAGAAAATACATTTAGGGCGGAACAAAAAGATAAAAAGAAGAACTGAGTGGCGCATACAAACACCACAATTTAATTACTAAAACATAATAGTTTTATTGATAACTGAAAACAAAAGAAAATATTTACAAAACTGAAAAATAAAAGTGACTTACAAGTTTACTCAGAACATTAGAATGATATATGAAGAGAAGAGAGAACAGAGGCTAAAGATTGGTCAGAGAAGGAACTCCGAGTCTTTCTAAGTCTGCCTTACTAACTAAGTTCAAGTTCCTTTTATAGAATAAGGAAAGAACTATTACAAATTTACTATTACATAAAGTAAATGATTACAGACAATATTTACTATTGATGAACAGTAAAACAGTGCTGACTTTTTTACTATGCATGGATGCTTTTGGCAACTTTTGATGAAGTGGCCGAATCTTTTGACTTGTTGGATGCTTTTGGTGGAAAAGCAGGAACATGCGCATGTGACAGAGGACTGCTTTTGGTGGAAGAGCATCTTTTGACTGAGTGGCTGCAAGAGCAGGTGCATCTGACGGGGATGTCAGGCAAATGGGTCCTGAGCATCTTGCAGATTGATGGTGTCGTATGGGTCACATCATCATCATCAAATTTACTGGTTGAAGTGTTTCTTGAAGAGGAAGAGGAACAAACAGATGCCTCTTCGTGTAACTCATCAATTCTTTCATGAATGGCTTGGGCGATTAACTTTAGGTCTTTACTAGAATAATTTTTGCTATTAAAAATATCAAGGGAACAAGATGAGCCAGATGGACTGACTTTTTACTCTTTTGTTTTACTGGAAGATCGTTTGGCTGGGATCGATGTAACTGGAATAACAGGAAGAGGGATAGAGGGAAATTCTTTTTGAACTTGACCTATTATCCTATTAACATCAAATTTATCCCACCATTTAACAAAGAACTGACGGGAAACATGAGTAATTGATGAAATGGTGGTTTAAGTGGCCAAATAACAATACTCTGGAGACTGAAAATCTGTTACCTTAGTTGGTGCTTTAATATCGTACTGCCATTTAAGAATCCAAGGAACTTTGTATTTACTAATAAATTAAAGAGGAATGCGGATACCGTCATATTTTGGTTGGTGTTTACTGTGATTACAAAAATGACTGAGTTGAGCTTGTAAAAGGTCAGGAAGTAGGTCGAAAGAAGACCCAAATCTTGACCACCAAAGGGTGAACCAAAAGGGAATCGGGCTTTTGAATTTATGGTCAAATTGTAAGAACCACGAGTGACTATGTGACTCATTCTGGTAGAGGAAGATTTTTTTTCCAGGCCTCCATATAATCGAAATAATAGAAAGAGTTATTTTGATTGGAGAGCTGTCGAAGATCAGAGGGATGATTTCCCTAGTCAGTGACTGGAATGATTTGTTTAATGTAGAGTGAATGATAGAGGACTTTAGAATCATCATCCCTAGTATAAATAGGTTTGATGAATATTGACTCAGTTTGTAAAAGGATATCCTTATAATACATAAGGGATTTATAAGGAGTAAGAGGAATAAAGTGCCATCCAGTAGGAAAATACTGGGAAGCAAGCTTAATGGGGTCATCTTTTGGCTTCATATGAGGTTCAATATGAAACAAGTGATTTTCCCACTTAAGCGTGTATTGAGAAGGATGATGACTAGGATTTGAGTAGGAAGCCCTAGATTGATTGCAGAATGGATCAACTGGTCTAGGGTTACTGGCTAAAACGGAACTATAGGGCTTGGGAATAGTACCAAGGACTTGGAATTTATTAACTGAGTTGGGTTTAGGAACTGGGTTAACTGGATGAGGAACAAAAGTTCCTTTTAGTTAATTACTCGGGCCTGAAGGGCGACCCGACCCACGAGAATATGATCCTCCTCGGACACTCATTTTGACTGTATAGTACCTGTATTAATGAATTCCCGAGTGAAAAAGTCAGGAATGGAATTGTTACTACGTTTGATATATTCAATGTCAAAATCAAAAATGCTTAACAAGGCTTGCCAACTCTCAAAAGAATGTTTAGAGGCGATATTTTCAACATCTTTCTCTAAAATATATTTTGCAGATTTGCAATCAATTCGTACTAAAAACTTTTGATTTAATAAGTCACTTTGAAATTTATTAATACATAAAACTAAAGAAAGTATTTCTTTTTTAATAGTGTTATAATTTAACTGTGTAGGATTCCATGCACCTGAATGAAATCGAACAATTTGTTCAGAATAATTAAGGGTTAGCTTTTACTTGAGAATACCTCCGAACCCAATATCTGAGGCATCAGTTTCAACAATTTTGAATGCTGAATCATTGGAATGCCAAGGCAGGGCAATGCCTTAACATATTTTTTAACTTGCTAGACGACAGAAGTGTGAATGTCAGTCCAAGAGGGAGGATTGTCTTGCAAACGCTGAAAGAGAGGTTTGCAAATTTTTTTGAGATTTTTATAGAACTTACCAATATAATTGAGCAAGCCTAAAAATCTCTGAAGCTGGGTTTTATTGGTAATCTTATCATGAAATCTATCAGTAAATTGAATAGCTCTTTCAATAGGCTGAATAAGTCCTTGATAAATATTTAGACTAAGAAACCAAAATTTAGTTTAAAATAAACTTCATTTGGAAGGAGACAAAATGAGTCCATTATCTTTAACTGTTTTGAAGAATGATTTCAAATGTTTAGTGTTCTTCAATAGATTTGGAAAAAATGAGAATATCATCAAAGTAGATGACGACAAAATGACTGAAAGGATTTAAAATGTCATTGAGAATATTCTGAAATTCACTGGGGGCATTTTTTAAACCGAATGCCTGAACATTCTATTCGTAATGACCAAATGGGGTGGTAAAGGCTATTTTGTACCTATCATCGGGATGAATAGCAACTTGTCAGAATCCAGATTTGAGGTCAAACTTACTGAAGATAGTGGCATTGCTTAACCTATTTATGAGGTCTTCCTTATTAGGAAAATGATACCTAATCCATTTTAGGACCTTGTTTAATGGCTTATAATTGATAACTAGACAGGGAACACCTTTTTCCTTTTCTGCTTCATTGTTGACATAAAAAGCAGGGCAGGACTAGGGAGATTTACTAGGTTTAATTAATCCTTTACTAAGGAGATCATTAATTTGCTTTTTACATAACTCCATTTGTTCGTGATTCATTTGTATTGGCCTAACCTTAATAGGGATCAAATGTTCTTTGAATTCCTTAGCATAAGGAAGCCTGACAATATGCTTCTTTCAATGCCAAAAGGCATTAAGAGAGTCAGAACAAAGGTTATCCTTTAAATAAGTTTTTAACTCTTCAATTTTTTCTTGAACCCCTTTATTTTTAATATGTTCTTCAATATGTTTATATTTAATATGTTCCTTTAAGTAGGCTAAATGGATAGATTTACAATTTAACAGATTCAAAGATTTAGAAATAGATTCATCTTCGATAAATCTTAAATCTCTTTCTTTTTGTTTAATAAGGAATTTAAACGTTATTCTTTTTCCTAAATGTTTACAACCTAATCCTTCATTACTGGTAGTGAAAGGATATAATAAATATATAAACGGTAATCCTAAGATGATTTTATCTATAATATTGCGGATTAAAACAAATGATGTTTTAAAACACATGTTATCTTGACAGATGTAAACTTTAGGTAGTTTATATTTTATTTCCATTTGACTACCATTAGCTGAATTCAATTTTCACTAGTTTTCTTATTGTACTTAGTTAGGATTAATCCTTCCTGAATACAATTCAGATCCGCGCCTGTATCAACTAAGGCAGGAAGTTGTATTAAGAAGGTTTTACCGATAACCAAGTTAATAGAGATATACCATTTCTGGATGGTAATATCTTTAATTCTTTTAAGAGAAAGACCTTGAACAAAGAGATCTGGCTCTTCTTTAGTACTTGAGGATTCCTATTCATCGTGATCTTCATCACTAGAATAGGAATCATGAACTTGAAGGTCAAATTTTTTATCTTCAATCTCTTTTCTTAAATTAGAAACATCTAACTTTAGGCTAGAAATTTCCTTTTTAAGTTTGTTAACTTCTTGATTTAATTCTGGAAGGGTAACTTCTTTAATCGGGGCTTTAAATCTTTCAAGGGTTTTATTAAGGCTAAATATTGGGTTTTCTTTAGCTTTAATAATCTTGTCTTTAACACTATTATCTTTACTTAACAAATCTTTTAACTGTTTTGTGTATTGAACCTTTAACTCAGGATCAAAAATTTTACTAATTAAATCAATTAACAAAGAGCTTTCTTCATCATCTTTGGTAATTACATTTAATCTTTTATTGCAATAATTTTCGTTGCAATTATCAGCACAAATAGTAACTTCTTCATTGTCACTATCTGTTTCATTGTTACTAATACTGCCATTAGAGGAATAAAGAATGTCATAACCTTCATCATTACTGACGTTGTTCTCAATTCTTATTAATTCCAATAATTGTTCAGTATCTTCACTTGAAACATTTAACTGAGACAATTTTTGTTTTATTTTGCATTCATTTTTGTAGTGGCCTTTCTGCCCACAATTGTGACAAACAATTTTACTTTTATCAAATTTTTTAGATTTTCTCTTGTATTTTTTAGCTGAGGTTTTAGGTTTAGTGTAATAACTATCTTGATTTTATCTTTGTTATGACTTCGTTTCTTTGTATGACGTTTGTGACTTTTATGGGAATCAATATGTTTATGTCTGTGCTTTCTTCTAGAGGGAGCAACAGGGGGTAAACCATATTGTTCACAAAAAGTTCCTAACTCATACTTAGCCTTGTTCTTATCTTTACTAGCTTGCTTAGCTAATTTAAAATCAATGCACATTTTTAACCCAATTTTTTGAATATAACTGATAATATCACCATAAGTTAGATTATCATAATCAATATAACCTAAATTTTTACTTAATTCCTCACGAAATTTATGAGCAAATAATGAAGGTAAACCATTAACGAATTTTTCTTTCCAGAATGGTTTATTGCTATCATTACGCATCATAACTCGAGAAGTAAACACATCTTTATACCATCTAAAGTCGCTTAGAGTGGGACAAGTGAGATTACTTAACTGATCGTGAATTCTTTCTGTGATATTACTAGGGGTGCCAACAAAATGTTTAATTATGGTAAATATTAAAGTATTAACTGTTAGGTTTGTAATATTCATGTGCGCAATCAAATTGCATAAAAGTGCGGAAGCGTGTAAAAATCAGAGTTTAAAAAATTTACAAACCATATACCCGGATCACCCTTTATGCATAATTATTAATTAAACGAAAAGATAAAGAATAAATCATACCCTTGAAGATCGAGCTTCCTCAGGTACAAGTTCACCTCCAAATCCTTTCGCGTTCAATCTTGAATCCACCGGGTTTGGTTCCTTCCTTTGATCAACGTTAGCCACCCAAATGTTTGGCCTCTAGAGGTGATCCACCAAGGAAGAAGAAAATTCAAGAAGATGGGTATTTGGCTCAAACCCTAGTTTTCTATCTCTATAGAAAAAGGTATACTCTCCCAACAATTGGAATTATGTCGTATGTTGAAAAAGTCAACAACCCATTCCACCCATAATAAGACTCCTCTTATTAATAGATGTGGGCAACCCACCTTAACAATTAAGGAATTGGGTTTTATTTAATTAATTAAATTCTTTTAATTAATTAAGCTCCCTAATCTTATTAGGGATAATTAATTAAACTCCTTTAACTAATTTTTCTTCCTAATCCAATTAGGAATAAATGAGAGTACTTATATTAAATTAATTCCTAAACTCTTTTAGAAATTAAAATAATAATAATTGTAATAATATTAATAAGACTCCTCTTATTAATTTATATTTAATATTTCTAAAATATTAAATAATAAATATTAAGCTATTTAATTTATTCTATCACCATAGATTTAATTAAATATACTTAACATATTATTACGATTATGCCATTAACTTCTTAAATAATTATTCTTCCTTTTATGGTGTGACCCTTTAGGTTCTCCATATTAAACCGGTTGTGAATAAATCAATTAGAACAATTCTAATCTTATTTAAATAAATAAATTAAACAATTAATTTATTTAAATAATATTTATTCTACAATAGGATAAACCTCCCTAGCGATCATCGACTTTTCTAGATAATATAGATTTCAACATTAATCATTAAAGAACCTTTGAGTAAATAGTTACCGCATAATTCAATCCTTCCACCATACAATGTTCCAATTAAATATAAGACATGGAATTCATGTCAAGTCTTATTTTATTTAATTATATGTATTTCGATCCTTAAATGCACAACTCCAAATAATGCAAATTAGAAACTCCTTTCTAATTTCATTTCGCTTATGCCAAGGACTCTTGGGTTGTCATTTATCGAATCACATAGGACATTCTCTTCTTTTATTAGAAGTGGTAGATTCTTTATTGATCATACATTATCTCCATGTACAACTTATTATACCCAAGCATACCCTTTGATATACCCTAAGGGTCTTAAGGAATAAGTCAAAGTATAACTCATCATACACAAGATACTATGATGATCTCAAGTCCAAGGATTACTTGTATTACTATCACTACAGAATTCCTATTGACAGCAAATAAAACTCCATTAGGTATTCCTTAGCGAGCCAACGCTCAGGTGAACTTATTCTCTAATAAGCACCTACATACTTGCTTTAGTGTCTCCACACAAATGATCATGAGATCAATCATCCTCATCCAATGAAAGCAAGCAACGATGTACCAATCTATCCGGATTCACTAATCCCCAATTTAGTAATCCAACGATTGGGAACTATTTTAGTTTTAAGCTTTCTAAGAATTTAGATCTCATTAGAATGATCATCATCATTATTCTAAAAGCATTGCTTAAAACTATGGGTTTATCACATATTATTAAAACAGCATCATGTAGATAATTAAAAGCCTTTAATAAATTAATACTTTTTATTAATAAATGAATAAGATTGTTACAAAGTATATGCTTTATCATCAAACATGATTGGCTTGTGTGCATACTACTTTCATTAACTCCATCAGGCGGACCAACACCCACATCTTCATCAAAGATGGGGTTTCCGTTATCATCCAATTGGACAGCATGGATAATAGATAGTCTAGTATCTTCTGTGAGATGTTTTTTCCACCAAGATCTAAGAATACCAATAAATCCACTAGCTATTAATTCAACAATATCTGACTGAGTCAGATTGTTGAATTTAGTGATATAGCTATTAGCTACCATGGACATATGATTTAATTTGTTTAAAATTTCTTGTTCACTAAAACCATCTATGTTCCATTCATATATTTTATTGGAAGAAACAAAGAATTGTTTATCTAGATTTCTCTCTTCGAATTGTAGATCCAGGGGAGTAGGTCTAGAGTACCAATTTCTGGTTATACTAGTGTTATTAACTGTTAATTTATTTAATTGATCATTAAAATCTGGTACTGAAACAGTAACAGAATGATCAGATTGGCTATTGCTTTCATTGTCAGTTTTAACTTGATCAATAATATCTATAGTGCCACTTGATCCAGGTTCAGTTTTAAATTTTTTAAATAACTTATCTATTGTGTGGGTAAGTTCACCATCTTTATTGGGTAAACCTAATTTACTTATATTTTCTGGTAATTTTAATAAAGGTTGTTCAATTTTTTAATCAGGTTTTTTAATAATTGTTTCTTCAAACTTCTCTTCAATCTTATGTAGTTGTTTACCTAAGGTTGATAGATACTGATTTGTGAAATTATTTTGTTCAATAATTTTATTTTCATCTTTATTACCATCTGAAATCTTGAATGGACTGGCAATGACAGATGTATTTTTAACGGATAAAAGAACAGTTTCAAGAGGAGGATGACTAGAAGAAACCTTTGATTTGTCTTCTTTAACCCATTGTGTTTTAGTTACAACATTATATTTACCATGATACTATTCATACCAATCGTAAAAAGTAATGTTTATATGTTCATTGTTAATAAATCTTTTCCATCTATTAATTATCTTATCTCGTTCTTTATCAGTCGGATGATTAGAACGAAATAAATGTCTTTTTTCTCTATTAGATTTGGAATTAAAATCTTTAACAAGATTATCCCAATCGAATTTGAATTATTTTTTAATAACTCTTAATTGATTATTAATGGAAGCTTCAAAATTAGATTGAGTAGGAAATTCGGAAAGAGCAGGAGAAGAAGAGCCTTCTTCTTCAACTGGATCATTTTGAGTATAACAAGGATGACTAGCTTGACCATAATTAAGGATACCTTTCATTTTTATATCCCTAATAGAAGGGTTACTTAGAACTTCAGTATCTCTTCGAGTCTGAACTGAAGGTGCTAAAGAACTAGTAAAATCTTCTATAATAACTGACCTTCTAGTACGTTTGAAACTTATTTTGACCGTTCTATCAGAAAATTGCCTAACATTTTCAACATTTAACAAGTTGTTAACTACTGGTTGTTGAGGTATTTCACTAGGTAAAGTTCATTGACTAGGCAACGTAATGTCTTTCCAGAGGATGGTTCTCGGGATTTGAACATTAGCATTACTAGTTGAACTTTGAATTAAAACAGTTTGATCTTTAGGACTCTTATTAAGAGCATGAACGTTTAAGTTCGTCTTCATGATCTTATAATAAATCCTATAAATCAAAGCTAGAAGCTGAGAACCCTCAATCATTTGAGTAATTTCTCCAGCAGTTTTAATGTTTAAAGTCAAAGCTTTTAATAAATTGTGGTCACTTAGGCTTAATGTGAAATCAGGAAAGCAATTGAAATGGATAGGTCTATTATGCAGACTTGATTCCATAATACCTATAATGCTTGGATGATAATTAAGAAATCTAGCATCTCTTAGGCAGAGGAAGACACTTGAACAGATTCCTTTAATGTTTAATGGTTTAACTGCAACTTGAACAAGACCAATATGGACAAAATTATAACCTTTCTTCCTATGTTTTTTAATAACCTCAGGAGATAAAAGACTACAATTTTCATATTCTTTGTTAATGGTGTAAACCTTTTCAACTATTTTTACATTGTAATCTGTTTTGAATTTATCCAAAAAGGTTGACTGATAAATTTCTCTAGGAGAGACTCTGGGTATATTCCAATCATGTAAAACTTGACTAATGTTTCCATAAATATGTTCTTCTTGGTTAACTATGTTAGGAACAGGAGGCAAAGCTGACCGATTACTAGCTGAGGAGTTAGATCTAAACAATCTATTCATCATTTACCAGTTTCAAAAATAAATTTTTCTCATCGTTCATTCATGCATACCCTCTTACCTTAAGCAGACTCATACCTAAGTTCTATAACCAGACACTGCTCACCCAAGAGACTTGCAAAGGTTAGACACAAACAAGGTGGACTACAGTAAGTTAGGTGACTTCAGAACAAGAGGAAAATAGAATTTTGAACGAGGGAAAGATAAAAGGATTGATTAATTCTTACTTAGCAACTAGAACAAACAATTTGGCTTTGATACTAGTGAAAAATTGAATTCAACTAATGGTAGTCAAATGGAAATAAAATATAATCTACCTAATGTTCATATCTGTCAAGATAACATGTGTTTTAAAACATCATTTGTTTTAATCCGCAATCTTACAGATAAAATCATCTTAGGATTACCGATTATATATTTATTATATCTTTTCACTAACAGTAATGAAGGATTAAGTTGTAAACATTTTGGAAAAAGAATAGCGTTTAAATTTCTTATTAAACCAAAAGAAAGAGATTTAAGATTTATCCAAGATGAATCTATTTCTAAATCTTTGAATCTGTTAAATTGTAAATCTATTCATTTAAACTACTTAAAGGAAAAGATTAAATATAAACATATTGAAGAACAGATTAAAAATAAAGGGGTTCAAGAAAAAATTGAAGAGTTAAAAACTTATTTAAAGGATAACCTTTGTTCTGACTCTCCTAATGCCTTTTGGCATTGAAACAAGCATATTGTCAGGCTTCCTTACGCTAAGGAATTCAAAGAACATTTGATTCCTACTAAGGCTAGGCCAATACAAATGAATCACGAACAAATGGAGTTATGTAAAAAGGAAATTAATGATCTCCTTAGTAAAGGATTAATTAAACCTAGTAAATCTCCCTGGTCCTGCCCAGCTTTTTATGTCAACAATGTAGCAGAAAAGGAAAGAGGTGTTCCCCGTCTAGTTATCAATTATAAGCCATTAAACAAGGTCCTAGAACGGATTAGGTATCCTTGTCCTAATAAGGAAGACCTCATAAATAGGTTAAGCAATGCCACTATCTTCAGTAAGTTTAACCTCAAATATGGATTCTGGGAAGTTACCATTCATCCCGATGATAGGTATAAAACAGCCTTTACCACCCCATTTGGTCTTTATGAATGGAATGTTCAGGCATTCGCTATAAAAAATGCCCCCAATGAATTTCAGAATATTATCAATGACATTTTGAATCCTTTCAGTCATTTTGTCGTCGTCTACATTGATGATATTCTCATTTTTTCCAAATCTATTGAAGAACACATTAAACATTTGAAATCGTTCTTCAAAACAGTTAAAGATAATGGACTCATTCTGTCTCCTTCCAAATGCAGTTTATTTTAAACTAAAGTTCGGTTTCTTGGTCTAAATATTTATCAAGGACTTATTCAGCCTATTGATAGAGCTATTCAATTTGCTGACAGATTTCCTGATAAGATTACCAATAAAACCCAGCTTCAGAGATTTTTAGGCTCGCTCAATTATATTGACAAGTTCTATAAAAATCTCAAAAAAATTTGCAAACCTCTATTTCAGCATTTGCAAGATAATCCTCCCCCTTGGACTAACATTCACACTTCTGTCGTCCAGCATGTTAAAAAATATGTTAAGGCATTGCCCTGCCTTGGCATTTCTAACGATTCATCATTCAAAATTGTTGAAATTGATGCCTCGGATATTGGGTTCGGAGGTATTCTCAAGCAAAAGCTAACCCTCAATTCTTTTGAACAAATTTTTTAATTTCATTCAGGTGCATGGAATCCTACACAGTTAAATTACAGCATTATTAAAATAGAAATACTTTCTTTAGTTATATGTATTAATAAATTTTAAAGTGACTTATTAAATCAAAAGTTTTTGGTGCGAATTGATTGCAAATCTGCAAAATATATTTTAGAGAAAGATGTTGAAAATATCTCCTCTAAACATTCTTTTGCGAGATGGTAAGCCTTGTTAAACATTTTTGATTTTGACATTGAATATATCAAAGGCAGTAGCAATTCCATTCTTGACTTTCTCACTCGGGAATTCATTAATACAGGTACTATACAGTCAAAATGAGTGTCCGAGGAGGATCATTTTCTAGTGGGTCGGGTCACCCTTCAAGCCCGAGTAATCAACCAAAAGGAACTTTGGTTCCTCATCCAGTTAACCCATTTCCTAAACCCAACTCAGTTAATACATTCCAGGTCCTTGGTACTATTCCCAAGCCCTATAGTTTCGTTTTAGCTAGTAACCCTAGACCAGTTGATCCATTCTGCAATCAATCTAGGGTTTCCTCCTCAAATCCTAGTCATCCTCCTTCTAAATACACTCTTAAGTGGGAAAATCACATGTTTCATATTGAACCTCATATGAAGCCAAAGATGACCCCATTAAGCTTGCTTCCTTGTATTTTCCTACTGGATGGCACTTTGTTCCTCTTGCTCATTATAAATCCCTTGTGTATTATAAGGATATCCTTTTACAAACCAAGACAATCTTCATTAAACCTATTTATACTAGGTATGATGATTCTAAAGTCCTCTATCATTCACTCTACATTAAACAAATCATTCAAGTCACCGACTGGGGAAATCATCCCTCTGATCTTCAACATCTCTCCAATCAAAATAACTCTTTCTATTATTTCGATTATATGGAGGCTTGGAATAAAATCTTCCTCTACTAGAATGAGTCACATAGTCACACGTGGTTCTTATAATTTGACCATAAATTAAAAAGTCTGATTCCCTTTTGGTTCACCCTTTTGTGGTCAAGATTTAGGTCTTCTTTCGACCTACTTCCTGACCTTCTACAGGCTCAACTTAGTCATTTTTGTAATCACAGTAAACACCAACCAAAATATGACGGTATCCCCGTTCTTCTTCAATTTATTAGTAAATACAAAGTTCCTTGGATTCTTAAATGGTAGTACGATATTAAAGCACCAACTAAGGTAACATATTTTCAGTCTCCGGAGTATAGTTATTTGGCCACTCAAACCACCATTTCACCAATTACTTATGTTTCCCGTCAGTTCTTTGTCAAATGGTGGGATAAATTTAATGTTAATAAGATAGTAGGTCAAGTTCAAAAAGAATTTCCCATCTATCCCTCTTCCTATTATGCCAGTTACATCGATCCCAGCTAAAGGATCTTCCAGTAAAACAAAAGAGTCAAAAGTCAGTCCATCTGGCTCATACGACACCATCAATCTGCAAGATGCTCAGGACCCATTTGCCTGACATCCCAGTCACATGCACCTGCTCCTGCAGCCACTCAGTCAAAAGATTCTATTCCACTGAAAGCAGTCCTCTGTCACATGCGCATGTTCCTGCTTTTCCACCAAAAGCATCCAACAAGTCAAAAGATTCGGCCACTTCATCAAAAGTTACCAAAAGCATCCATGCATAGTAAAAAAGTCAGCACTGTTTTACTGTTCATCAATAGTAAATATTGTCTGTAATCATTTACCTTATGTAATAGTAAATTTGTAATAGTTCTTTCCTTATTCTATAAAAGGAACTTGAACTTAGTTAGTAAGGCAGAATTAGAAAGACTCAGAGTTCCTTCTCTGACCAATCTTTAGCATCCGTTCTCTCTTCTCTTCTTATATCATTTTAATGTTCTGCGTAAACTTGTAAGTCACTTTTATTTTTTAGTTTTGTAAATATTTTCTTTTATTTTTAGTTATCAATAAAACTATTATATTTTAGTAATTAAATTGTGTTGTTTATATGCGCCACTCAGATCTTCTTTTTATCTTTTTGTTCCGCCTTAAATGGTATATATATATATATATATATATATATATATATATATATATATATATATATATATATATATAAGAAATAAACACTCAGGACGTGAGTCTATGCTCAATCGAGGCATAACTTGATAATGTTAGTATACATATATATATAAGTGTATATACAAAAGAAATAAAAAGCCACAAACTAAAGTCTGGGCATACACACGCAACACGACTCTCAATGTAAAGAACGGTGTTTGCACAGTAGTGGAGAAAGGCTTTAAGAAATGTAAGAAGGCTTACCGTGGACTGCCAAAGAAGACTTCAATATCTTTAAATGGATGAACACTTGGTTCCCACCGGTAAAATATTATAAAATACAAGCTCTCAAGTGTTTAAAATGAGAAAGCGCTCAGTTTATAGTGTGTAGAAAGCAAATTGGGCAGGGCTTCCTCACCTTTTCTCTTGCTAAAATGGCCACCCCAAGCCCTCTATTTATAGAGGAGGGAGTCGAGGTATACTCTTGTAGCCACGCTGGTGTGTACTGTTGGTTGTGGTGCCCCTGCAATGTGGGTCCTGCCATCTCGAAGTACGTGTACTCGAACAATGTGTTGTTCACTCGAACCTTCATAACTTTCAATCCGGGAGTCCGATGGAAGCGTGCCATACCATTCCGAAAATCTCTTTCTGAGAGCTATGCCATAACATAGGATTTGCCATTTTTTGATTCCGCGAAGATGGGTTCATGACCAAAATGGCATTTCTAGGTTTTCGTCAAGCAGTCCGTGAGCTGATTTGAGTAATTTGCACTCGAAAGTTAAGATATAGTTCTTGTGGGACATCTTTTGATGAATTTAGCATTGAAATGATTTGATTTGATTTGATTTGAGTTAAAGTTGAGTTGGCAAAATGACCATTTTGCCCCTCTCGGGGTTATCTCCGATTTTTGCAAAGTTATAGCAGTCTTTTCTCAGGGTTATCTCTGAGGTTGGCCTGCTGTTGACTCTGACTATCCTCAGGGTTATCTCTGAGGTTGGCTTGACCTCCTGGGGTTATCTCCAGGCTTTAAACTTGATCCCCCAGGGTTATCTCCGGGGTTGGAACTAATTTTCCCAAGGTTATCTCCGAGGTTAAAAACTGATTTCCTGGGGTTATCGCCAGGGTTGGAAACTGGATCTCTTGGGGCTATTTTTGGGGTTGGAATTGATGTCGTGGTCCTCCAGAGTTATCTCTGGAGTGTGAAAAAGATGCTTTTATCCTCCTGCATAGTTAGTAACAGGAAAATGAAATTTTGAGTGTCTACAGATGCCCCTCTTTATCATGTTCATGCAATGGAATGGACATGATAAAGATTACTAAACACTTAAAATATGATAAGGTATTTCTAATGATGCAAATCACAATGTAATGAATGTTATGATGAATGTTAAAATGTTTTCAAATCGCAGTTCAGAAATCGCACATCACATTTTGCACTTCGCACTTCGCTTTTCGTATTTGGCTAATTGCACTTCGTAACTCACACATCATATTTTTCATATCGCATTTCGCATATTATAAATCACAAATCGTACTTCGTACATCGCAAATCGCTTTACCTTTATCGATTATTACTGATGCCTATGTTGGTGTTGACTACAACGATTTGGCTTTTTATCGGTGTTGCCAATGCTTATTTGATGAAGAGAAATTGAGATGACATTTTGAAATCACCGGACCTTTCCGATGTATACGCTGGTAGTTTACAATGGTGCCTAATCTGATGGTACTTTGACAACGGATCCTACCTTACTGGTACTTTGACAACGGATCCTACCATGCTGGTAGTTGACTATGTTGACTTCACCAAACTATTTCGATTCCCACTCGAACGGTGGTATACAAAGCTTTCATTGCTGAACTGTCTTGATGTTACACTCAATTGATGCCAATGATTTAGAATACCAGATCTTCCAATACCTTCGCTGAAGTAATATTCCACAAATTACTTCACCATACTCCGCTTGATGTTACTCCTTTCTGAGGTGATTTGGTGTTTCTTTTCGATGTTGGGTACTGGTGCCCCATTTCCTTGTGTTTTTGATTCGCAACCTGACTGGACTAATGACCTAAGTGTCGCTGATATCCCTGAAGAGTGCAACCCATTTTTTCAATGTTCAGATTTAAACTTCAGTGTATAGGCCTCGACTTGTGAGGACTTGACGCGGGTTAACATGTTTGATGGTGTAAATTTCATTCACTAGACCTTTTGTTGTTGGCCTTCTACTCTTGAGTTAATAACTTTTTTGAGAATTTTCCCCTTCTTTTGTAGGGGCACGCTTATGTTGCCATGATTTCTTTCAGGAGTTCTCCCCTTTCTTTTGATGAGAGGCTTGATCCTGCCTTAAACTTCTTCCCTTTCCTAGAATCAGAAAATGCCCCAGTCCTTTCGCATATTTTTGTCGGGGATTCATATGAAAAACTCTCTTTGTTGACCAAATCGCGAGTGAATAATATCCTCACATGTGGATTATTCATTCAGAGAATAGTATGATTGGAAAAGACCAAATGATCATACTGAATCACCAGTGAGATGATGTGAGGGAAGCTCTGATGATGTATCATGCTGATGGTGTTAACTGGTGCATTTTCCTTTTTAGGATGGTTAAAAAATGCCCTAGTATTGAGTTATCGCTGTTTCTGAGATTGCCCCAATCTTGTTATAAGGGACCCAATATCGGTTTATCGCCAATTTTAAAATTGCCCAAGCCTTGCTTATTATCTGGGATCATTGCTTTGATAGATGGGCTGATAGATGCTGAGATCGTTAGAGGCTTTTACCTTTGTACTAGATGTTGAACAGGTAGTGGATTTGGGCTTTGATGCCCTCAATCATTGTTCCTGACTTGTTCGCGCAATCAGATTTAATGATTTTCTTCTAATTTGATAAAGACTTGTGATTGAGGGTTTCAGCTCTTTGAAAGTCCTCGTTGCTGGTTGTAATGGCGTATCCCTGTTTCTTCCTTTCTGGGATTTATGCCAGATTTGATGGAATAACATTGAAGTGTTGTTAGGTCTTCTCGACATGGGTCGCTGACTTGGAGGGTTATTCTTTGGTGCTTGGGATTAATGTTTAATGGTTGCCTACGTACTCATGTGTATGTGGGAGATCAAGTCTACGTAGTTCCTGCTTAATAAGATAAACAGTTTGAGGAATGTTTGTTTGGGTTTTTTGGGTTTTTGTTGAGTTTGACCACGTCATAAATGGCTGCCTACGTACTCCCATTGATGAAGGGAGATCAGGTCTTTCGTAGTTCAGCCATGATGAGCTGAAACCTAATTGATTTGATTTTTGATTTTTGATTTTTCTTTTTTCTTTTTTTTTTCTTTTTTTTTTCAATATTTACATGCATGGAAAATAAAAGGCATACTGCGAAGAAAGTGATACCGTCCCAACATCTCTTGGAACTCACAGCTGTATCCTCTAGATCCACACCTTCTTGGCTACCTGAGGCTTGATAGTCCAGTTGTCAGTGGTTATGTTGCCTTCGAGGCTTGTGATAGAGGTTACCTCTTGATTTTGAATATCTTCACTTATAGTCATAACTTGATCGCTTCCTAATTTAGTTCATTCCTCAAGGACGCTTGAACTTGACCCATCGCAAAAAAGTATGAACTCCTGATTCTTTGATGGGTTGGTTTCCCTGACAACCTCACCACATTTCCCTTCATTTGTTCCTTCACCTTCTTCCCGGGCTAGAGAGGATTCGACCATGAAATCTCCCTCAAACTATTGTTGCATTTCTTGCAAGGAACTTTCCTTTTTGGCTTTTTCTTCCTTGGAAAGGATTAGTATTTCCTCCGCATCAACCAAGGTTATAAAATCAGGAACGTAGTTGCTATCTTCGGACCACAGGATGTTTGATGTTGGCAGAGGAATCTCCTTTGTGGATTCCCTTGTCTCCTATGTCATTCCCTGCATTAGGATCAGTCCATCTTGTGTTCTGCCAGGATTGGTGCTCATAGCCTTCACCTCCTTTGAATTGCATGTCTCGAATGGACATCTTAAGGTTTTTATTTCACTACAAAAAAATAGGTCATTGGCGACGGCATCATTAGCGACAGCAGTATCCCCGTCGCCAATAACCTTATTCTTGACGGCATAGCCGTCGCTAATGAGTCCCGTCGAGAATGACCCTTCCCGGGCCTAGATTTGGTGGGAATTTTTTGGCGCGGTGGGAAAAGGACATAGGCGACGGCATGTGCCGTCGGTATTGAGTGCCGTCGAGAATGGGTTTTTATTTACTTTCGGTAACTTAGATTTTTTTTCATTTCTGCTATTCATTTTCTCCTTCTCCTTCCTCGCACCGTCAGTCGTAAGCGACTCTTTCCGTCGCCCCATCGGTGTGCTCTCTTGCCGTCGCCGCCTCTCTTCCCGTCGTCATCTCTCGACTGAGCAAGGTAATGTCTTCCCAATTTCAATTTTCCCCCAAATATAACCTAATAATCACTTCCTCTATAATTTCACTCTATTTTTCCCAAATATCAATTGCATTGCGGTGTATTACTATTTCAAATGTTTGTTAGTTTACATGAAAATTTTAAGTCAGAATATTGCAGTGTATTTGCAGTGTATAAGACCTTATTGCAATTTCAAATGTTTGCAAGTTTAATTTACATGAAAATTATATTGCAGTGTATGTATATATATTGCAGTGTATAAATTGCTCAAACTCCATTGCATCTCGACAGTTTTTCTTTCAGTCTTATGATATGCTATTTGTTTGATTTTCACTTTGAGTCCATTGTTTAATTTTCTTAATTCCATTACAGCTGCTTTCATGATTGCTTATGTTATGTTAGGATAAACAGCATAATGGGGGAAGTGGAATTTTTATATGCATACTTGAGGCCACATAGAGAATAAGATATAGTATTATTTAAGTAACTAACCCACCCCCTACTTTATCATTACTTATTTAAGATTTATTAAAAGTATCTTTTTCAATATTTATTCTTAAATATAGTTAGTGTTTAGGTTAGTGGTGGTGACATGGTATTGAAATTATATTATTATATTAAAGGATATTATGTCATTTTGTTAAACGTATGATGTTATTTTAGTTAAATGCATGATGCTATTTCAGTCTTACGATATGCTATTTGTTTAATATTACTAATCATAGATGTGCAATCTTTGTAATATTTTTTCTTTCCATTTTAGGTTTGTGTGGCTATTTTGTTCTTGCTTTTGTTAATGTGACTTGTGAGAATCATGCGAGTTAGTGACTAAACTGTGGTTATTATTATTTTTAATAAATTGGTCAATATCCTAATTTTACCAACAAAAAAGAGTTTCATATGCCTCTTTTTTCATAATTTTTTATTGTATTAATAGTACTACAAAGTGACATATTGTTCTCAAGTTTGTTATGCCATTATCATTAGCATTCAACCACTCCTAAATTGACAATTTATTAATTTTAAAAAATAAATAAATATACATTTTTAAAAAAGATTACTATCTTAGAAATTATATTGCAGCGTATAAATTGTTGTTTGTGGGGTGGGGTGGGGTGTGGGTGAGTTTTAAAAAAGTTTAATAATAGTTTGTGACCTGATAAAAAGCTAGTATTCTTTTTGTTATACAAAAATAATCCTTACTTTGACACGTGCATATTTTCATATAGTTTAGGAAGCTTAGAAACCCGTTTGAGATTCACTTAGTAGGAGTGAATCTCAAATAGTCCCCGTTTTGGGACTGTTCTTGTATGTTTCGATCTCACTTAGGTCGGTGTTAACGACTTGAGCACGTCTTTATATTTTTAGAATTTTCGGTCAGTATATATCTCTTGACGTTCTTCGGGTGCATATTTAGACTACGATGTGTTAGTCTATTTCGTGTACTTGAAGACCATGGGGAGGTGCTGCCGAAATTTCTAAAAAATTTAAAGATGTGTTCAAGTTGTTGGCATCAGTGAGGCGACACATCCGAGAATGGGATAGAAGCCTGACCCGTTAGAGTGGGAGATGAAGTTAGGAAACTCATAAGCTTGCATATACATTAACTTGGAGACTTGATTGTGTTTGTCTAACTTTTCCAGATATATAGTAGACTGTTGTCCAAGATGTCTGTTGATCGAAGTTGGATGGAACATAGGGTAGCCATTTATAAGAGTGGGCTTAGCTCTGAGTATCGTAGTGGGGTTGAACAGTTTCTCAATTTCGCGTTTGAGCAAGTCAGCGGCGATGAGATTAGATGTCCTTGTAAGAGGTGTGTGAATGAAGTGTAGAAGGAAAGGAGTGATGTCATGTGCGACTTATTTGCGTATGGGTTTAAGCAGGGTTATACGACATGGATTTATCATGGGGAAACCTGGTTGGATGAACATGAATCAGAACCGGAATCTAGAGGTGACGAAACCTTTGACTGTACTAACATGATAGTCAAAGCTGTTGGTTCATACTTCCAGTGGAATACAGACAGGGATGACAGTAGCGTCGAGCAAGAGCCAAATGACGGGGCTAAGGGTTTCTATGAGTTATTGCATGAAGCAGCGATGCCACTGTATGACGGGCACGAAAAGCACACCGTCTTATCTGCCGTGACTAAGTTTTTACACTTCAAGAAAGAGCATGACTGTAGCGAGAGAGGTTTTAATGAACTGTTAAGCATTGTGAAGGAGTGCTTACCTGCAGGCAATAAGTTACCGGAGTCGTACTATGATGTGAAGAAAATGGTCAAAAGGCTCAATCTAGGGTATAAGAAGATTGATGCTTGTGAGAATAATTGTATGTTGTATTACGGTGATGTCAATAAAGATAAGAGGTCATGTGATATTTGTGGTATAAGTAGATACCGTGAACAGCGCAAGAAAAAGGGAAAAGAAGTGCCGAGAAAGATCTTACGTTACTTTCCCATTGCCCCGAGGCTTCAGCGGTTGTTCATGTCAACACATACCGCCGAGGATATGAGGTGGAACTCTACACGGGACATAGTCGAAGGTCAACTGACGCACCTGGCAGATGGGCTTGAGTGGAAAAATTTTGATAACAAGCACTCCTCGTTTGCTGAAGAGGTTCGCAATGTTAGGCTTGGACTTGCTACGGATGGGTTTAATCCATTTAACGGGACTTACACAAAGCCCTACTCAACTTGGCCGGTGATTATTGTGGTGTATAACCTCCCGCCTTCGATGTGCATGAAAGATCCCTACATGTTCATGCCTTTACTGATTCCGGGTGATAAGAGTCCGACTAAAGACATCAATGTATACCTCAGGCCGTTAGTTGATGAGTTGAAGATGTTGTGGGAAAAAGGGGTTCAAACATATGATGTATCTCTTAAGCAAAACTTTGACATGAGGGCAGCTTTACCGTGGACAATAAATGACTTCCCGACATTAGGAATGATCAGTGGATGGCCGACTCACGGGGGCTTGTCATGTCCCGTGTGCATGGGGTCAGTTAAAGCTGTGCGGCTCAAACATGGGGGGAAAATGAGTTTCTTTGCAACATCCAGGGCGCTTTTTCTTTGTTTGAACATCGTTATCGACGGATGAGTAGACAATTCAATCGAAAAAGCAGAGAAACGCCAAGTACCGGCCGCCTTTTCCGGGTCGAGAGTGTTGAATTGGATTAGTCATTTGAAGTTTCCACCTCCAGGGAAGAATCACTGATTAGAGCGAGCTTATGGTTACGGCAAGGTTCACAATTGGACACATAGATCCATGTTCTTCGACCGCTTTTATTGGGCTACACTCTGATCCGTTATTGTATAGATCCGATGCATACCGAGAAGAACGATTTGATAACATTTTTATATGATCCTAGATGCCAGTGGTAGAACAAAGGACAACAACAAGTCGAGGCTTGATTTGGTAGAAATGAACATTAGGGAAGATTTGTTGCTGTATCAGGAGGGTAGTAAGACAGTAACGCCTAAAGCTGAATATACTTTGACCAGGGAACAGTTGATATTGATATGTTATTGGATCAGTGGATTGAATCTCCCAGATGGATATTCTTCAAATATAGCAAGGTGTTGTAAAGTCGAAGAGTTAAAGTTTTAGGGTCTCAAAAGTCATGATTGTCACGTATTCATACAGAAGTTGATCCCTATGGCATTTATGGACTTATTACCGAAACGTGTGGTTAAAGCACTGACAGAGTTTTCTAATTTCTTCAGAGATCTATGCTTGATAGAGCTTCATCTCAAAGACATAGATAAAATGGAGATACAGATAGTGAAAATAATGTGCAAGTTAGAAATGATCTTCTCCCCATCATTTTTTTATTCAATGGAGCATTTGCCTATTCACTTGCCATACGAAGCTAAGTTTGGCGGTCCCGTACAATATAGATGGATGTATCCATTTGAGAGGTAATGACATTAATGTTTTTAATACGGTAAAATGTTCATTCTTTTTTGCTAATCTATATATCACATAGGTATATGCGACGTCTAAAGCAAAAGGTGAAGAATAGAGCCCGTGTAGAGGGGTCAATTGCTGAAAGTTATGTTATAGAGGAACTTGTTAATTTTTGCTCGTTGTACTTTGAGCCGAATGTTCAGACGAAGCACAATTGCTTACGTCAGAATCAGGCTGTTGCGCATGAGGAAAATGGAGAATTAACGGCCTTTAGTCATCCTGTACGCCCATTCGGTGGTAGAAAAGGCGCTTCTTGACCGATAGTGAGTATGTAGCTCCCACATTATATGCACTTGTCAACATGGATGAAGTAGCGCCATACATTATGTAAGTTGTCATAACTATATATGTCTGGTATAATTGTGTCAAGTTCCTTTACAAACACATTGAGTATATAACGTATGTTGCGTACCAATATGATGTCAAGAAACGCGTGAAGCGAATCCGAGTATATATCGACGGGATTTTCAAAATTTGAGAAATGAAGAATTTGTTCAATGGTTTAAAGATCATGTAAGTCTAACCTTTACAAGTTCAATGAATCTACCATCATAGATTTATTCTTATGGCGTAATTAACTTTAGAATATGTTGTGTTAATGTACATTAGGTCCTCACAGATGAGTTAGTTGACAATCGGCTAAAGCTTATAGCCGATGGCCCTGAAAGATCTGTAGATACTTATACATGCTGCATTGTCAACGGTTACAGATTTAAGTGTTGTGATATTGGGGAAGTCATTTCTGCTGATTCTAGTGTTGTGGTGAAAGGTAGCTGCTACGATAACATTTGGGATGACTGGTATGGACGATTGGTAGAAGTTGTCGTGCTCAAATATTGGGGTCATAAAGAATTAGTTTGCTTCAATTGTCATTGGTTTGATGTTGAGAATGGAGTTAAAGTAGATAAAAAATCAGGACGGGTGACTGTTAACGTTAAGTCAAAACTAAGACTGATGAGTGGTATGGACGAGCCTTTTATTTTAGCAAGTCAAGCAACACAGGTGTACTACGCGCGGAGTGTTAAGACCCCTGCAAGCCCATGGCATGCTGTTATAACCACTAGTGCCCGTGGTTTTCAAGGCACAACTCCTCGTCCAGACGATGAACCTTTACAAGTTGAGTCTACTAGTGTCACACCTGCTGATGTAACAATTATTAGTGAGTCTAGTGAAGAAGAGGATGATGTTGTCGCTATCGAAAGTGAAGACGATGTTGTTGAGGAGGTAGATATAATTGAAGAAATAATTGAGGACGACGAAGATGGTGATGACAACGATAGTGAAGATCTATTGCTCGAAGATGACAATTCTGATATTGATGGCTTTGACGATATAAATGATTAGGAGTATGTACTCTTTGTGTCCTTTTAGTTGTATTCAAATGTAATAGTTTGTAGTAGTGCAATCATTATCTTCAACTTATATTAATCTACTAAAGGTGTTACTATTTATGTTGCATTCTTTTAGTTGTATCTGTATGTTATCCTCTTTGTTATTGTGCTCAAATATAGTATTTACGAATGTTTAATAATATAGTTGTATGTGTATGTTATCCTCTTTTAGTTGTATTCAAATGTAATAATATTTTTTTTATGATTTGACAGTATACATACATATGGCGCGCACACCACATGGTGATCGTGGTGGGCGTGCAGGGCGTGGGGGCCGTGGCGATTCTACGCGTGATGATCAGGCCGGATCGTCAGGTATAATTACATATTTTATTGGGATACATCTTATTATTTTTTATTTTTTATTGTATTGACATTATATTCATTTATATAAATATTGATGTATTTCACTACATAGGTGATCGACGTAGGCCTCCACGGGGACTAGCACGTGGCTTGCTAGGGAATCCCCCCCAGGTGCCGCTTATATGTCGTGTTGGGACTCATAGGTAATTAATTTCATAATCCTATATAGTATTAATATAACATAAGTATTTAATATTCTTTGTAATTTGCAATGTATTAATTTCAATTGTAGTATCCTTGACTCCACGCCAAGGAACACGTTGCTTGGGATCGTCCGCAACCGATTCTCAAGCCCGTGGATGAGGTGGCCGGATGTGGATGACCGCACACGGCAGCTGATTATTGATGAGTTTAGGGTAGGATGTCAATCATTCATATGCTAGTTTTATATTCCATTTGAATATACTGTTACCTCTTTGATTTATGTTGTCTACTAAGCTTCTTAATGTGTAATGTCTTGAGAGATATTATCGTTTTGAGGGCAGGCGGGGAAGCCCATGGCATGGCTGCTCGCATGCTGAGATACCTAGAGATGAATTGGCACAAGTGGGTCTACGACTGGAAGAAGAAGGCCCAGACGAAGATGGCTGGTGGACAGACACTTAAGGATGTCCGGCCAGATTTCATATCTGCTGCAGTGTGGGACCAGATGTGCAGCATTTGGGATGGCGAGGCCTTCAAGAAGATGTCGGCTGACAAATTTGCTCCCGCCGACAAGATAGTCGTCTCCCACACTGCACTGGGTCTTAGTCGTACGACCTGTACCGGGAGAGACTTGATGATTGGGTAATATACCCATGAATTGATTATGTTTGACCTTAATTTGGTGTGTGTCCGAAGCATTTTAGAATCATTTTACTAGTTTAAGTTGTGTTGTGGAAGGATTGTGTGCTGTTGGGACGTTTGGAAGTTGTGGGATTGAAAAAGGCAAGAAAATCGGTTTACGCACCTAGCGCCAAGTGCCTTTGTTCAAGAAAAAAAGACGTGGCCGGGCGCTGGTCTTGATTGACCTACGACTCGGAAGCACGCGCATGGACTGGATGGTGGACTGGCTTTGACTAATAGTTTGACTTCGTATTTGGTGTGTTTTGGAAGCCTATTTGGACTAGAATTGTTGGAATTGAGTAAAAAAATATAAATTGATTCTTTACATTGAATTGGGGGGCTATTCTACACAATGGGGGATTGATCAAAGGAGCAAGAGCAGATCTGAAGGCTTTCAGCTTGGAGTTCTTCTTCTTCTTCTTCTTCTTTATTCTTTTAAAAATTGTGTAACTCATTAAGGATGATTTATCAATTATTTGTGGTTTTTATTTCCGTCATGAACTAATTATTTTTATTAAGATTCCAATGGAACCTTTTATGATTATGAATTGATTATTTAATTTATTCCAATTATTTATGTTGAAGTGAATTGTTCATCATGCCTTGTATTTATTGATTAATTATCTGGCCAATAATTACCGTGTTACTCTAGGAGGAATCGAGAGAGGAATTCTAGTGTTAGAATCAAGGCGAGGTGACATGTGACTTAGTTATTTGCCACGATGAATAATTAGGTTTGTGAATAGAATGAGAATATCTATTTGCCGCATGTAACACATAAGGAATTGGGATTGTAACGAGTTTAATTCAATTGTTTTGCATAGAGATATAGCAAAATTAATCTGGGTTAAATAGAAGGCAATTGATCACTCGAGAGAGGGCTTTTGGCATTTGAGAATTCATGTTAACAATTCAGTAGACATAATAATTGGGATGATTGGATAATTGATTTAATAATCATATCCGGGAAATTGAGTCTTAATTATCATTCATACGCATTCAAATAATTCTTAATTTGTTATTTGTTTTCTTTTAGCATAATTTCTTGTTATATTTACAATTAGTTTTCTTAGTTTTAATAATCACAATTTTTGGTTGTTTAAATAAAATTGAATTGATACAGTACTAGTAATTGGAGTTTATTAATTGAAATTCTCTGTGGGATCGATACTCTAATTTATCACTATATTACTTGTTGATCGTGTATACTTGCACGTTTGCTTTGATTGTGAAATCAACCAACAAGTTTTTGGCGCCGTTGCCGGGGAATTCTTTGTTAATATTAATTCCATATTAGTTATAATCAATTCGGTCTTAATTTAAACGTTACTTATTTTTCTTCTTGTTTTCGCGAGAATTTTTCATGAGTGTATGCACACTAGATCAAGGGCAAGGAAGGAACTTTTTCCTTATAGCTGCATTTAGATTGAAAGGAAGTTTGGAAAGGGCAATCGATCATTAGTAAGATCACCCGAGGAAGAAAAAGCTGGAGGAACAAGAAATTCCAGGTGAACATGGCGAGGAACGATCGAGAAATCACCGGGACTATGCCATGCAGAATGTCATGGATATCTGATCGAGCATTAGGAGACCGGCAATCAATGCTAACAATTTTGAGATCAAACCAGCAACCATTCAAATGCTTCAGAATCAATGTCAGTTTGGGGGTAGTCCATTAGATGATCCGAATGAGCATATCTTGAGTTTCTTGGAAGTGTGTGACACTTTCAAATTCAACAATGTGTCGGAAGATGCTACAAGGTTGAGAATGTTCCCATTTACTTTTAAAGACAAAGCACGAAGTTGGTTATACTCTCAGCCTCCTGACTCAATCCACACTTGGGACGACTTGGCTCAAAAATTTCTAGCTAAGTTTTTCCCACCAGCAAAGTCAGCAAAACTACGGAATGATATTCATACCTTCACACAGTTTGATTCAGAGTCGTTGTATGAGGCGTGGGAAAGGTTTAAGGATATGCTCCGCAAGTGCCCACACCATGGAATTCCACAGTGGATGCAATTGGGGATATTTTGCGATGGTTTACAAGCATCCACAAGGGCAAGTATTGATGCAGTAGCAGGAGGAGCGATTATGTCTAAAAACCTTGATGAGGCATTTCAGTTGTTAGAGACGATGGCCACCAACAATTATCAGTGGCCCATGACAAGGTCTAATCCTCCAAAAATAGCGAGAAAGTATGATGTGGATGCGATAACATCATTACAAGTGCAAGTGTCCGCAATGGCAAAGCAGATAGAATTATTACGCCCACAATCCACTCAGCAGGTAGCGATGGTTTGTGAAATTTGTGCTGGGGGTCATACTACAGATAAATGTGCCATCAATTTCAAGCAAAGACAATATGGGGAGTTATAGATCGGCCTACTCACCCCTATCCGAATCAAAATACATATAATCCGGGGTGGAGAAATCATCCGGTTTTCATGGAGTAACAACCAAGTCGCAGAACAAGCAAGAGACAAAGAAACAATTTCGGGTTTCAAAACCAGACACAACAACTCGTGCGGAAAGCAAGTTGGGAAGAAGCCTTGGAAAGATTTGTTAAGGCAACTGAGAAAAGAAGTGAGGAAAGTGATAAAAGATTGAATCAAATGGAGTTGAGTATACAAAGTCAGACTGCATCGATCAAAAACCTAGAAAATCAAATGGGACAAATGGCACATACATTGAATAACCGACCACTTGGAACACTTCCAAGCAACACCGAGAAAAACCCAGGCAGAGATGAGCATTGTAAGGCGGTAACTCTACCAAGTGGAAAAGAACTACAAGAGTCAGTCACGGATAGGGAAGAGGAGGATTAGGCATCAAATGAAACAGAAAAAGTGGTGGAGACTGAAAAGCATCAGGAGGAGACCTCACAGCAGAAAAATTTGGAACCAACCAGTACAATGCCCCCCATACCGTATCCACAGAGATTTCAGAAATCCAAGTTAGATAAGCAATTCTCACGATTTTTGGATATCTTCAAGAAATTGCATATTAACATCCCCTTCGCCGAAGCCTTGGAACAGATGCCGAGTTATGCGAAGTTTATGAAGAAGGTTTTGTTAAAGAAAAGGAAATTGGGTGAATTCGAGACAGTAGCATTGACGGAAGAATGCAGTGCTATCATTCAGAATAAGTTACCGCCGAAGCTCAAGGATCCAGGTAGCTTTAATATACCGTGCTTGAGATTGGAAATCGTTTTCTGGGCGAGCTTTATGTGATTTGGGGGCCAGTATAAATCTAATGCCATTATCCGTCTACAACCAGTTCGGACTTCAGGCTCCACGCCCAACAAATATCAGTTTGCAGCTAGCGGATAGATTGGTTACATATCCACGAGGTATAGTTGAAGATGTGTTAGTAAAAGTGGATAAATTCATCTTCCCATGGATTTCTTTATTACGGATTGTGAAGTGGACGGTGAGATTAGATCATTCTTGAAGGCGACCATTTTTGGCAACAGGTAGAACATTGATTAATGTTCAAAAAGGTGAATTGACAATACGAATTGAAGATCAACAGGTCATCTTTAACGTTTTCAAGTCAATGTCGTACCCAAAAGAAAAAGGTGAATGTATGCGGGTTGATATCATGGAGGAATTGGTGAATCATAAATTCAGCACAACTTTTTTGGAGGACCCACTTGAATCTATTTTGCTCGGGGCAGAGGAATATGGTATTGAAGAGGATATCGAATACGTCAAATGGCTAGACACATCATCAGTTTTTCGGAAAAGCACTCAATCCTTCGACACCATAGAGAGGCCCGAAGCGGAAGGTAAAAAGTTCAAACCATCAATAGAAGAACCACCGGTGCTAGAATTAAAGCCATTACCACCCCATCTGCAATATGCTTATTTGGGAAAAGACGATACCCTACCAGTTATTGTTTCCACATAATTGACTGATACGCAAAAGGAAAAACTGTTACGGGTCTTGCGAGAATTCAAAACAGCAATTGGGTGGACTATAGCGGACATTCGAGGTATTAGCCCATCATTCTGCATGCATAAAATATTAATGGAAGAGGGGGTGAAACCAACCATCGAGATGCAAAGAAGGCTAAACCCCATCATAAAGGAGGTGGTGAAAAAGGAGATTATAAAGTGGTTGGATGCTGGCATTATTTACCCGATCTCAGATAGTTCATGGGTAAGTCCTGTACAATGCGTACCAAAGAAAGGGGGTATGACGGTGGTGAAGAATGAAGCTAATGAGCTCATCCCTACTCGAACGATTCTGAGGATGGAGAGTATGCATGGACTACCATAAGCTAAATAAA